>OY997593.1:60508911-61108911 GCA_963921825.1 Erodium maritimum
TTGGTAAATACTTCACCTTAATATATATTTTTATTTTTCAATACTATTTTTTTTAATTTAATAATTTCAATCATTTTCAGTTATTCATGGCTGTATTGAAATCGAATCACTTCACAGTGTTTTGCATTGACTTGAAAAGGGCAACTGTGGAAATATTTGACAATTTTGAGTCATCTATGTCTGATGACTCTCGTTATGATGGAATACATAGTGCCATGGTAATGCCTATACAAATAATAAACAATACGTTTATTATTATAACTTTATTGTTATTATTTTTTTTAAATGCATTATTTTTTTTCCAGCGTGACATTATAGTAACCGTAATGGAACAAGAAGATGATCATATCGAATTGGCAAAACGGATAGCGGCTGCTCCTATTGTACGGGTTCGTTTACCATGGGAGTCATCTACTAACCATGTGGATTGCTGTGTGTACACAATGTGGCATATGGAATCTTATCTCGGGGGTCGTCAATGGGCAGAAAAACTTACAAAGAATGATGTGAGTTATTGAATTACAAACGTTGTTTTTTTAAAACATGTGTATTATATGTGTAACTGTGATTTACATTTTTTCATGCATGTACGATAAAGAATGACCAGCTTCTGAAGTTACGACAACGTTTCATGTACAAATTGATGACATTCGACCGTAATTCAATGTGGCCAAAACTAAGGAGCAGGGTTTACACATATTTTAGAATGCAGGGAAGGCCGTTTAAGTTTAGACAGAAATACAAAACAACACTTCCACCAAAAATAAAATTGAATGATATATGATTGTCTTATATTAGATTACTATTATTTATTATTTGAATAATTGTAATGATTTGGATATTATCTTTGTCATAGTTTTGAGTAATAATAAAAGTTGGTTGTATCTTACTTTTATGATACGTATTGATTATGTAACTATAGATATTGTTGGAAGATATTTAAGTTTGTTTTTATTATAGTTATAATTATATCTTGTCTTTAAATAATAATTATCTGTTAAATTTTGCATTAAACTATCATATAAAAATATAAATAACACAAATAAAGAAAACACATCCTTTATTGTTTCAGTTTACAGTCTACTTATATTACAAATCGTAAAGTAGGTTCAAGCGATTAAGTTTAATTTCATATTTTCTTTGGAGTCTATTGTTAAAAGGATTTATGGATTATGGGTTATATGGTTTAGGGTTTAATAATCAGTTTTATAGTTTACATTTTAAATTTAACGTTAACATTTTAAATTTATTGTTCACATATTTTATGGTTTATGGTTTAATGTTTAGGGTTTAGGGATTAAATCGATTAATGTCCATTTTTAACTTTTCCAGTTTTACAGTTTCATTTTATAGGGTTTATTGTTTATGGGTTAAAGGGTTTAGGGTATAGTGTTCATTATAACGTTTCAGGTTTAAAAGTTTCATTGTTTCAGTTTACATGATTTACTGTTTATGGAATAAAGGGTTTAGTGATTCTTGTTTAGTTTTTTGGGTTTCTGTTTAGGGTGTAGTGTTTCTTGATATAGTTTAAAGTTTCAAGATGTAGGGTTTTAGGGTTTAGTGTGCATTTTTAAAGTTTCCAGTTTTGTAGTTTGAGTTTACAGGGTTTATTGGTTTAGGAGTTTAGTGTGTATGGTTTCTTTATATATTTTAAAGTGTCAGGGTGCATGGTTTTATGGTTTAGAGTACATTTTGAAAGTTTCCAGTTTGATATTTTTAGTTTACAATGTTTATGGTTTAGGGTAATAGGGTTTAGTGTTTATGTTTAGTGTTTAGTGTTCATTTTAAAGGTTTCTAGTTTTAAAGTTTCAGGTTACAGGGTTTATGCTTTAGGTTATAGGTTTTAGTGTTTATGGTTTAGGGTTTAGTGTTAACTTTAAAGGTTTCCAGTGTTAAAGTTTCAGGTTACAGGGTTTATGCTTTAGGTTATAGGGTTTAGTGTGTAGGGTTTATTGTTAATTTTAAAGGTGTCATATATTAAAAGTTTCAGGTTACAGGGTTTATGCTATAGGTTATAGGGTTTAGTGTTTATGGTTTATGGGTTTGTGTTCATTTTAAATGTTGGGAGTTTTAAAGTTTTAAGTTACAGGGTTTATGGTTTAGTTATCATTGTAAAGGTATCTAAAATTTTAAGTTTCATTTTATAGGTTTTCGTGTTTATAGTTAAATTGTATATGGTTTAGGGTGTAGTTATTATTCTAAAGGTTTTCCAGTTTAATTTTCAGGTTATATGGTTTAATGTTTATGGTTTAGGGTTTAGTGTTAATTTTAAAAGTTTTAAGTTTTAAAGTTTAAATTAACATGGCTTCTGGTTTAGGGTATAGTGTTAATTTTAAAGGTTTACAGTTTTAAAGTTTCAATTTACAGGGTTTATGGTATAGGGTTATAGGGTTTAGTGTTTATGGTTTAGGGTATAGTGTTCATATTAAAGGTTTTCAGTTATAAATTTCCAGTTTTAATTTTTAAAGTTTCAGTTTACATGGTTTATTGTTTAGGGTTTATAGTTAAAGGGTTGAGTGTTAATATAAAGGTTTCCAGTTTTAAAGTTTCAGGTTATAGGGTTTATGCTTTAGGTTATAGGATTTAGTGTATATGGTTTAGGGTATAGTGTTCATATTAAAGGTTTCCAGTTATAAATTACCAGTTTTAATTTTTAAAGTTTCAGTTTACAGGGTTTATTGTTTAGAGTTTATAGTTAAAGGGTTAAGTGTTAATATAAAGGTTTCCAGTTTTAAAGTTTCAGGTTACAAGGTTTATGCTTTAGGTTATAGGGTTTGGTGTATATGGTTAAGGGTTTAGTGTTCATTTTAAATGTTTCGAGTTTTAAAGTTTCAGTTTACAGTTTTAAAGTTTAAGTTTACAGTTTTAAAGTTTCAGTTTACAGTTTTACAGTTTCAATTTACAAGGGTTATGTTTTAGTGTTTAGTTATTATTTTAAAGGTATCCAAATTTTAAGTTTTAGTTTAAAGGGTCTAGTGTTTATATTTAAAGGGCTTAGTGTTCATGGTTAGGGTTTAGTGTTTATTTTAAAGGATTCCAGTTTTAAAGTTTCAATTTACAGGGTTTATGGTATAGGGTTGTAGGGTTTAGTGTTTATGGTTTAGGGTATAGTGTTCATATTAAAGGTTTCCAGTTATAAATTTCTAGTTTTAATTTTTAAAGTTTTATTTTACAGGGTTTATTGTTTAGGGTTTATAGTTAAAGGGTTGAGTGGTAATATAAAGGTTTCCAGTTTTAAAGTTTCAGGTTACAAGGTTTATGCTTTAGGTTATAGGGTTTAGTGTATATGGTTTAGGGTTTAGTGTATATGGTTTAGGGTTTAGTGTTCATTTTAAATGTTTCGAGTTTTAAAGTTTCAGTTTACAGTTTTAAAGTTTCAGTTTACAGTTTTACAGTTTCAGTTTACAAGGGGTATGGTTTAGTGTTTAGTTATTATTTTAAAGGTATCCAAAATTTAAGTTTCAGTTTAAATGGTCTAGTGTTTATAGTTAAATTGCTTAGTGTTCATGGTTTATTGATATAGTGTTTATTTTAAAGGATTCCAGTTTCAAAGTTTCAGTTTAAAGGGTTTATGGTTTAGGGTTTATTATCATTTTAAAAGTTTTCCAGTTTTAAAGTTTCAGGTTATATGGTTTAGTGTGTATGGTTTAGAGTATATTGTTAGTTTTAAAAAATTTCAATTTCAAAGTTTAAATTAACAGGGTTTATGGTTGAGGGTTTAAGGGTTTAGTGTCTATGGTTTAGGGTTTCATTTTAAAGGTTTCCAGTTTCAAAGTTAACACTAAAACAGACACCTTGTTAATTGAAACTTTAAAACTTGAAACTTTTGAAATTAAAACTGAAAATAAAAAATGAACATTAAACGCTTAACCATAAACACTAAACCCTATAACCCTAAACCATAACCATTTAAAATGAAATGTTAAAACTCGAAACCTTAAAATGAACACTAAACCCTTAACCTGAAACTTTAAAAATAGAAATCTTTAATATGATAACCAAACCAAAACCATAAATCATTTAAACTGAAACTTTGTAAGTGGAAACCTTTATAATGAACAATAAACGCTAAACCCTTAAACCCTCAACCATATAACCCTAAACCATAATCCCTTTAAAGTGGGACTTTAAAACTGGAAACTTTTAAAATGAACACTAACCCTTAACTTGTAACTTTAAAACTGGAAACCTTTAAACTTATAACCAAACCAGAACCATAAATCATTTAAACTTAAACTTTGGAACTTGAAATGTTTAAAATGAACACTAAACGCTAAACCCTTAAACCCTCAACCATATAACCCTAAACCATAATCCCTTTAAAGTGGAACTTTAAAACTGGAAACTTTTAAAATGAACACTAACCCTTAACTTGAAACTTTAAAACTGGAAACCTTTAAAATGATAACCAAACAAAACTATAAATCATTTAAACTTAAACTTTGGAACTGGAAATGTTTAAAATGAACACTAAACGCTAAACCATAAACACTAAACCCTATAACCCTATAACCCTAAACTATATTCCCTTTAAAATGACACTTATAAACTGGAAACTTTTAAAATGAACACTAAACCCTTAACCTGAAACTTTAAAACTGGAAATGTCACGCCCCAATTTCAGCGAACCGAACTCGGGACGCGAACTTTTAAAAAAACATGAACACTTGAAACCTGTTTTCAATAAAAGCTTTGACATTTCCATTTACTTCTCAAAATAATAGTATTTACAATACAAAAACGTCCCAACAAGTGGACAAGGTACAACATCCGTCACTAGACTCAACAAAAGTAAAGACCAGACTCCGCTCCAAGCTCCATGACCTTCAAGAGCTAATCTAGTCCGTCCGGTGATCAGTACCTGTAGGAAAAGCAGCTAGGGGTGAGCGTTCGCTCACCTCCACGGATAACAGACTGACTATGGCACAATTAGCAGAAAAAGCCAGTAACACTAAAACCAAACCCAACGCCGGGACTACAGTCCCCAACTCAAGTACTCAACAGACCCACAACCCGTCACCTTCCTCAACAGACTCGACACTCGATAAAAACAGTGTAGACCCGACACAACTATCGACGACCTCCTCAAGGACTCGAACGAAACGACACAACACCAAACAAGATCACAAAGGATCGCACACCAGCTGCTCAGTAACCAATCTCAATCAGGTCAGGGTTCGACCTATCGCAATTCCTCGACACGAAGTCGGATCAGGCTGTCGACCTTTCAAACTCGCAATTCCTCGACACTAAGTCGGATCAGGCTGTCGACCTTTAAAACTCGCAATTCATCGACACTAAGTCGGATCAGGCTGTCGACCTTTCAAACTCGCAATTCCTCGACACTAAGTCGGATCAGGCTGTCGACCTTTAAAACTCGCAATTCATCGACACTAAGTCGGATCAGGCTGTCGACCTTTAGAACTCGCAATTCATCGACACTAAGTCGGATCAGGCTGTCGACCTTTAGAACTCGCACCCCAGGTAACCACAATCACAATCACAGGCAAGTTCAATCACACAGGCACTCAAGGCCACTCAAGACACCTCAACAGTCAAGACTCGGGTTCAACAACCCCACGGGCACTCGCTGCCACTCAAGACACCAAATTAAATACACAGCTCTCATGGCCACCCCGACTCAACATTTAAATACGGGCTCTCAAGGCCACCCAAACTCAACAATTAAATACGGCTCTCAAGGCCACCCAAACTCAACAATTAAATAAAGCGCACGACAACCTCCGGCATACTCGATGCCTCCAACAGTCCTAAAATCGCTAGTTTCACAAACAACCTCCGGGCATGGTCATATGCCTCCAGTAATTCAATTATCGCTAAGTTCTCTGTTCCTACGACACTACTAAGTGTCACATGCCTTTCTCTTAAACGCTACAATCCCGTATCATGCTTTTCTAATAATTAAATAAATCTACTCAACCCACGACACCCCGGTGTCACATGCAATTCTACTATTAACTTTCCCTAATCAGGGCCGAGATCCGGCTACTTTTCCCTACCTCGTATATAGATCCAAAAGCGCTCCAACAAAACCCGAAGTGGACCTAGTCACTCGCCGAGCTTTCCCTTGCCTCGGTCCGTAGCACGATCTAAAAGAACACAAATTTAAAGTACTTTTAAACTAGTACGAATAAACCGAAAATTAATAAACTTAACGCCCAAACGTAACCCCGACAAAGCCGATCACTCCCAAACTTCCCAATTATTCGATATTGCCGAAAAAGGACCCGTAAGGGCCAGATTCGCCCGACATGGCGAATCTGCCCGGTTTTGGTTAATTGCCTTCCGGGGCTCCAAAAGCCCCCGTTTTCGTTTCTACGGTCTTAGAATAAATCAAGGAACTCAACGCACTTGACGGAATCGAATTTCGACTTCTAAAACAATTAATTAACGTTTAAAGTTTCCCAAAACCCGTTAATTACAACTTCTCCAAATTAATTCCAAATTTCGATTCGATTAGGAAAAAGTGGTCCGGGGGACGTTTTAAACCACCCGAACATTAAAACCCGAGAAACCGAGCACGTGGGCCCCACCCAAGAGGCTTGGCCGTGCCCTAGGGTTTGAGGGAGGGGCTCGGCCACCAAGTGGTGGCTGCTGCCACCTCCGGCCAGCCACCACATGGCCGGCCGGCCACCACCCACGGTGGCCGGAGCTCCTCCCGAGCCTCCGGTCACCGGAAAACGTGAAATTTCTCTCCCAAACACCTCTAAAACGTCTCCAACACCTCTCTAATCTCTACACAACCCTAAACCAAAATTTAAAACCAAACCCTAGCTCTTGAAAATAATCGAAACGAGAATCGGTTCGGGTATTACCGTAGAGGAGAACGAGGGGAACGGGATTGCTCTTTGCTTTGACTCGATCCAAGGGCTCGATCACAAACCCTAGCTCAACCTCCCTTCTTCTCTCTTCTTCTCCTTCTCCTTCTCTCTCTAAAACCTCTCTTCAAATTCTAATTTAATTAAACTAACAACAAAACTAACTTTTTTCCCTTTTAAAACCCCATACTCGGCCAACCCTCTCCAACCACACCTTTTCCCTCCAAAAATACACCACCATATACTTGACAAGTGTCAAGGTGGGTCCCATACCTTTTGGAAAATATCTAGTTGATATTTTCCAATCAGATTCGCGAAAAACGGACGTTTCGGGCCCCGAACGGGCACTTTTCTCAAAAATATTTTAAACTGGACGGGCTTCAAGGAAACGGCCCAACTAAGACCGCTACGACGACGGCTAAGCTTTTCGGGTCCAAAACGGTCCTCGAATGGACCAAAACGTCGCTCGGGTGACTTTTCCAACGAAAAATCAATCTTTCCCAAAATGACCAGGAAGTTGCCCTGAGTCCCCCGTAACTCATTTTAGTCGATAACGGGGTCAACTTAAGTCCGGCATGACCCTCGGGGTCAATTTAAGTTAAGTTAAGTGTCTGTCTTAAAATTTTTAAATTTTCCTGTTTTTCGCAGGTTTGACTGACGTTGACCAGAAGTGGTTATTACAGTCTACCCCCCTTAAAGAAATTTCGTCCGCGAAATTTAAAACAGACGTACCTCGGGAGTCGAACAGGCCGGGATACTTCGCGCGAACCTCGTCCTCGCGTTCCCACGTCGACTCAGCTCCGTGATGTTTCCATTGCACTCGGACCAAGCGGATAATCTTGCCTCCCCGCAGAATCTGCTGCCGTGTGTCCATGATCCGAACCGGCTGCTCCTCATAGGAGACATCATCAGCCACCTCGATATCAGTCCACTCGATGACGTGGGAGGGGTCTGCGTTGTACTGCCGCAACTGGGATACGTGGAAGACGTTATGTACTCTCCCAAGCTGCGGTGGCAACGCCAGACGATAAGCCACGACTCCCACTCTGTCTAAGATCTGGAACGGGCCTATGTACCTCGGAGCCAACTTTCCCCCGTTGCGCCTGAACCGCACCAGCCCCTTCCTCGGGCTCACCTTCAGGAACACGTGATCCCCGACTGCAAACTCAAGAGGTCGACGTCGCCTGTCTGCATAACTCTTCTGCCGGCTCTGCGCGGTCCTCAACCGATCGCGGATCAATGTGACCTTCTCCGTCGTCTCTCTGACAAGATCTGGCCCCAGCAGACTCTTGTCCCCCACCTCTGCCCAGCATACTGGTGACCGACACGGCCTACCATACAACGCTTCGAACGGTGCCATCCCGATACTGGCCTGGAAGCTGTTGTTGTAGGCGAACTCGGCCAATGGCAGGTGGGTCTCCCAAGATCCCCTGAAATCCAGCACACATGCTCGCAGCATGTCCTCCAAGATCTGAATGGTACGCTCAGACTGACCGTCTGTCTGAGGATGATGTGCTGTGCTGAGTAGGACCTCTGTCCCCAGTGCCTTCTGCAGACTCGGCCAGAACCTGGACGTGAAGCGGGGATCCCTGTCAGACACTATCGACACCGGGACCCCGTGGAGGCGCACTATCTCCTGGATATACAGACTGCTCAACTTGTCGACCGGGTCTGTCATCCTCATAGCCAGAAAATGGGCCGACTTGGTCAACCGGTCGACTACCACCCACACGGCGTCGTTTCCCTTGGGCGATCTCGGTAGTCCACACACGAAATCCATCGTAATGTGCTCCCACTTCCACTGAGCAATCGGTAGTGGCTGTAACAATCCCGCGGGACGCTGATGCTCTGCCTTCACCTGCTGACAGACAAGGCATCTCGACACAAACTCTGCGACTGCTCTCCTCATGCCGCGCCACCAGTAGTGCCTCCTGAGGTCACGGTACATCTTGGTGCCCCCCGGATGCACTGCGAGACGCGAATGGTGTGCCTCTCGTAACACGGCATCTCTATAGTTAACTGGTACGAACAGCCCCCCGCGGTACCGTAGTCCCCAATCAGTACTGTCCTGCCAGACCACCACCTCGTCACCCCTGACGACTCTCTCGCGGATCTCTGATGCTTCGACGTCCTCCCTATGCGCCTCCAACACTTGGGCAAGCAGTGAGGGCTGAGCCACTAGGGAGCACATGGCAACACCGCCAGTAACCTCCTCTAGCTCAAGCCCGAATGTGCTCAGCTCCCCCATCATGTCCCACTCTCGGACAGATATGCTGGCGAGGCTCGGAGCCGACTTCCTACTCAAGGCGTCGGCGACAACGTTAGCCTTGCCTGGGTGGTAGTGTAGCTCGAAGTCGTACTCCTCGAGTAGTTCCATCCACCGTCGCTGACGCATGTTCAGGTCTCGCTGGGAAAATATGTACTTGAGGCTCTTGTGATCCGAGAACACCTGAAACCCCTCGCCGTACAGGTAATATCGCCAGCTCTTTAGCGCAAACACGACTGCTGCTAGCTCCAAGTCGTGGGTAGGATAGTTGCGCTCGTGTATCTTCAACTGCCTGGAGCCATAAGCCACAACTCTGCCCGACTGCATCAGCACGCAACCCAGTCCCTCTCCGGATGCATCGCAGTAAACATCATAGCCAATCCCTCGCTCGGGCACCACTAACACTGGAGCTGTAGTCAGTCGAGTCTTCAATTCCGCGAACGCACGCTCACAGTCATCTGTCCACACGAACCCAACACCCTTGCGCGTTAACAGAGTCATCGGTGCGGCTAGTCGTGCAAAATCCTGGACAAATCGCCTATAGTAGCCTGCCAATCCCAGAAAGCTGCGGATCTCGAAAACACTCGTGGGCCGTGCCCACTTCGAGACCGCGTCGATCTTCGACGGATCGACCAGGATACCGTCACGGGATACGATGTGGCCGAGGAATCTCACCTCAGAGAGCCAGAACTCGCACTTCTCCCGGTTGGCATATAGCTGGTGCTCGCGCAGTAGGGTCAGAACAACCCTCAGATGTGCCTCATGCGCCGCCTCGTTCTGCGAATATATTAGGATATCGTCCACGAACACCACCACAAACTGATCCAGGTACGGCCGGAAGATGCTGTTCATCAGGTCCATGAACGCTGCTGGCGCGTTCGTCAGTCCGAATGGCATCACCAGGAACTCGTAATGCCCATAGCGTGTCCGGAATGCAGTCTTTGCGACGTCCCCCTCACGGACTCGCAACTGATAATAACCGGATCGCAGATCGATCTTCGAGAAGTGAGTCGCCCCTCTCAACTGGTCAAACAAGTCATCGATCCTCGGCATCGGGTACCGGTTCTTCACCGTAACCCGGTTCAGCTTCCGGTAATCTATACACATCCGTAGCTCTCCACTCTTCTTCTTCACGAAGAGTGCTGGTGCTCCCCACGGCGATGCACTCGGACGGATAAACCCCTTCTGCTGAAGCTCCTCCAGTTGACGCTTCAGCTCAGTCAACTCTGCCGGCGCAAACCTGTAAGGCGCCATCGATATCGCCGCCGTTCCCGGCACTAGGTCAATCCCGAACTCCACCTCACGAATCGGTGGCAGCCCGCTCAACTCCTCAGGAAAGACCTCGGGGAACTCGCATACCACTCTCGGTAACTCTCGGCTCTGCACAGCCGGTACTTCCTCCTCTGCAGACAACGCCGACAAGAGGACCCCACTCTTACTCCCCAGCACGCACGTCACCTTCGTACCGCCCACTGTCACTGTCACTCGTCGTCTGTAGCAATCGATGTTGGCTCGGTACCTCGACAACCAATCCATACCCAAAATCACATCAAAGGTAGTCATCCCCAACACGAGAAGGTCACCAGGGCAAGGACAGTCTGCGACTCTAATCTCGCAGGCACGACATACTCTAGTCAACGATACACCACCCCCAACTGGGGTGTCCAGGCATAGGGGTGGACTCAACGGCTCTAAGCTCAACCCCAACCTCTCAGCACAACCCGATGAAATAAAAGAGTGCGATGCCCCGGTATCAAACAAGAACAAAGCCCATAAATGATACAACAAACACGTACCCTGGATGGTCTCACGGTACGTGCTAGGTCCTGGGGCTCTGGAGTCGGTGACTGCATATACTCTCCCCTGCGAGGCCTGCTGCCTCTGACCCTGCGCACTGGCTGCTGGATACACGTGACTCTGCTGCTGTCTCGGAATTGGTGCGCTCGTAGACGGCCGTGATGATCTCGGCTGCTGACCCTGTCGAGGGCGACCTCTGGGCGACTGTACTGTCCGCGACTGCTGCGGTCGCTGCACTGATGTCTCCCCCAACTGCTCTCGGCACCATGCCATAGTGTGACCGGCCCGGCCGCATCGGTAACAGCTGATCTCGTCAGCCCTCGACCCCGAGCCCTGGCCTGTCCGGCTAGTAGCTGGTACTGCCGCGGTTCCTCCCCTCGTCGGACAGTCTCGCTGTAAGTGGTCTGGTTGCCCGCAGTGATAGCATGACGGCCTCCTCTCTGAGGCGACTGGCCCCACTGATGCCACTGACCCCTGCTGTCTCGATCCACTCTGATGAGGCGGTGGTCGGAAGGATCCCGCGGTCCTCTGCCTCCGCGAGTCTCGTGAGTCTGACGGCCCTGCCCAACTGATCGGCCGAGGTCGGACCTCACGGCTCCTGACTGCATCCCCGGCGCCCTGCTCTACTGTAGCTGCGGTGTCCACGAGGTCGGTATACTTCCGTATCCTCAAGGCGAGAACCTGGTTCCGGATGCCCAGCCTCAGTCCGTCCTGGAACCGCAGGCAACGGTTCGCCTCGCTCGTCACCATCTCAGGCGCGAATCTGGCCAAGGCTGTGAACCTGGCTTCGTACTCTCCTACCGTCATCCCCCCTTGCTCCAGGTCTAAGAACTGCCGATCTCGCTCCAGCCGAGCCGACTCGGGGAAGTACTGTGCCATGAATACCTCCTGGAATACGCTGTAGTCGTATCCGACCGTGTCCTTCACCCGCCCCCACCAGTGGTAGGCGCTGTCTCTCAGCTAATGGGCCGCGAAGGACACTCTCCGACGGCCATCCTCGACACCCGATGTGTCCAAGTCTCGTGTGACCTGCTCTATCCATCGCTCAGCCAGGTCGGGATTCGGCTCCCCGACAAAAACAGGTATCCCGAGCTTCAGGAAATCTAGTAGCGCTCGGGAGGTAAGATCCTCTGTCTGAGCGGCCCTCACCGGGACTGCGGCTGCCTCTGGTGCTGGCGAAGCCGACTCTCGGCTGGCGATGATCGCCACCAAACTCTGAACGGTCCTGGTAAGCTCATCCAGGGCAGTCATCACTGGAGGGTCCGCGACTGGCGGAACACTGGGGGTGCCTGCAGACGGCCCCGCATCACTCCTCCTGTCTTCTCCGACAGGAGTACCCTGTGCCTCCGCATAGTCGGCGGGCTCGACGGTCGGCACCCTCCCTGGTGCCCCTACTGACCGTCCCCGCCGGCCTCGCGTGGGTGCCTGGCCCCGCGTTCCTGATGGTCGTCCCCGCTTACCGCGAGCCATAAACAGTATCCTCTGCACGGATACACGCAAACGTTCAGTTTGCGAACTTAAATAAAAACGACAGTACAAACGCACTAACGTCCACCCTCTTAAGCTTACACTAACGTGCTTATCACTAAAGCGCTACACCGCTCAAGCTAAACGTACTTTATATACTAGCATTAGTAAACGAGACCACAACGAGACCGCACCGACGTGCACCAAACAAGCGACGGCAAACCAACCCACACAACACGACGACCCCCGTTCACCGGGCCAATCAAAAATCAAACATATGCCCATAGGGCCGATCAAGTTCAAGACATGCCAACAGGGCCAATAATTTTAAAACCTTCACCCTTTCATTTTAAAACTTCGTTCCTTGACATCACGTAGTTACAACCCGGTTCAGGCGTCCCCGAACCACGTTGTACCGACTTGACATCAACACCGTCACGTTCGACTACAGGAGCGCTCCTGAGTCGACCCGCGACAGTTAAAAAACAGTTCACGCAATCACACACAATCAGTATGCCAGCAACAAAATACTGTAACATACGCACAAACAAAAAGAAGACTCAAGACATGACGGGTCTACACTGACTCGACTCTCCCCCCTAAGTGACGGACAGTCCGAGGTTTGAAACCTCGAGCTCTGATACCAAGCTGTCACGCCCCAATTTCAGCGAACCGAACTCGGGACGCGAACTTTTAAAAAAACATGAACACTTGAAACCTGTTTTCAATAAAAGCTTTGACATTTCCATTTACTTCTCAAAATAATAGTATTTACAATACAAAAACGTCCCAACAAGTGGACAAGGTACAACATCCGTCACTAGACTCAACAAAAGTAAAGACCAGACTCCGCTCCAAGCTCCATGAACTTCAAGAGCTAATCTAGTCCGTCCGGTGATCAGTACCTGTAGGAAAAGCAGCTAAGGGTGAGCGTTCGCTCACCTCCACGGATAACAGACTGACTATGGCACAATTAGCAGAAAAAGCCAGTAACACTAAAACCAAACCCAACGCCGGGACTACAGTCCCCAACTCAAGTACTCAACAGACCCACAACCCGTCACCTTCCTCAACAGACTCGACACTCGATAAAAACAGTGTAGACCCGACACAACTATCGACGACCTCCTCAAGGACTCGAACGAAACGACACAACACCAAACAAGATCACAAAGGATCGCACACCAGCTGCTCAGTAACCAATCTCAATCAGGTCAGGGTTCGACCTATCGCAATTCCTCGACACGAAGTCGGATCAGGCTGTCGACCTTTCAAACTCGCAATTCCTCGACACTAAGTCGGATCAGGCTGTCGACCTTTAAAACTCGCAATTCATCGACACTAAGTCGGATCAGGCTGTCGACCTTTCAAACTCGCAATTCCTCGACACTAAGTCGGATCAGGCTGTCGACCTTTAAAACTCGCAATTCATCGACACTAAGTCGGATCAGGCTGTCGACCTTTAGAACTCGCAATTCATCGACACTAAGTCGGATCAGGCTGTCGACCTTTAGAACTCGCACCCCAGGTAACCACAATCACAATCACAGGCAAGTTCAATCACACAGGCACTCAAGGCCACTCAAGACACCTCAACAGTCAAGACTCGGGTTCAACAACCCCACGGGCACTCGCTGCCACTCAAGACACCAAATTAAATACACAGCTCTCATGGCCACCCCGACTCAACATTTAAATACGGGCTCTCAAGGCCACCCAAACTCAACAATTAAATACGGCTCTCAAGGCCACCCAAACTCAACAATTAAATAAAGCGCACGACAACCTCCGGCATACTCGATGCCTCCAACAGTCCTAAAATCGCTAGTTTCACAAACAACCTCCGGGCATGGTCATATGCCTCCAGTAATTCAATTATCGCTAAGTTCTCTGTTCCTACGACACTACTAAGTGTCACATGCCTTTCTCTTAAACGCTACAATCCCGTATCATGCTTTTCTAATAATTAAATAAATCTACTCAACCCACGACACCCCGGTGTCACATGCAATTCTACTATTAACTTTCCCTAATCAGGGCTGAGATCCGGCTACTTTTCCCTACCTCGTATATAGATCCAAAAGCGCTCCAACAAAACCCGAAGTGGACCTAGTCACTCGCCGAGCTTTCCCTTGCCTCGGTCCGTAGCACGATCTAAAAGAACACAAATTTAAAGTACTTTTAAACTAGTACGAATAAACCGAAAATTAATAAACTTAACGCCCAAACGTAACCCCGACAAAGCCGATCACTCCCAAACTTCCCAATTATTCGATATTGCCGAAAAAGGACCCGTAAGGGCCAGATTCGCCCGACATGGCGAATCTGCCCGGTTTTGGTTAATTGCCTTCCGGGGCTCCAAAAGCCCCCGTTTTCGTTTCTACGGTCTTAGAATAAATCAAGGAACTCAACGCACTTGACGGAATCGAATTTCGACTTCTAAAACAATTAATTAACGTTTAAAGTTTCCCAAAACCCGTTAATTACAACTTCTCCAAATTAATTCCAAATTTCGATTCGATTAGGAAAAAGTGGTCCGGGGGACGTTTTAAACCACCCGAACATTAAAACCCGAGCAACCGAGCACGTGGGCCCCACCCAAGAGGCTTGGCCGTGCCCTAGGGTTTGAGGGAGGGGCTCGGCCACCAAGTGGTGGCTGCTGCCACCTCCGGCCAGCCACCACATGGCCGGCCGGCCACCACCCACGGTGGCCGGAGCTCCTCCCGAGCCTCCGGTCACCGGAAAACGTGAAATTTCTCTCCCAAACACCTCTAAAACGTCTCCAACACCTCTCTAATCTCTACACAACCCTAAACCAAAATTTAAAACCAAACCCTAGCTCTTGAAAATAATCGAAACGAGAATCGGTTCGGGTATTACCGTAGAGGAGAACGAGGGGAACGGGATTGCTCTTTGCTTTGACTCGATCCAAGGGCTCGATCACAAACCCTAGCTCAACCTCCCTTCTTCTCTCTTCTTCTCCTTCTCCTTCTCTCTCTAAAACCTCTCTTCAAATTCTAATTTAATTAAACTAACAACAAAACTAACTTTTTTCCCTTTTAAAACCCCATACTCGGCCAACCCTCTCCAACCACACCTTTTCCCTCCAAAAATACACCACCATATACTTGACAAGTGTCAAGGTGGGTCCCATACCTTTTGGAAAATATCTAGTTGATATTTTCCAATCAGATTCGCGAAAAACGGACGTTTCGGGCCCCGAACGGGCACTTTTCCCAAAAATATTTTAAACTGGACGGGCTTCAAGGAAACGGCCCAACTAAGACCGCTACGACGACGGCTAAGCTTTTCGGGTCCAAAACGGTCCTCGAATGGACCAAAACGTCGCTCGGGTGACTTTTCCAGCGAAAAATCAATCTTTCCCAAAATGACCAGGAAGTTGCCCTGAGTCCCCCGTAACTCATTTTAGTCGATAACGGGGTCAACTTAAGTCCGGCATGACCCTCGGGGTCAATTTAAGTTAAGTTAAGTGTCTGTCTTAAAATTTTTAAATTTTCCTGTTTTTCGCAGGTTTGACTGACGTTGACCAGAAGTGGTTATTACAGGAAACCTTCAAAATGATAACTAAACCCTAAACCATAAACCCTTTAAACTGAAACTTTGGAATTGGAAACCTTTAAAATGAACACTAAACCCTTTAACTATAAACCCTAAAACTTTTAAACTGAAACTAAAAAAGTTTAGGTCATCTATAAAATTATAACTAAACCATAAACCATATACCTTGAAAACTAATACTTTAAAACTGTAAACTGATACTTTAAATCTCGAACCCTTTAAAATAAAACACTAAACCCTTAACCATAAACACTAAACCCTATAACCTAAAACATAAACCCTGTAACCTGAAACTTGGAAACTGGAAACCTTTAAAATGAAACCCTAAACCGTAGACACTAAACCCTAAACCCTAAACCCTATTAATTGAAACTTTAAAATTGGAAACTTTTAAAACTAACAATACACCCTACACCCTAAACCCTAAACCATATAACCTGAAACTTTAAAACTGTAAAACCTTTAAAATGATACTAAACCCTAAACCTTAAACCCTTTAAACTGAAACTTTGAAACTGGAAACCTTTACAATGAACACTAAACCCTAACCATGAACACTATGCCCTTTAACTATAAACACTAAACCCTTTAAACTGAATCTTAAAATTTGGAAACCGTTAAAATAATAACTAAACCCTTAACCATAAACCTTGTAAACTGATCTTTTTTTAACTGTAAATTGAAACTTTAAAACATGAAACATTTTAAATGAACACTAAACCCTAAACCATAAACACTAAACCCTACAACCTATAACATAAACCCTGTAACATGAAACTTTAAAACTAGAAACCTTTAAATTAACACTGAACCCTCTAAACCCTAAACCCTAAACAATAAACCCTGTAATCTGAAACTTTAAAAGTGAAAACTGGAAATTTATAACTGTACACCTTTGAAATGAACACTAAACCCTAAACCATAAACACTTAACCCTTTAACCCTAACCATAAACCCTGAAAATTGAAACTTTATAACTGGAAACCTTTAAAATTAACACTAAACACTATACCCTAAACCACTAAACCATAAAACCATGCACCCTGAAACTTTAAAATATATCAATAAACCATAAACACTAAACCCTGAAACCTTTAAATATGTAAAGAAACCATAAACACTAAACCCTGAAACTTTAAAATATGTAAAGAAACCATAAACACTAAACACCTAAACTCTAAACCATGTAAATTGAAAATATAAAACTGGAAACTTTAAAAATTCAAACTAAACCCTATAACATAAGTCATTTAAACTGAAACTTTGAAACTGGAAACCTTTAAAATGAACACTAAACCCTAACCATGAACACTAAACCCTCTAACTATAAACACTAAACCCTTTAAACTTGCAAACCGTCAAAATAATAACTAAACCCTTAAACATAAACCTTGCAAACTGAACTTATTTTAATTATAAACTGGAACTTTAAAACTACAAACATTTGAAATGAAAACTAAACCCTAAACCATAAACACTAAACCCTATAACCTATAGCATAAACCATGTAACCTGAAACTTTAAAACTGGAAACCTTTAAATTAACTCTCAACCCTTTAAATATAAACCCTAAACCCATAAACATTAAACCCTATAACCTGAAAATTTGAACCTTAACTCTAAACCCTACAACCCTGCAAACTGAAAATTTAAAATTTAACAACAAACTTTAAACACTAAACCCTTCAAAATCTAGACCATAAACCCTATATAAAACAAAATATTCGTTTTAAAAAAATAACATTATAATTTGTATATATTAGTCAATATAATATGATGTGTATTATAATATTTTATTACCTTATCTAACATAATCATTAACCATTGACTATTATTACATTACATATATAGCACATCAATCAATTAAGACTAAATCATAAATAATTACCTTACATTGAAGTAATCTTATATTTAAATTAATAATAATTTACGAAAATGACTACAATTTGGTTAGTTTCGAAATTCATAATTTTTTTACATAATTTAATAATTTTTCAAGCATTCTAATTACTGAAAAATACTTACCTTCAAATTATTGCCTTTTTCGAATGTCTTGTGATTGTGATGATCGACTATTCTGCAGAATAATTCTAGATTTTAATTTTCTTTTGGTAATGTAGTTTTTTGATTATATTTTAAGCATTATATTAGGTAGTTATATCCTAATCCATATCAAACATGTATTTTGATTTTGTTTCCCTTTATTATAGTAACGTTTCCTTATTAAACTATAACTACCTATTATATGATTTTTCTAAATTACGTGTATTTAGATTTTGTTTCCCTTTATTATAGTAAAGTTTCCTTATTAAACTATAACTACCTATTATATGATTTCTCTAAATTACCCTTTAATTGTGATTTGCGATTGAATTTGACTCTAATACACGATTCCTGCAGCGTATTTGCGTCCAAAAACTGGCCATTAGATGCGATCCATCTAATGGATATGCTGAATTCGTATTTCTTATTTCAATTGTTACTTGTACCAGAAAACCCCCTTATATATATATATATATATATATATAGGGGCTATCGAGTACAAACCTTGTTTCGGGTCAGAACGTAAAACTAATCTGGACCATTGATTATCCAAATCGGATGGCCACCGAAATTCAGGGGGGGTGGGGGGTGATTGATTACGAAATCAATTACAAGATATGCATTAATTAAAAAGATATTCAAAGATATGCATTAAATCTGGGCCTTTAATTTTACGATCCAATGGCTCATATTGAAAGTTCTACGTTCTGACGAAAGATACAAGTTTGTACCTGATAGCTATCCTATATATATATATATATAATATGAGTGGATATTTGAATTTGAAGTATTGGTTTAATGGAGACTATTAGTCAAATGATAATGCTAAACCAAACATAAGATTTTATGGAATATAAATTGTAGATGGAGAGAAATTCACCGAGTAGTTTCCTGCATTCTGATTATGTATTTTTTTTTACGTGGCTTCCTATTTATACAACGGAAGCACATAATTGACTCACTTTTATGCATAAAACATATTATACAATGACATGGACCCTCACCATTTATGGTGGTGGTGGCCACTATTTACAACAGTTTGAAATAGAAAGCTAGAGAAAAAAGAACAACATTACTATTTTTTACGTTAATATGATACATGCACTATTCTATATATGTCGGCACACGCGATTTTCTTATTTTTGGTCTAGTTGAGAGGTGGAGTCCAGTCCACTATAATTTTTTGAGTAAACAGAAGTTTTTATTCCTTTTAAAAAGAGCTAATACATACTTGAGGGTCCTAACGAGTCAAACAACTTACAAGATGCCACGAAGGCTAAATAAGACATAAACTAGGACCCAAATAAAAACTAAGAAAGACTGACGAACACTGCTCAAGGTAAGGCCTGTGAACCGCTGTGTCCGCCGAATGTGACATTTTCTTCTGACGTAAAACCAAACATGTGGTCGTCAGTGGTGAGAGAGGGAAGAAGCAGTTTAGGAGACAACGACGACGATGGCTTTAGAGACGGCGACGACGGCGGCCAGGGAGGCGGACGCGGCGGTGGCGGCATCAACGAAAACCATCAGACTTGCAGAGGTGGTGCCGAACAAGATCGGGAGAGAAAAACCCTAACAAAATCCTCAAGAAGAGGCACAGGGGAGTAATTGTCGAAAACAAATCCATAAAATGCAAGTAGGAGGAGAGAAGTCATGACAGAAACCATAGCAATAGCCATGACCTTAGGCGGCTAAATTTAGAGAGCTTGTGCTCTAGGGTTTTTTGGAGAAAGAAGTTATTTCATAGTCCACCATATTTTATATAGGGTTAATTACCTTTTGTACCCATTTTATATTAGTAACATACAATTAATACCTTTACGTTTGGTAACATTAAAAAACAGTCATTCTGTTTTGGTAACATGCATTTATTACCCTTTATGAATTGTTCACAGATTATTTAATATTCTTTATGTATTGAATAAGGTTGTAAAAACGTTAGATGCTAGTCAGGCGGGAAAGGGTCCTAGGCGCTAAGAGGAGATTAATCGGATTATTATTTTATTATTATTTATTATATATTATCAAAAATTATATCATACTATATAAAAAATATTAATCATATCGAACATTAAATACAATAAAAACATAAATATTCTATTAAACTAAAAGTATCATACAATTCTTAAAAGAATATCAATAAGTATGACTATCAACTAGCATAATTTTATGGTTTTACTTGGTTTGTAAAAGGTTAGAAACTGTTTTTTTATGTCACGCCCCAATTTCCGCGAACCGAACTCGGGACGCGAACTTTTAAAAACATGAACACTTGAAACCTGTTTTCAATAAAAGCTTTGACATTTCCATTTACTTCTCAAAATAATAGTATTTACAATACAAAAACGTCCCAACAAGTGGACAAGGTACAACATCCGTCACTAGACTCAACAAAAGTAAAGACCAGACTCCGCTCCAAGCTCCGTGAACTTCAAGAGCTAACCTAGTCCGTCCGGTGATCAGTACCTGTAGGAAAAGCAGCTAGGGGTGAGTGTTCGCTCACCTCCACGGATAACAGACTGACTATGGCATAATTAGCAGAAAAAGCCAGTAACACTAAAACCAAACCCAACGCCGGGACTACAGTCCCCAACTCAAGTACTCAACTGACCCACAACCCGTCACCTTCCTCAACAGACTCGACACTCGATAAAAACAGTGTAGACCCGACACAACTATCGACGACCTCCTCAAGGACTCGAATGAAACGACACAACACCAAACGAGATCACAAAGGATCGCACACCAGCTGCTCAGTAACCAATCTCAATCAGGTCAGGGTTCGACCTATCGCAATTCCTCGACACGAAGTCGGATCAGGCTGTCGACCTTTCAAACTCACAATTCCTCGACACTAAGTCGGATCAGGCTGTCGACCTTTAAAACTCGCAATTCATCGACACTAAGTCGGATCAGGCTGTCGACCTTTAAAACTCGCAATTCATCGACACTAAGTCGGATCAGGCTGTCGACCTTTAGAACTCGCAATTCATCGACACTAAGTCGGATCAGGCTGTCGACCTTTAGAACTCACCACCCCAGGTAACCACAATCACAATCACAGGCAAGTTCAATCACACAGGCACTCAAGGCCACTCAAGACACCTAAACAATCAAGACTCGGGTTCAACAACCCCACGGGCACTCGCTGCCACTCAAGACACCAAATTAAATACACGACTCTCATGGCCACCCCGACTCAACAATTAAATACGGGCTCTCAAGGCCACCCAAACTCAACAATTAAATACGGGCTCTCAAGGCCACCCAAACTCAACAATTAAATAAAACGCACGACAACCTCCGGCATACTCGATGCCTCCAACGGTCCTAAAATCACTAGTTTCACAAACAACCTCCGGGCATGGTCATATGCCTCCAGTAATTCAATTATCGCTAAGTTCTCTGTTCCTACGACACTACTAAGTGTCACATGCTTTTCTCTTGAACGCTACAATCCCGTATCATGCTTTTCTAATAATTAAATAAATCTACTCAACCCACGACACCCCGGTGTCACATGCAATTCTACTATTAACTTTCCCTAATCAGGGCCGAGATCCGGCTACTTTTCCCTACCTCGTATACAATCCCAAAAGCGCTCCAACAACACCCGAAGCACACTCAGTCACTCGCCGAGCTTCCCCTTGCCTCGGTCCGTAGCACGATCTAAAAGAACACAAATTTAAAGTACTTTTAAACTAGTACGAATAAACCAAAAATTTACATACTTAACGCCCAAACGTAACCCCGACAATGTCGGTCACTCCCAAACTTCCCAATTATTCGATATTGCCGAAAAAGGACCCGTAAGGGCCAGATTCGCCCGACATGGCGAATCTGCCCGGTTTTGGTTAATTGCCTTCCGGGGCTCCAAAAGCCCCCGTTTTCGTTTCTACGGTCTTAGAATAAATCAAGGAACTCAACGCACTTGACGGAATCGAATTCCGACTTCTAAATCAATTAATTAACGTTTAAAGTTTCCCAAAACCCGTTAATTACAACTTCTCCAATTTAATTCCAAAATTCGATTTGGTTTGGGATAGATGGTCCGGGGAACGTTTTAAACTACCCGAGTAATTAAAACACGAACAACCGAGCACGTGGGCCCCACCCAAAGGGCTTGGCCGTGCCCTAGGGTTTGAGGGAGGGGCTCGGCCACCAAGTGGTGGCTGCTGCCACCTCCGACCAGCCACCACCCACGGTGGCCGGAGCTCCTCCCGAGCCTCCGGTCACCGGAAAACGTGAAATTTCTCTCCCAAACACCTCTAAAACGTCTCCAACACCTCTCTAATCTCTACACAACCCTAAACCAAATTTTATAACCAAACCCTAGCTCTTGAAAATAATCGAAACGAGAATCGGTTCGGGTATTACCGTAGAGGAGAATGAGGGGAACGGGATTGATCTTTGCTTCAAGACGATCCAAGGGCTCGATCACAAACCCTAGCTCCACCTTTCTTCTTCTCTCTTCTTCTTCTTCTTCTTCTTCCCCTTCTCTCTCTAAAACCTCTCTTCCTCTTTCTAATTTTTAAAACAAAAACAACTAACTCCAACTTCCCCCCTTTTACCATGTGTTTCGGCCAACACTTCCCAACCACACCTTTTCCCTCCAAAAATTACACCACCATATAATTGACAAGTGTCAAGGTGGGTCCCAAACCTTTTGGAAAATATCTAGTTGATATTTTCCAATCAGATTCGCGAAAAACGGACGTTTCGGGCCCCGAACGGGCACTTTTCCCAAAATTTTTTTTAAACTGGACGGGCTTCAAGGAAACGGCCCAACTAAGACCGCTACGACGACGGCTAAGCTTTTCGGGTCCAAAACGGTCCTCGAATGGACCAAAACGTCGCTCGGGTGACTTTTCCAGCGAAAAATCAATCTTTCCCAAAATGACCAGAAAGTTGCCCTGAGTCCCCCGTAACTCATTTTAGTCGATAACGGGGTCAACTTAAGTCCGGCATGACCCTCGGGGTCAATTTAAGTTAAGTTAAGTGTCTGTCTTAAAAATTTTAAATTTTCCTGTTTTTCGCAGGTTTGACTGACGTTGACCAGAAGTGGTTATTACATTTTAACTACAAATCCGACCCGTCACCTGACTGACCCGCTCAATTAATTGGCCATGCGGTGATTATTCGGCCGAATCGGGGATTAATCGGTCATATTCTGCCCAAACGGCATGGAGCGCCTTAGGAGGATAAATCGGGCCCGTAGAGGCCATTTCAGCGCCTAGGCGGGGGCCTAGGCGTCTCCAGGCGGTGATTTTTACAACGTTGATTGATAACATAACATCTAATACTTCTTATAAATTAGTCACAAAATATCAAAATGACGTAAATTTAATCAAAATTTTATCTAAAACATTACCAACATCACAATACTAAAGAAATATTATCATTACATAAGAGATATAAAGATGATTAACCCTTTCATATAACAGTAATGTGTGACAGTAGGTATTTCTATGAAAGATGAGTGGTAGTAGTACTAGTAGGTAATAAATGATCAGGTCCTTTTTTTGGGTTTAAAATAAATGATTAGGTAGTTCTTTGTTTTTAAATAAAGGGTAAACTTCATCTTACTACCCTAAAAAAACTTAAATTCCAACCCATTACCCTAACGAAACTTAGTTTCATCTCACTATCCTAACGAAACTTTTAGTTGCACGTTAGTACCTACCGTTAGTTTTTGGACGGAAAAAGGTCATGTGCATTACACTTGACCCCATTTTTTCTAAAAATACCTAATATATCCCTTAAACATTCAGAAACCCTAATTTACTTCATCACCACCACCACCCTACATATATAAACACCCCCTTTCCTCCGTTAAACATACACACTAACAAGTAGACGTAACACAATGGAGAAGGCATCATCTCTTATCAACCTATCTTTCCATCTTTTTCTCCCATTGCTTGATGGGTTCTTCTCCCAAATGAGTTTGGACAAGTTTTTCTCAAGCCTCTGCTTCTCCATCCACTCCAAGCTCGGTTTCAAAACTTACTTTGATGAAGATACGATCCCCATTAAAGAAGCTGATGAGGAGGGGAGCCTATCCAGAGAAGAGGCAGAGACGGTGATGGGGAGATTGGGGTTACCTTGCAGCCCCGAGAGCGTGGGTTTGGGTTTGAATGTTCCAGATCTGATTTTTTTAAATTTTCGATTTGATTTTGTTTTGAAAAAAAAATCAAATCTAACATGTATGTTAGGGATAATGGATTTTTTTCAATTCTGTTCATCTTCCTCTGTTGATGAATTTTTAGAGAAGGGGATGATAATTTGGAGGAAGGAGGCGAATCGGGGTGGGTGTGGGTGGCGTTGTAGATGGATTGGGTTCCTTTGATTTGGTATATTTAGAAATTTCACTAAGAAGAGAAGTAACATGCCTATGAATGATGTGTTTGAGATTGCCAGATTGGGTACTACTGGATTGAAATCAAAAAAGCAATTTGGAGAAGATGGTTAGCTAAATAAAAAAATAGAAAATAATTTAATAAAATATTTAAAAAAAAATAAGATATGAGTTAAATAATAAATAATAATATAATTTATATTTTTAAAAATAAAATATATTTTTAAAAAATGATTTTTAAAAATAAAAACTGATTTTTTAAATAAAAAATAAAATCTGATTTTTTTATATAAAAACTAAATTTTAAAAAAATAAAATAATAATTTTTAAAATAAAAACTAATTTAAAAAAATTAAATCTGATATTTTTAAAATAAACTGATTTTTTAAAAATAAAAAACTGAATTATATAAAATAAATAAATAAAAAGAATTTTTTGAAAACCAATGGCATGCTGTTTAAAATTTGAGTGTTAGTGAAGGGTATTTTGGACTTTTTACAATTTTCCATCCAAAAATGGATGTCAAGTTGACGGCGGGTATGAAAGTGCAACTAAAAGTTTCGTTAGGGTAGTGGGTTGGAATTTAAGTTTTTTTAGGGTAGTGAGATGAAATTTACCCTAAATAAATGATTAAATACTTACTCGCTATATGCATGGCATGTTATTTATTTGTGAATAATTCCATGACATTGTTTTGGTCAGCAAACTTTTTGATAAATCTTTTCACTCGTAAGGATAAGAAACTAGATCATTTTGGACCCACAAAATCTCAAGGAATTGACCATGAGTCTAATTCATTGTATTTAAATCAACCTGAGAAAGAGAAAAAAAGGAAAAAAGATTTGAAGATGGTGGAGAAGCCTCTAGAACTCCCGATCATAGACCTCTCGGCGCCCGACCGCCTCTCCACCGCCGCTTCCATCCGCAAGGTACTTTTATTGTTATGATTTGTGATTTTTAGTATTGATGACACATACAGTGCTGATTATATATGTATATATATATATATATGGTGTGTGTGGTAGGCGTGCGTAGAACATGGCTTCTTTTATCTTGTGAATCATGGGGTGGAGGATGAGCTGCTTGCTAGGGTGTTTGATGAGAGCAAAAAGTTCTATCTGCTCTCCACGGAAGAGAAGATGAAATTGGAGCTCAAGGAAGGTAGGGGCTACATACCCTTGTATTTTGAGAACAACGATCCAACTGTAATTTCAAGAGGTTTTCATGACTCCTCCATCTTGTGTTTAAGTGTCTGATTATATATAGTTTAAGGTTCTAGTATGTGTGCTTATGTTATGGTTGTGTAACAGGTGACTCAAAAGAGAGTTTCTATATTGGACCGGTGGAAGGTCCCCTATCAAATTTGAATCAATGGCCTTCCACAGGTACCTTTGCATCCCATCTATATATATGGAGTGTTGTTATTTGATACTAGAAACCATGCTTCTTATCTTGCTTTGAGTTTTGTTTTCGTGATCTTAACTTGGTTTAATCTTTCGTTACATTTTCTAACTATGACCTTTACGTTTTTTGTACGGACTATCGTTTGTCGTTAAAATTATCAAGACGTTAGTTTTGGATGAGAAAAGACAGAAATGCCCTCAACAAAAGTCAATAACATGAAGTTGGGTGTGACCTTCTTTTGCACTTCCCAACTATGATCTTTCCATTTTTTGCTGAGGGCATTTTGGACTTTTTTCATCCAAAACTAACGTCTTTGTTAATTTTGACGACAAATGATAGTCCATGCAAAAAAAAATGTAAAAGTCATAGTTGAGAAATGCAACGAAAGATAAATCCAGATTAGGATCGCAAAAACAAAGCTCAAGTAGGTTAGAAACCATGGTTCCACCAACATTTAACATGCTTGTATTTAAGTTTGTGCTTTTGTGGGTTGGGATTCGCAGATGTTCTACCCTGTTATAGGTCCACCATGGAGGCTTACTATCAAAAAGCCATGTAAGTTCCTTCTCTTCCTATTGAAGTTGTGAATGTTATTTTAACTCTTCAATTTCTTGTTTAAACAATTTACTCCTTTTCTATATTATGATTCCTCAGGTCTGCAGGGAAAAGCTTAGCCTCATTGATTGCTCTGTCTTTGAATTTGGATGAAGATTTCTTTGCCAAAGTGGAAGCTCTGGACGTACCATATGCATTTATTCGGATGCTACACTATCCTGGTATGTGGTTCCCATACATAATTCTAGTAATCAACTGATCGAAAAGACAGTGTACCTGGTTGACAATAATATTAAACTCTAGGTGAATTAGAGGCTTCTGAAGAGGAAATTTACGGTGCTTCTGCACATTCAGACTATGGAATGATCACTCTTCTGGCAACTGATGGTGTTCCCGGACTTCAGGTATGTCTCGTGTTAATATGCTCTTTAACTTGAGTGGTCATCTTACTTGATTTGTGGTGTTAACAGATCTGCAGGGATAAATCTAGGAAACTGAGGGTCTGGGAGGATGTTCCGAGCATAAAGGGGTAAGTCCTTGAGTAGTCAATTTTCATAATGGTATTGTTTGTGGCTTTTCTTCTCTTTGATAACTGATGTGGTGTTCTTACAACTATTTACTTGAGCCTTTTTATTTGTATCTCATAATTAAAAGTTATATTATGCAGGGCCTTCATTGTTAACATTGGTGACACGATGGAGAGGTGGACTAATTGTTTGTATAGGTAAATTTTCATTCTATTAAACCCTCCTTGGTTTCTTACAAATCTAGTTGAAGGTAAAGGCATTCTTCTAACTTGTGCCATTTATTTAATAGGTCAACGATGCACAGAGTTATGCCAACAGGAAAAGAACGCTTTTCGGTAATCATTTAATGTTTTTTTTACCGTTGTGTGATGCTGTGGCTTCAAACTTTGGTATTGTGTCGGTACACGAGTATATAGTTAGTTGGTGGTAATGTTTTGAGTTTATGAACAGGCTCCATTCTTCTTGTGTCCAAATCAAGAATTTGTGGTGGAATGCTTTGAAAGCTGTGTGAGTGAGTCATCCCTTGCAAGGTATGAACGAATCCCTTAAAAATCATTTTGTAAGGTAACAGTAACACGAAGCACTTGTGCTTACAGGTTTCCTCCTATCAGCTTTGGAGAGTACCTGAAGGAACAGTTAAGGTTTGCGTATGGCTTGTAGAATGTGGCGTATCATTGTGTATGTGTCATGTGGGTGTAATTGTATCATCAATCAAGTCTTGTGGAAAAAGGCTGAATCTACAATATGTATTTCTATTGGATCTCTCTGGTCCGTATTCTGTATGTTTAGCAATAATAAACCCATGTGAGTTTGTCTGGTTAAGTATCGTTTTTAGGGATGGTTGGTGTTTCGTGTGGGCTTTTGTTTCAAGTTAATTTTACTTGTAAGAGGTTGAATCTGATCCGGAATTCCTCTCTTCTTGGACAGTGATCCTTTGTTTTTTGTATAAGTCCCTTATCAAGAAAAAAAAACATGTGAGGATATGTTTTACTCGGTTAACGTTTTGTCGTGTGCACCTCTCTAGAGTTGCCTCTAACCGTACCCTAATCCCTAATCCTAATCATGTCACTTATGTCGTCGTATCACATCCGTCTCCTCCAATAGGAGCCCCTGCTACACCTCACCTCACGCCAATGGAGGGGGCTCTGGTTGTCGGCTTGGTCATGCCTTCTTGTCCATTTCACGAAGTCATCAGCCCCTTTATAACAAGGAGGAAGAGGAAGCCGATGCAACCCAACCCGCCTCCGTCTATGCCTCCAACCAACATTTACCAACCAACACAAAATTTTAATCTCAATCCTAATGATACACGCAACTTTGTACCATCCATTTTTTGAAGCAAACTTTGTGCAATTTAACTATGTTATTCCTTTTTTTTTAGTAAAAGGTGCAATATTATAGATAAGATTCAATTACATTGATGTGAACCAGGGAACATACTCTCTGACTACTAGAAAGGACAAAAAAAGAAAACAATGTTCGCTGATCCTTGAAGTACTAGAACTGTCTTAGACGGTATTGAGGCGCCATATAGGCCAGAAGGAAGGGTGGAGGTGAGAATATGTTACTGCAAGTCCTGCTCCGAAAATTGGCCAAGTACTGTATTACTAGTAGTAAGAGGCAAGACTTCAGCCAGGGACCCCTCCCAGAACCAGTCCCTGAAGCCTGTGGAACCTAACATTCCTCCTGGCGAGGCTGCTTACCAGCCCTCGCCTGATCATCCCGGGGAGCATCCGAAGTAGACCTCTTCACTCCTCCGGTAGTAGCTTCTCTAATATCTCCGGGCTCTAGTGGAATAGGCGCTGAAACTTCAGTGACCCGACCACTAGGTGCTAGTTGGTCACAAAGTTTTTCCAGCCTGGATCCACCACTCCAGGCTGGGTGCTATCCCGAGGCTCTGTACGGTTAGATATAGTGCTCGGGAAAACACGGGCTCCATCCTTGAGATGAGGATCCCTTAGATATAGTGATCGGGGAAATCCTCCCTAAGCTCGTTGGTCAGTTCGGTGGTGGCTCAGTCCAATCTGTCGCGTACGACTTCAGCTTCTTATCTCGCTAAAACTCCAGAAGAGAGATTTCATACCTCGGGGTGCCTCTCAGCTCCACCTAACAATCCCGTACGACATGCCCATTCCCCACAGTGAAGCAGAAGCTCGTAAGATTTATGTAGGTGAGGTATACTCTCACGGGGTCCGGGAACTCCTTGCATCGAAGTACTAGGTTTCGTTTGAGGGGACACTCAATAAGGTGCTAGTAGCGTACCTTCACATTACCTCCCCAACACATACCCCACTAGTCGCAGAGTACTTCCACACACGCCCCTAGCAGGTTCCCGATTGTCTCACATGTCGCCTTCATGCGGACCAGTGGCGGCAGACCCCAGGCGACCCATAACTGTATCCAATCCAATGTGAGGAGCTCCTGGACACAGGGGTTCAGGTCGCCGAGCAGATGAGGTCGCCCGTCAACACCAAGGTTCATTACCCCGGACCCATGCTCGATCCTCCGTTGTCCCGAAGTAGAACCCAAAGAGGCCCAGTCCAAGCTCCTTGACGAGTAGCCCTTCAGTAGTCCAACAAGTTCTTCTTTTTGGTTTAACTTACAATTTGGTTGATCTGCTGGAGATTAATACTAATTAGAAAAAATTCAAGTGTCAGGTGGTACACACAAGCTACAAGTTTGAAGTATGTAGTTTGTTTTGTGGCCTTAACCACAAGTTAAATCTTAAATGTAAGTTTCAAGTTTATACTTTAAGCCAGAGCATCAAATTTTGTCAGCATTAAGTCCATGAGTCGGGTCACGTTAATTTCAGTGATTATAAGACCCACGGTCTTGAATCAGAACTACAAGTTCTGTAACCTTTTATCGTTAATACTTGAACTTTGGATTCAAAATGCTTTAATATTAATAAACCTCTGTTTTTTAGTATCATATATAAAATATAAAATAAATACAAATATGTATAACAATAGCCATATTTTGTTATGTGAAATATCCAACATATTATTGACAATCAAATAACATACTCATAAGCAGGGCCGACCCTGAGAATTAGAGCTCCAAGCCATATTCATATAAAATTAATATTAGTATTTTATTAATAAAATATTTTATTATTAATAAAAAATAATATATATATATATATAGATATACCCTAAAATTTTTTTTTCTTGAGCCCCAAGCCCATGCTTGGGCTGCTTGGCCTCAGGGCCGACTCTGCTCATAAGATATGTAATAAACCTAAAAAATATATTGTAGACGTAAAAAATATACAAAGAAAATGTGTTTAAGTATGTACTATATTCAAATAGTCGTGTGGATAATGTGGTGTAAATTACACAAAAACGATACGAAAAAAATTAGAAAGGATTCGAAAATAATGTTTGAAATAGAAAGCTAGAGAGAAAAAGAACAACATTACTATTTTTAGAGATATTAATATGATACATGCACTATTAGTCTATTACAAACATGTCGGCACACACAATTTTCTTATTTTTGGCTTAGCTGAGAGGTGGAGTCCAGTCCACTAAATTTCATATAACAGTAATGGGTGGCAGTAGGTAAATAAATGATGAGGTACTTTTTTGTTCTTAAAATAAATGATTAGGTACGTACGCTTTATCTGCATGGCATGTTATTCATTTGTGAATAATTCATGGTACTGTTTTCGTCAGCAAACTTTTTGATAAATCTTTTCCCTCATCATAAGGATATGAAACTAGATTTTTTTGGACAGACAAAATCTCAACGAATTGATCATGCGGCCGCCCACAATAGGATAAGATCAGCTTAGAGCACCCACAGTGGTGGGCGAGGAGCTTGCAAGGAGTAGCTGGCGAGATGTGTTCGCCGGCGAGGAGGCGGCGGGGAGCTGGCGAGGAAGAGGCGAGGAGCTCACTGGCGAGGAGCGCTGGCGACGAGCTTCTCGCTGGCAGATCCAGCCGGCGAGATGAGAGGGTTATCCCCAAAAATCCCTTTTGTCCAATAAAATGCTCTTGTTCAATGCTATTTTTTTGAAAAATAAAATTCACCTATATTATCCACAAAATATCTACACGTCCAATAGATTACCTTGATCGTCGTTTTTTATGATAAAAAACGCTCACCATAACTACAACATTTATGTTTAAACCTACCCTAAAACCCTTATATAAACCCACCCTCACAAACTAAAATTCACAAACTCTATACTATTCATCCTTCTCATCTTAGAATCGTCCCGACAGTCATCCTTGTTTGTCCGTCATCATGGAATTCGATCCCGAGGATATGGAACTCGATTCTATGTTGAATGGCATGCTCGAAGACTGTATGTCAACCGAGGAGATGTTGGCCGACGCTTTGGTCGATTCTCCACCAAAGAAGCGCAAATACATTCGACGTGACCGGGCAGCCGCAAACGAACGGTTAATGAATGACTACTTCAACACCAACCCTGTGTACACCGAGGTGCAGTTTCGGCGTCGGTTTAGAATACCAAAGTCGGTGTTCCTCCGTATCGTTCATGCATTGGAGCAACACGACGATTACTTCAAGGTATCCTTTGATGCATTGGGTCAAGTTGGATTATCTCCTTACCAGAAATGTACTGCCGCCATTAGGCAGTTATGTTACGGTATTGCAGCTGATGCATTGGACGAGTATGTGAAGATAGGGGAAACAACAGCTTTGGAATGTTTGCGCACATTTTGCAGTGTACTGCATAAAGTCTTTGGTGCTACATACCGGCGGAAGCCTACACAGTCTGATATCGACCACATTTTGGCGGTTAATGAAGCGCGCGGATTCCCGGGCATGCTTGGAAGTCTTGACTGCGTGCACTGGGAATGGAAGAACTGCCCAAAGGCCCTTCGAGGGTCACATTCACGAAGGGATCCCGGTAATCGACCAACCGTTGTCCTTGAGGTGGTTGCAACACGTGACTTATGGATTTGGCACTCTTTCTTCGGCATGGCGGGGTCGAACAACGATTTGACGGTCCTCAATCATTCGAAGCTGTTCGCGGACGTTATCAACGGTTGGCAACCACCGGTTGCTTACACGATAAATGGTAATGATTACATACTTCCTTATTATCTTGCTGACGGTATTTACCCTTCGTGGCCAGTGTTCGTAAAAACAATTTCGTTACCGTCAACGTCGAAGCAGAAGAAGTACGCTGAAATCCAAGAAGCGTGCAGGAAGGATGTGGAACGATCTTTCGACGTACTACAAGCTCGGTTTCACATTATCAAAAACCCGACCCGCTTGTGGGCTCCCAAGTCGATCGGTTTGGTCATGAATGCGTGCATTATACTGCACAATATGATAGTTGAGGCTGAACGTCATACGTACGACGGGTATCGTGAACAAACAGAAGAAGGTAGTACAAGTCAACCACATATTTCACGAGGAGGCTTCGTCCCGACCAATGTCATACTTGGAAACACTGAGAGGATGCAAAGTGAACGTATGCATTACCGTTTGAAGGACGATCTTGTCGAACATCTCTGGAATAAATTTGGAGACGCGTAGATGTTAGTTGGTGTAGTTTCCTTTGTATTACGTTGCTCGGTTTTAATTTTCCTTTGTTTCGGTTTCTATCCTTTTATGTTATCGGGTGTTCCATTATCGATGTTCTGTATTTTATTCAAAATCTGTTTTTTTAAATAAAAAAACATTAAAACCCAAAAATTAATTGCATCTCGCCGGCGCCTCCTCGCCGGCCCACTGTGGAGCTCGCTGGCGGGGAGCTGGCGAGATGAATTAATTTTATTAGTTTATTCCATCTCGCCGGCGCCATCTCGCCGGCACCCGGCGAGATGAGTGTGGATGCTCTTAATTAGACTAAAAAAGTAAAGAAAAAGTGGACCGATTTCGTAAGAAATAATAGGTTGAAAATATATTTATATTATTTGGACCATATGCTGATTCTTCATAAAAGAATCGTGGTTTAAACTCGAACAGATAGTCGACGAATGAATCGACTTTTTTTGCGGTCGCATCGACAAAATTATAGGTTTTGGGTTTTATTTTCTTTTAAAAAAAAATACCGAATCGACGCCTCTGTTCGACACACAGAAACCTCCACTGTGGAAGGTATGTCTAATTCATTTATATTTAAATCAACCTGAGAAAGAGAAGGAAATGAAAAAGATTTGAAGATGGTAGAGAAGCAAAAAGAATTTGATGAGAGCAAAAAGTTGTTTTTGCTCTCCACGGAAGAGAAGATGAAGTTTGAGCTTAGGGAAGAAAGGGGCTTCACACCCATGTATTTTGAGAACAACGATCCAGCTGCAACTTCAAGAGGTTTTCATGACTGTTTAAGTTTGTGTTTAAGTCTATTATAAAGTTTTTAACGTTCTAGTATGTGTGGTTATGCTTCTGTCACAGGTGACTCAAAAGAGAGTTTCTATATTGGTCCGTTGGAAGGTCCCGTATCAAATTTGAATCAATGGCTTCCACAGGTACTATATATATGGAGTGTAGTTATTTGATACTACTCAACATTTTACATGCTTGTATTTAAGTTTGTGCTTTTGTGGCTTGGGATTCGCAGATGTTCTGCCTTGTGATAGGTCCACCATGGAGGCCTACTATCAAAAAGCCATGTAAGTTTCTTCTCTTCCTGTTTAAGTTGGGAATGTGATTTTTACCGATTCAGAAGTGTTGGTGTCACTTTTGTGGGCTCACTTTCCTCTTTTAGTGCCCTTTTGCTTGGTTGGTGTGGGCTGGAGTATTGGAGTGGTGGGGCATACAAGGGATGGTGTCTTGTAATGTGTGCTCTCAGTTTCCAATGTGGTCGGGGCTAGTATGTAGGAGGGCCAGGATGGTTTGGAACCCCTTATGTGCTCTGATTTTATGGGAGATTTGACTTGTTTGAAACAAGTTGGTATTTAATGGGGAATCTCCAATTGTGGAGCAAATTGTAAGTCGAGTTCAGTCAGCTTTGTTGGGGGTAGGGAAGGAGGTAATGAGGGAGGTATTTGAGGTGACTACTACAGAGTGGCAGGTATCCTATGGTTTGTATTGCAGGAGCTCCACTTGATCCAAACAAGATGGTCCTCGTAGTTAAACCGGAGTTGTATTATTTTTGTTGCTTTGGTTCTGTTTTTCGTTCATGTGTTGCTTTTGATTTTATGGTTTTTGTTTAGGGAATGTTGAGACCTTGATTTGGTTGTTTGGTTTCTAGTTGGGGTCTTGTTTTGGACCTTTTTTGTGTAGTTATCGAATCTGTTTTTGACAGACTACCCCTATTCTCTTTGAGCAGGGACATCTATAAAACATCGTTGATTGAAAAAAAAACTCTTCAATTTCTTGTTTAAACAATTAACTTATTTTATGTATCATGATTCCTCAGGTCTGCTGGGAAAAGCTTAGCCTCATTGATTGCTCTGTCTTTAAATTTGGATGAAGATTTCTTTGTCAAAGTGGGAGCTCTGGATGTGCCATGTGCATTTCTTCGGTTGTTACACTATCCTGGTATGGTTTCTTCATACCTAGTACTCATATGTACATATAAAGAGTGATAAATGGATATAAGCAAACTGATCGGAGAAGACAGTGTACCTGGTTGAGGCCTCTCTCTTCTTCAAGGGTCATCTTTTTTGGTTCTTGTAAAAATAGCATATCAAGAAAAAAAAACAATCTTGAGGCGCTCTCAATAGGCCCGTAGGTTTGGGAATTGTCGTACTGTAGAATTGCATGTGGGCCATGTCGTGCCCTTAGGATTGCGTGTTGGTTGTGGTGTTATGATTGATGACTTGTGATGCTTGATATGTGGTTTATCCGTTGTTAGATTGAGGATCATGATATGGTATGCCCGGTACGATATGTTGGTATGTTATGTCAAGTATGATATGTTTGGTATGACGCGAACGAATGCTTTGTGATATGATCGGGTGATTGATAGACCGATGTGATGTGTTTCGGTAAGATTGTTTGGTTTGGTATGCTGTTGGTTGAACTATGATATTGTGATATGTTGAGACTCTCGTGGGTGTGATCCGTTACGATATGTTCCGAGACGAGGTATTCCGGTACGATACCTACATCGAGGGGGTATTCCGGTGTAGGGTATATAGGCCGAGGGTGGTGTCCCATGTACGCGGTCCCCCGGGGCTAAGGGTTCCGGTACGATACCTACATCGAGGGGGTAGTCCGGTGTAGGGTATCCCGGCCGAGGATGGTGTGATTCGTACCCCGATGTTGTGTGGTCCGGGAAGACATCTAGGTCGATGTTGTGTGGCCTGGTATGATGTATTGTGAGTTGTACCCCGATGTTGTGTGGTCCGGGAAGATATCTAGGCCGATGATGTGTGGTCCGGTACGATATGGTTGAGCCGGGCTGTGGAAGCCGGCGACGTAAGGGACTGCTTTACGGGACTTGTGGTTGTTCTACTGTGTTTTGTTGCTTGATGATTGGTTATGTGAGGTGATTAAGTGTGGTTATAGTCATGTGAGTGTGGTTTGTGATTATGTAAATTCCGTGGATGTCGTTAGTTGTTGTGCCTTGCTAGTATGCCCTAATTGGACGGTTACTCGTGGTGGTGAGCGGATAACTCATCACCTTAACTACTTTTTCCTACTGAGCGAAAGCTCACCCCTCTACTTTACTGTTCTACAGGTTGTGAGCGGGATTTGATCTATCGGGATTCTCGAAGTTGGGAGCTAGCGAGAGTCTTAGTCTAGTATGGTCTAGAGACGTACTTCCTTTTGTATTGAACTCTTTACTTTTAGTTTCCGAGCTGTTGACTCGTGTTGTCAGAATTGTTGGTTTGCATTATCCTTTTAGAGTTTATTTCTTTTCAAAATTGTTTTCATCAATATTATTGTTTCTTAGCTCACGTCTCGAGTCCGGTCAAAACCGGATTTGGGGCGTGACAATGACGGACCTGCATAATCGGTAGCCCACTTCTCGGCCACCATTCCACTAGGTAAATTCCTCTCTGTCTACGAGACAACGACACCGAAATAGAGACGGAAGATCTCCATCGTAGAACGTCTGTTGGAACCAGAGCAGCCTCGAAAAAAAGCTCAAGGCGGTGAACGGTTCGCGTTTACTTCCCACAAACGCCATCACAAGCGACAACACCGTAGTATTGGGATTTCTATTGAAGTCGCGCTCAACCCCTTCCCTAGTATTACTCTGCGAACCAGCCTCCACTCTTCCGCGATAAGCTCCTCGGCTCCAACCCCACACCCCCTGAGTATCGAGCCTCCACCGTCGACAAGAACAAAGCGCCAACATTGCATTTTTAGGGTTCCGACCATTCATGCGCAACCTGATGACACGACATAGCTCAACCTCATATTAGGTGTAACAATAACAACTAAAATATACCGGAATAAAAGACATTTCTACTAAAATTAACTGATAAACAATACAGATTGAGATCTAATCTCCCTCTCTTTGCAAAACACTCTACAAAGCTAAGAAAATACCAACTTCAAAGACGAAAAACATCAGGCTCATCCTCTATGCCATATACTCTGCAACTCCTCTCGACAAAACCAACAACGACAGACATGCGTCTAATCTCCTTCTCACGTGCCACATGATTCAACACTTATCCATCCATTGCCTAAAACACATCGTTTCTCTCCTTCTCATACTTAACCAAAATGCACGTCATTGTTAATTGAGTCTCTGTCTTTATGTGTCATAGAAGGATTTGCGGCTCCAGGAACCCAACCATGATTCGGTTCCTGGAGCCGCAAGTCCTTCTGTGAGTATAGTACTTATCTCCACACGTAGCGTTTCGTCCAATGAATCGGCCGAGCACCCGTACGCTAGTATTCTTATAGCGGCGATGTATTTCTGGTGCGTTGATAACCCTAAGCGTCCTGCACCGTCCCGCTTCTGAACGAAGTAATCGTCGTGCGCCGCTACCGCATCCATAACCCTTTGAAAGAGTGGTCGGGACACACGAAATCGACGCCTAAACATTTCGGGTCCATATGTTGGCTGGTCAATGAAATAATCCTTCATCAGTTGGTCATGGCTTTTGCCACTACTTCTGTTAATCTCTCATTGGGAACCTTCCCCTCTTTCGATCCTTTGCCTCACTGTGTTGATCTGTGGCATTCCTCTTTGTAACACTCTATAGTGCCTCCGTCGGACTCCTTCCAACCAAGCACGAAGTTTGGCTACGACCTCGAGACGTTCGACTTCGAACTCCTCCATCGTTTGAGCATCGTCGTCGGACATTTTTGCTCACAAAAATATGACAATTGGAGAGAAAATATAGAGAGAATTTTGAGAGAGGTGTTGTGGAATAGATGAATAGGGTGAGGGGTATTTATAGGTGGGGAAAACTGTTTTTGAATTAAATTTGTATTTATTTTGATTTTTAAAAAACTACATGTTACTGACCATTGCTCGGCAACGGTTATTTTTTTCTCTCTCAACGCCACGTGGCATGGTCTGATTGGCCGAGTCTGCTCCCCCGCACCCCGTACCCACGATCCACATTTCGGGATCACAGGCCGCACCCAGCATCGCACTCCACGGGATCGCGCTCCGTGGTCCGCGGTTCAAGCACACCACAACGTGGAACCTCAGACCTCGATCCCCCGGGTGCGTGCTCCGGATGCGGCCTCCTGCTCCGCTCGATGTGTATGCTCTTAGGCTCAACCTTACGGACTTTGTGGCGATCCTCCTTGATAATAGCACGACTAAACTGAAAACGACTGGATCCCCAACTACTCGCAGGAAGCGACAGTTGTGCAGAGCTTAGAAGGTTTCCATTTGGTTAGGAACTAGTCTTTAATGGGTCTGTTTCATGGATTTTCTTGATCTTTTATATCGTAAGGGTTATTTTCTACTTTTTATTACATTTTCAACGACGCCATTATTGATGCACAAAGACTATTGTTCAGCCGTCGATATCAATATTCTTCAATTACCCTATATAGATCTCGTCCAATAACTATGGCTCCATATGAACATTATAGCCATTAAAGTCTTTCAGGTTTTGCTGTCAAGTAGAGAAAGGATGGGGATTCATTCTCATCCAAGTAGAAATAACACAAGGCTATGAGTATTTCAAGATATTTCAATTAGCCCACAAACAACAAAACCCAACTCCGATCACCGGCAAAGCTAAAGATTTGAAGATGGTGGAGAAGCCTCTACAACTCCCGATCATAGACCTCTCGGCGCTCGATCGCCTCTCCACCGCCGCCTCCATCCGTAAGGTGCTTTTCTTTTTCTGATCTGCTACTCTTACTCTTCTCACTGTCATCATCATTTCACAAGTATGAACTAGAACAGAATTGGCCGACAACACTGTGTTTATGGCCAATATAGAAAGTCTCACCTGTTCCAGTTTTGACTCCGGCAACTCTGTGTTTGTGAAAATTTTCACACCCATTCGTCAATCTGCTTTTCTTCACCCTCAAACTGTACCAGTGCTGCACTCCTTATAGGGGATTATGGGCAAGGTTGTAAAAGTCCCCCTAAGCTCAAAATCTGTAAAAACGTCAGACTTGCCGTCTCTAAAACTTAGGACTCTGGTTTGTGAAATTGATCTTTTGAAAAAGAGGTGAAAAAGGTGAGAGACACAGAGTGTTTATATGGTCTTGAATTTCTCGAGTATAATTTAGGTTTTTATTAAAATAAAGAATAAAATCAAAGTGAGAGCATTATTTAGTTTTGTTGTTTGTATTTTGATACTTAGATATTTTTTTATATCATACAAATATGGTATATAATTTGAATTTTTTATTATATTTGTGTAATATATATTTACTAATAGTTAAAAATAATAAAAAATTAAATATGCCTAGACCCCGATTAGTCCCCGCCTAACGTTTAGAGATGCTCACCACCCGATTAGCGCCTAGCGCTTTTTAGAACCTTGCTTATGGGATAATAACCTACTAACCTAGTGTACTTTTTTTTATATGAATTATTAGCTGAATTACATATCTATTTTTTTTCTACTGCTTAATTTGGTGAAGAATTTTTTAGGTACATGCCACTGGCTGTTATTGTTATGATTTGGTGATTTTAAGTAGTGATAACACTGCCTCATATCGTGTCTTAGGCATGCCTAGAACACGGCTTCTTTTACCTTGTGAATCATGGGGTGGAGGATTTGCTGTTTGCCAGGGTATTTGATGAGAGCAGAAAGTTCTTTTTGCTCTCCACGGAAGAGAAGATGAAATTTGAGCTCAAGGAACGCAGAGGCTACACACCCATGTATTTCGAGAGCCACGATCGAACTGCAACTTCTAAAGGTTTTCATTACTCTTGTACTTAAGTTTGTGCTTTTGTTTTGGAGCCTGTTTGATGCTTGTTGACAGTTTGGATTATCTCTTTCTTTGTCATTGTAATGCTTGCATAGGAAGGTTGCAGTCGGATTATAACATGTGACATATGTTAGAACCCGATAGTTTAACAGTTTAGGATGTGTACTTATGCTTCTGTAACAGGTGACTCAAAAGAGACTTTGTATATTGGACCGGTGGAAGGTGCAGAATTAAATTTGAATCAATGGCCTTCCGCAGGTACTGTTTGTATCCTATCCTATCTATATTGCATGTTTTTATTTGATCCTGATCTTATCCGTATGTGTTTAATAAGCTAATCATGATACTAGAAATATTCAGTAGACAGTGTTGACCCTTCTGCACTCACAAAATTATACATGCTTTTCTTTTTGCCTTTTGAGTTTGCACATTCTCAATTTTGGTCTTTGGTTCTTGAGATTAGGATTATAATTGAGCTTCCATGTTGTGGCTTGGGATTTGCAGATGTTCTGCCATGTTATAGGTCCACGATGGAGGCTTACTATCTGAAAGCCTGGTAAGTTTTTTCTCTTCGTATTGCTGGCTGAATTTTTGGATTCTTATTATGGTTAGAACTGAGGATTGAAGTTGCGAAGATGATTTTAACTCTTCAAAGAGTTTATTTATTGTTTAAACAATTAACTCATTTTCTATGCTTATTACCACTCTAAACTTGAAATGAGTTGTTTGAAAGCCTTCTCGTAATCTGATGATTCAACAAATTTTCATGGTGATGTCCTTCCCCTTTGTAATGCACCATTTCTAATACTTTATGCCTCAGAATACTTAAGATAGGAAATGAAAAACAGTGGACCTGCATTAGAACTCGAGGATCTAGAGATTTTAAGAGCACTAACAAAGTGCAAATTTACATGGTGTTGAATATGATTCCGCAGGTCTGCTGGGAAAAGCTTAGCCTCATTGATTGCTCTGTCTTTGAATTTGGATGAAGATTTCTTTGTCAAAGTGGGAGCTCTGGATGTGCCATATGCATTTCTTCGGTCGATACATTATCCTGGTATGTGATTCCAATGGTTTCCTCATATCTAGTACTCATATGTATAAATAAAGATGGATAGAAGCAAGCTGACCATATACTTGGTTGATAATATGACCCCTAATATTAAATTTTAGGTGAATTGAAGGTTTCTGAAGAGGAAATATACGGCGCTTCTGCACATTCAGACTATGGAATGATGACTCTTCTAGCAACTGATGGTGTTCCGGGACTTCAGGCATGTCTCGTGTTAATAAGTTCTTTAACTTGAGTGATATTAGCTGTGGTCATCGCAGTTGATTTCTGGTGTTAACAGGTCTGCAGGGATAAATCCAGGCATCCGAGGGTCTGGGAGGATGTTCCAAGCATGAAGGGGTAAGTCCTACAGTAGAAAATCTTCATAATGGTATTGTGACTTATCTTCTTTTTAGTAACTGATGTGGCGTTCTTAGAACTATGAAGCCTTTTTTTATATAATTTCTATCTCGTAATTAGAAGTTACATTATGCAGGGCATTCATCGTTAACATTGGTGACATGATGGAGAGGTGTACTAATTGTTCGTATAGGTAATTTTTCTTTCCATTAAATCCAAAGAACTCTTCTTGTTCGGTTTTAGCTCTCCCCTTGGTGACATTTCTTTAATAGGTCAACGCTGCACAGAGTTATGCCGACAGGACAAGAACGCTTTTCGGTAATCATTTAATTACCTCCCTGTTGTCTTTCTCATTATGTGATGCTGTGGTTTCTAACTGGGTATTATATTCTGAATGGGTGCAAGTCGAAAGAAGTATATTTTACAATAGGACTGAGTGTTTAAAAGGTTGGTTTAGATTTTTCGCCTGAGGGTGTGGACTGTTTGTGATGGATGATTCTGTATTATAGCATATCAGTAGTACACTTTGTAGTTGGAAAAGAATCATCATGAAATGTTGCAAATAGACAAACAAAATCGACTTGTTAAAACTTGTTTGAGTAAGAAATTATTACGAATTGAAGTGCATATTAATATCACATAGTTCAAGGATTATTGGCGCTAATGTTTTCAGTTTATGTACAGGCTGCGTTCTTCATGAACCCAAATCCAGAATTTGTGGTGGAATGCTTCGAAAGCTGTATCAGTGAGTCATCCCCTTCAAGGTATGAACAAATCTCTATGAGCTCTTTCGGGTCGCTTTGGGCTTCCTTCAAAATCATTTAGTAAGGTTGTGTACAGATTTCCTCCGATCAGCTGTGCGGACTACCTTAAGGAACGGGCTAGGCTTGCTTATGGCTTGTAGAAGCCGGAGATGTGGCTGCATTGTGCCTATCATTCTGCTATTTTGGTTGGGTGGAATCATTATATGTGAGATTCACCTGTGTCATTTGGTTGTAATTGTATTATCAAGCCTTGTTGAAGAAGACTGAAGCTACAGTTATTATATGTTCGGTAATTGCTCATGAAATGTTGACAGAGATCTGGGGAGAAGACCCTATGCTAGGGCCCCCTTGGAGCAATGTGCCATGAACACTCTACTAGTTGTGGAAGCATATGTATAATTGTTACAAACGCTTATGTTGGTCAGTTTGTAAGATTTGTTAATTATTAATGAAAAATCTTTATGTAAAAAAGATTCAATGATATTAGTCAAAGCGGCCGGAAGAGATTTAGCAGGATGGTAGACTATATTGTTCGTACATCACGTTATAGGTTTTTTTTTATCACATACTAAGTTGGTTGCATATGTCGGGCTGACGCAGAATAAGGTGGTGAAACCTTGTTTCTTTTACAGTTTGAGTATCGTCATGACATTGCAAAACCTCTTGCATGCTTGGCATTCCGCTTAGCTACCATATCGTATCCTCAAAAGTTGTTTCCTTACTAGAAATATAATTAATATTATTGTTGTGTCACCCGTTCTCTTTCTCCAATTTAATATGTGGATTAATCTCAATCATTCACTCTAATGTCTGTTTATCACACCTGACAATGTGCATCACGCAATACAATAACCCTAATATAAATAAATAGAAAATCATTCAAATACATTGTATCTTAAAAATTTAAGTACATGGCATATGATGTGCTCCAACTTGCATTATTTTTTTATTTGGGTTATAAAAGACAAAGAAGATAGTATTCATAGTTATTTTCAACTATAAACTCTATCCTGTACATTAAAAAATAAAATGAAATGGTTAAGATTACCTACTTCTAAAAATATTCGATTAAAAAAAATTATGCCGGCTAAAAAATTTAAATAAACTGATATCATCTCAGGAGTAAGAGATAAAAATTAATTAAAAATTCTGAACTACAATAGGGTATTAATAAATGCTCATTGGTTTAGAAAAGTTGGCGAAACATTGAAAGGTTGATGATAGGCGATAGCTATTGCATGATTTAATTACTTATCTAAATAATCTTGTCCAAATTTATGGATATTTATTGCTATAAAATCATGACGTGGAAGCATAAATAAGAACCTGCACTAAAATTTCGGGACATCAGATCCGTTTCGATAAATGTTTCACGAAAATGAACGGTTGAGGACGCGCCACATACTTTCCTGAATTAGCCGCAAAACACCCAATCGTACATACCGTTTTATCGATAACCTACTAATTTACTTGGATAGTGTTCTTCTGTCTCACCTCTCAATAAAGATATTTTTTTGAAACCTAAGATCGGTTCAAAATCCTAAACCCTAGCGGATTCTCTCTATTGGGTTTATGTGATTTGAATCCTCGGATCCAATACCGACTCGGCCGTTTCGATTCCAGCCATGACTCGGCGCTGCTCGCATTGCAGCCACAACGGCCACAACTCCAGGACCTGCCCCAACCGCGGGGTCAAGCTCTTCGGGGTCCGCTTGACCGATGGGTCGATCCGGAAGAGCGCCAGTATGAGCAATCTCAGCCACTACGCCGGATCGAGTTCCGCTGGACTTTTGAACGGCGGGGGCGATACGCCGGATCACGCCGCCGCCGATGGATATGCCTCCGACGATTTCGTCCAGGGGTCGTCTTCCGGCTGCCGCGAACGAAAGAAAGGTGATCTCTCTTCTTTGGTTTTGTTCTGTGTTTGGGTTAGTTATTGTTCAGTTATGTTTGAATTTGATTCCAGTTATCTGCTAATTGCTTTGTCAATTGAGCGTGAATCGAAATGGATGTGGATCAAAGAAAAAATGTGATTTTTATCAAAAAAAAATTATTTGTTTATTTGTGTTTGTTTTGTTCTGTTTTTGTTGTTTTTACTGTCATATGTGGGTTTAGAATGAAGTGAGATGAATCCATACATTAGATACATGATTGATCTTGTATTAGCATATTGTATGAGTTGAATTGTTACATCCTGATGCATTCATTTATAACTCTATTTTGTGAATTTGGTGGAGGCATTAAACAGTTCGAAGAAGCTTATAAACTTGAAATCATTGTATGAATTTATGTTATGCAATGTTTTAGTTTCTTGAGTTACAGAATCACTTGCATAGATCACCACACACTTGTATTAGAAGAAGCTTAAAAACACTGGGCTAGATTGTACTGAAATATTGACGTAAAAGTAAGATTTGTTCTTGTTTTACACGGCTAATGTGGTAAGGGCTCATCTTCAGGTATTCCATGGACCGAAGAGGAACACAGGATGTTTCTACTTGGTCTTCAGAAGTTAGGAAAAGGTGATTGGCGTGGGATTGCACGCAATTATGTTATCTCGAGGACCCCTACTCAAGTTGCTAGTCATGCACAGAAATATTTTATCAGGCAAACAAACGTTTCTAGAAGGAAGAGACGTTCTAGCCTTTTTGATATTGTAGCAGATGAAGTTAGTACTCTTTCCTTAACACTACTAATATTGCAAAGCTTTCCATAGCCTAATCATTAAGTGTCTGACTATGGAAAAACCTGTCTTTGGTTTTATCAAACCTTCCACATGCTTTGTCTACAAAAAAAATGGGAAGTATATTGAGCCTTATCCTTTTTATGTTGTTGCAGTCAGCCGAAACTCCAATGGGTGCAGAGCAGGACTTGTTCTCCAACAATCATCCGCATGGCGAGACACAAAGCAACAACCACCCTCTGCCTGCTGCTCCTTCGCTGGATGAAGAGTGTGAATCCATGGACTCCGCCAACTCGAATGAAGGCGAACCTGTCCCAAACCCAGACTGCTCGCAGGCCTTGTACCCTGTCATGTACCCTGCTTATATCCCTCAATTCTTCCCAATTCCCTTACCGATGTGGCCAGTGAACACTGCAGAACCAACTAAGGAGACTCATGAGGTTCTCAGGCCAACGGCAGTACATTCCAAGAGCCCGATTAATGTTAATGAATTGATTGGCATGTCAAAGCTGAGTTTAGGAGAATCAATGGGTCATGCAGGACCTTCCTCTCTTTCCCTTAAACTGATGGAAGGGTCCTCTAGGCAGTCAGCTTTTCACGCCAGTCCAGCATCAGGCAGCTCCACGGTGAATTTGAGCAGCAGCAGCAGCCCAATTCATGCTCTTTAATACCAACCATTGGTGGAGAGTGGAGACTGTTATGTCAGCTTATTGCTGGTTGAGCTCTGTGGCATACTGTTCATACATGACTAATAATGTGCACCATAATAAGGTTGCTGTTGTTCAGAAATGAACTTTGTCCGAATTGTTAGCTCCTAGGTTTTAGTGTATTGTCACAATACAGAGCACTTGAATCTTTGACATTTTGCTTGTCTCTGATTCTTATTTTTGCCCTTTTATATTTGAAGCCCTTGTTTTATGAGAAAATTTAAATATGATACACTGTCAAGCATTTATTTACAAGATAATACCTTAATATATTTTTTTTGCAATATAATATTCTGTCAAATATTTCTTTCCAAGATAATATCCTTGCCAAACATTTAATCACAATTTGGCACCTTAATTTTATGTTATTTTTCCATCCAAAGAATATAAAAAATCCAAAATATCCATCACCATGAAATATCAAAATTGCCCTTCATTCATCTTCAAATTTTCAAAATTGATTTTTTATGATAAATTTTGAAAATTTGAAGATGAATGAAGGACAATTTTGATATTTCATGGTGGGGATAGTTTGAATTTTTTTATAATTTTTGGTAGAAAAATAACAAAAAGTTTACGATTAGGTATCAAATCGTGGTTAGATGTTTGACATGATATTTTATTATTAAAAAATTATGTGAGCTTATTATCTTGTAAATAAATGTTTTTTTTTAGAGGAAATGGTAATATTCATTAATTATAAAGTAACTCGGGGACCCCCCAATGGGAAGTCGCCGTACATAAACCAAACTGGAATAACTGAAAAACAAGTGCATAAAGAGTAAATGTGCTCTGTAGCATAATTGTAGGTTGGGGATTTGGGACTGCGGTAGCATCCGGAGATACCGACACAGTGTACGCCAACCAAAGGAACTGATCGAGCAGACCAGACGATAGGTAAACAATGGTGGACCAATTACTCCCCCGGTATGTCAGCGTGCGTCGTCCTCCCTTGTGTGATAGTGGTAGGGCTCCTGAACGCGGGAATGCTGACCCCGAAGTGGTAGGGTAGTAACATGTCAGTTGTTGGTGGTACCAATGCCACCAGTACACCAGGGAGAAGGTACAACCGACCAACCCCTCCCTGGCCCCCGTCCAACTCATTCCTGGAGGCGAGGGTGCTTGGAGCCCCCCCCCCCCCCCCCCCCCCCCCCCCGCCGCTGTAGGTGAAACCTCATTGGACGCCGCCGAGTCCTCTTCCTCCTCCGGCTCCTCCTCCCTCACTAGTCTCTTATTCCCAGACAGTGACGGGGCCACATCCCTTGTCATCCACGCAGCTCGGTCCTCCTCGACCCCTGCTTGACTGCGCCCCCACCATCCCGACCCCTCCGTCCTCCCTGGTGTTCGTGGGGCCTCTTTAGCCCGGACACCTCTGTCCGACCCCCCTACACCTCTGTCCGACCCACCTAAGTAGGTCCAGTTCGTCCCCGGGGTGGCCTTCCCATGCTTCGCCTTCTCCAAGGCCGATCGCGGGTCTCCAAGTGCGCGTAGGGATACACCCCTCGAACTGCCCACAACCGGGCAGACCGGGAAAAGGTGACCCGCACAGCAGCACCCGAAGCAATGTTCAGGTAGAAATTCATAAGAAATTATCAGACGAGTCCGTACCTGCGACACAGAAAGGCGGAACCAAAGCTGGCTCTGCAGAGGAATCCTGATATCAGCCCTGATCCGAACCTTCATAAAGTCCCCCCAGCAGAGCCCGTCCTTATCAACATCCACGCCTTGACAGACGCCCAGTGCATTGCCAACCCTGAAGCCCACATCCCTCGTCCAGGCCCTTATCGGTAGATTTGAAACCCGCGCCCAAACCGAGAAATGGTGAAACTGCAAGTCACTAACCTGCATATGCGCCCTCAGGTCTGTAAACAAGACCAGAGAGTCTCTAAAGGACCAGGGCTCACCCAGGAGAACCATCTCCCTTTCTTTGGCCGTCCGGAAGAAAAAGGCCACAAGGCCACCTTCCAGTGGCTTTGCCTCGACCTTCATCCCCCAGATGTCCTCCATACGCGCCACCACAGACTTCCAGAATACAGTCTTGGAGGTCAGGACCTTTGCCGCCATCGCGTACTTATAAAAATTACCCCTGCCCGTAACCTCCTGAACGGGGACCACGACTTCCCTGATCCGCATAGCCCCCATCTGACGGTCCAACTCCACCTGTTCCCCCCTACCAGCTCCATCAGCCACCTGTGGCTCGCCCCTGAAAGACGAGATAGGCACCCGATCTGTTCCGGTCCTCAGATCCGCCCCACCCGTGCAGGTCGGCCCACCTTGTGCACCCCGGCCCGCCCCATATCGAGCGGCCCACTCGGCTACGTCACCCACACCTCCCCTGGTCCAGCCCGGATGAGGATCCAGCCCAGTCCGTGGTCGAACAGGCCTACGGGCATCAGCCATGAGCCCTCGGCCCAAGCCCGCTTCCTCCCTGGCCCGAACTGGCGAAACCCTAGCCGCCATGGGCTCCTTCCCCTGTCTTCGCCGCCAAGGCAGCACCTCCGGCGCCTCCCTCACTGCCAGCCACGGTTCCGACTCCGTTGACCCCGTCTTCCCCTCCGTCCATGACGACGCATCCGATGAAATCACCACCGGCCCGCCCACCACGCCATGCAACCCCGGCGTGCCTTCCCCGCCATGCAGCACCACCTCCTCTGTAGCCACAGCCCCTCGAGCCACCCTGCCCCGGTCCTCCCCAGCACCCAGCCGGCGTGGCCTGGGGCCCCTCGCCGCCGTACGACGGAGGGTGGCCGGCCCGGAACGGACTCGACCACCCGCAACCCAGCCCTCCTCTCCCACTGCTACCGCCGAGAATTGCAGCGCCGGGAGACCCGGCTCCCTCCCTGACCAGATTCCAGTCGAGACCACCGGCGTGACTTCCTCCGCCGGCGTCTCCTCCATCGAAGGATCGGAGCCCTGCTCCGTCTCCTCCTCCGGCTCCACCCAACCACGACCGAGCTCCTCCCCCGCCACCGGAGACGGCCCCCGTTCGCCAGCATCCACCAGACACGGCCCCCAATGAACCCCATCTGCCTCGCCGCCTTTGTCGCTCGCCGTTGCTGCCGACCTAGCCATGAAAGACGACTGCATCGCAAAACCTAAACCCTAGGGAATAGAGAGAGGCTGCGTCGTTGTAAATAAATGTTTGGTAGGGTATCTTATTGTAAAAAAATGTACCATGATATTATTTTGTAAATAAATGTTGAACAAGATATTATATTAAAATTTTCTCTAATGGAAACCAACTTAGGATATATTTTTGTTTATTTGTTGATCTCATGTCCGTTTTACAACGGAAATGTGTTTATGATTAACCTTGAAGTGTTCATTTTAGTTCAAGTGTCTCATTTCCAAAACAAATATATATATATATATATATATATTTTGGTATGTCGGCTGGGCTGATTCTAGATCCGAGGACCCGCCCAAGGCAAAGCTAACTCCTGAGTACCCGAGTATGAGGGTCCAAACGGTTCGGGGATCCGGATGACATGATGAATAGACTGTATCAATTTTTCCTCTGGATAGATTGGGTAATTTCAGAGCTTTTTTCATCAACCGATCGTAGATCCGCCGGACGGAGTTATGAATAACCTGTTGAATCCGGCGAGAGCCACCAGAAGATGGCCGTACAAGAGACCCGACTCGCGCAGATCTTCGCTCCTCTCCATCTCTCTCCTCGCCCTTTTCTGCTCCCTCGTTCTCCTACTCTCCTACTACACCTTCACCCCCAGATCTCTCCTCTCCGCATCTTCCAGAACCCTAAATCCCCAATTTCCCCAATGCACTTCTCAATCCCGAATCCAACGCTCTGGGGAGAAGTTCATGTGGTACGCACCACACAGCGGGTTCAGCAACCAGCTTTCCGAGTTCAAAAACGCTGTCTTGATGGCCGGTATTTTGAACCGCACTCTGATTGTTCCACCGGTTCTCGATCACCACGCTGTCGCGCTCGGAAGTTGCCCCAAATTCAGGGTTTTGGGGCCTCGGGAGATTCGGCTCGCGGTTTGGAACCACATCACTCAGCTTATTCGGGACGGAAGGTATTTGAAATTGAAATTGAATGTTGGTTTATTCTGTTTTTCCTTTAAGATTGGATCATTTATTCCTGAATGAATTCAATGCCATTATTGTTGTCATTTGGAGACGAGAGTTTCCATTTAGTTTTGAATTTTTGATTCTGGGTTTTGTATTAAGTTCTTCACTCTGTCTTTGTTTGGGGAGAAACTATATAAATTGCAAAGGGGTAAACTTTGAATATTATCTCATGCTGCTTTGCTTTCTGACAATGGGAAATTCTGTTGGCTCTTGGTAGTGAGGTTAATAAGAGTTGATTGAGTGTAAGTATCTAGCTGTGAAGTTACAAACTAAAAGCTACGTAGCCAGTATTCAAGAGATCGGCTTTTGATTGTGATTTTCCTTTGCAAAATTCGTTGTATGTATACTGTAGTCTTACTCTTGTATGATGTGCTCTTGTTGCAGGTATGTTTCCATGACCGATGTCATAGATATATCTTCCCTGATTTCTTCTTCTATGATCCGAGTAATAGACTTCAGGGTTTTCGCGTCATTATGGTGTGGTGTAAACATTGATGTCACATGTCCCGGGAGTGGATCAAATGCACAATCCTCTTCGATTGACATCTTACAAAAATGTGGGCGCCTATTCTCTGGTTTTGATGGTAATATAGATAAATGCCTATATGCTGTAGATGAAGATTGCAGGACTACTGTTTGGACGTATCAAAAAGGTGATGAGGATGGGGTGTTGGATTCTTTTCAACCTGGTGAAGAACTCAAGAAAAAGAAGAAACTTTCATATGTTAGGAAACGCAGAGATGTATACAAGAGCCTTGGACCTGGTTCTGAAGCCAACACAGCTTCTATTTTGGCATTTGGTAGCCTTTTTACATCCCCTTACAAAGGATCTCAGCTTTATATCGATATCCATGAAAGTCCTAGAGATCAAAGGCTGCAGTCTTTAATTGAGAAGATAGAATACCTTCCTTTTGTGCCTGAAATTATGAATGCTGGCAAGCAGTTCACTATTCAGACCATAAAGGTTCCATTTCTTTGCGCTCAGCTCAGACTATTAGACGGTCAGTTCAAGAATCATTGGAAGGCCACTTTCCGTGGTTTAAAAGAAAAGATTGAGACTTTAAGGCAGAAGGGTCCTCTCCCCATCAATATTTTTGTGATGACTGATCTTCCTGCGAGTAATTGGACTGGAAGTTATTTGGGGGATTTGGCTAAAGATAAAAATGATTTCAGGTTGCACTTTCTCAAGGAAGATGATGAGTTTGTGAAACAGACTGTAAAGGATGTTGTGGCTAGAGCCGGTATGGAAATGAAATATTGTCCTCAGAGATTACCAGATGTGCTTCTATACTTGGAGGAAACTATTTGCAGCTGTGCTTCATTTGGTTTTGTTGGGACTGCTGGGTCTACGATTGCTGAGAGTATAGAGCTAATCCGGAAATTTGGCAAATGTTCAGGTTGATTTGATATAGCAATTCGACATCCCCATGGAAGGTGTACTTTATACATACCCTTTCATGTTCTAGGCGCTCGGTGGAGTAGATAATGGGGGACAATCTGCATCTTGGAAACAAATTGAAGGTTTTGAGCACATTATTTCAGAGAGGCTTGGTGGATTAGATAATGCAGGACTATGTGCATCTTGGATACAAATTTTATGTTGAAATTGTGGATGTATCAGAATCAGACATTATAAAACATCATTGTACAATTCATGAGTGTAGGGTGATAGTGATACCGAGACATACCAATATTTAGGTTTCTTGTACGGATTAAATTCCCAACATTGTCTATCCTGATTTGTAATTCTAGTGGTGACTAATCATTTGAATGGGGTTGGAAAAATGGGTTCCCAGATTCATGGAATTGTTCAGCCCACCTGTCCCGCTCTTCACAGTAAAGCAATAACTAGCGCTATTATTTATGGGATATATTTCCTGTCGCGAACTGGACCAGACGCAATGACACATATCTAATTCTATTTGTTTTCCTCAATTTAAAATATAATTATAATTGAACTTTTAGTTTTATCTATCAGTTTTATTTTTTAATTATGTTTATTTTTAATATAATATCAGGTTTTGATTTGTCTCAGACTTGGATTCAAACCCTATTTTCTATAAATAAAAAAAATTAATTTTTCTCAATTTATCAAAAGTACCTAAAAATAACATTATTATTGTAAAAGGTGTTTTATTAAAATAAAAATAAAAAACGAGGAGATTGAAAAAGCATTTTAAAGCACAACGGACTACTATTGCCTACAATTAATCACGTGTAAAATATAAGGAAATAAGTCAAAAAGTCTATGAAAATTGACTGATAAATGGACGAAGGTTGCAAAATGTCAATAAAATATTGATAAGACCTCCCTTGGGAAGCTCAATATTCCCAATAGTTCCGGTCCGAGCTCATCAACAGGATCTACGCCCAAGGTACTTTGCATATTCCATCTCTTCTACTACCAATTCTCCGGACCAAAACGGTGATTCTTTCTTCCCTTTCATTTTTGTAGCTTTGATTGAATCCGGCAAGGTTTTGTGGCATCGAGAATGGAAGGAGGAGGAGGAGAGGTAGATCACTTGGCACCGGAGAGGACCAAGGCTCAGTTCGATGTCGAGGAGATGAAGATCGCCTGGGCCGGCTCTCGCCGTGCTTTTGAAGTTACCGATCGCATTTCTCGTCTCGTCGCCAGCGATCCGGTTTGCTTTCCCCCTTCTCTCTCTTCTTGTTTCTCCTGAATTTTGCGAATTTGAGCTGATTACAATTTTTTTTAAACTCCACCAGCTATGAAATTGCGCTTGTTAATTGTTTGGTTACTGATCAGTAGATCTGGTTTGTATAACTGGAAGCTTAAGCTTCTAATTGATGCTTCTGTTCTATGATTTGATTCTCTGAAACGACGCTCATGTTTGTGAAATTAAGAAACCGAAATTGTTTGACACTGGCTTTTCTCTTTATGAGATATACTTTTTGGTGTTGAATCGTCAAAGGAATTATATGTATACTTCTTAACTTATATTATATGTACTGATTATTGGTTGCTGAGTGTGGCGTATGGTTTTTAGTCTTTGACCTTAAATTGTGATAGATTTTGTAAATTGTAGCTCACATTCCACTGTGTTTTTTCTGTAAATAGTTATGATATATTAATTTATTTTTGGTTTTGGTTTCCAGGAATTCCGTAAGGATGATAGAACCAGGTTAGATAGGAAGGCGCTGTTTAAAAACACTTTGAGGAAAGCCGCCTATGCTTGGAAACGGATTATTGAGCTTCGTCTTACTGGTATTTAGTTCATCTCAATTCCCATGTCACTACTACTTTCTATGGCGAATTTTAACTTTTCATGTTTCCTTTTATCTGGCTAATATTTTTTTTTTCTAATAACAGAGGAGGAAGCCAATAAGTTAAGGTTTTTTGTTGATCAACCTGCTTTTACAGATCTTCACTGGGTAAATTCTGCTCCTAAATCTAATGGTTTCTTTGACTTCTCTGTATATAGCTTTGAGTATCTTAAACCTGAAGCTCCCTTCTTAATTTATGATATAGGGAATGTTTGTACCAGCCATAAAAGGACAAGGGACTGATGAGCAGCAACAGAAGTGGCTGCCATTGGCGTATAAGATGCAAATAATTGGCTGCTATGCACAGACTGAACTTGGTCACGGCTCCAATGTCCAAGGCCTTGAAACTACTGCAACATTTGATCCCCAGACAGATGAGTTTGTCATCCATAGTCCTACACTGACTTCAAGCAAAGTGAGTAAACTTCTATGGCTGCCTTTGCCTGATCGAGGCCACATAATTCTAGTTTTATAAGTTTCTGTCACAGCACAACGTTTAAGAATGCCTCTGAGATTGAATCATAAAGAAGCATCTATACTTTTCTGAGATGAGACTTTTATGTTCTTCCCTTACTTCACTTTGACAGTGGTGGCCCGGTGGACTTGGGAAAGTTTCCACTCATGCTGTTATCTATGCACGTCTTATCATTGATGGTCAGCAGCACGGAATCCATGGTGAGTACCAAAATGGTTTTACACATATTTCAGTATGTGAAATGGTCCATCTTCAGTTACTTATGCACAAATTGTTATTTAGGTTTCATTGTCCAGCTACGGAGCTTGGATGATCACTTACCTCTCCCAGGCATAACCATTGGTGATATTGGAATGAAATTTGGCAATGCGGCCTACAATAGCATGGACAACGGGGTCCTAACATTTGATCATGTGCGCATCCCGAGAGATCAAATGTTGATGCGGTCTGTTCTCTCTCTCTCTCTCTCTCTCTCTCAAAGTTGAGTTTCCATGTGTTGTTTTATCGTTAGAATTGACATATTGTGGAGCTATTACTTTCAAAAATGTTCTTTTGAAATAGCCTTTTAAATATAAGTTTATGTAGGATATATATTGATAAACAATTTTTTTGGGTAGGGTTATTATAGGCATTTAACTATCCGTGCTAACTTTCTTTGTTGGATGCTTGCTGACTTTTGTTTCATGTTTCTCAGGGTTTCGCAAGTTACAAAGGAAGGAAAATATATGCAGTCAAATGTTCCAAGACAGCTAGTTTATGGAACTATGGTATACGTACGTCAAACAATTGTAGCTGATGCTTCCTGTGCTTTGTCGCGGGCAGTTTGCATAGCTACTAGGTACAGTGCCGTTCGTAGACAATTTGGCTCACAAAATGGCGGCCCCGAGACCCTGGTATATCATTTAACCGTTTGCTTTTTTCAAATTATTAAGGAATTTGTTAGGTATGGAAACATGGTTTTCATGAATAAATCATATGCTGGCTTTGCTACCATTATGCTGTTGACTTGTTTTGAGGAAGTAATACTTCTGATATCTCCTTGGTTTAGGTGATTGATTACAAAACTCAGCAGCACAGATTGTTTCCTTTGCTGGCTTCTGCATATGCTTTCAGATTTGTTGGTGAGTGGTTGAACTGGTTATACACGGATGTAACCCAAAGGCTGCAGGCTAATGATTTCTCAACACTGCCCGAGGCTCATGCATGCACTGCGGGTCTGAAATCATTGACTACTTCGGTCACAGCTGTAAGTTATGATTACAGATCTATTATGACCTTTAAAGTCTGTCACTGGGATTTCTCGTGTATGGAACAAATGTTCTGAGCTTTTAGAGCACCAGCTTCATACATGCAATTTCATTAACTACATTGCTTTCTTTGGGGTATCATTTCTATTTGGGAGCTTCCTTTTGAATAAATTTCACTTTGCATGCAGGATGGTATTGAAGAATGCCGGAAATTATGTGGTGGCCATGGTTACCTATGTAGCAGTGGGCTTCCAGAGTTATTTGCCGTCTATGTTCCTGCATGTACCTATGAAGGAGACAATATTGTGCTGCTATTGCAGGTCTTGAATTTAAGATATCCTCATTTGCATGAATGTTGTGTATGTTTGTGCAATATTTTAATTGTGTGGACAATTTACCGATTAACTCTTCTTCAGGTGGCAAGGTTTCTCATGAAGACTGTTTCACAGCTGGGGTCTGGGAAAAAGCCTGTTGGGACAACAGGATATATGGCTCGCATGCCACATCTTATGGAGAGCCATTGCACTGCTCAAACTGGTAATGTTTCTTGTTCTTTCCCTTAATGTGGTGCTTTAAGCTATCACGGTCCTATCTGATGTGTTAAGAGTATGAAAATGAGAAGTTGGTTGAAAAATGGCTCAAATCTGGCATTGAACCTGATATACATGCCTAGTTATACACATATGCTTGGCCATATTGTCCCTCTTGGTATCTGGAAGAGCCATCGTGCTTAGACTGCCACTCTACCCTAGTCTGGAATATCATCAATGCCATAAGAAGCTGTTCTCATTTACCTTTTTTATTGACATGAGTCTGCGACTTTTCCTTTTGATTGCCTTCAGGAAATGATTGGTTGAAGCCTAGTGTTATAGTGGAGGCATTTGAGGCAAGGGCTGCAAGGATGTCTGTTGCCTGTGCTAAAAACCTTAGCAAGTTTGCAAATCAAGAAGAGGGTAACGTCATTTCTGTCCTATTGAAACTTACTTACATTTATGGATTTCTTCTCTTAATCTGTAAGCCAAACTATATATGCACACTTTGCTTAGAGATTACTCTGGCAAGTACACCTATTATGCGAAAATTTACATTTTAGGTAATAGCTGATGCTTTTATTGTTGCTATTTCCCTAAAATGTTTGACAAAACTTCTAGCCAACATAACTTTACTCCTCAGATAACTTCTGTTCATCAATATAAATGTTGTGTTCACCGTCTGTCTTATTACACGTGTTGTTCCATATGCTAAGGACTTGGAGAATTGATTCTTTCTTTCTCTTTTATGGAGTATCCATAGTATGATATATAATGTGGAATTAACTTTGTTTCCACTTTCATATCCTTGCTTCAGGCTTTTCGGAACTTTCAGCCAACCTAGTTGAGGCAGCAGTTGCTCATTGTCAATTAATTATTGTGTCCAAGTAAGCTTCATCCTCTTTTTGTTTAACAGAACTTGTTGAAACTGGTATAGGGCAGTGTTCTAAATATCCCTTCATCTACCTGAGAACCCGGTGAAACTTAGCCACCGAGATCAAAACTTATTCGAACTCACTCATCTATATTTCATATACAATTATAAGTTTATATGGAAATTTGTTCTCGAAGATTTGTGTATAGAAAGAAAACGAAAAGAGATTATTGATCGCAAGTCCAATTCACTTTTCAAATACAATTTAATTTCACAGAATGTGAATTAAAATCTGTTTGAAACTATCTTATTTTACTAAACTATGGTTACTCTTTTGTCTTTAACATGTGTATTATATATACATACATTTATTACGGAACGAGTTTTGCCAATATCTCCCCGATTTCTCAAAAGATCCGTATTTGTCGCTTCACCGAGTTTTAGAACCTTGGTAAAGTGTTTATGCTCTCTTGGTGCCTCTCCTACAGGAATCTTGTTCAAACTTATATACTGATTTCAATTTATTTTTTTGGATAAGCAATTTCAAAATATAATTGGAAATGATCTCCTTAGGGTGGTGAAGATAAGGTCTTTAGCTGCTTCTGACTGGATCAATGTTCATGTCCTGGTAGGACATGGTCACTGTTTCACTAGGGAAGTACAGCAAGCAGCTACTAAACTTGATTCAAAAACTCCCTTCCCTCATTTTTTTTCTTCCCGTTTTCATTGACGTGTAAAGAAGCAAAAAAATTCATGTTTTTTTTTGCAAATAAAGAATCCATTTTCATTTCTGTCTCATCATGTGTCTTCAAGACACTGGAAAATAACACTGATTGTTTTAATTATTATTTGTAGATTTGTTAAATTCAATAATAGAGGCTTCTATGTGTTTCAGGTTCATTGAAAAATTGAACCAAGATATACCTGGAAACGGGGTGAAAAAACAATTAGAGGTCCTCTGCAACGTATATGCACTGTCTCTACTTCACAAACATCGCGGCGATTTCCTTGCCACAGGTTGCATAACCCCCAAGCAAGCATCACTTGCTAATGACGAACTCAGAGCTCTTTATGCCAAGGTTTGTCCAAATATTTTCTAATCATACTTGCGCATACATACAGGACAGAAATCAAGTTAAAACCCTCCCTTAGAATAGAAACCTAGAAACCATCGGTTTGTTAGAAACTATAACACATTGTGTTGGAACCTATGACACATTATGTTGGAAACTATATATTTTCACACAGGTTCCAGCACAATGTGTCGTAGTTTCTAACATGTGATAGGTTGCAACACATTGTGTTATAGTTTCCAACAATAATGATGGTTTCTATTCGAAGTAAGGTTTCTACTTGAGTCCCCCTATATATATTATATGAATTGTGAATGGACATGAGTGCATGTGTCATCAGGTCCGTCCCAATGCAATTGCACTTGTGGATGCTTTCAACTACACGGACCACTATCTTGGCTCAACTCTCGGTCGCTATGATGGAAATGTGTATCCGAAACTCTACGAGGAGGCGTGGAAGGACCCTCTGAACGACTCGGTTGTCCCCGATGGCTACCATGAATTTGTTCGACCCATGCTGAAGCAACAGCTCCGTAATGCAAGGCTTTGAAGAATACAACCATTCGTGTTTTACTACTGCTTATTATACCAAGTTGAAATGGAACTGTTTGTACGATTCACACCATCTGTGGACTAATTTAGCGTGTGCTATAATAAAGGAATGAGAGAGGGGAATGAAACAGGTAATGAGAGTGGTTCAAGTTCCCTTTAAATTTCTTATCCACAACCTAAACTTTATTATTGGTAATCTTTTCTTTCTTTTTTCATAATAGAGGAAAGTTAACTATAAAAATGATAACTTTGTTAATATTGTTAGCATTATGGGTTTCTAGCGAATGTGGGGTAGCGATAATGCTTCCAAAATTGATAGGCCTTTAGTTTTTTCCTTGTTTCTTTTAGGGCGCGTCCTGGGGAGAAAACCACCATAATAGAGTCTGCCGTGGACGGTTTTCAGGGGCGACAAAGAAGCATAAAGAGGTGGAACAGGGGACTTGAGAATCCTTTTCTACCTGGCTTTAACCTGTTTGATTACTTTTGAAAATAGACATGGGGGTAGGATGAGACCAGGAGGCGTGATGATTATCGTTAGTGAAGGAGGAAGTGGAGCGGCTATAGACATTACGAGCAAAACATCAATGGATATCATTAGTTCATCAAATTTAAGTCTAAGGCTAAAGAGAATCTTTAGAGTATTACATAGGACAATAAATTATTGGAAAATTTTCATTTGATATCCTGTCAAACATTTATTTACAGTATAATACCCTAACTTGTTTTTTACATTATAATACCCTGACAAACATTTATTTTCATTTTGATACCTAACGTTAACTTTCGGTTATTTTTCCATCCAAAGAGTGTAATAGTCCAAAATACCCCTCTTTATATATTTCAAAAAAATAGATTTTATTTTTTTAAAATCATATATATTTCGAAAAATTAGATTTTATTTTAAAAAATATCATATTTATTTCAAAAAATATTTTTAAAAAAAATCAGTTTTCATGTTTTAATTATAAAAAATAGATTTAATTTAAAAAATTAAATTAAATAAAATCTATTTTATTATTAAAGTATGATTTTTATACATTTCTAAAACAAAATCTGACTTTTATATATAAAAATTGATTTTTAAAAAATATTTTTTGAAATATATATGATTTTTTAAAAATAAAATCTAATTTTTCGAACTATATAAAAAGGAGTATTTTAAAAAATTTACACTCTTTGAATGGAAAAATAACAGAAAATTAATAGTTAGGTATCAAAGTGAAAATAAATGTTTATCGGTGTATTATAATGTAGAAAAGACAAACTAAGATAATATACTACAAATAAATGTTTACGAATGTATCAAAATGAAATTAACCCTAATTATATGAGTCTCTCTTATCATGTAAACTAAAACCGTTATTTCAACGAAATGAAAATAAAGATTATTTAACATGCCATTTGTCATTTTTAATGACCATTAGGAGATGATATATAACTCTTTACACCAAAAGAATGGCCGGAGAAAAGGGCAACACATCGAAGAGACTGAAGGATGGGAAATTTCATCACGTGTACAAAATAGTGTACACGCCCTGCAAGTAGGGAGTACTTTGACAAAAAGGAAAATACATGGTAGTTATCATTTATATTTATTGCAACAAATATATATATTATAAAACTAAAGAATTTGGACCACACTTTTAGGAGACTATATTTTCTAGTTTTTTTTAGCTTCAACTTTTATATCTACTTAGTTTATATCATTATTTTATTTTAGGTGATATCAAACTTAACATAAACGTATGATATTATGTCAAAACTAATCATCATTGACAATCGACAAAAGTAACTCACCAAAACAGAACACATACAAAAAAATAAAACTTAATGTTAAAAATTTGTACAGTCTGTGAAATCTAAGACACATCTAACGGTCAAAATAAGTTGGTACAAAGATCTATGCAAACACTTGTCGCGTATGACGTGTTTCATTACTATCGTACGTTGGAGCTATAAAGTCTCAAATTCTGTTTTTTTAATAAATAAAAAAATAGTTGTACGTGGCAAAATGATAATGACAAATGAGAACCAATAGAAAAATGAAAATAGCACACGTGGGATTTGGCTATCTACCCTTCCCATTGGGCCAAATCGTCTCTCTCTCTACTCCACAAGTGGGCCTTCCTCTGACTCACTATTATTAGTTTCCTGAACAAATAGTACTATTAATAATAATATTGTTATTATTATTAGGACGAAACGATGTGTTGTGTATAGTCATCGTTTTTTTTTGTCAGTTTCGACCACAGATTTCAAAACTGGCTGGCGGCTGCCTAAATCAATCAACTATGGAATCATGAGCTCTTTTTTTTTTTGAGGAAAAATGCATTAATATATTAAATCATAAGAAACGAGTTCGGTGGGTACCGACAAGTATCCCACCTACATAACATCCAACTAATAAATTGAAATGTACTGAAAGTAATAAATGTGGCTCCTGGTAATGGGTTTGGCGGACGAAGGCAATAAAGCAATCTGCGGTAGCGTCTATCGACACCGATACAGCAATCTTCGTCCAATATGGGACGAGGCGAGCCTACCAAGTTATGGGGAATACTGGTGGACCTACATCTCCCCCGGGTTGTCAGCGTGCGTCGTCCTCCCTTAAGTGATAGTGGTAGGCCTCCTGAACGCGGGATTGCTGACTCCGGACTGGCCGGAGAGACAAAAGTCAACTGCAGATGGCGTTGTCTCCATCCATCCGTCGGGAAGGGGCCAAAGTTGACCCACCCCTCCCCGGGCCACCTCGGACTCATTCCTTCAGGCGGGGGTGCTTGGCTCCCCCCGCCGCTGGTGCATGTGAGTCCCCATCCGACTCTGTCGAATCCTCAGACTCGATCTGATCTTCCTCCCTCGCTAGGCGTTTCTTCCCCGAGATCGTCGGACTCAGTTCCTTATGTACCCCTTCTGACGGCCTGGCCTCGACTTCCGTCTCAAACGTATGCTCCTGTTCCTTGCCGGCCCAAGACATCGGTGGCGGGGTCCGGGGTCCCCCCCGACCCCCTGTAGTCCGAGCCGTCCCATAGTTCCAGTTCGTACCCGGGATCGCCTTCCCATGCTTGGCCTTCTCCAGAGCTGATCTTGGATCCCCCGGAGCTCTCAGAGAGTGGCCCCTGGGTCCTCCCGGGGGCGGGCATGACGGAAACCGGTGGCCCGCACAACTACAGCCATAGCAGTGGTCCGGTAGGTACTCATAAGAAATATGCAGTAAGGTTCGTACCTGCGATTCCGATAAACGGAACCAAATTTGGCTCTACAGCGGCTGTCGGATGTCTGCTCGGATTCTGACCCGCATGAAGTCTCCCCAGCATCTACCTGCCCCATCCACGTCCACAGCTTGGGAAGTACCCAAGGCATTACCGATCCTGAATCTCACCTCTCTGTTCCAGGCCCCCACTGGCAGATTGGAGACCCTGGCCCATACCGAGAACTGGTGGAAGTTCAGGTCGCTGACACGCATGTGCGCCCGCAGGTCCGTGAATAGGACCAAGGATTCCCAGAACACCCAGGGCTCCCCAGCTAGGACCCACATCCTCTCTCGCGCAGTACGGAAAAAGAATCCAACCACGCCTTCCTCCAGAGGACGGGCCTCTACCTTTAGTCCCCAGAGGTCCTCCATTCGGTCCACCAGAGATCTCCAGTAGAACCGCCTTGATGTCAAAACCTTGGCAGCCAGAGCAAACCGGAAATGCTCCCCACCCTTGGCTACGTCCCCAGTTGGGACGACCACCTCTTTGATGTTGAGGGAGGAGAGCTGAGCATCTAGCTCCGGTAGTTCCCCCGTCTCCCCCGGCTTGTCCCCGGATTCTGGCATCCGTTCCTCCCCACCGGACCTAGTATTCGGTCGGCAACCCTGAACCCCGGTCTCCTGCCTCCCCGCTCCAGGTCCAGATCGACCTGTCCCAGCACGGCCCGTCCAAGCAGCCCTCACTCCCGGACCAGGCCCTCCAGATCTGCCCCCACGGCCCACTCGAGGGATCCAGTTAGTCGGGTCCAGGCCCGCCCGTCTAGCATCCCCCATGAAGGAACTCCCGCGGCCCAGACCAGGCCCAGTCCCAGGCCCAGTCTCCCTAGGGTTTCCGTCAGCAGCCTCGGCCACCGCCTTCCCCTTCCGCCGCCTGCGTTCCAGCTCCTCCGGCGACTCCCTCAGCGTCTCCTCCGAGTCCTGCCGGTCTCCCACCATTGGTCTGCCTTCGAGACCGTCCCCATGCAACACCCCCGCCGGCTGGAAGTGAGATCCCCGGCGCGGTCTCCTCTGTGCTACACTCCCCGGCCGATCCTCTCCGCCCCGGCCCGTCATCCCCGGCGTCCTAGCCGCCGCAAACACCATATCCTGCATCGGACCTACCCGCATCCATGCCTCCACCGGCGAGGAGTCAGCCTCCACCTCCTCGCCTCCCTCTCCATCACCCGAGGACAACTGCACCACATGCACCCTCTCCGCCCCCGCACGTCTCAGCCCACACTCCCGGCCAAGACCCTCCACATTTGCCGCTCCGCAAGTCACCCCAGCCCCGACGCCATCCCTTCCGCCCGACGCCGCCGACTCCACCTCCAGGGATTGCGTCTCCGTCGCCATCTCCTCCTCCCACTGCTCCGGCCCGACTGACAAGGAAGAGAGTCTCCCGTTCTCCATTCTCTCTCACACAGAATGGACACACCAAATCTAGGGTTTCAGAGGAACTCTCTAGACGGCCACACTCCGAACAATTTTAGATTATCATGAGCTTAATAATGCAACTACTTTGAATATTTTATTATTTCGAAAAGGAAAAAAAGACAGTTAATATTGTTTCACGTCTGCACTGTACTTCCTTTCCTCTTTTGTTTTGACTAGTGATAAGAAAAATAAGAAATACATGGGATTACAATATATTAAAGAAGAAGATATTCGGGGAATTATGAGCGAATAATAAAGATCAAATGTGTTTATACCCATGGATTTGACAAAATGCTTATGTCTTCTCGACCACTTCCTAGACTTTAGGCTCCAACTCCTTTGACTAATTTAAACTGGACTTTTATTTTTATTTTAGTTCTGTACATAGAAAAGGCGTGTGAGTGTGATTATGGACTAAAACTTAGTATGGTTGAAAACAGGAAATTATTGAAGATAATTAAATCAAATAAATGAATAAAATTGATTTCTTCTGATTTGATTACGATATTTAATTACAATATTATGTAATATTAGTTTTCTTATGTGGTCTTGTAATCTCCTATAGATAGAAGTAGTGATTCTTCAATAAAATCATCCAGCGCATTTCAATTTACGCTTTTACAGAAATCGCTATGCTGGGGTTGAGAGTTCTCAATCTTAACCGTCGAAGCTATCACCATAGAATCATCATTGTGTTCGTCTCCAACCACTACAATATCGATCGTGAGTCTTCTCTTCTCTCCACTCTTGTTAGTGCTCTCCTCTGCGCATCCACAATTCAATAGTGTTGTATCGGAAGGATGGCGTACCGACAACGGACCGCGACCCTTTGTCGCGGAGGTGTTCTCCTTTGCGCATCTGCAACCTGGCGTTGCTGTATTGGAGGGATGGTGCATTGGCGACGATCCGCGACTCCCGGTTGCGGTGATGCTCGGACTCTCCGTGTTAGCCTCACACGTCTTGAGCGGGGACACAGCCGGCGATATAGTCAAGAAAAATCAGACGAATCAAGCGAGGACTACTACGTAGCCTCGCCAAGCCCAATGAGTAAGCAAGGATTCGGGGATTTGTACCGGGATGGATCCCTAATCATACCGTCACTCCCAAATTTTTAAGTTCAAGTTCGGTAGCTCATTCAAAACGAGTACTTGGAGAGCAGGGACCAAACAACGTTTAGACTCTACATTGAGTTGTTTCTGGTAGTTGGCACCCTTTGGTTTTATTTTCTGTTCTAGTTTTAGTTTTAATGTTTGTTTTAGTTTTGGATTACCTTTCTGTATATGTTACGAGTGTTATAATCAGGTTCTGTTGAAACAGTTTGTTTTTTAGAGTTACTAGATCACTATCTTATTAAAGAGTATTGACTGATGTATTGATTTTCTCCAATAATCAATAAAATCTATTTCTTATTTAAAAAAAAAATAGACTAAACATAGTGAGATATTTTGACAATGTGTGGTATGGTCGTGTAATTTAAATTCAGACACATCGCACAGTTATTGATCCCATGCTACAGCACAGAGGAGCAACTTGCACTGTTACACCCAAAAGTAGGTGGAGCAACTTTAATTTGGATTTATGACAGTCACGATGATCCCTTCATTTCAAGCCCACAAAAAATCACTGATTTTGTTGATGTTACTAAATCTGTTTATTGTGAAGGGGTTCCTCACGTTTAGTCGATTTGAGCTGCAACAATATTTAATGCGTAAACATTACTGTGTGATATATAAAATGTTGAACACCAATAAGTCTTTCTTCCTATATAAAATGAACAATAACCTTCTTACCGTCATTTGATATTCACAAATCCCCCTTTTCAAATTGAGTTTCCTCTCTTCTGGATTGTTACAGCTCGCATTCATGCCGGGTCCTATTGTTTTGTCTTCAATCGACAATAATTTTCAGTGAGTGATCAGGCTATCTGTGGACATGAGCGAGGGACAGATCAAGCTTTTCTAGGCATCAAGAAAACGGAGCTAGAGGCAAACAAGGTCCGTGTAGGGAGACGTATTTCAAGTGAATCACGAAAATAAAGGATGATGACAAAGGCTCCGGAGATAAAAGACCAGAAGAGAAACTCTACATCGGGGGAAGTAGTTTTACCTAGGAACGTGCTTATATGTATTTTTTTATTATACATTGTCATAAGTAGTTGAATGAATAGATGTTTTCACCACTTATTATGACGTTGGAGAACCTCTTATTTTATGTACAATTATTGGTATAAGAATTCCAAAAAGTGTTGTTGAAAAGATATGTGGTGTGTTTGTTGAGACAAAAGAATTGATTGCTCTATGTCAATATGAACCATACTCCATTTGCTCTTTCAAAGAGAAACAAGAGTCTCCCGTTCAAGGTGAAGAAAATCGTGAGAATAATGTCTCTCTAGCTAAAGAAGAAGATAAAACCGATTATTGTAGAAGAAGATGATTCCCATGCAAACTACATCTAGTTTTGTAATGTCGTTTTTTGTAATTTCCGACATTTCTGCGAGTCCATAAGTTTCTAATTTAGTTAGTCTTGGTTTATGTAAAATTTCATTTGAGCATGAGTTGTTTTCGAAATCGCTCATATAAATTAAAACGGTTTAAAATCATAATTTTCATTGATAAAAAAAAATTATAAAGGTTTGAATAATCAGTAATAAAATTTGATACAAAAATACATAAACGATTAACTCGTATTATAAATATTCTTAATGGATTGTAAAACTATATTATAAAGATAATGTGCACCTAAATATACCCCTCGACTTCATAATGAGAAACAAAGTCATGATGACGTTGTAAAAGTTAGTCTAGATTTAGTTTGTACGCATGTGACTCTTTCTCATTGTGAGTGCATGCACCATTAAGCCACCCAATCAACTAAAAATAAAGGTTGGAGTTGGAGACAAAATATTCTATTGCCACTGCTTCTCTACTTCCCATTCTCATCCTCACATGTCAGAGATAGAGAGAGAGAGACCAGAACATACAACTGGTAGCTAAGGAAGATTTGTGGAGGAAGGGTAGATAGAGAGACAGACATTGGACTTCACTGACCTTTCAATTTCAGCTCAAAGCACACCACTGATCCACCTTTTATATTCTCACAACTTAACACTTGAACATATATACTTTTGTAACTCTCTCTTATACTCTATACACTTAGCAAAGCCCATTTGAGCTCTTTGTTCCCATATGGCTCCAAGGAACAACAAGGTTATGAACAGAGGGGCTTGGACCGCCGAGGAAGATCGTAAACTCGCCGAGTATATAGAAGTCCACGGTGCTAAGAGGTGGGAGACCATTGCTGCCAGATCAGGTTCCTTAATCTCCTCAACACTCACCTTAATTTTAGTGACCATTTCACCATCTTAGGTTATTGAAATGAATCATGTGTACAGGTCTTAAGAGGTGTGGGAAGAGTTGCAGACTGAGGTGGCTCAACTATCTCAGGCCAAACATCAAGAGAGGCAATATATCCGACGACGAAGAGGACTTGATTCTTAGGCTTCACAACCTGCTTGGCAACAGGTACATATCTTCTTACATTACTTTTCTTCATTAATTACAAGTTTTTCAATTGATGTGTATATATATATATATATATATATAGGTGGTCATTGATAGCGGGGAGACTTCCAGGACGAACAGACAACGAAATAAAGAATTACTGGAACTCTCATTTGAGCAAGAAAATACAAGAAAAAAGACTAGAGAGTTCGAGAGAGAAGCAAGAGGCACCTCCCCCTAAGACCTGGGACATTGTTGAGGACGACGGGGTTAAGGGAAACGATGTCCAGTTCGATGTCAACGACTTCTTTGACTTCTCGGCCGAAGGGTCCTATGGCTTGGAGTGGGTGAACAAGTTCCTCGATCTCGATCAGGATAGGGGATTGGCCAATCAAAACAACCTAGGATTGTAGTGTAATAACTGGGTCTCTTCCTAATTCCTATCCTCCAAGTAAAAGAAAAATTAATTGTTTCTTATGTACAGAAATATAATAAAGTGTTGTTCTCAAGGATTATTACTACTGTTACTTAATATTAAAGTTGTCCTGAGAGACATGCAAAATTAGTCTTGACTTGTCAGTATCAGCTACAGATAATTGGGAGCCTCCCAAATATTGGCTCTAGGAATGAGTCCGCCCTAACGTTGGAGTTTATTGTATCTTCCCTCTTTGATGTAATTTGATTGGGAGAATTCAATTCAGCGAACCACCCTTTGACGAGTGGTCCTTCACAAGTTACGGTAATGGTAATAAACTGGATCGGATCTATTGTTAAAACAAACACCCAGAAATTAACGAATTGTCATTGAACGGAAAAACATGTATTAAATGAAAAGTACATATGATAAGCCGACATTTTCAACTCGACTTCCTGAAAGAAAAAAAACACGAAATGGTAAAAGCTAATGCTCCTCGCCGTCCCTTACAACATCTCTTAGAGCATGTACAACGGCGCGTCCCTTCGGCTCGACTCGCGTTTTTGCGGGACGCGGGCTGTCCCGTTGTGGGACGGCTTTTACGCGTCCCGCAAAAACGCGGGACGAGCCTCAGCCCGCGTCCCACGTCCCACAACCACGAGCCGAGCCTCAGCCCGAGTCCCGCGTCTATGGCCAGCCACTCCCGTGGTGCTGCCACGCGTCCTTTTTTTTTAAATGCGAAAAATCATATTGGTCCACTCACAATACAAGTCTCACACTAAATCCTTATTGTAAAACACCTCCTATTTTAAGTCTCGAGTTTCACTATTTTGTCCAGTCAGCATCTGAGTCTTACACTAGTGAGTTTTTCCAGTGTCCATGTTTTTAGCGACCGGAGCAACTTATTTCTGACTCCCTGAACCTCACCGGTCACCACTAAAGTAAATTCTCCTTGTGGAACTTACTGTATAGTAAGAGGGGTAGATTAGGAATTATTGATAATAAAGACATTGAATATCGAGGTTTAGCTATATCGGGTTCTGTACAGCATGTCAAAATTTATAGCTAAACTGATGATTATTGCAAGTGACAAATGGAAGTCAAGTACATAGCTGTAAGGCATGAAGTTGAGAGTTAATGAGAGTGAAAACACCACACCTGTTTCATTGAATCTGCCTTTACCTTACAAAGTTTAAGTTGCACGTTTATTCAGCATTAAGGCAGTAGAAAACTACATTCCATCCTAGTCTCCATTATTAGTTTATACAAACACAGAGCTCATCATCTATTATTTCCAAACTAGTAACCACTCAAAATGACAACTTGTATACATGATTAGGCCCCTCAGATTTTAATGTGGCTCAACCTACTACTATTAAACCACATTCAGTGCAGAATCATATCAAAGTGGCCTATATATGGCTCCCACCTCCCAAGAAATTGCCTCTCCAAACATTTATTATATTAGGCAAATTTTGTTCCTAAAGGGTCTAGCACTTCTTCAATCTGATTGCTGCTAAAAAAAACAATTTCTTTCTTTTATTTCCGATAAAATTTCATTTACAGTTTATTGATTTTATGTAGACTAAGAAATGAGACTAATATTGGGTCGATCCTCGGGAGACGTTGCTACCGGACTTTTCTCAAACGGCGGTTAAAGCACTGTGTTTAGGGCGACGTCTGCCTAATTGGGACAAGGTTCTCCTGATCCCAGCCTGCCTGACTGTTCCGCAAGGCATGGTTAGGGGTCGACCGTACTATCGCCGGAAGATCCTCTGTCTCCTCCTGATGCAGGTGATATGGACCAGCAGGTCTCGTTGGCGGCTCTCCAAGACGGGGTCTCCTCTTGCTTCATCAAGGATGATGAGGAAGTCGAAGTAGTGGATCCCTACTTTATAGCTAACTCGGTGATTATCTCTCGACAGTAGTGGGGAATGACCGGACGCCTCTGGTCGGACAGGGCACCAAGGAAGGAGACGCTCCTGCGAGTCATCACCACCGCCTTGGGGTAAAGCGACGGATGGCTTGGTTGTCAAGGAACTGGGCCCGGGTCAGTTCGGGTTCTATTTCCAAGCGGCAGAAGCTAGGGCTTGGGTTCGGGCCAACGAACCCTAGTGTTTTGATGGACATCCTCTACTATTGGGCGACCTCAGTCCCTGTGCTCGGACCCCCCCCCCCCCCCCCCCCCCCCCCCCCCGTGTTGGATCGCATTCAGCTTTGAGTTCATGGCCGAGGTCTGCCGCCCTTGGTCCGCACTCAAGCGACGGACACACAATTGGAGATACTTTGGGTGCCTGTGTGACTGTACCGAGCAATCAATGAGGCATGTGATGGGGAGGTACGGTAAGGATACGTTATTGGCAACTTGTGGATCAGCCTCTTCGGCGAGGACTAGTGATGCGGTTTATAGACTTCCCGAATCCTGTTGGGGAGGGGTATTTTGGACTTTTTAATGTTTTGGATGGAAAATAGACAAAAACTAACAGCGGGTACTAAGTTGAAACAAAATATTTTGTTTAGGTACTGATGTGCCACAAAGTTTGGTTAGGGTACTTGGATGAAAACCAAGTTTTTTAGGGTACTCGGATGATAATAACCCTAAAAAAACAATGAGAATCATAAGTTACATCGAATATAAATACCTGAAAATCCTATTTATTAGGCTCTAGTTAAATTCAATCAATAAAAAATGGCATTCAATAGTGAAAAAATTCAATTAAATATATATGATTCGCTTTACGTAAAATTAAGACGTTAAGATTTCCGTCAAGTATCAGAATACAACCACCGACAACAAAATATAAGTAGAAGATGGACGGTCGTGATATCATTGTACCATCACCAACAGTAGCAGTTCAGGGCTTCTCTCTCTACTTTTTCCTCTGCCTTCTCTCTAAACCTCAGTCGTCGCGCACGACGGTGGCCCCCCGGCTTCGGCCACCGAGGTCACCGCCGAAACCCCCTTCTTCTCCCTTGTTTCTCCCTTCTTCCTTTTCCTCCCTTTTCAACCTCTCTTCCAGTTCATTGTGCTTCTTCTCCTCCCGACTTCAACCCTTGGTCCGTCGCGTCCCCAGCCTCATATCTTCAGATCTGGGCCTCTGGCCGACAGATCTACCCTCCTTGGCCCTATTTCGGCTTGGATCTGAATTTTTCTTTGTCATTCATGGTCGTTGGGGGTTGGAGTGTGGCGATGGTCGGTTTCTCTCTCCGATCTTTCGGTGGCAATGCGACTGTTGGTTTTTGCTCTTTCCCCCCTCCTGCTGGCGTGGTTCTCGTAGTTCCTTGTGTGGGAGATTTTTCTACACCGATTTCGGTGGAGATGGTCGGTGTTCTCGAGGTCCGTCTCTGGTCAACTGCCTTCTTTGCCGTGCAAGCCTCCTTTTCATTTTCAGATGGGTTCGATTCGCTGTTGGTGCCACCTCGTCTTCGTCATTGTGGGAAGGGTTTCCTGGCTGAGATTCGATGTGGATGGAGCTTTGTGGTGGGCTTTGGTGGTGGGTAAGCCCATATTCCCCCTCTCTCTCCGATTACTACTTGGACGGGATTGGTCAGATCTTGGTATGACTTTTCTCCTACATTTCTTCCTCGTTTCTCTCTTTTTAGTCTCTGCCTCTCCCTGCCCTTTAGTCCTCTGTTCTCCTCTTTTTTTTAGGCGGGGCCTCACGGTTGGGGTTGGCCACCGTGGGGGATTTAAGCTACGAGCTTGTGTCGAGGAATTTCAGGGTTGGGGGTGTGGGGATTAAGGGGTAGATCTGTGGGTTGGGGTGTTTTCGTCATGCCCCCTCCTTTTGGGATGCAATCGGTGTTGGTCGGTTGGTAGGTTCCGATTAGGTACCTTTGGGTGGTGGTTGTCGGCTGAGGTTGGGGGTTTCGTCTGTTGCGTTCTGGAGGTGTGCTTGGGTCGGGTTGGGTGTTTGATTGTAATGGGGTTGGGGTTTGTGGTCTTTCTAGTACTGCTCTTCATGGTTGTTAAATCAGAGTTAGCAGACTTCGTTTTTAGTCCCTTGTAGGACTTGGTTTAGTTGTCCCTTGTTGGACGTAGGTTTGTTTCAATTAGGTTCTTGTTTTAAGGTGTTTAATGTGTTACTTGTTCTGGTTAGCCCCACGGTGTGGGTTTGTTGCAATTTGATTAGTCTTTGTTGGCTGTGTGCTTGTTAGCGGTCTTCTAGCACAAAGCTTTTATGTAATATATCTTGATCTGATTACAAGAAAAGAGACACGGCTCAAGAATGTGCCTTGTCTACCTCTACCTCGTAGAGGGTGAAAGACTATTACTTTGTGTTCCAAATGGGTCCAAGGTAATTTTTTTATTTTGAAACAGCAAAGTATTATTCAAGCTCCTCACCTATGAAATATTGGAGAGGGTGAGAGAATCAACTCTCATAGTACAACGGATCGAAGCAGGGGCGGAATTAGACAAAAAAAAATTAGGGGTAGCTAATGCAGAAGCAAAAACCCCAAGGTGTTCTCGTGCTGAATTGAACTCACGTTTCCTTGTAAATATCTAAGTCTTATATCATTGCACAAAGTTCTTATATGTTAGGTGGTCCATGAAACACCCTAAATTCTACCTGGTTCCGTCCTGAATCGAAGGTAATTGCTTGTGTTATACGGAATGATTGTTGGGTTGATTATAACCGGCCACTAGAACCAAATTAGAGCATTGGATCATTTCAGGAGAAAGAGACAAAGACTAGAGTCATAAGAATTAGGTGAGGTAGGGATGTAAGCATAAGTGGTCCACTGCCTCTTTTTTCCTCCACATCCTGTGATTATAGTCTTTCAGTAAAAAAAAACACAACCTTAAACTCATACATTCATGCCTTTTACCTTACCATTTTCATTAAAATGGTGAAAAGTTAACATCCATGCATGCATGCATGCAGGTGACTTAAACGGGAAGATACATGGCACGTAATTAGTGTTGCTGATGACATGAAAACAACCTTTCAAGAGCAACCAAAACTAACCAGATAAGTAATGTACTGTGTACATTAAGGTTGTGTTCGTACGGGAACAGGAATTACCTTAATTTTATTTTGATCATCTTTACCATTCCCAAATTAATTTAGAGAATGGATGTAAGGACTGAAAAATCTGTTTGTTTATTTTATAATCCAACGTGTGGGCTTACAAATTAGACAAATATATTTAGGGTCAATGATTCGTATTCTCAATTTAAAACATTATAATGAGTATGAGTTTTGTAACGTGTGATACCCAATATAAATCTGAATTAAAGCACGTTGAAGGAACACTTGCCGGCGATGTTAATTGTGGATGAGGTTGTTTTGAACTCGTCAGAGGATACCTTGGGAGGGATGTTGGTGCCACAGACTGGCGGGGCGTCTGTAAGCTTCGCCGGAGATTCGCCGGAACTGGGTGAGCATGGTGTTGTTTCCGATCATTCGATATCTTCGGATGGCACGGTTGGGTCTGTCCGTGATCTTCTCACGGATTCTGGCGATTTACTTGGGAAGAAGATCGTGTCTGTTGCAGAAGATCCCGGCGGCGTAACTCATGAGGATGATGAGGCTCAGCGCGTGGATGAGATTGGGCCGGTTCAAGTGTTTGAGCCTAAATGTGCTTGTGCTTCAAAACTTAAAGGGCTCAGGCTTGATCTGTCTGATGACTTGCTTGTGCATTTGGTCCTAATTTCACTTCTTGCACACTATGGTCAGTTTATGGTTAGCTATAATACTTATTAGGACAAATGGAGTCTTAATGAGATCATTTCTCATTTTGTGCAAGGAGGATATGTTGAAGCGTGAAAAGACTGAAAGTGCTCATGTTGCAATGACATCAATGGGCAACAAAAGAATGAGGATTAAGGATAATGTAATTGTAGTGGGAAGTTCACATTTATACTTGCCCTTTGCCAAATTCCTAGAGGAGTGCGGAATCGTCCCGCAATACACCATGCAAGGGAAACCTAGCATGAATGGTGACGCAGAGAGGCGAAACAGAACTCTTAAGGACATGGAGAGAAGTATGATTCGTCATTCTTCTTTACCGGAATTACTCTGGGGAGAGGCAATTAAGACTGCAGTATACATACTGAACAGAGTACCCAGTAAAGCGTTAGCTAAAACCCCTTATGAATTGTGGACATGAAACAAAAGACATAGTATTAGGCACTTGCACATTTGGGGTTGTCCAGCTGAGGCGAGACCTTATAATCTGGATTCCCTAATGGTTAGTTGCTACTTTGTTGGGTATCCTGAACGGTCGAGGGGTTCTAAGTTTTATGATCCCTCAACTGAGTCCTTTTTCGAAACGGGAAATACGAGATTTCTTGAGGATGTTGTGTTTGAGGGGGGAGATAGTATTAGGAGTGTTGTATTTGAAGAGGGATTCGTTCCTCTACCGGATTTTGCTATTGACAATGTTCAATCTGTTGACATAGTTCAAGACACAACAGAAGGCAACAATGAGGATTCTTCTCTACCACTCCCTGGTCAAGTTCAAGAGGTTGTTACCGAAGAGCAACCACAACTACCTCAAGAGGAAGTACCACTTAGGCGATCCACTACAGACAGGAGGAGTGTAATCTCTAGTGATTACATTGTATTCCTTCAAGAACACGAGTTTGACACAAGGACAATGGAAGATGATCCGATCAACTTCCAATAGGTCAAACAAAGTGTTAACTGTCAAAAGTGGATCGATGCTATGAATGATGAGATAAAATCTATGCATGATAATGGCATTTGGAAACTCGTCAAGTTGCCTAAAGGTCGAAGCCCCTTGGTTGCAAATGGATTTTTAAAAAAACCAAGCGGGATTCGAAGGGCAACTTTGAGGGGTATAAAACGCGTCTAGTTGCAAAGGGTTTTACTCAAAAGGAAGGTATTGACTATAAAGAAACTTTCTTTGCGGTATCATCAAAAGATTCTTTTAGAATAATAATGGCACTTGTAGCTCATTTGGATTTGGAGCTGCATCAGATGGACGTTAAGACGAATGTTCTCAATGGTGAAATTGAGGAAATCGTATATATGGTACAACCAGAAAAATTTGTATCAGGTGACCCAAAGTCTATGGTTTGTGAACTCAAAAGGTCCATCTACGGTCTCAAGCAGGTTTCCCGTCAATGGTATCACAAGTTTCATACTATCATTACCTCGTATATTTGAAGTCAATGTAGTGGATAATTGTGTATATCATAAGTTCGGTGGGAGTAAATTCATCTTCCTAGTGTTGTATGTCGACGATATTTTGTTGGCAAGTAGCGATATAGGTTTGTTGCATGAAACCAAGAGATTTTTTAACGAAACATTTTCAAATGAAGTATCTTGGTGATGCAACTTTTGTGTTAGGAATCAAGATACACTGAGACCACTCTCGTTGTATTCTTTTTTTTATATAAGCTCGAAAATTTATTAATAAGACCGATTCCAAAGGAACCGGAATGTCCTGTTCAAGCAGAATAGGAAAAAAACAACGATTACATAGGAACTCCAATAAGGAGGAGCTAAAAGGCTAAGTCTTTTCCTAAAACGAAACAAAGAACAATACCAAAATAAAAACCCTTCGAAGCCTCGCCTCCCAAAGTCAGAGACGAACAGTCGCACCTTTCTTCTTGGAAGCCAGTTCACGGATTTTAGTCCATGCGTCGGTCCCGTGAGACGAGGCTGCAAGTTGCGAATTTCCAAGTCGGCCTTGTTCAACCTGTTTCCCAATATCGATGGGACGAACAACTCTCTCTCACTCCAAAGACCGATTCCTTGATTTGCACTTAACGGTATAAAATTCCGATAAATGTTTGGGAGGTCGACTCACCCGTTTCGAAGGCTTTAGTAGGACCTCCTTCCAAGGACTACAAGTATCAGTTCCCAAGTTTACCGGGCCATCATTCGGCCCAGAGATTAAAGCCCCACCAACATCATGCCCAAACATCTTTTGAACCGCCTGTTGGGCCGCACTAGGATCGGGCCTATCCACTTGGGCCACCACACCAGGTCCACTCGGTATCACGTCTGAACTCAAAAGCTCCGAGTCGCAAATCACGGCGGCTTCCACCCTAGAAATACCGCTAGCATCGTGATTTGACTTTTCAAAAAACAAACCCTCTTGATTGTCCTTGATCCCATCTACTGCAATTTGCTCCACCTGATCCGAGTCGCTAGCATCAACAGAATCATGATTTGATTTTTCAAAAAACAAACCCTCTTGATCCTTGATCTCATCTACTGCAATTTGCTCCACCAGATCAGGAACGAGATTTGCTTCCAAATCAATCGGAACCGAAGAATCAGGGACAATGATCGATGCCGGGGATCTCTGATCCGACGCGCCCAGGAGTGTTGCGTGAATACTGGTCGAAGCCTCTGCAACATCGACGAGATCATCCACCGCCGGTGAGTCACCGGAGTACGCTACCGGCGCCTGACCAGTAATTTCCCCTGGTACTGCAAGCTCAATCTGAAGTTCGTTGTCTCCACTGCCAGTCACCCGCTCCGATGAAGTCGCCGGAGCAGTCATGCTCTGTTTTATGCGACGATCGTATGCGAAAGCAACAAGAAAAACGAAGCCATTATACTTGAACCCGTTAAGAGCTTCAACCATCTGAGAAGCTGAATCCGGTGATTTGAATTCAACAAACCCAAAATACGAACCAAAGCGATTCGGTAGTTTGAGGACGGTAGTCGATACAATCTCGCCAAAAACTCCACAAGAGTTTGTAACCCAATCTACAGATGTAGCATAAGGTAAATGACAGATGAAAACTTTAGTGTTCGAAACACAAAGTCGTCGCCTCACATCTGAACTCTCAACACCACCTGCACGAATCAGAGCCTCTCTCGATCTCGTCTCCGGTGCTGCCTTCAATTTGACAGATTTACGACGTTTCCGTCTCGCAATCAAAGGCACAACATCTCCACACACGGGAGGATCTGCCTCACCTTGACCACCATCCCCAACCGGCGAGATCTTCTTCCCCGGATCAACCGTCGTCAGAGTAGGCCTCTTAACCTTGGGTTTCCGTCTGATATGAACGTCCCTGCCATTCTCTGTCGAAACCTTGTGCTTTTGAACCTTGGATGTCGAATCTTCGGAGATGGATAACAAATGGTCCAACATCGTCACTACCGACCCCAACACCATTGCCACTTCCGCCAAAAGTCCATTATTGGATTTCCGGCGAAGTCGTGAAGTTGAGAGAGAAGGCATGGTCTAACTCTTGATATCTTTTAGACGATTAGAGACAGTAGTAGTACTCTCGTTGTATTCTTAGGTTATCACAAAAGAACTATATCGAAAGGGTTCATGCCAGGTTTGACATGAAAGATTGTGCACTAGAAGATACTCTCGTCGCTAAAGGAGACAAGTTTAGTCTCAAATAGTGCCCCAAGAATGAATTAGAAAGAAAGGAAATGCTTAAGATTCCATATGCTTCGGCTGTTGGGAGTCTTATGTATGCTTAGGTATGTACCCGTCCAGATTTGGCGTACATAGTCGGCATGTTGGGCAGATACTTAAGTGACCCTGATATGAATCATTGGAAAGCAGCCAAAAGGGTCATGAGGTACTTACAGAGAACAAAGGAATACGTGCTCACCTATCGGAAGTTAGAAAATTTGGAGATCATTGGGTATTCTGATTCCGATCTTGCGGGTTGTCAAGATACTAGGAGATCCACCTCTAGTTATGTTTTTCTATTGTTAGGAGGAGTTATATCTTGGAGAAGTGCTAAGCAGACACTTATAGCTCCTTCCATTATGACAACATAATTCATAGCTTGTTATGAGGTAACCAATCAGGCAATATGGCTGCAAAATTTTGTCACCGGGCTGCGGGTTCTGGATGGAACCGAAAGACCTCTAAAGGTCTGTTGTGACAATCTTTGACAGTCATGTATTCGAATAACAACCGAAGTTTGTCAAAGTCTAAACACATTGACATCAAATTTCTGGTTGTTAAAAGAAAGAGTTTAGAGAAGGATAGTGTCTATTGAGCATATAGGAACAAACTACATGCTAACTGACCCACTAACTAAGGGCTTGACACCTAAAGTGTTTCATGAGCATACTGCTCATATGGGTGTTGTCTTAATTGACGATATGCGATTTTTAGTGGGAGTTTGTTGTCTATGTTTGCTATTCGGAACGACACTATACTTGTTAAGTATTCTGCAGAATAAAGTTGATGATATTATTATCATTGTTGCTCTGAATGTTTTGTCTTTCAATTGCGGTTTAGCATAAGATTTGAAAGACTAAATATTGATCTCACGTAAGCATTAAGGACTAAGTGGAAATAGGCATGAATGATGTCTCATTGCATGAAATTCTCAGTCACACATCCATACTTGATCTATGTCATTGAATGTATTTGGCATGGTGATCATTGATGGGTCTAGTTACGATTGTTGTAGCAAATGCCACTTTAGTCTCATGTTGGTACAAGAGATGGACCGGATTGACTAATGGGAAATGTTTTAAGAATATTGACCATTTTGTGCGCACATACAGTTTTCAAATATAATTGTCGTTAGGAATCGATTTGTAACCCAAGTGGGAGATTGTTGGGTTATTTTATAATCCAACGTGTGGTCTTACAAATTGGACAAATATATTTGGGGTCAATGATTCGTATTGGGCTTGGGAAGTCCAATTTAAAACATTATAATGAGTATAGGTTTTGTAATGTGTGATACCCAATATAAATCTGAATTAAAGTAATGAGCTTTATTCAGATTCTACATATAAGGGCATATTAGGGTTTGGTCCCCAAGTTCAATTAGTCGTCTCTCATTTCTCCTCCATCCCCATTTGTAGAGCAAGAGCATATTGAGTGAGAGCATAAGGAATTGAACTGTGGAAGGCCAAACCGATATTGTTCTCGTATTCGACATGGAATCAGGTACGCTTTCTGTGTTGTTCTATGTTTAAATCCCAATTGTTTGACTAAGCGTTGGATTTTTAAGAGATTCGATTATGGTTCTAACAAAATCCCCTCGTTTATATACAAGGTTGGTGGACTGATTTACGATCTCATTCCTACATAACTATACGCCATTAACAAATTAATTATGAGAAAAAATATACTTGCTTCATCTACTGTGTTGAAATTTACCGTTACTATGCAATTTAAATCTAGAACATGAGAGCTCATGATATTCTACATGTATTAAAAGAGATTGCAAATCAAAGGGATGATGACAAAAACTAGTCCACGATTTACATTTTCTGTTTGTTGTAAGTCATGCTCCACATTGTGACGTTAAACATGTAAACACCTCTTCTTGCTGTTGCCATTAATTGTGAAGCCAATTGAAGGTATAAGGTACGTTTGATCTTTGCTGATAATTTTTAATTGTGATTTTTTCAAAAGCGTACCTAGCATAAAGGAGACGGAATTTGTGTGACTTTATGGATGTGTTTGTTTGAATAATCTAACCACTAAAATGTACTTGTGAATACGTAAGTTTTTGATAATTTATGCAACAAAAGATCAACTGTAGGTAGAACGTACAAATGAGGTGAAGATGAGGGCTAGAAAATAACGTTATCTCTTACCTTTATGTCAGGTTGTACAATTTTTTGAAAGATCATAATTCATAATTGTCATCAAAGAGTACAATTAAGAATTGAAACAGGTCATAATACGAGTTAGGTTTAGAGTTACCCCGAGAAGATATTACAATAATAAGTTCAAATTTTCGTATAAATAAGGGAGGACTTGTTTTCTAGGACAATATTAAAAATTGGAACGAGAGGCCTGGTCCATGCTAGTTCCTCTCCTGCTTAAGGCCACCAGCAGTGGTGCCAAAAAAATCAATCCCGTAGTTGAATCCAGAGACGTGTGAAGAGTCATCGATAGAAGATTCGAATGAAGTCGGAGACATAGACGCGCAATGAAGTTGCGACTCAAACACGTGTTAAGGCTGTTTGAAAAAATATCTGGATTTTTTTAAAAATGTATTAATATTTTTGAAACGAGTAATTGGGGAAGTGCATTACTGCAAAATGTAAACCATACAACGTAGGGTTAAAGAGCCCTAGGCTCCAGAATATCGTCCGGATTGACCGTAGCTAACCCAGCTCTCTTGGACCCATAATATCAGTCTACTTTAATTCGTAGACACTGCCTCAAGACATCCCCTTACCGACATCTCAAATAAATAAGACAGGAAATTAAATGTCCAAACACCCAAAGGAAAAACAAAGTCCAACCTAAAACAGTAATACTCATAAAGAAAGTAAGAGAAAATATGTTGTGTATGCGGTTTTCCCGAGACCTCCCAGCATTGGTTGTCCCGGGTTTGTGGGGATAAGCCCTTATACGCCCTTCCCACCCCCGACGGGTCTCCTCATTACTTTGAAGGAGACTGTGACGCCTCCGCTTGTGGATCCTCAGTCTCCTCTTCGTCCCTCAATTGGTGACCCGGTGGAATTACACATGTGAGCTCCAAAGCCTTCTTCATACTAGTAGCCCTGGTGTATTGCTATCCACCCCTCCTTTTGCCCTTGGTTTTCATTGCCTATGAACGTATAAGGTCTACTCCTCTATCTTGATCCTGAGACACTTTCTTCCTCCATTGTTTCGGGGTTACCCCACCTGCAAATAAATCAGGAAAGATAATATCCCCAACTTCCTTGACGTTAGCCAAGTCTTCAGGCTTTGTAATACCCGGCTGCCCGGCTAACCCTCCTGGGTGTGCCCCTTGCATTTTTGGAACTTCCCACTCCGAAGCAATCTTAGCCAAATCGCCAGACTCCGATCGAATTCCATTATATCCTTGCAAACCCTGGAACCCCGGTGGAGGTGCCAAAGGAACCCTGCAGGTCCCTGCCCCATACCCTCCCACAAAGTCCCTAATCGGGTCAACGGTGAGGGTTGTGAGGAGGTCATCCACCGATGTATCTCGTGCCACCTTCGGGGCCCTCTAAACCTTAGTAAGAAGTCGGTCCACATCCAATTGCTTCGGGACGCGTATATAATCATCATACCGAGTTTCCTCTCGGCCTATACCTGAAAGGTAGGCCGTACATTCAGTCATACGATGAGTCAATCTTCCACGCCGAATGCAGAATCCCGGTAATAGTTCATACTGAAGCCCAACCAAAGATGATTGTGCATGTCCTAGGAATTGAAGACGAATACGTCTCCTTAAGGGTTGGTTTACATCCAGACCAACCCAACTCCATAAAAAATCATCATCACGTCATATGGTAGGGATGAGAGCAGTGGTTCCCTGAGTTCCCATGGTCGAGGCAAAGATGGAAAAGATTGGAACGTTCCGGGCATCCTCTGGTACATTCATTGCTCGTACCCCTATTACCATACATCAAAATTGGATGTCATCAGGTTGCATGCATGACACGAGCGACACCAGCATTATCTTGACGCCATTAACTTGACGCCCAGCGTTTTTAACACAGAAAAGGACACGGCAAGCGTACCGGTCGTCAAGTAGTATTTCGGGATTTTTAGTTCCGAGTTATCGAACCCAAAGGAGAACGAGTCAAGCACGTTCTATCTCAAAGTTATTGTCAAGCTATCTCGATTAAAAGATGGTTTTGTTTTAAAGCATAAAAAGTAAATAGTAAATGAAATGACAATGAACAAGTACTCGCAAAGCTTAGAAGAGTTTTAATTCAGAGAAAAAGTAATCTAAGGTTGTGGGTTCATAGAGACCGTTTCCAATGAATTTAAATGACGATGAACATTGTGCAGTTGTTCTGATTTTAGGGGCAACGAATTATCTCTCAAACTAGTCCTAACTCCTCACGTTGTTTCGGACCCTAATGGAATCTAACCACCCAGCTCTCACGAATCAGGATGTAGGGAGACCCAAAGCATTACGTTCTTTGATAATTTCTAACTTTCGGTTTGAACCCTATGGTTATTGCAATCGTGTTAACCTAGCTATCACTAGTCTAGATTTAAACTCAATTCGTATAAGATTTCTGACCTAATTGCAACCCACCTCTTACGAGTGTCAGATTGCAATTCCCACCTTCTATCAAGCCTACCCGGGAGATAGAGCATTAAGCTTAAATCAAATACAAACCCTAAATCAAATCATTCTACACAATTCTCATTCATACAATCAACACATTGGAAAATAAATCTCTAATCCCCCATAACCCTAGATTATGAAGTTTAGCTACTCATGGAGAAAGAAGAAGAAGAAGAAGAAGAAGAAGAAGAAGAAGAAGAAGAAGAAGAAGAAGAAGAAGAAGAAGAAGAAGAAGAAGAAGAAGAAGAAGTTCTCTTCCTTCAAGCTTCAAAGTTCATCAATCTCCACCTTCTATTTCTCTAGGATTGTCCCCAAAACAAGTTCTATCTCTCTAAATTCGTGCTCTTCTATTTATAGGACTTCAAGATCCTCTTTTCCTTCCCAAATTCGGATTTGGAATAGGAAAATTTCCTTTTTTTTAAGTAGGAAACCCGTCTGGAAGTTTGCAAGCCTCGCGCGGACCTGATAGAGGGCCGGAACGGCTTTGGGCCCTTGACGAAAGTTGTAGATCTCTGAATTCCCTTTGATTTAACATAAAATTCAAGGCAATCGGAGTTTGTATGAAGAAGTTATGCTTTTCACAAGATCATCCAGCTTCTAGAACTCCTAAAACCGGGTTTTCCTCTATTTTAGCCCTTTTTTATATCAAATCACCTACAAAACATAATAAGAGACACAATACGATTAACGAGAGAAAAGTGGTCCAAATTATACAATCTCGGGACTAAAATGCTTAAGAATGTGGGCTAAAAACATCTAGAATCGATGCAATTTATGTCCACATCAGTTTACATCCAGACCAACCCAACTCCATAAAAAATCATCATCACGTCGTATGGTAGGGATGAGAGCAGTGGTTCCCTGAGTTCCCATGGTCGAGGCAAAGATGGAAAAGATTGGAGCGTTCCGGGCATCCCCTGGTACATTCATTGCTCGTACCCCTATTACCATACATCAAAATTGGATGTCATCAGGTTGCATGCATGACACGAGCGGCACCAGCATTATCGACCCCGATGAAGGATGCCCTCTATGGTTTTCCGAGACGTGAAGTGGAAAGCCATCACTTCTTTTGTGAGGTATTCGATTTGCATGCCATCGATCTTCCAATTCTGAAGGATGAGGCCACACACTGCATTCAGATTGCTCCCGCAACCCTCCTTGCGAGAGAAAATCGGTAGCAACTATCCACGACAGCGGGGGTGGCCTCCACATGGATCTCCAAAATATCTGCTTCATCCTCCTAACCTGACACCGAGGGACGCTTCCCCGTCCCTGAAAAAATTGGGTTTGGAGGAACTCGTGTGGAATCTGCCACAATTAGTGTCGAGCAGTTCGGAAAGGGTTTGAAGGAGACCCCCAGCGTCCCTCAAGGTCGCGAAATATCTCGTCCGAACTCTACATGTGGCAGACGAAGACCCAGCCAGGTCGGTGCCTGAGATTCCTTGATGAGGGATGTCGGGAAACTTCATGCATGCTTCCCGGTGCAGTCCATATCAATTTGGGGTGTTCTCGCGACGTCGTGGTCGGCGGAAGGGCCCTGTGACTCATCAGATCTAAGGAGATAAGGGCAGGAAGAAAGTTCATATGTGGTAAAAATGAGGGAGAATACTTTATTGGGGCAGGTGTAATGGTATCAGACGTCGTGGACTGTGTGGTGTCTGGTTCTGTGGACTATGGAGAGGTCATGGGTGCTGATGGTGAGAGTGTAGTAAATCTAGTACCCCAAAAAACTGGAATAAAAGATTCACCCTGGAAAATATATGGATTCGTAGAATTGAACTGACGCGATTCAATTTCTAACGAAAACCAATATCCTGATTTTCCAACCCCAGATCCTAGGACCCAGTCGATAAAATGCGAATGCTTGATTAGCGGAAATTACAGAACAAATAATAAAGTTACAGAAAATTAAACAGAGGACCCAAGATTTTACGTGGTTTGGCAATGTGCCTACATCCACGGAACAACGACGAGCTTCTTGTATTAACCGAGATCAAACCGAGAATTACAATCCTAATTCCTTATTTCTCAATACAAATCGGTAGTCTACATAAGAAAAATATCCAATCTTTTGATACCGATAATTAGCTCCAAAAACACACATTTAATGGCAACCTTCACTCTAACAAGAAGCTCCCTTGTTTATGCACCACAACACACAACAAGTATCAAGAATCAAGTTCTCGACTGTTCTGGTATTTTCGGCTCTGGTTCCAAATGGCTATGGTCGGTTTCGTCTGTTCAAGTGATTTATGAACACCCCTAAACTCAACTACATTGTCATGGATATGGCAATCCAAGATAACATTTATGTGGGCATCCTTCGACTTCTTCCTTGACCACCATCTTTATTGGTTTTTTCGCTCCTCTGTTTTGAGTTGTGTCTAGAATCATCCTCGTGGTATACATTCTAAAAGGCCCTTGTCGATTGTATTTGGATAACACCAACAAATTTTAAATATGGGGGACATAAAGACATACTGCTCCATAATCATCCTCTCCTCTGGTGACGAGCTACTAGGATGGCCTCGAGATCGACCTTGCAGTTAGGCGTTTGTGATTTAGGGACTTAAATTGTTTCACATGGAAAGACCTTAGAGACCTCGTTGGGGAGTAAATACAAGTTACAATTGAGTAAGTTTTGAAAACCACCGTTTCAAATTCAACTGAATAACAGTTTTGTAGAAAGGTTGATAGTGGGAGAGAACTAAATTCCATGAAATACAAAAATGTATGAAAGAAGTGAGAAAAAATATTTGTATTAATAAATGTGGTTTCCCATGTCCTTATTTTCCAAAATTCCCTTGGGAATAATGTGGTCGCTCATAGAGAGGATAGGAAACAACTTTATAATATCCGCAATCATAGCTTAAAGAGAGGCAGAAAACAATTTGATGAGAGATAAATAATAATAAAATAATAGCTTTCAACTTCATCTAGGTGTTTAGCTAACCGTCGACGGTTTCAATCGACTGATAAGAAAATATGAGAGAAATCAAGAAAAAGCCTCTTGTTTTACTTTTCAACCTCTTGAATTGAAAATAAGAGTCTATTAGTCATAATAAAATATATTTTTTTGATCAGCAAAGAAAATTTAAAATAAACATCTTTGGAGGATAAAAAGGAGTTACAAGGCAGAAACAGAAACCAACAACAACACCTAAGGATGATCAAACCGAGAAACCACACCGCTTCACGCAGGAAGCCTCACTAAAACAAGGTCTAAAACCTAAATTTAACAACCATTAAGCGCTAAAGAGAAAAGGATTTGAAGCATCCAGATTTAATCAACATGAAGCACAAAGAGAAACGACTTCCATCAAACGTTGGAGCTCGTACTCAGTCCTCCAAAACCCAATTCCGATCAACACCGAGAAAAGCCCCGAAGGGGGAGGACCGGTATTTGTACCGAGAACGAACACAAAACTCTTAGCAAGCAGCAACAAGTCAATCTACCAGACATTTGAGGCATGAGCATGAGCTGAGCGTTCCGAAACCATGATCGGTAACCCCACGCCGACCAACACTTACCTAAAGGGGAAGGCCTGTAATAATATCGAGCATTATCCAACCCGAATTCGGACAGAACTGAAACCAAAGCCCACCGAGAAGTGCAACGCCACACCGAAAGTCAAACCAGCAACCCTTCAAAAACTGCACCCCTTAGCTGGCAGCCGCTGAAACTCGCACTCAATCCTCTAAAATGCAAATCCGGCCAACACCCAGGAAAGCCCCAAAGGGAGAGGACCAATATTTCTACCAAGAACGAGGCCAGACTTCCTAGCTACTTGAGGAAATCATCACAACCGGGGATCCGAGGCTGGAACTCGAGCTGAGCGTTCCGATACCAAAACTGGTAACCCTTCGCCGACCAACACCAAACGAGGACCCTAAGGGGAAGGTTTGTAATTATACCGAGCACGAGCCAAACCGGACAGATCTAACACCTAAGCCAGTAAAGGAGAGCTACGGAACACCAAGAGCGACCCTTCTAGCCACGAGCCAAATAGCTGCCATGCGCACCCGCGTACCCCCACTTTTGTCGGAGAGTCCCCGACAATAGGACCCGATCACCGGTCAGTACCGATCGAACCACCAACAACAAACAAGAACAAACAAAGGGAGGAAACAACCTGAGCAGAGACACCACCGAGTCTCTGGCCAATCCAGCATGGTGCAGGTGAAGGGAGACTATGAACACGCGCAAGAACCCAGCAGCAACGAACAAGAACGAAGCCAAGAACACCAACAACGTCACAAAAACGGTCAGAAAGGCCGAGCTGGAGACAGGAACAAAGCCTGAGAACTGACCGGAACAGTATCCCGGACGACTGGTTCTGGGCTTCTGGGTCGGAGCAACCCGGTCCATTACCAAACCAATTCAGACCCGAGTCCAAAACCAGACCCAAGCCCTAACCAGACCCGTTTGTGTCAGGACCCGAGTCCGAACCGAAATAAAACCCAGAACGAAACGACGCGACGGACGTCACCGAAAGAGCTTCGTCTGAACGAGGTCCCAACTTCCGACTAGTCATCTCCGATCTGAGGGAAGCGAGCAGATCTGGACTTGGCTTCTAGATCTGCGCCCACGAAACAAGCCCAAACAACAACAACCTCAGTCATCGGAGAGACGGAGAGGACGCCTGAACATGCCGAGCCTCAAGCACACCGACGAGCTTCGAACAACGGACTCGAGCAAATCCCAGAAGCAAACGAGAAGAAAGCCAACAAGAGAGGAAGAGTATGAGAGGTAGAAGGAGGGGATGAGGGAGGAAGGGGAGAGGAGTACCATCGGCGACGTCCATGTCCGGAAGCCGTGGCGTCGCAGGCGATGGGAGAAAAGAGAAAGGGAAAGGTGGGGGGGGGGGGGGGGGGGTAGGGTTTTTTGTTTGAGAGGTTTTTGACGAAAGATATGCTTTTTTTAAAAAATAAAATTTATTATTAATTTATTCTTTCAATTTCTTACATTCAGCTTCAGACATATCGAAGGACTGCGAATGTTTTTAGAGATTAAGACAACCTCTAATATCATAACGGAAACATTAAAAAATTTGTTAGGTGTATGATATTGATACCTTTAATGAATCGAAAGCTCAGCAAAAATGGAGAAATGATTGTTGTATCAATGTATTGAAAGGAATTCGATTTACATAAACGACAAGCTTTGCTACAGGTTCCTTTCTGCAACTAGTCTAGGGTTTGCTAACAATTCATTTGACGACCGGAATTGAAATGAGACTTGCTTATAACATACGCAATCGTGACAATTTTTTTTTATCAAGATGCAATGGGTGATATCGGCCTGTGATATCCAATCTGAGACCCCATTGTTTGGCAGTTATACAGTGCATTTGACTTGGTTCGCCATTTCGTATTAATCGACTGTACGTGAGGTTCGAACCAGCACACGATGTCGTTTTAAGACACTGGCCGCAGCAGGATGCGGAGAGAAGCAAGTGACTGACCAGAACGACAACTTAAGAACACGTCGAGACTGATGCTTCCACCAATACAGAAATGACACGCAATCACTAATATCCACGTATACTTTACGGACGAATCAGGGAGCTACGAAAGATGAAATTGAACTCAAATGTCCGGAATGACCCCCAAAAATCTTCACTCAAATGACCGTGACCGTGTTACAAAATGTGAAGGTCAATAGGGTAATTTTGTTGGCTTCATTTTTAGTCCAAAAACCACATAGCGAAATAGTTTTCTTCGATCTCATACGAACTTTCTTTCTCTCGATCTGATCGTATGAAAGAAATGGAGACCTCGAATTGAGATCACTCTCTAAGCAATTTCAAATAAAAGAGTGAGAAATAAAGCCGTTTGTTCTTCCTCGATCGCTGTTCCTTCTTTCAGAAGCTGTAATTCTCTGTGTTTAGCCATGGCTGCACCGTTTTTCTCCACACCTTTCCAGCCGTATGTTTACCAGGTACTCTCTCACTTCACAATTGAAGCTGTTTTCTCTGCCCGCTGTTTGGTTGCTGAGAAAACTGAGGAGAATGAAGAATGCTTTCGACCTCCTGTTATCTATTTATGTTCTTTACGGTCTTCGTGACATTGAAGTTTCATTCGTATTGAGCCAATTACCCGTTTGACTTAGGTATGCAGAGCAGTGTGTTCAAATTCTGGGTTATACTGTCTCTTTTTTATTTCAATCAGCAACCAAAGGAACACCAGGAGAAAATTTATGGCAATTTAGGGTTTTAGTCTGATTTTTGAGTTTGATCTGTTTTCTGCAGTGTGTGCTCTTTAATATTTTACAATTTTCACATGTAGTTGTTGCCTGGGTAAATGCATTGACTAACTGCTATTTATATTGGAGGGTTATTTCATGTTATTCAGTTCTGGTGAAGTTGTGTAATAGTTATGTCTAGATGGTTAGTAATAATCTGGAAGCAAATTGAGTGAATTAGGGTTTTGAGTACTAGTGAGAGAACTTGTTACACATTTAGAGGTAAGTTACGTAATCATCTTATGGGGTGTAGAATCTGCATTGCCTTTAATGAGGCGGTAGATTGCATATTTGGATGGGCATTCAGGATAGGTTAGGTTGATGGTCATTGTGATTGGAAGTTAAGAAAATTGTAGACAAGTTTAGGAAGGTAGGTTATGACTCTTGAGCTAGTAGCGAAGGAGATGCTAGCGGGATAAAGACATTCAGGGAAATGATTAAATATGGGTTTGGTTTAGGATATTTGTCTAGAATTCTTATTTTGTTGGTTATACTTATCCTTAATTATTATTTTGTCGGTTATCCTTATCATTAATTATTAACACATCTTCCATATAGGAAAATGGGGATCAGGTTTGAAGTCTATTATTACGTCACTGTATTAGTCGAAACAATATATGCCACATGGAGAGTGACAATATCTTAAGTTGGCCTAAGTGATAAAATAGATTTGTAGTTAGTAGTCTGATAATGAATCTCTTAATGAACATCATGTGGTATTATATCATGGAAATTGAAAGAGGGGGAAAATTTGGATGCTATGCCCTAAACATTTAAGGCTGTAATCTTATGAATATGGAGAAAAGAACCTCAAAGCAGTCTAGATTTCTATATTTAGCGCTAGTAGTTATGCATTTGTTAATGATATTATGCAATCTGCACATTCTCATGGGGGATAATTTACTGCAGAGTCAACAAGATGCTATGATACCTTTTCAGATTTTGGGTGGTGAAGCACAGGTGGTTCAGGTTTGTAGAATAGTTATCCCAATCATGTCATGTTTTTATTCCTTGATCCTATATCTTTGTTTCTCTAAATATTTGTTCGTGCTTCATCAGATCATGCTGAAACCACAAGAAAAAATCATTGCAAGGCCGGGTAAGCTCCATGACATTCATTTATATATATGGCTCAATGTGGCAGCTTATTGCTCTTGGGTTTTGTGATGTGGCTTGCTGAAGCTACTCTTACCCAAGTTTTGAAGATTCCAAAGTAGGCACCTCAATGTTCACATATCATCCTTTACTGTGCAAAGGGAGCCACAGAAAACCACATTAGTTTCAATACCTAGGTTACCTTACTGATATTCACTTCCGTTCCAGTTTTTTGTAGCACGCGGTTCAAATATGTTTGGTATAATGGTAGTGATTTGAGATTAGTTACTCTCTTCTTCTTTTATACAATTCATCTTCATGTTTCCACAGTTCTCTTGGTTTTGTAAATCTTTTATTTTTCTGTCCAAACCTTCAATATTGTCCCAAAGCATTTTTTCATGTAAATAGTAAACATAACAGATAATTGGTTAGGCATATTACCCATATGCATATGCAGCCTTAATCTTTTGGATTTCCCTTGGACCAAGATTCCCGTATACAGCTATTTGTCTAATTGCCTCCTCTATGTACTCAACTTGGTTAGTGTCTTGTAGATAAACTCCTGCTGATGGCAGACGGTGCCTAAGCATGATGATTTATCCCTCAGGTGTAGATGTGAAATGGAGTGCTTGGAACCTATTTAAATTGGATTTATGGATTTACTGTGCTTGCTTATTAAAGTTGACTGACATCCTACGCGATACACCCTATAGTGATCTGAACTATATAACACAGTTCGATTTTCAGTCTAGTAGTGCATGCAACTAATTTATCTATCAATTGTAGGCTCAATGTGCTTCATGTCTGGGTCCGTTGAACTGGAAAATATCTACCTCCCTGAAAATGAAGCTGGCATGTGGCAATGGCTTTTTGGAAAGACCATAACCAGTATAGTTCTTCACAATCCTGGTCCAGTTGATGGATTTGTTGGAATTGCTGCCCCTTCCCTCGCGAGAATTCTTCCGGTTTGTGCTCTTTACCGTTCTGAATTTATATTTATATTGTCATGCGTAATAGATATTTGTGCCCTGTAATAACTTGCCCTTCGTATTGTGTATCGTTATTGGGTTTATTTTGTAGATTGATCTGGCAGTATTTGGCGGAGAGATTTTTTGTCAGGTAGACATGACTTAATCCTTGTAGTCTTTTCGGCTGATAAATTGTTTAGCTTCCCTTTGTACTTTTCCATTCTGCATTGAACAACTTTAGAAAATTATAGAAGTCTTTTGTAATCATTAATTCATTTTTACTATTAAATTAGCACTCAAATTTCTTTGAAAGAGCTAGATTATTTGACTTTGTTAATTTTTTTATAGCCAGATGCATTTCTTTGCTCTGTCAATGATGTGAAGGTCAGTAATACGGTTGATCAGAGAGCACGTAATGTTGTTGGTGGTCCAGAGGTGAGACTACATGCTCAGGTTTCAGTTTTGCTTCTTTATTAGTTCATTAGCTGATTGTCGTCACATTTAAAAAGACTTGCTATTTTGTATTTTTGAAACAAATTTTCCCCTTTGTTCTATTCAGCAAGTTGTTCCAGGTTTTATTATAGCATAATATGGGCTTCATATTATCATTACAGGTCTTTCTACGACAGAAGCTATCTGGCCAAGGACTTGCATTTATACTTGCTGGTGGATCTGGTATTCATGCTTGACTTCACTTATAACCATTTAAAACATGTGATAGCGCTCTTACTATCTTTTGGTCTGAAACCCCTATAGTAGAAATGCAAATAGAACTGGGAATATAACATATCTGGGCTTCATGTTTCCGTTGTGGGCTTGTTTCCTTACAGGCTTACCACTAGACTATGCTTGTTTTTCTTATTTTTATTCATCTTCACAATGTTTTCCCCAGTGCATGGAACCTTGTCCAAATAGACTCTCTTCCTATCCCTACCCTCTCTTCCTAACATTTTTTTTCCTTTGTTGAGTTAACCATTTCTTTTCAAATATTAGTTGTTGTGCTCTGCTTCGGTTATCTTTTATGGCAAATGAAATGCAAGAGCTGTGATCTTCCTTGTCAGGCTAACCATGCTTTTATTTTTTTGTCTTTCATTAGTTGTACAGAAAATTCTCGAGGTAGGAGAGGAACTGACAGTTGATGTGTCTTGCATTGCTGCCGTGACAACCACTGTCAATGTCCAAATCAAATACAACGGTCCCATGAGAAAGGCAGTGTTCGGGGTATGTGTCTCCTATTTCTACCAATTTGAGTGTCATTTTCTTGGGAAACACCCATTTATTTGAATTATTTGCTATTTGGATTGTACATTGTTGAAAACATACTCCAAATATAGCTGCAGAATAATTCCTACTTTGCAAGCATAAGTAAATAAAGCATGTTAAACCGGGTAATTTTCAGTAAGTTGCACATCATAAAATAGTACTTCAAAGATAGGATTGATCGAATCCAATATCCATGAGCTTTTTTACCCACTTGTACATCATTATGTGTGGGTGAAATGACTGAGTCAAATATAATTACTTCCACAAAATGATGTAGAGTTCTTACTCTGAAACTGCAGGGTGACAATCTAGTGACAGCTGCGCTGACAGGACCAGGCATTGTCTTCATCCAAAGTTTGCCCTTCCATAGACTTTCTCAGCGTATAGCTAGGTAAGCTCTTCAACTCTAGTTTTACAGTTGGCCCAGTGATTAAGAGCTCCCTCTAACATAATAGAGGACCAGAGTTGAAACCATGGTATTATAGACAATCTTATCTCTCTTTTTTATAAGCAATTTTTTTATAGAATATATTCATCTTTCAAAGTTGGAAAAATGAGCAAGGGAAGTCCAGCGACCTCCACCATTACAATAACGCCATGCTGCCTTGAAATGCATGGGCCAAGGCTTTACAACGCACAAAATCTTACAACATCCCCTATTTATGGTACCCAGATGATCTAGTAGCTAACTATTACACCAAAACCCCAGAACAAGTAATACATAAACACAGTGGAACTTAAAACAACCCAGCACCAGCAACTGTCTATGCCTTTCTCCTTTTTCGACCAAACCAACACAGTTACTAACTGAAATCATCCACGCTTGTGGTATACCAAAAACAACCACGAAATCATCCACGCTTGTAGTATACCACCTCCGACTGCATAGAATGCAGTACAACCATACACCACAAGCACCTAAACAAAGAATACTGCAGCACCTTCCAAAAACCATACCCAGTCTACCTCATAACATTGAATCAAGTGCTTAGTGCACCCTTTATTTGTACTTCAGTAACCTTGGTACACAAAATTTGTGGATAAAAATAATAATAAAGTTTTCATTACATGTCTAGCTACTATGTGCTAGGTTCACCTTTGTGCTTTTACCATTTATGTTTTCCCTTTCGCATGGTTTAACGAAGGATCACGTCTTTTCTGTGTGATTTACAGGTCAGTTACATCCCCAAACATGAGGGAAAATCCCAAGTTCTTCATTCAGATAGCCATATTCTTTTTCTTGGCGTATGTTGTCATTGTATCTTCGTTAATCTTGACTGATGTGTGATATATAGTTCTTCGTCTTCCCTCTTTTGGCGGGGAAGGTTTTTTTGGGTAGATGTGGAGGGTTCTTTTTGTTTTAATAAACTTTTAAATTCTTCTTTAGCAAACACAAATTCAAATGTTGTTTAGTTTGACTTTCAGATCAATAGATACAAAGTGGTTGAAATCTTAGTAGCTCATGTGTTTGTTTCTGTGTCAATCAGAGATTCTGCATGAGTACGAAAAATATATCACAACCTTTTCGTGTGTTGTCTCATTTGTGTTGTTATTAGGTAGAACAAACGTCCCGCTATTCACTGCTTACTTGTTCGGGTAACTAAATGTTTGAATCTGTAATTTAGCTGTCAAAAGATATCAAAATCACAGTATAACGAGCAAAAAGTACGGATATAACTCGCTTAACCATTGCGACTACTTAGGGTTTGTCTTTTCCTTCGTCGTGGGAATCGTGCAGCAGAGGCGCTGGCATATATGCAGTCCGGGAAGGTTGTGCAAAATAAGTGGGAGATATGTGAGGGTTATGGCTCGGGATCAATCTCAGACAAGGGATCCCGGGATTGATGAACTGGAAAATCGGATGGGGAGTATAGTGATTGAAGAGGAGGAAGATGAGGTGTTTATACCGGTGGTTGAACTCAACGCCGGAGGAGCGAAGTACAAGTACGGACTGGCCGGAAAATTGATGACGAGGAAGGGCTTTAACAAGTCGGTTTTTAAGGAAGTTTTGAAGAAAATCTGGGATGAACCAGAGTTAACCATAGAAGCCCTAGCCCCGTCGAGAGATGGCTTTTTCTTCCCTTCTGAGCGTGCGAGACAACGAGTATTGGATCTAGAGCCGTGGTGGTTTAACAAAGCGTTGTTGGTTTTGGAAGCTTACAATCCGACTACAAGCCCGGAAAGTTTGGCCCTAAATAAAACTTCCATTTGGGTGCAAATGGTGAACTTACCGTTTCTGAACCGAACGGAGATGGTGGGTAGGAGGATGGGTGATGGGCTGGGGAAGTTCATGGAGGCAGATTGTAATGCGGATGAGCATGCAAAGGATGGTTTCCTAAGGGTTAGGGTTCGATGGGATGTCAACAAACCCTTGAGGAGGAGAGTGAAGGTCAAACTTGGGGATGATTCAACTGTAACTTGGGTAGGAATGAAATATGAACGTTTGCAAGATTTTTGCTATTGTTGTGCTCGTATCATCCATACCGTGCAGGATTGCGAGTTCGTGGAAGTGGGGAAAGTTACACCTGTTCTTCCTTATGGTGATTTCATGAGAGCAAGTTTGCTCGTGAAACGTGCAAGCCAATCACGAGTCAGGGCCTCTAAGTTTTTGCTGAGCCATACTGATTCTACGGGGAGTAGCTATCGGAGGAACCTCTCTCCGGGAAGCTCGTCCGGGGACTAGAGGAGCAGGGACTCTCATGTGGCTCGTGAGCGGGTTCCTGTTGTCACTCCATCTTAGTTGGATAAGTCGGCCAGCTTACCGGGCGAGGAAGTGGACTCTGTGTTCAGAGGGAGAGGCTTGGTGAATTGTAGAGAAGTGGGGGGGGGGAGGTATGACAGTACGAAGCCGGAGTTGCGATCAGAGTAAATATGGGTCACTGTCCCAAAGTTTTTCCTTTGATACTCAAACTGGTGGAGGCTGCTCTGCAAGGTCGGAGTCAGAACCGGACGATGGGGATATAAGGGACTGGTGTAGAGCTGGAAGTGTGATGGATATGGAGAGACGGGAGGCTGACTGGCAGGCCAAATTGGTCCGGTCAAGCTTGTCTTCAGGTGAGGGGGTTGATGGAATGGAAGGAAGGCGGGAAAGTGTTAGAAATGTGAGTTTGGGATGCAGGTTAGGTGTTAATTTAACTGAAGTTCCTACTGTGGACCCGGATGTACTACAAGGAAGTGGTGGGGTTAAGAGGGTGGAGGGAGCCCGAATTGAATTTGCAGTCAGTGGTTTGAGTATTGAAATGGGGAGGAGGATTAGGAGGTTGATCAGGGATCAAAGTCCGGGAATGTCTTCAGAGCAGGGTGTTAGTAGGAGCAAGAGAAAAGGTATGTCTGTTGATCAACATGTGGATTTTGGGACGTTTGTCCCTGAGACACAGGAGGACTCAATGACAAGATTGGCGAGGCTTGCTAAACAACCCCGCTAGGAGAAATGATTTTCCTAGCTTGGAACTGCCGGGGGCTTGGGAACCCCGCGGTAAAACAGTTCCTGATTGAGCTTGTAGCTCAGAAGAAGCCCAATGTTATTTTTTTATCCGAAGTAAAGTGTAGGAAGTTTGTGACCGAAGGATTGAGGGGGGGTGTTGAGGATGGATGGTGTTTTTACTGTGGAAAGTAGTAATGATGAGGGTGGTTTGGCCTTGTATTGGAAAAACAAAGATAATGGAACAATTTTGTCTTTTTCTCCAAATCATATTGACTTTGAATTACTCAACGAGGAAGGGGTGTTGGTGAGGCTGACATGCATGTATGGGGAACCGAAGTGGGACATGAGACATGTTACTTGGGATTTGATTCAGAGTCTAGGGGATAGAAGGGTCGGGCCGTGGGCCATGATAGGGGATTTTAATAATACCATGTTGATGGCAGATCGTAAAGGAGGGAACTTGTACCCTGTGGCGCTTTAAACGGGATTCAGGACCGCCTTGATAGATAGTGGCCTAAGAGATGTTGCTATTCAGGGTTACATATTCACATGGGAGAATGGTCGGAGTGGTCAAAACAGGCTTGAGGTTCAGTTAGACAGTTGGGGGTGAATCGCCAGTGGGATTCAGTGTTTCCAGATTCGAGCTTGTGGCATGGGGGCTTGTCTACTTCGGATCATGCCCCCATTATTTTGTATGCTAGGAAGGAGGCAGGAGAGAGAAGGCCCCGAAGCTTTCGTTTTGAGGAAGCTTGGAACAGAGATCCGGAATGTGAGAGTATAGTCTGGTCGGTATGGGAAGGAAACAGTGACTTGGGTATTGATGCTAGACTTGATCGGACAGCAGAGGAGTTGAAGAAGTGGGCCGGAAGGACGGTTGACTCGATTTCGGTTCGTATAAGGCGTTGTAGGGAGTAGCTGAATCGATTATGGGGGAAGTGGGCTCAGAGGAGTGAGCATTGAGTCTGATGCCTACGGTCTAAGATGACTAAATTACTTGCCCAAAAAACGATATTTGGAGACAGAAGGCGAATTAGCATTGGCATAAGGGTGGTGATCAAAACTCTAAATATTTCCATATGAAGACCACGACCAGGAGAAAACGGAATCGGATACGGTCTTCATTGAACAGTTCGGGTGTGGAGAGGTTTTGGGAGGCGGGTTTGGAAGAAGAGATGCAGGGGTTTTTGTGGACTTATTTACTATAGGAGAGGGGGACGTGGATGAGGTCAGTCAGTTGGTGCCTTAGGTGGTTTTGGCAGCCCATAATCAAAGTTTGTTGGATCTAGTTGGGGACGAGGAGGTTCAGAAGGCGATCTTTAGCCTTTGAAAGCCCCGAGGCCGGATGGCTTTAACCCGGGGTTTTATCAGATATTTTGGCCTGTGGTGGGTGGTCAGGTTTGTAAACTTGTTAAGGAATTCTTTATTACAGGAGTCTTACCTAGGAATTTGAATGATACCAATTTAGTTCTTATTCTTAAGTTGAGATCTCCGAGGAGAATGGGTGATTTTCCGCCCATAACCCTTTGTAATGTGCTGTATAAAGTAGTAACTAAAGTGATGAGCAGGAGAATGTCGGGGATACTGCAAGAAGTTATTTTCAAGTCTCAGAGTGCTTTCTTGAAGGGTAGACTCATTACATATAACTTGATGATTTCAGGAGAGGTGTTGCATGCCCACAAAAACAGGAGACAGGGGAAAGTTGGTAGTATGACGATAAAGGTAGATATGCAGAAAGCCTATGATCGGGTTGAATGAGGTTATCTGGAGAAAGTATTGCTCGGGATGGGGTTTGATGCTCACTGGGTTCAGCTGATTATGGTGTGTGCTAGATCAGAAAAGCTTTGGGTTTCTTCGGAAGGTCGGAGGTTGGGGCCGATCCTCCCGGGCAGAGGTATTCGCCAAGGTTACCCATTATCGCCTTTCCTGTTTATTGTTTGTGCTAAAGGTTTGTCTAGGCTTATTCAACATTATGAAATGAGGGGTCTGATTCAGGGTACCAGAGTTGTACGGGAGGCTCTGGCGGTCTATCATTTATTTTTTGCATATGACAACCTATTTTTTGGTCGAGCGTTGGAAGATGAGGCTCAGAATTGGAAAGATTTGTTGGGAATGTATGAAAAAGCATCCGGTCAGAAGGAGAATGTAGCAAAGTCCTCAGTTGTGTTTAGCCCGAATACAGATGTGGACTTAAGGAGACGGATTGGGGAGATTTTGGAGATGCGGGTGTCGGAGGTAGTGGGGACCTATCTTGGGTTGCCGGTAATTTTAGGTCGGAGTAAATACCGATCTTCATGCTTTATTAAGGAGAGAATTATACAGCGTATTGGGAGTTGAGACGAATTGCTGTTGAGTAAGGCAAGTAAGGAGGTGCTCCTGAAGTCTGTCATTCAGGCACTCCCTACCTATACAATGAGCGTGTATTTTTTGCCTGATACTTTGATTCATGAGTTGGAAGTGGAGATGAACAGATACTGTTGGAGGAATGATGCAAGGGCAGGTACAGGTATTCGTTGGCGAAGCTGGAAGGGGTTGTGTGATCACAAGCTTAAAGAAGGTATGAGTTTTAAGGTTCTCCGTGATTTCAATTTGGCTTTATTAGGGAAACAGGGGTGGAGAATAATGTGTAACCCAGGAATTTTAGTGGCGCGGATCATGAAGGCCAAGTATTATCCTATGTCAGATTTTATTGGTGCAGTGAAGAGGCCAAATTCTAGTCCGATTTGGAATAGTGTCTTGGAAGCTCAGGGGATTGTGCGAAGTGGTATTCGTAAGAGAATTGGGCCGGGGCGTGACACGAGAATCCTAGGGGTACCTTGGCTGCTGACCGACTCGGGTTTAGTGGAGGTCGAACCCCCTAGGATTGAGCATTGGACTGTTGATGACTTGTACAGGTCGAGCTCGAGAGTTTGGAACGAGGTGTTGATTCGTGAACTTTTTGAGTCTCGGGACGCTGAAGCCATTCTGAGAATCCCGCTGAATTCTAGCATGGGAGTTTATGATTGGTATTGGAAGGGATCTAGGAGTGGCCATTATAGTGCCCGAGAGGTGTACCGTGAACTACAGGTTCAAGAGGGTAGATGGAATACACTGGACTGGGATGAGTTTCAGAAGCGGTTGTGACGTTTAAAGGTACCTCCTAAAATCTGTCACTTTTTATGGAGGGGGTGTCGGGATTTTTTCCAATAAATGATAATTTGGTCACCAGAAGGATTAATGTTAGCTTGGATTGTGTGGTGTGTGGAGAGTCAGAAACAGTGGATCATGTAATGGTCGGTTGTCCGATGGCGAAGGGGGTGTGGAGTAGGGTGTTGCCCCCCGGTTGGTGTTACTGTCTTTCGTGATTGGTTGGAGTTCGGGTGGACGTCAGGTGGGGGCGGTAGAGCTGACTTTGTTTCGGTATTGTGTTGGGGTCTTTGGAGAGCTCGTAACCAGCGAGTTTGGGAAGGAAAAAGCCCCTCGGTGGAGGCCATTTACCGGGGTGCTGAACACGTGTTGACAGGGTGGAAGGAAGCGCAAGTGGTGTGTCACGCCCCAATTTCAGTAAACCGAACTCGGGGCGCGAACGTTTAAAAAGATATAACACTTGAAACCTGTTTTCATTAAATCACTTTAAAAAGTCAGTTTAGTTCAACAAAATAAATTTACAACTCAAAATACGTCCCAACACGTGGACAAAAGTACAAGGTATCCGTCACTAGACTCAAAAGACAAAACTCGGACTCCGCTCCTAGCTCCACAAGCTTCGAGAGCTCCCCTAGTCCGTCCTGTGATCAGTACCTGTAGGAAAAGCAGCTAAGGGTGAGCGTTCGCTCACCACCACAGATAACAGACTGACTACGGCATAATTAGCATACAATGCCGGTAACACCAACAACAAACTCAACTCTGGGGAACACTATCCCCAACCCAAGTACTCCGACTGAACACACACCCACTGCTACCTTCCTTGACCAACTCAACACCCTGACACGTAAAGTAGACCCGACACAACGATCACGACCTCTTCCAAGGACTCAAAAGAACTACACAACACCAAACAAGATCACAAAGGATCGCACGCCAAACAAGATAACAAAGGATCGCAAACCAGATGCTAAGTAACCAATTCTGTTTCTCTGTTTCTCTGTCCCTCGCTCTTTCCAACACAAAGTCGGTCCAGGCAGTCGACCTGTCTGACAACTTCTCTGTCCCTCGCTCTTTCCAACACAAAGTCGGTCCAGGCAGTCGACCTGTCTTACACTTCTCTGTCCCTCGCTCTTTCCGATCCCAGTCGGTCTAGGCAGTCGACCTGTCTCAGTAACCTCTCTCACTCAGGTAACCACAATCACAATCAAAAGCAAGTTCAACAAACAGCAACAACACAGGTTCAGCACTCCACAAGCACTCATGGCCACCCAAGACACCAACCACAAAACACGGACTCAACATCCCCACGGGCACTCACGGCCTCCCAAGACACGCCAACGATAAAGACACGGGTTCAACAACCCCACAGACACTCACGGCCTCCCAAGACACACCAACCGTAAGGACACAGGTTCAACAACCCCACGGACACTCACGGCCTCCCAAGTCACACCAACCGTAAGGACACAGGTTCAACAACCCCACAGACACTCACGGCCTCCCCAGACACGAACAGTCAAACACGGGCCCTCATGGCCACCCAAGACTCAACAGTCAAACACGGGCTCTCATGGCCACCCAAGACTCAACAGTCAAACACGGGCTCTCATGGCCACCCAGGACTCAACAGTCAAACACGGGCTCTCATGGCCACCCAAGACTCGACAGTCAAACACGGGCTCTCATGGCCACCCAAACACAAATAATAACGCGGGCTCTCATGGCCACCCAAGACACCAAATAAACAAACAACCTCCGGCTTAACCGAAGCCTCCAACAGTCCTAATATCAACAGTTTCTCAATCAACCTCCGGGCATGATCATATGCCTCCGGTAATTCTAATAACGCTAAGTTCTCTGCTCCTACGACACTACTAAGTGTCACATGCTTTTCCAATAGTTGCTACGATCCCGTATCATGCATTTCTAATATTCAATAACCTACTCAACCCACGACACCCCGGTGTCACATGCAATTCTACTGTTAACTTTCCCTATTCAGGGCCGAGATCCGGCTACTTTTCCCTACCTCAACCGAAGAACACCCGCTACGTTTCCTAGCTGCTGACGTTCTGGCTCGCTACCTCCGGGCTTCACTTCGATCGAAGCAGGACGCTAAAGATAACACGAAAGCCACAATTAGAGGCGGTTCCCAGGTTAATTTAAAGGTCACGATTAGTCCAGTTTAAAACCGACAGTTGTCCTTTAAACTCGAGCGGGATAAAAGCGGGGTCACGGCGAATCGGGTTTGAGTACCCGAGCACCGAAACCGGTGCATGTTTCCGAGGCACGGTCCCAATGCACGAATCCCGAGGTCCGATTCAGCGGTCCGCTTTTGTTCCTTTCTAAACCCAATTAGCAGTCTATTTTAACCAGAGTTCCAGATTCGTTCAACTGCTCAAATTCCATTTTAAAAACCAAATTGATTTTGATTCCTTTTTATTTTAAATCCTTTTTCCTTAAATCTGATTTTTCGTTTTACAATTTTTTCTTTCCAAAAAGCCTTGATTTTGATTCCAACCAAAACAGATCTAGATTCACAGTTTTGTTTTCGCACTAACAGATTCAGATCCCAAAACCTAAAAAAAGAACAACTTTTAAATCAAACTCGTTTTATTACTTCCTTTTCTGGAGTTACAGTAAGCTTGGGACAATCAAACAACAACAAAAAAGAAACGTCTCGGATTGAGAAATCCGACCAACCACCACGTCGAAAAGCTCACCGTGGAGGGAGGGGCGGCTGGGCGATGCACGACGACGGTGACTTCGGACGGCGATGAGGTGTCGGGTTTGCAGCCGTGGAGGTGGGGAGCACGGCGGGACCCTTCTCGTCTCAGATCCGGACGACCACGATGACTCCGTCCCGGATCTGTCGAACGCGCCGGCGAGGAGCTCGGGACGAGGATGAGGGCGGTCGGCGGCGGTGGACCATCGGGAGAGAAGAGGACGGCGCCGGCGAGTCCGTCTCGACTCTGGCCGTGCACGGCGACGGCGATTCTCGAGCGTGGAGGCGCGACGGAGCTCGGGCGGCGGGTGGTGGTGGCGTGAGGTCGGCCGGGACCTCGCCTGAACGGGAGGGCGGCGATGTGTAGATCTGGATTGAGAGAGGGAGGAGGGACGACGGCGGTTTGAGCCGGAGAAGAAGGGAGGGAGGTGGCTGTCGTGGTTGGACGGAGGAGAAGACGGCGGCGAAGGGGAAAGGGAGGTCGGGGATGAGGTTCGAAGAAGACGAAGAAGGAGTGAGGGAGGGAGGTCGTCGATGGCGTGAGGAGTGGGAAGGTTCGGGAATCAAAGAGGCTGCAAAAGTTAGGGTTTCACCCTAACTTGTCCCTTTTATACCCGAATTCCCAACGGGTTGGGCCACCTCCAACCGGGCCTGGCTAACGGGCCTTGCCAAAATGGGCCGCGCGGCCCAGACGCGTATGGCTGAAACAGCCTGCCCGGGCCGGGTCTGGCCTGGCCGGGTTGCTGGTCGGGTCCGGTCCGACCCAATACCTTTTTTTTTGAAGCGGACTTCACATGGTGGATGTTCGGGGGACAGGTGGGTTGGTGGTCGATCATGGGAGATGGAGGAAACCGCCTCCCGGTAAGTGGAAAGTTAATACTGATGCAACATTGTTCCATGGTATCGGGGGTGGTGGAGGTTGGATTTTTCGGAAGGAGGATGGTTCCCCTTTTTTTGTGCAGTGCAAAATGTTTGGAGGCCTTCAGGACCCAGAAGTATTGGAAGCATTGGCGATGAAGGCGGCGTTGCAAGAGCTTGTAGTCAGAGATTTTGGTAATGGGGTGGTAGAATCGGACTGTTTGGGTCTAATTTTGGCCATTAACAGTAATTCAGTTCTGGTTACCCCACTGGGGGCTATTGTTATGTACTGTAAACAAATTCTTTCTTATTTGGTTGATGTAACTGTAATCCATGTTAAGAGGACTACAAACAGGGTAGCTCATGAGCTAGCTCGAAATGCCTGGGAGTGGGCATCTATGTTGTGGGATTATTCATCTTTGCCAAAAACCCATTTTTGGGTTACTGGCTTCTGATGCTCATTAATAAATCCCTAACTTTCGTCAAAAAAAAACTCGCTTAACCATTCATATTTAGACATTTTTTTTGTTTAAAAATATGAACATTTTTAGAGAGTTGTAAAAATTTATGGTAATGTATGCATGTTTTGCAAAAATTCACGATAAATAATTTTTTGCATGCAATCCATTATCTTTAACGGAATTTAGTCATTTGATAATCACATGACATCAACTCTTGTTTGAAAGTGACAGTTTTTCCATTTGTATTACTGTGTTTAGTTTTTTTGTAACTTTTATAAATTAGAAATGTAGACATAAAAGAATTCACCATGATTTTTTTGTAAAATACGCATAGCTTACCGTAACTTTTTACCATTATTCCGTAATTTTAAATTACACTACAAAAATTCAGGTGTAAAAGCCCAGTGAATCATGGTCCAATTTGAGTTTATTGGGCCGGAGGAGGCCCATGATCCAACCGAGGACGCGTACAAACTGGTCAGCGGAGAGGCTCTTCGTAGGAAACTACGCTGAGTTGTTTATTTAGCAGCCAACGAGCAAACTAGGAACCCTATAAATTCGATCGTCCAAGTTCCGTAGTCCATTAAAAAGTCCTGACCGTTTCCGCTCTCATCTCCGTCCTCTCTATATCCCTATTCGCAAAGTTTTGAAACCCTAACCTATCCACGCCCCCAACAATCGAATTCATCGACTCTTGTCCATGGGAATGCGCTCACATAGGGTTTGAATTCTTCACAATTCACTCTCGAAATCCCCCCTGGTCGATTTATCTTTAAGGATTATCTGTTTATTCTCCTCGCTCTTCGCTGTTTTCGCGAAACCCTCTCCTCAGCGAGTGAATTTCGGATCTGGAGGTTGTTCGGACGATCGAGGAGTTTGCTGCGGACAATCGATCGCGGCTCGTTCAATCGGTGGTTCTACGGATCGGCGTCTGAAGGTTCAGGCTTCGAAGATTGCATTGTTCTGAAAGTCGCTTTTCTGGCGAAATTTGTGACGTTTGGTGAAATTCGATTGCTTTATTCGAGGCACGGAGTGGATCGGCGACCGGAGCTCGTTGAAGATATATCCAGCGGCGGGAGGACTAGTTTTGAAGGAGCTCTCGTCGTGTCTGTCCGATTGGTTTGATCTCTCTTGAGTACCCTGAGAAGAGAAATAGGAAGAGAAAGGAATTTCTTTTTGTACTCATTTTAATTTTGTTAGTTGAATATCAAGCCTTTTTTTTTTATTTGAGGCCTTAGATTATCATTATTTTGTTGTTCTTGTTTTTGCGATATTTTATTTCTGAAAAAAAAATTCAAGAAAAAAAGAAGTATGGCTGTATATTACAAGTTTAAGAGCGCAAGAGATTATGATTCAATATCCATGGACGGTCCATTCATATCAGTAGGAACTTTGAAAGAAAAAATATTTGAATCGAAGCATTTGGGAAGGGGTACGGATTATGACCTTGTGGTCACCAATGCCCAGACTGATGAAGGTTGGTTTTGCTTCCAAAATAGGAAAGATTGGTCATTTCAATTCCTTTAGTAACACAATTTCCGAAGTCTTTCCACCATTTGTTGATTGAAATAGCTAGCTTTGATATGGGGTTGTACTGCTGTTGGGTCTATGCATCAATTGAATTTCTGTACTTGGGTTGGCACCAATTCTACGTCCATACATGGGCTAGCTTGCTGTTCCGAAACTCAAGTTGAATTGAAGTTGCAAGGCTAACAGCAGTATGATGTGCTTCATGTCTTAGGCTGACAAACTCTACATAGGAATATCTTGGGGGGCTGGTGTTGATACATTTGAATAGTGATAGTTTGTTTATCATTGCATTGTTTCATATATGTATTTTGTTCTGTCTTGGAATTTCAGAGTATCTTGATGAGGCGGCCTTCATTCCTAAGAACACGTCTGTCCTAATTCGGAGGGTTCCTGGACGACCACGCATGCCTATTGTTACAGAACAAGCGTACTGCCTCAAACTTATAATCTCTACCCACATAGTTTTTAGGCTCTTTAATTTCATTTGAGTCTACAATAAGATAACGCTAATGTTCTGTAGAAGCATTAACTTTGTATTGTGTTTATGTGCCTGGTGATCATGATATTTTGTGTGAACCAGTTCATCCTTTGGTCACGAATAGGGTTTCTCTTTTTATAGATCTCTTCATGCTGGGCAAATTCTGAGGGTATTGTTGAGTGTGAGCCGTGTTTTATTTTGCAGGCCAAAGGTTGTACACAAGGTTGAGGATCCTCAGCCAGAAAAGGATAGCTTCTCAGCTGCTGATCATTCGATGAAATATGTAAGTATTTGTCCTTGCAGTGGCCTGGTTCAATGTGGTTTTTTGTTATGTATCTCATGTCAGCTATTGTGTAATATAAGTATTGATGTGCATACCTTTGACTTGTAGCCTGATGATTCTGATTGGGATGAGTTTGGGAATGATTTATATGCAATTCCTGAGGTATTGCCGGTTCAGTCATTGACCTCAATCACAGATAATGCTACTACAACCAAAGCTGACGAGGATAGCAAGATTAAGGCTTTAATTGAGACTCCAGCTTTGGATTGGCAACGGTAATATGTAAACCAGTGTTTATTTACTTGTTAGTCTTGTAATAATTGTTTTTGTTAGTCATCATGTCTGTTATTGCCATTAACTTTTTTTAACATTCAATTGCAGTCAAGGGGGTGATGGCTTTGGAGGCCCTGGTAGAGGTTTTGGAAGAGGTATGGCTGGGAGAATGGGTTGTCGAGGCTTTGGTAATTTTCTTGACAATATTTTCTTTCTATTTTATCAGAAAGTAGTGTCACTCAGTGATTTACATCTGTATTAATATATAGTTATGGATCAGTGAACTTGTGTGGGCTAACATGCTTGTTTATGTGATCGCCGGTGATATCACGATTAGTTTTCTCCGGTTCAATTTTCGCTGTTTTATGATGCAAATTCATAAATGTAGTGTATGAATCTGAAACTTAGACTTGTTGAGATCGTGTAGGAATGGAGCACAAAACTCCTCCACCGGGCTATATATGTCACAGGTGTAAGGTGCCAGGACATTTTATCCAACACTGCCCTACTAATGGTGATCCAAATTATGACGTCAAAAGAATGAGGCCTCCTACTGGCATTCCCAAGTCAATGCTGATGGCCACCCCAGATGGATCATATGCATTGCCTAGTGGTGCTGTTGCGGTTTTGAGGCCAAATGAGTAAGCTGATATTAGTTATATTATATATATATCAATATAGTCCTTTTGCTTATCTTCTCTGTGTTGTTGGTTGTTGGCATGAAGATCTACTAACCTTCTGACTCCAACAGGGCTGCCTTTGAGAGAGAAATTGAAGGCTTACCTTCTACACGTTCTGTCGGTGATCTGCCTCCTGAACTCCATTGCCCGTTGTGCAAAGAAGTGATGAAAGATGCTGTTCTGACAAGCAGGTGCTGCTTCAAGAGCTTTTGTGATAAATGTAAGATTCAAGATGGAACTTCTAGTATGGACTTTTATCAAGGATGCAATTCTGAGTAATTTATATTTAACCTTGATGTTTTTTATCTTGATTCTATTAATATCCAGGTATTAGAGACCACATCATCTCCAGGTCAGTCTGTGTGTGTGGGGCTACTAATATACTCGCAGATGATCTTCTTCCAAATAAGACTCTAAGAGATACTATAAACCGAATTTTGGAGTCTGGTAACAGTAGTGCTGATAATACTGGAAGCGCTTATCAAGTTCCAGGTGTGTATTTGACGACACGTTTTAAACTAATTTCTGCTATAAAAGTGCACCTACTAATATACTTTTTTTGTATTTTCTTCAGATATGGAATCTGCACGCTGTCCTCAGCCTAAGATGGTATCCCCTACCCATTCTGCAGCATCAAAGGGAGACCTAAAACCGACACCTTTTATCGAGGAACCTCCTGTTATAAAGGAAACTGGCAGTGAAGGCAAAGCTGTAGTTGTCCTCCCACTGACATCAGAGAAAGTGAAAACTGGAAGTGTTGCAGATGCATCTACATTGGAGTCAATGAGTGTGAAGGAGCAGGCATCTCAAGGGAGTGCTCCACTAGCTGAAGAAGAAGTGCAGCAGAAGTTAGCTGCTGGTGAGATAGGTATATGCAGCGAGTTTATATTTTGTTAAAAATGTAATTAAAATTTGATTATAGTCTAACTCTTACCTGACGCTTTTTCAGCAAAGAAAAAGAAAAAGAAGAAAGTTCGTATGCCAGGAAATGGTATATCTGTTGTCTTCATTTTTTTTTGTCAAATGCTCCCTCGTAGATTGCTTTCCATGAATAAATCACCGTATTGGATCAATTATGAAGGCACTCACACCACATTTTAGTAATACTGTTTTTGTTATCTATTACCGGTGATACTGGATTTGTTCTCATTCTGTATGTCTTGCAGATGCAGAGATGCAATGGAAAATGTCTCAAGACCTTGCGGCTGAGAATTATATGATGCCTATGGGCCCTTCTGCATATAATCCATTCTGGAATGGCATGCAACCTGGAATGGAAAGCTTCGCCGCTCCTTATGGTGGTGCCATGCCTTATATGGGATATGGACTTGGTCCTTTCGACATGCCTTTTGGTGGTGTAATGCCCCCAGACCCTTTTGGCGCACAAGCTTATATGATGCCCATGGTTCCACCACAGAGGTATGTATCTTGGTTGAGGTTGCTCTCTCTCTCTCTCTCTCTCTCTCTCTCTCTCTCTCATGATTTTAACTGGATTGTTATTTAATGTCTATAGGGATCATGCGAATTTTGCAATGGGATTTAATGGACAACCACCTATCATGAGCAGAGACGAGTTTGAAGCTCGGAAAGCTGATTTGAGAAGAAAACGAGAGAACGAGAGGCGAGTTCAAGGGTAAGTAGTAATTACTGGTTAGATCTATTTTTGCAGAATCGTTATCCTAATCAGTCAGTCCCAAGTGATATATGGGAACTTTTAAGATGTGAGAATTTGAATCATAGTTGCTAGCAGTATGTCTTATTGTAGAACTTCTAGACTATCACATTAGGTTAGAAGTGGAACATTTCTCTCATTTTCAATACTGTTTTTTAAGCACCCTAGTGATGCATGGTAGTTTTTTAAGATGTGAGATCTATTTTTTTTTCCTGCCTATCAGGTTTGCACCCTGGCCAATTTGGCCAGGTTTGAAGTGCAATTTTTATCTCAAAATCAATACTTTTGAGTATGCCGTGGCATCCTGATTCCTCTATGTTACATTATAGTGTGGTTTAGCTGTCCCGATGCTGTTTCTCTATTCAAATATGTTCAGCGCTCTTCAATACTTTCAACACCACAATACCTTTTTGATGCATAATGTGTGGCAATATGTTATTATGTTTTGCATTATTTGTGCTGGAGATTCTGACTTCCTTGTGCAGTAGGGATTTCCCAAAAGAAAGAGAATTTGGTAGGGAAGTGAGCAGCAGCATTGATGCACCTCCAATGAGATCAAAACCTGTGAGTCTTGTCTTATTACTTCATTCCTTCCTCTGGGATGTTCTTGATTTTATTTTGGGTTAAATGTTGAAACTTACCCTTATGTATTGGTCACGAACACTATGCTACCCTCCTTTTCAAAATGACATTTGCAGTACCTTATCTATTGGTCACGCGATTCCGTTAGGAAAAATGGATGGTAAAATGCCGTTTTTTCTATTTCGTTAGTCATATGACCTCAAGTGTCATATAATGGATGGTAAAATGCCGTTTTTTCCTTAGTTATTTGACTTTTATACATTTTATAAGGAACATTACCATTGCACCCTCGTTGTTGTTCCTTATAAAATATATAGAGGTCAAATACTTAAGGGAAAAAAACGTCATTTTATAATCCATTATATGACACTTGAGGTCATATGACTAACGGAATGGAAAAAAACGGCATTTTATCGTCCATTTTTCATAACGGAATCGCGTGACCAATAGATAAGGTACCGCAAATGTCATTTTGAAAAGGAGGGTAGCATAGTGTTCGTGACCAATATATAAGGGTAAGTTTCAACATTTAACCCTTTTATTTTTGATTGAGATCTGTTTGATTTCAGAGAATTTTAGGCAGCGTAGAAAGGTTAAAATTATGTCAGTTTAGAATATGATTTTCTCTCTTTTCTACAACTAAGTGGATTCTGAATTGATCTGATTAACTGTGTTGCTATGTCTTTGACGTACAGAACCAGAGGTCTATTCCGCCACCATCATCCAGTAATGACCATCACCGTCACAGGAGTGAAAGGTCCTCTGTTGATCGCGAGTATGAGCAACCCAAGAGAAAAGCCGAGCATGACCGAGACCATGACTACCGCCATGATGGCAAGCACCAACGCGAATGGGATTACCACCACCATCGTTCAGAATCATCCAGTAGGCCTACAGCTTCTCCCTCAGAAGCAGTAACTGGATCCAAACCTTCTGCTATAGCAGTGTCTGTGACATCAGCGGCTGACCGGAACCACAAGCCAAGTGTTTTCTCCCGCATAAGTTTCCCTGAAGGTGAAGCTAAGAAGAAGCTGAAATCATCTGCAGAGGCCCCAGCCAGAGGAGCTTCAGCTCACCCCAAGGCCTCGTCCAATGGGTATCATGATGATGGCTATAATAGTAAGTCATCTTCTATGAGAACAATCGTATCAACGGCCACCGGAAGGATGAGCAGTGCTGCGGATGACGAGTCTAGTGACGATGATAGGCATTTCAAGAGGAAACCTTCCAGGTATGATCTATCTCCGCCACGGCCAGCAGAGTGGGAGGAGCCACCGGCAAGGCATTCCACAACTGCAAGGGACAGGGATAGGGATAGAGCTCATGATCGCCATAGTAGTAAGCATAGATAGATTTTATGGTAGAAAAGTGGAGTATACTATTCCTAGAATAATTGGCTCTGCTTTTTTGTAGACTCTTGGGTCTATGGTACTGCTGCGAAAGCTGTTTGGAGAGGAACTATGCTTTTAGATATAAGATTTGTACAGGAAGTGGGAGTGTAGAATTGCAGAGATGGACTCATGATACTCTTGTTTTTCATAATTCTTATTAATAAATACTATGTAGTTAATCAGTTTTGAATTGTCCGATTTGTCATGTTCGATTTCATTCTACACCTATTTTTTGAAGAAATTACTCACATGTGCATTTTTGAAACGGTGACACGTGGAAAATTGTCCTTCTAAAAAGAAAACTGTGTGATATGCAGAAAGAAACGCGCGACAAACAACTAACGTGGAAAATTGTTCTTTTAAAAAGAAAAACGTGCGACATGCAGAAAGAAACCTTTCTTTTCGAACAACTAACATGTGATATGTTCGACCTGGAAATGAAAAAACTCCATTACATTAAAGGGATGGAAATGACCGGAATATTATGTTCAAATATACAAAATATTCTATTTTTTTTTATTCTTGTGCCAACCTAACACCCGTCATACTAAAATGACGGTCTTCAATTTTCAAAATATCTCTTTTTGGTTCGGAAGATTTTCAAAAATGCCTTTATTGTTATGTTAGAATAGAACATTCTATAATTTTAGTAACGATAGTTCAACTACCTTTAAAACCCATAAACTAATTTTAAACTTAAGTTATTAACTTTGGGACTCTCGAACCCTAAGAGCATCCATAATACGATCTATTCTATGTCACATCAGTAGTTGAATCAGCCTCAAAAGTCGAAAAAACTCGTCAAATCCCCTGATTTAGGGCCTGTTACGTTATCGAATTGGAGGATCTAGATGCATTGGTCGAAGAATCCTCAATGTACGTAGACGCACTTGACCCGAATCAGACAACAAAGACTTTGACCAACCAAACAAATTCGGTCACGTGGCTCTGACGATTAAAGTAAATAAATAATTTTCGCTTGTTCGCTCATAAATACTAGCAGCTCGCCTTCGCTACCCCAACAACCCGATTCTCCATCTGTCATTGTTGCACCCGAATTTCCTGTTAGTCTTGATGCCCATAGCTCAATCGTAAATCTCCAAATGTCTAGTTTGTCCTTTATCATCGTTTTCAATAAAAGTAAAGCGGCTTAATATTACTTATGTGTTGGAGTAATATATCGAAGTGTGTTTTGATCTATGTCCACCATGCGAAATAGAACCATAGATCGAGAGGAACCACACTTGATGGGTCTCTAGTCAAAAAAAGTTTCACTAGAAGCGACTAGTATGAAAGATGATTCTTTATGGCTCGCGTTCTATTAGTCATTGGAATGAGATTCCAGAGTCTGATCATAGATATCATGTCGGACATGATATTGGACAACCTGACATGAATATGTGTCATAGATCAAGTCATGAACATATTCAATGTCGTAAGTTGTCATGTATCATTAGACCAGGGAGTCTTTGTGATTGTTATGAAGTAACCAACTGAGTTTGACCTGAGCCCAACGTTTCTTGTGAGATGATTTTCATAACGGTTAGGATTGACTTGGGGACGAACTACATGAGTAACATGAAAGACAGCTAAGGGATTTATCCCTCATACTACGATATGGCAAAGATATCGGTTCTCAGCCGCTTGATCGAGAGTGACTGAAGGAATAGCATGGCCATGCACATGATACAAGGTATCGTATATTCAGTCATCTCACATATCAGGGAACTGTGATTGAGAATTATAAGGATGACGTCTCTATGCCTTATCTCAATCAGGATATCTAGAGATTAAAAAAATGACATAGACGACAGAAAGGTTAAAATCGACGAGAGTCGATTTATTATGCAGCGTCAGGCAATGTAGTGTCTCATAGATGCAACTTATGTAGGATCAAGTAAAATGAGATTTTACGTTGATATACTGACGTGCATAAGCCTAAGAGGGTCACACCGGAGGATGTAACTCAATAAGACACTGATGGAGGATGGCCAAGCAAGAACGTTGACACGAGACATGAACAAAACGGGGTTTTGGGTCATGTGCCCGTGAGTAATTAGGATGTTACGAATCGAGACAACACCGAAAATCTTGGGAACGATTTCGTCAGATAATGTTGGACATAGGGATGAAAGGCGTTGGAGACGATTAGTGTGTCACAAGACCTCGTTGGGAGTGGCTCTGGTCCACCACCCACGAGGCTCATGGGCGGCCCATGACACCAAAGGACCAAGAAACCAACAAGTCAAGTCTTTACTAAATGTATCTAACTACATTAGTTAACTTAGTTAGTTAGTAAATAGATGGGACCCACCATCCACTAACTAACTAATTAACTAATAATATTTTCCATTCACTATCATAATATACTAATTAGTCATGTTGATGGGGGTTATATGAAGTGAAAGCTATCAACCATCAAAGATAACATTCAACACACATGCAAAAGAAAAGGGCTTGGAGCTTCATTTTCTCTCTCTCCCCTTGCATGGTCGGCCACCCCCTTCTCCTCCATCTTCTTGCTGTGTTCTTGAGTCTTCAAGTTTAAGAATTACGCGACTTTGATTTCTAAAAGGATACGTAGGCATCTTGGAGACTCAAGCACATTTATCCTTTACTCGGTGTTCTTCAATTGGTAAGGAAACGTCATTTCGGTTTTGTTTTGTGAATCTAACTGTGGTAGTGATCCTTGTATGTCTCGAGAGTTTGTTCCGCTGCATTTGTTATCTTCTTCTCTACTTTGAGACCCAACATCTCCTTCTTCACTTCTTGCACCAAAATCTCCTCACTCAGTCTGATTGAGCATAATCTGTCTCGTCCTCCGACAGGCTCGGAGAAGGTCCTCATACGACACCTTTTCTTCCCATAATCCGCCTTGCCTTCTTCAGCTTCGGTGAAATAGTTTCAACCATGGCGTAACCCAACCCCAAAATGCCCTCTTTTGATGTGGTCAACGTGAATGAGACTATGTCCTCGACTCTCAACATTAATCCAACTCCCAAGACAATGAATCGTATTAGGAGTATCCTACATCGCATCTACGATGCATACTTCCTTCTCTGTCCCAGGCCTCACTCAGCCGACTAGTATACGAGTGAGGAAGCCTTCTGCTCCAACCCTTGCTTGGGTATGGAGCCATCCACCAGCATCCAACGACAGAAGAATGTTCGATGGACACTACACCAGGTCACTCAGCTGACGGTTTGAAATCCATAATCGATGATAAAATTTTCGTTACCAACGTTTGTTTGTTCGTAATAAAATCTCCATTACTCTCGACCGAGGTGGGAATTCCTAGGCATGTGCTCTTCGACCACTTGTTTGGGTTATCTTCCTTTCCCCCGGTCGTTTAGTCCCAACATCTAAGGGCTCCGGTCCCCGACGACGTATTAACCCTTCTACAATTATAGAAATGGTCTAGTAAACAATTATAACTGGAACTAAAATGTACCATTACCTTGAGTTGTCTATCGCCGAGAATGAGGAGAAATTGACGATGGGGAGGCTGGGCCAAGTTGATTCTGACACGGACTAGGAAGGGGTTGTCCCATCCCCTTCTGGTGGAATCCATGTCCACTACCGTGCATTTACCTAACTTATCTTCGATCTTCTCGCCTATCGTCTCGTTCTAATCGGCAGATTATGGATCCGAACCCACATAGAGGTGTGGGTAAACAGAATCTCATTCGGTGAAACCAACAGATCAACCCTCGTGAAAACTGATAGGGTGTAGTAGAAATCTCACGATTCTCCCGCCAAAACCTGTTGTAGATCCTCCTCCGTTTGGAAGAAGAATATCGTTACCTGATCTCCCAAAGAACGCGCCTCCACAGTTGGAGTTTTTCATAAGTCTCGCATGACGCTCCCTATGACCTTCACGCCGTACTTTTGGTCCGTGATGAGTTGTATCGGCTAGCACGAAGCCAAAAGGGGAGTCCATGCCTACAATATCATCCTTCGGGATGACAAGCTCATCGGGCATCCCTTTAGACATATCCTTGATGCATCCATGGACGGCTCACGGATCGTCGGCTATAGGTTCCTTAGAATCCTTTTTTTCTAAAACTAACCATAGTCTTAGTTTTTAGAGGGGAGAAAAACGAGGGCGTTTGGATGGGTCAAAAACTTAAAAATAGTTTATACATTTGTATGTTGAACATGAAATTATAGAGTTTTCGTATCTTTTGGGTGAATTACAAGTAATTTTTTTTTGGACATTGTTTAGATTAGGTTGCTTAATATATGAATTTCATCTATCTTTGATGTTTTAATGACTTAAAGTACCCAATGTTGAGATTGAGAAATAATTTTGATGATGTTATCCATATCATGTATGATTTAAGCTGTATTGATCAAATTCTCTCAAAACCCTTTTTAATGGTATATTTCTCTATCATCCGATTATATGAAATGTCTAGCGTATATTTAGTTACGTCAACTTAGGGATCAAGACCACATTTACATGTAATTTAGTTGAGGGACACAAGTTCATAACTGGAGGAGGTTCTCCATAAATTAAGAGAATAATGATCATGCAAGACACATGATTGACCTCTAAATTGATTTCATGAATGAAAAATAATTGCCAACAACTTGATCCACAAATTTACAATTTGCACATGAAATAAGGAAGACTCGATTCCCCACTTTCAAATGAATGATATCCATAACTCTTTCCGACTCAAGTCAGCATGGCACATTCCAAAATAGGATGCCATCGGCCTTCTCATTGCCTTTCCCTTGACAACTGGACCAGAAAGAGGATCAATGTTGTTCTTGTTCTAAGAACAAGCACCACTAACATATTACCAATCAGTTACCCTAGCACAAGAACTCGAGCTCCCAAAAAAACCAGCTAGCGCTTCTACAAGGGAGGTTTAGCTCTAGAACTATTGCCCGTCCGTTCAGACCAACGAGACAATGCTAGTAGATTTAGTAGCTAAAGCCTGGAACCTTAAAGAGCTTTTTGTTGACCACTGAGATGGTTTCATCTGCATGAGAAAAACACTACATCTAGCTCTATTAACTTTGACAAGCCTTTCAACCGTTGAGAAGATTTTCCTGGCCTTGAGTTGCTAAGAAAAATGAAAGGGGAACAGAAGAAAAGACTCAATCCCAACCAAACTAGGGTCGAGGAAAGGAAGAGAAATGGGGACGGGGGAGGCTGCACGAGATCCATCCTCAACCTCTCCCATACTTGAGTCGGGTTTTTAGTCTCTCCCTATGTAAGGCTTGAGTTAAACTGTTCTTTTAGACAAAGAACATTACAAGTGTTAAGCACAAATCAACATACTATATTCAGATTAACTAGCAATCACATTTTCAAACTTTGAATCTAAGAGTAAAGAGTGTCAACTTCCAAATGAAGGAACATGTTTAGAACCAACTCCAAATTTCTGATAAATGTTGCCTATTAAAACCGGTGCATTATTGTATCACTCTGTATTACTTGTGCATAGACAAGCAATGTTCATAGAATAGTGATTGGTGCTATCGAAATCCTTAAGATTTTACCTTTGAAGTGCAGTCTCAACAAACAAGTTCCATATGAAATCAAAACACTCTTTAAGACAGACCTAACAGTAATAAGAACACAAACCAAATGCTTCGATCCTCTAAGCAGCCATTGATGGAATCATACCAGTTTTCCTGGCGAAGGCGAAGATTCCACCAGCCTCGATCACAGGCCCTGCGTCCCCAATCGGCTTCAGTTTGTACTCTTTCCCCGTTGTGTGATTAATCAACAAGCTCTCTGCCAGCTCAATCGTCACCACATCACCGGTGCTACACTCTTCACAGATCCTCACCTCCGACTCCAACGGATACACCTCCCCAGTCGCCACCGAATTCCTGAAGAATATACGCGCGTACGACTCGGCCACCACCGCCGTCACGCCCGCCGCCCCGAGCGCCACCGGCGCGTGCTCGCGGGAGGAGCCGCACCCGAAGTTGTCCCCGCCGATTACGATGGAGTATTTGGATTTGCTGGCCCCGGGCTCAACGAATCGAGTGGTGTAGGATTCGGGGAGGCCAATGAGGGCGTAGGAACCGAGCTTCTCGTACTCGGCGGGATTGGAGGGTACCAGGGTGAGGTACTCGGCCGGGATGATCTGGTCGGTGTCGATGTTGTCGCCGATGACATAGCAGAGGCCGTGGAACGAGGTGACAGGAGATTCGGAAGAGGCGGCGGCGCGTGGGGCGACGGTCGGAGCCAAGTGGAGTTTGGTTTGGTATTTCAGGATCTTCGCCGGGGATGCTGGTAAGGAAGGGAACTTGAGAGAAAATGCGGAGGAAAGAGAGATCGCGCCACCTCGTGATGAGACAGCGAAGGTAGGGTTTACGGAGGTAGCCGACGAAGCCATGGAAGCCGCCATGGCTTATTGGTTTGGGAAATGGTTGAAGAAGAGCGTAGCGGCTCGCATGAGAACGACAAAGCGAAAGCGAAATTGGTTTCTTTGCGAAGAAACTGGGCCGCAATCACGCGAAGTACTTAAGATGGGCCCGATGGTGTTGATGTGAGGTCAGCGCAGCCAGGCCCAGGCCTAATTTCTTTCGGGTCACGACATTGGGTTATATGATCTTGGGCTGTAATGCTGCATACGACGTCGCATAAAGCTACACTTCCAGATTCAAGCTCTGATTACATCTCCCCACATTTACAAGGAAGATAATTCACCAAATCCCAACTCCTTGTTAGCGAAAACCCTAGCTCGAGTCAGGTCTTCACTGAACTAATCGGTACTGTCTCTTTCTCTCTCTGTGTTAAGCTGTGGCCATTTTCGGGTTTGTAGTAGCTGAGCGTGATTTTTACGTTGTTTTACCTATCAATCTATTGGATTTGCAATTATGTGTTTGGCTGCCGAGAAATTTTTGGAAACATATCTGTTGGTCTATGTTACTTTTCGGAAATGAAAGAGCATACATTAGTTTGTTGCCAAGAACATATGCACATTTGCATATGATTTGATAAAACTGTTCTGATTCGACTTTTCTCCCACAGAAACTTTCTTCGTTATCATTTTATTTGACTTACAAGTAATCTGAATTCAATGTTTTAATATTCTCGCAGAGAGCTAGTTACTCATCGAAGCGCAACCGATTCGTTCCTTCATATTCTCGTTGATCTAAGAGGTGAATGCTGATTTCAGCACATATTTCATTTTCGTTGTTGCAATTTTTTCATAATTTATATATATTTTTGCTTGATTTCTCAGAAAATCCAATGGCTCTTTCGAGGATCGCAGTTCGGAAGGATGCTTCCATGCCCAGCTCTTGCTTCCGGTTACTCGCCAGTCGTTGGTCCTCCAGTCTTGTCAAGGCGAGCTCATCAGCCGACCCCTTGCCTTCTTTCTCTCTTCTCGCTCTCTCGCCCGAGAATCTGAATCAGAGTCTTCCCAATGCTCGCCGTAGTCTCCTGGATTCGATCCACACCAACTGGACTCAAATCAGCACAATACCATACACGGGTCTCGCAGAAACCATGTCTCACACCCACCCATCTTCCAAATTCGTGTTGGATTCCGATCAAAGTCGCCTAGAAGCTATCAGGAAACAAATGGGGATATCGAATCTCGACAGAGTCGCAAATGCCTGCCAGGTGTTTGATGAAATGATGCCACGAGCTGAAAATGGTGCTGATGGACTGTATTGTATGCCTACATTCAATCAATTGATCTCCCATACGAGGAGGGAAAAAAAGCGTAGCAGCCGTACCCGTGCCCTGGAAGGATGCCCTCAGAAGGCAGGAGTGTGTGTTCGAGTGTTCACGCGAGCTCCGAAGAAGCCCAATTCAGCTCAGAGGAAGCTGGCCAAGGTGAGATTGAGCAATGGGAAGGACACATTTGCGTACATTCCTGGGCAAGGTCATAACTTGCAGGAACATTCGATTGTTCTGATAAGAGGTGGCCGAGTTCCTGATCTGCCCGGTGTGAAGTTTCATTGCATTCGAGGGGTCAAGGATTTGATGGGACTTCCCAACAGGAGACAAGGTAGATCCAAGTATGGTGCCGAGAAACCAAAAACTGGGTGAGTGGATCGAGCTCGAGTTCCTTGAGTATATAAATCTAGGAAGACTTGTCCTTGTTTTGAAGAAATAAGCTCATGGTATGGCTTAAGATTTATGTATTGGTGGTTTTTTTATAGTTGTTCTGATCATTATCAATTTGATTCAGCTTCAGATTTTGTATTTGGGTTTTATCAGTAACTGTTATTAAGATGATGCAGTGACTGTTTCTTTTCAATTTATCTCAAGACTGATGTTGCTTTTATCCCTTTGTGAGTCTCATGAAGACAGTCTGATTAATGATAGTGAAATGAATACTCAACTGGGTTCAGCTTTGGAATATTGCTCTTTGGTTTACAACTACCTAACTGTTTTTGAGACAGTATAGTCATAAAAAAAAACTATTTGATAATGAAAAGTGACAAATCTCCCCATTTTTCAAAAAGGGTTCGGTGAATTTGGATACAAATTCTCATTCTCTGGCTTGAGTTGTATTTGACAAGAAAAAAGACTATTGTTTACACTGAGTTCGGATAAAAATTCATGCCTAGATTTTTTAGACGTTTCCGAAACTAAATTTACAGACCTAAATTTGCTGCTTATATGTATAATTAGTTAAATATGAAATTAAGAACTTGTGAAATTCCAGTTGCAATGATCCCAGAAAAAACATAGGCTTGAATATCAGGATTGACATGTTGGAATCAAGAGTGTTGGCCAAACTAGAACGTAGAACCATACTGTTTAGCAATTCAATTGAAGTAACTCCTCATTGTAATGTGCACATCTTTGTGTTGAAATTGAGGAAAATATGGAAACCAGATTAGGGTTTTGCAAAAGTTTCTCTCATCTTTGTCTCTCTGGGTTTGTTTTTATATTAAGAGTATAATTTTGCCTCCTATTACCCATCATTTATTCAAAAATGTTAGAGAATCATATATAATAGATGTCTGACACAATCATCTTGATAAGACAATTACCTCCTTTCACTCCAAAAGAGTTAATTTTAATTTCAAACTCTTATAATACTTTTCAGCAACCAGATTCAAACTATTGTAAATTGTACTTGAGAAGTCATATGTAAAATAACATGGTTAAATTATACTTCGGTTATGTATATATATACAAAAAGAATAGTATCTCCTATATTTCATCTACCATATGAATGATTTAGGTATTAAAATATTTGTATTCAATTTAATATATTTATAATAAAAATATTTATTGCTTGTTTCAAAATTTGTTTATCAGTTTCGATAGGAGAAGAGAATAATTATATTTGAAATAAAGAATGTATAGAGATAGTCTAATACATAGAATTAAATAAAAACAAATTTTATTTTTTTTAACAAAAAATATAATTTTATTAATATTATGAAGAGCTCTTACATGTAAAAAAAATATATTTTATTTTTATATCAATTATACATACAAATTATTGAACAAAAAAAAATATAATCCAACTACCTGAAGAGTTAATTTTTATTTTAAATTTTAATATATTTAACAATTATAGACAAAACACTCTACGAAATATTTTTAATTTAACCATTGGTTTACGGAGATAGCCGACCAAGCCATGGAAGCCGCCATGGCTGATTGGTTTGCGTAATGGTTGAAGAATGGTTTGCGTAATGGTTGAAGAAGAGCGTAGCGGCTCGAATGAGCCCGACAAAGCGAAATCGGCTTCTTTGTGAATAAACTGGGCCGCAATCACGTGAAGTACTTAAGATGGGCCCGATGGTGTTGATGTGAGGTCAGCGCAGTCAGGCCCAGCCCTAATTTCTTTCAGGTCACGACATTGGGTTATATGATCTTGGGCTGTAATACTCCCAACTCGCATACGACGTCGCATAAAGCTACACTTCCTATCGAGGAGTAAAGAACGGTCCAGATTCAAGCTCTCACTACATCTCCCCACATTTATAAGGAAGATAATTTACCAAATCCCAACTCCTTGTTAGCGAAAACCCTAGCTCGAGTCTGCGGAGGGGCAGGTCTTCCCTGAACTAATGGGTACTGTTTCTTTCTCTCTCTCTCTGTCTCTGTGTTGGTTGTGTCCTTTATCTCCATGTTTGGCTGCCGAGAAATTTTTGGAAACCTATCTCGTGGTTTATGTTAGTTTTCGGAAATGAAAGAGCATACATTAGTTTCATACATAAGTTGCCAAGACCATATGCACATTTGCATATGATTCGATAAAACTGTTCTGATTCGATTTTTCTCCCACAGAAAATTTGTTCATTATCATTTTATTTGACTTACAAGTAATCTGAATTCAATGTTTTAATATGTTTTCGTTTGACAATAGGTGCTTACAAGTATGTATCCGAGCTATGGAGGAAGAAGCAGTCCGATGTCATGCGGTTTCTGCAGAGGGTGAGGTGCTGGGAGTATCGCCAACACCCTTCAATTGTGCGGGTGACCAGGCCCACTCGCCCCGACAAGGCTCGCCGCATGGGATACAAGGCCAAGCAGGTATATGCAATTTGAAATGTTCTAAGATTTTACATCAGATATTTATGGTTGTAGAACACCTTGTATCTGAGTTAATCACTGATTTACTGATTAACTCAGAGGCTGTGCCTCTCTATTTAGGCCCAGCTATTGTCTCAAGTCGATGCAATTGTATTTGTTTGTAGTATATCTTTTAATTACTTTGCTTGCTAAGTAGATATTTGATATGCTTTCCATTTGTTTCCCTCGACTAGGCTGGTTGTTAAGTTGAATTTATGATTCTTTTGATGCTTGTAAATTTTTGCCTCATACTTGGTGTCAAGGAAACTATGTTTCTCACATTTGCTTCTGTAGGACATGAATATTCACTTATTGAATTTAAAGATATGTCATCATTTCTCTTTTTGCAAGTTTTTAGTCTCTCCTTCCCCCCATTGGTTTATGCTATCATTGGCTTTATCTGCAATATGCTGATAATTGATTGTTACAGGGCTATGTTGTTTATCGCGTCCGTGTTAGGCGTGGTGGGAGGAAGAGGCCTGTTCCTAAGGGTATTGTGTATGGAAAACCCACAAATCAAGGTGTTACCCAACTGAAGTTTCAGCGCAGCAAGAGGTCAGTTGCTGAGGAGCGGGCGGGGCGCAAGTTGGGAGGTCTTCGTGTTCTCAACTCCTACTGGATCAATGAGGTCTTCATTCCTATACTACTAGTTGCCATTCTGCTTTTATCTTGCTTGTTTTAGGAGGCTTCTCTTTCTGTAGTTACTGTTTCTTACTTCATTTTACTTGTTATTTTGATACAGGACTCAACGTACAAGTACTTTGAGGTGATCTTGGTTGATGTTGCACACAACACTATAAGGAACGATCCTAGAATCAACTGGCTCTGCAATCCCGTCCACAAGCACAGGGAGCTTCGTGGTCTTACTTCAGCTGGAAAGAAATTCAGAGGCCTGCGTGGAAAGGGGCACCTGAACCACAAGGCACGACCCTCTCGCAGGGCAACCTGGAAGAGGAACAACACTCTCTCTCTGCGCCGTTATCGTTAGTGTTGTGGCTTGTTATTTATGGAGTTTGAAATTTTGGAGATTGAAATACTTAAGGATTTTTTATTTTTAAATGCTACAGCATGAACTTGGTGTTGGTTAGTCAATGGTCAACGATTCGTTAACCTTATCAGTTTTGTGCTCTGGTGGTTTCATGATTGCTAGCTTTGCAACTGTAGTTGTTAGTTTAGTGATCACCTACTCCAAAATGTGTCTGATTTGAAAAAGATAAATTATTGATTTCATAATTTTGATGGCCAAACGACCAATAACTAGAAGAGGAAGCAAAACCTATGCTTGTTTGTCAGCACGCCAAGTGATCGAGCTTGTGGAGAACTGGAAATGTGAAGCCCTTATTTTATGAGGTATTAAAATCTTAATTTCAGCAGAGGAAAAAAATGAAGCCTGATACATGATACATGGGATGTGTCTGTGGTTCCAAAAGAAAGTAATTAGTTATTTTCGTCCATGACTTCCTCTATAGTTACAAACCTTCCCTTCTCTATAGATAGTTGACCTGCAACTCCAATGGCAACAGAAACCAATCCGTCCTCCAAGTTGACAGCAGGTCCTTGAGCACCTTCAGTTCTGATGGCAGACAAGAAGTTGAGGTGCTCCAAATAGCTAGAGCCATGATGCAACCCATCATACCTGAATATCATTTTGATTCTTTCAAAAATCTCATCGCATGAGGGAGCATATGTTCACCATTGAAGATAATAGAAGAAAAAAAGATAAGTAACTCACTTTATTCGGCCATCTGTGGCCTTTAAAGTTTGTACACCTTCTCTCCCCGCCACTCGAGTACCAGTGCGCACAATACTCTCCGGAACAAAGGCCTCTCCCTGTTATAAACCATAGGTACAGCCAAAATGAGAGGTAAAACATGTCCACACATTATGCAGTAACACTTACACAAATGAAACCAGTCATTGTTTGCATACTAATGACCTAGATTTCCAGTGGAATGTATAGGATGCATCCACAAGTTTGCCAATATGTGCGAATGCACCTTAACTTGCAGATGGTGTAGAAAGTTACCTTTCCTGTGTCCCCAACAACAGATATTTCTTGCTCATTTTTGCTCCCTTCAGCAAACATGCAGAGATCAAGCATTCCTCTAGAACCATTATCAAACTCAACAATAACATATGCATTGTCGATTATATCAGGCACCTACAACAACTCAGACGGTGAATAAGCAATATGCCGATCATAACCCAAAATAACATCTGCGGTTCTGTTCATTTTTGCTCCTCTTTTTTTTTTACTGGGTTTAATGATATGATGGTGTGGTCTCCTATGATTGACACATTACACCAGTTCCTTTTTATTTCCTTCTTGGGTATATGTAGTCTAAGCATCAAAGTTAAAAAAAATGGACTTCAAAAATCCACCTTTCCATCATATATTTCATCTTTGTGGTTAACATCAACAGCTCCGGAAGCCATCACCCGAACAGGATTTGCGCCAGCAAATAGCTTCATCAGATCAAAAAAGTGACAGCACTTCTCTACCAAAGTCCCCCCTGAGTTAGCATTGAATCGATTCCAGTTGTTGACCTATTACAATTAGAGGGTTGATAAGATCACTGGCTACAATGAGTAATTAGGAATGTTCAGTTTACTTGTATAAACTAACCTTAACCAAGAAAGGGAACCTATGTTCTCTGATTGCCACCATCTTGATTTGTCCAAGAGTTCCACGCTTGACTACTTCTATTAATTTAGCAACTGGTGGCATGTACCTGTACTCCAATCCAACTTGTACCAGTATCTCTGGCCTCTTTTTAGCAGCATTTACAACCTATACCAAGGATTCTCAGAGGAAGACTGGATCTAAAAATTAGGCCAAAGAATGTGAAAGCGCAATATACATAAAAATGAAGCACAAATTCAACGCAAAGTGATGGCATAACTCAATTCTATTTTGATGATGATATTGATAACTTTCTAACACATCTACTAAAGTGGGTGGATGAGCCCTCAAACATCCAGTCATTATATATGGTTTTGGGATGAAGAGAATCACTTTTTTCTTGACATTCTTGCAATTTTCTCACTGTCCTGGATCTTGTCTTTTTATCACGCATGTTCCTCAAATAAATAAATACACTCCATTAAGTTAATTATGAAAAAAATGACTAGGAATGAAACCCATTATTTCTGCCAATCTATTAGCTTCCTGCTAGTAAGAAAATAATCAAATATTAAAATGCAACACAACAGAGAGGCTTTTGCTCGCACACCCTATGCACATTGAGGAGACTATTTACAAGATATATGTTGTAGATAGGAAAAGTTACTCAAGTAGCATTAAACAACACACCTTTTTGCAGTCAACCACTGTTGTGCATAATGGTTTCTCTACCAATACATGATGAGGCTTAGGGTGGTCGATGATATCCATAAGTATTTGAAAATGGGTCATGTTCGGACTTGAGACGACCACGACATCACAGTGACCACTATCAAGTAGCTCCTGGTGTCCTGAAAACACCTATAAATATGTTTTAAAGTGATAACCATGCATACTTTACGCCGATTATCTAATTGGTCAAAATTATATGACTAGAGTAACACTCTTTTCAACTTAGGAACTAGAAGTTTAAGCAGTACCACAAGACCTTTCTAGCATGAATTTACATGAGTTGCAGAATAACAAATAGCAGTGTTAGCAAGCCACTTCCAATTTAAAATTGTTTTTCTGACTTCCATGAAAAACACAGCATACTACTTGCGATACAAGAAACTACGTCATCAATGAAGGAAGGCAGGTTACTAATTAAGAAGATAGACCAACTTTCAAACCCAAATATTCGGGTTAAAAGGCTTAAAGCTAACCTGAGCTACTCCAAAAAAATTCAATTCCATTTCAAAGCCTATCGTGTCTCTCAAACTCGAAACTTCTAAGAGAATCATGTAACCTTGACACCAATTTCACAAATAGAAACTCTACATCATGGCCAATACAGCATCAGAAGAAGCACACTAAATAATAATCATCATCATCATCATGTAACTATTGAATCCATAAAATTCCTAAATTCACATTCTGTCATGATTGTTCATCAAAGCCAAGTTGAAGAGCTAATATATGAAATTCAAGATAAACTACAACACAATTTAATCAAATTTGACCCTGCTTAGACAAATATAGAAATCAAACATCAATATCAGCTGAAGTAGCCAACCACGAGTTGACTGAGTAAGCAATGCTCCGATGAATTAAATTTGAGGACGAAGAACCCATAACCCGTACCTTAAGATGCCAGCCAAAAGACTCTGCTAATTTTAGGGCAGCCTGCTGAGAAGGAACATGAGGATCGGCTATGCACACGACAGCAACGCCTTCGCCGCGAAGATGATGCAGATTTATGAGGTGCTCTCTTCCCATCATCCCCACCCCTACGATTCCGTACTTCACAGTATCAGAAGCCATAACCGATCGCTTGAGAGCTCGTCCCTTTCGGGAGGAAGATAATAATACATGGCGGGATGAGGATTATCAATTATGTGATGTTTGGGACATAATAGTAATTTCAGTAAAAAAACACTTTTACCAAACTATTTTCTGAAAATGGAAAAATAAAGGTTTGATTTGTCATTGACCACCTTCTTCTTCCCCAAGAAAAGCTCGGTGCCCATAACCTAGCCAAAGTGAGCGTCTCTGTAACTTGAACTTTCGAATCGCAACCGTGAAGATGAAATTCGGGGGCCGGCGCAGAGTCCCTCCACTCATTTTCAGTTCGGAACTGAGCCGTTTCCGAAACCAGACTCGCTTGTTCTTCACTACGTCAGTCAGAAGGCTCCAGACGACGTTTCGAGCTCGAGGTTTTAGTTTTACCTCTAATGGCGGCGGAGGTGGTTCTCAAGGTCAGTTGCATATTCCCAGAAACTTTTTGTTGAATTGAAACTTCAATGTTGTTCGCGAATTTTATTTCTGTCATGTCTACCTATTGGAGAGTAGTGTTGCATATATTTCTTGAAGTTAGTTGAGGAAGATACTAAAACGCACTGTATCTGGAAAAACAATGACTGTACCCAACCAATTGGAAATCAAACTTGCTTATGATTTCAATAGTTCGAGAACTATCAGCTGATATACAAATTTTTCTGTGTTGAAGCCAACACTTGCGGCTTTAATACTTCTCCACATATACCCAAATATGTGGTGGGTTGTAGCAAGTTTAGGACCAAGTTCGATGCAAAAAGGAAAAAGGATTTCTACTGCAAACTGTTTGTGGATCATTTGTTACTTTAGAAACTAAACACATGAAGCTTATTGTAAAAGATGTCTGTGCAGGTAACCCTTTTCTGCTGCCTGGTGCCACAGCTGCTACTATACTCATGCTTGGTGCTCTTCATATTCGTAGGATGTACAGTGACAAGAAGGTGCATATTGATTCTTAATCTTAATTGTTTGTCCTAAATTCTATGCTCAGAGGCTATAATGAAGTGCTACTGAGTACTGTTCTGGCTGTTATTGTAATGTTCGTAAGCATTTCTGATCTAAATTTACTAATTTGTATTTGAGTGAATAAATTATATCTGGTGAACTAATAAATAGAAAATGTTGATTAGGAGCGATCATGTATATATATCCAAGCAAAGTAATGGACACTCATTGTGCCCATTAGATTGTGGGTTGTTTAGTTATTGTGAGATACTTTTCATACCTTACATCCTAGTTGTGTGAATACCCTTTATGTTTTCGTGTGTTTGTTTATCAAATTTATCTCTCTTGTTCAATTATTTATAAATATTTAAGTTGGACATCTCTAAAGTTTGCTTTAAGATGATGCATTAGTCGGGTTGGTCCTGCATAACTTGCTTCATGGAATTAGTTAAATCTTAAAATTGTGCTGCATTATAGTCATTTGGATTTGTTGTGGAGATGCTTGCATTCGATAGATTGTCAACTCTTCCACTAAAGCCTTTTAGGTGAGATGTTCTACATTCATCTGCTAAGTATTTCTCTCTTTTCTTCTTCTTTGTTGATAGATTGAAGAAGCACGGGAAAGAGGAATTGAACATGAATTTCAGCCCGACGCCAAAGTAACACGTCCACATTACCCATCAATATCTTTTTGTTTCTACAAACTTATTAATTGTAATTGGCTTACTTCTAAGTATATTTTTGGGAAGAATAAACGAAGAAGGTTCAGCTAGAAAAATGCTATAGCTTTCCATGCCTAACTTCTTACTTAGCTTGATTTTTATGAGTTTGCCAACTGTAGGCTGCATTTCTGAGGCTGCTGCCTTTACGCTCCATTTCAAGAGTATGGGGTTCCTTGACAAGTGTGGTAAGTGATCTTTTTAGTTTACAAGCTGGAAGTTTCTACATAAGTAATTTTGTGTGATTTACCTTGCTTCGTTAGCTCATCTTTATCTCACTCGGTGCACGTTATAGCCTGAGCTGTGTTGTATTTAAGATATATTTTTTCTTTCCTGTATAAAAAATTGATCTGCTCTGTCATATGTTAGGAGCTTTGATAACGGTCAGCGGTTACAAAATAATAAATAGCTGCATTATAGGCCATTTGTGCAGCAACTCTTCATTTTTGCTTTCAATAAGGGTCTTTGCATATTAGGCTGTGTATACATATATAGTATGTGGCAGAAGAAATAAATCATGGAGAGTTTTTAGTAGTTAATTAGTTTACTTAAGTTACAGTAACTAGTTGTGTGGATGCAAAGAAGGTTTACCAGGTTGCAAACCCAGGACCATAACATCATAACTTTTATGAACTTTCTTCTCTTTCACTTGATAGCCGAGTGTTATAATATTTTGTAGATTAACAAGGACTAGACGTGTATAACATGCAGCTTATAGTTAAAAAAGAGTGAATGTTGATCAGATTCATCGAAAAAGCTTACAGTTGTAATTTTGTTTTAAAAGCTCTATCATATGTTCATCAATCGTTATCGGTATGTCTATCACATGTTCAAGAAGTTTTTGTTTTGTAAGAGTCATTTGTTTCTGGCTTGTATTGTTTCTAAAATTATACTCCAATTGTTTTCTTCTTATATTCTACCCTCTAAAAGAAGCTCCTTATAGGAACTTCCTCACTGGGTGCGTCCACATGTTTATAGAGCATGGGCTCGAGCATTCCATTCAAGTATGGTTATTTACACTTCCTAATCTCATTATTGTAGTACTTAGTGATTTATTGTTTCTTGATAGAATCGTTTCAGCATGCATGCATACAAAGTAGGATTGAAGTATTTACAATACTGTATCTGGTTTATATTCCAGATTTAGAAGAAGCTGCTTTTCCTCTGGAAGAATATGCTTCTCTGCAGGAGTTCTTTGTTCGCACCTTGAAAGAAGGTTCCAGACCTATTGATCGAGACCCACAATGCCTGGTAACTGGTAACCAGTTTCTTGGGCATCTTACTGGTCCATTATTTTATTCTATGAGCTATAGCTAACTCTTGTGGGACTTGTATATCTCTTCTGTTATGATCATAGGTTAGTCCTGTAGATGGTACTATTCTCAGGTTTGGAGAGTTGAAAGGAGTAAGGCCTATGATTGATCAAGTCAAAGGGTTTTCCTATTCCGTTTCTTCTCTGCTTGGAGCAAGCTCCTTCCTTCCACTGATAAATGAGGGAAATGTTCATGAAGGTAGTAGTGAAGAGGAAAAAACTCCTACAGAAAAGAGTAAGAAGACATGGTGGAGGGTTTCATTGGCATCTCCTAAAGTTCGGGACCCAGTATCAGTGAGGTAAGTGTACACTCTGCTACTAACTTAATTCTTACCCTTGGCTGGGCCAGCTTTTTGGGAAATGTATATGTTTATGTGGCCAAGCACTGCTTTCCTTAAGCTGGATACCCTTCCCGATTTGCATTCGAGCCCTACAAGCTTGATCCAAAATGGACTATAGATTATTTGATCTGTACCACACTATATTATTCTAGGGAGTATATCTTCAATGTAATTGTTAAATGCTCCTTGAAATCAAACCTAATGCAAGTTAATCTATAAATTGAAAATCTTCTTTGCAGTCCGTTGAAAGGCTTATTCTACTGTGTTATATACTTGAAGCCTGGAGATTATCATCGTGTACACTCACCAGTTGATTGGAGTGTTCTTGTTCGGCGGCATTTCCCAGGTAACTGGTTTTACATTATATCTGTAGAAAATAATGTATTTGACCACAGTGAATAATGATGTTTTAAGTTATATATTTGAATATTTGGGCATGTGCCTATTTAATTTCTCCAGATGTTCTTTGCAGACACTTTTATGTGCCATAGCTTCAAAATTGATGTTCTTTCTGCATTCATTGGCAATCTAGGAAAGAGAGAATTTCGATGAAGAGATTTTCTAGAAGATGATATTAAATATAATTGAGTGAGAGAGAAAGTAATAGTTCATAGATTTTGAGTTATAATTCTTTGCCCTGATGTCTGTTTTTTTTTACACCTGGGAAAGATATATGAAACTGTTGCTCTCCTCATGTCTAATATGGTATCTGCTTTTCTTTCATTGATCATTTTGACAAAGATCTCTTGGAAGCAGTGTTCTAAAAATCCCAATTTATCCCTGAGAACTTGGTCGAGTCCTCTTTCTTTTCTTTTTTCCTTCTTGTTTCTCCCTCCTCTCAGATCGTGGTCTCCTGCCCCGCCTTTCCTCCTCCTCTTTGTCGAGTCCTATGAGTGCTTGTTCAGGAGTCACTTTTAGGGTCGTTCCGCTATCTTCGGGTAGTGGTGAGGTGCGTTCTGCTCAGCCTCTTTGAGGCCAGAGGGTTCACCTTCTGTGGTCTCTTGTGACATTGCTCACTAGTTTGGCGTTAGGAGTTTTGGGCGGGTCGTTTCACCCATGCTGAGCGGTGCAGCTGATTCTTTGTTGAATTATGTTGTTTGTTTGGCGGTTTGTGGTTTCCTTCTCATAACCCATGCCGTTTTTATGCATTATTATTTTCGGATAAAAAAAATATAATTCGATTTCACGGAGCATGAATTAAAATGTATTTGGAACTATCTTATTTTACTAAACTCTTGCTTCCTTTTGTCTTTAATATATTTGTTATTTATTTAATATAAAACTCATTTTGCCAATATCACCTCAATAAGTTAAAAGATCCTCAATTGGCACCTCGCCAAGTTTTGACCGTTACGGAATATTAGAACCTTGCGTGGAAGTTAGCCTGTGATAAAAATTGGAGGTCCAGTTCCATAGGTGAGCAATGAGGAGGTGGAGTGATCATAACTAGACGTGTCATGGACTTGAGGAGGGGTGGTTCAATGTTGTGCAGGGTTTAGCATACATAGTGTGTGTCATGGAAACTGGGTGTCTGAGTTGTTATACATCTTAAGTTAGATACTGGGAGATGAGGTAAGCTAAATAATACTGAAAGCTAGTGTGCTGAGAACGATGACAAAGATTACCCCTTTTTACATCTTTTGTTGTTCATATCATTCTGTATAAACGATCTATCCTATTTGTACATATATGTGAGGGGTACATTGAATACTGTTTTGCTTGTTTGGTGGTTTCTGGTTCACTATGTATCAATAGTTATAATAGTTTAGATTCTAGTCTTTCTTTTATTTCTATGTATCTGTTTTCATTCTATCTTACGTCTATAATCACATTATGTACTACTATACAGGTAATCTGTTTCCTTTAAATGAGCGCGCCACAAGAACAATCAGAAACCTTTATGTGGAGAATGAAAGGGTAATTCATATCTTGTTTGGACTTGTATTATTTTTTAGATATTTATTTGGTTAACGGATTCTTTTTACTATGTATATATAGTTAATTCTTTTTTTTTATATTCTGATGTCATAGGTTGTGCTAGAAGGTCTATGGCAGGGAGGATTCATGGCAATGGCTGCAATTGGAGCAACAAATGTTGGGTCAATCAAGGTTAAGTAACTCTGCCCCTGAAACAGTATACCTCCAAAATCACATGCATGCACATAGAGAAGTTTATTTGCACATTTACTTGTGGGATTAACAACTATAAGGATAAAATTTTACGGAGCAATTTCACTTGTTCGTGGTATAAGCATGGTTTGTCTCCAAATATAATGTGAAAATAGATGTTTGGTATTGATTCTACATAAACAGAAAAATCAAGACCTGGACTTGATGTTACTAGATGTGTTTGTATAAATGACTTATTTTGTATTCTCATAAACAATAACCACAACAACTTATTTGTACCCTGATTTTTTTCTTGCAGTATATTTTTTCGTATGAAATAATTTAATTTTTCCTGACTAACATTGTTCTTTTTCCGTTTAACTCGTTAATGCCAGCTTTTTATTGAACCGGATCTAAGGACAAATATACCAGTAAGGAAGTTACTTCACTCACAGCAACCAGAAGAACGGGTTTATGAACCTGAAGGTGTTGGAATGATGCTGAAGAAGGGAAATGAGGTAATTTGATTAGATTTTCTGTAGTCAGAAATCTGATAGTCACAACTTACATGATCAGTTTTATACAGAGAACAATATGAAATATACATATGAGTATTAATCCATCACTTAATCTGTCTCTAGTGGTTGAGTCCACAGCATTCTGTTTTTCTTCTTCTTAAGTTTTCCTTATGTGGATAATTGCTCTTCATATTTCCATCTGACATATTCGTAACTTTAAATTTGGTGCCTTTCATGCATATTTGAAAACCAATTGGAGGCTAGAATCAGTTCTGCAATGTGTTAGTGTATATGTTTTCATTTGATATTGTTTATTTTCATGTTGCTATCATGATTTCAGGTGGCTGCATTCAACATGGGATCGACAGTAGTGCTTGTCTTCCAAGCCCAAGTGTCGAAGGAGAAGGATTCCTCTTCAGAATTCAAATTTTGCATCAAGCGTGGGGATCGAATCCGTGTTGGAGAAGCACTGGGCAGATGGCACTGAGTTGTAATATGAGACCTTTATTGCTAAGCAAATCTGTGAATTGTGGTTGGTTGAGTGCCATGCTTGTGCTAATATCCTTATTGATTAGGAAATCTTTTTAAATAGCCTAATTGCTATCCTACATGGACAAGTAGGAAGTAGGAATAGGAAATAGCGGTTGGTTGTTTTCCTCGTAATTAGAATCGTGATCACCTACCACCTGAACACATCAGAAATACGAAAGATTTGAGTGAACGTATTATACGAAGGGTTGCTCATAAACATTTGTATTTGTAGTTTCACTGACTCCTTGATGGCTGATTGTGTTGATTATACTAGTTGCCTCTCCGCTATTGAGTTTTTCGAAGAGCATGTATAACGTATATGTAAGAACCACTCCCGGTCAACGCCAGTCAAATCGGCGAAAAACGGAAATTTTTTAAATTTTTGGACAAACGTTTAAATGAACCTAAATTTGACCCCGAGGGTCATACCGGGCTTAAGTTGACCCCGATATCGATCAAAGTGAGTTCTGGGGGACTTAGGGAAACTTTCTGACCAATTTGGGAAATGTTGACTTTTTGTTGGAAAAGTCAACCGAGCGACGTTTTGGTCCGTTCGAGGCTCGTTTTGGATCCAAAAAGCTTAGTCGTCGTTGCAGCGGTCTTAGTTGAGCCGTTTCCTTGTAGCCCGTGAAGTTTCGTAATTTCTTGGAAAATGGGCCCGTTCGGGGCCCGAGATGGCCGAATTTCGCGAATCTGACAGAAAAATATCTACAAAGATATTTTTCTAAAGGTTGGGACCCACAAGACACTTGTCAGAAATGTGGTAGTAGTTGGTTTTTAAAATAAAGAAAAAGGAAAAGATGAGTGGTAGTTTGGTGGATATGGAGCAGTTGGTATTTTGGACAAAACAAAAGGGAATGGACTTGAGGTGTTCGGCCATTAACCAAAAAAGAGAGAAGAAATAGAGAGAGAAAGAGAGAGAAGAAGAGAAGGAGAAAAAGAGAAATGGGGGTTAGGGTTTTGTGATTTCCCGATCATCCGACCGACGGATCGTCTCAACGGTTGAAGAATCGAGCTCCCATCGTCATTCCCTATGGTGAGCACCTATTCGATTTTCGTTTTGGTACGTTTAAAAGTTAGGGTTTGTGTTGAAATGATTTAAATATGGATGAGTCGAGGTGTAGGGTTCGTTGGGAACGTTTTGGAGCGAAAAATGATCGGTTTCCAGTGACCGGAGGCTCGGGGGAGCTCCGGCCACCGTGGGTGGTGGCTGGCCGGAGCTAGGACCGGCCACCATGGTGGTGAACCGGTCCAAAACCGGTCCAGCCACCCACGGCTAAGGGTGGCCGGGTGGGGCTCACGTGTTCGGGTCTCGGGTTTTCGTGTTCGGGTGGTTTTGGACGAACCCCAAGTCGTTAATTCACACCCGGAACGAATTTTGGAATTAAATTGTGAAAGTTGGGAATTTCGGGTTTAGAAACTTTAAACGCGAATTAAATCGCTCGAAAGTCGGAAATTGATTCCGTCGATTGCATTGGAACCCTTGAATTATTCTAAGATCGTAGAAACGAAAACGGGAATTTTCGGAGCCCCGGAAGGGCGTTTTCCAATCCCGGGCAGATTCGCCGAGCCGGGCGAATCGGGCCTTTCCGGGCCCGTTGTTGACAATGTCGAGTAATTGGGAAGTTTGTGAGTGATCGGCATTACCAGGGTCGCTTTTGGGCGTCAAGTTCATTAAAATTCAGCTTTACCTGCAAACTTAAAAAGTGTTTTAATTGTGATCTTGATAGATCGTGCCGAGGACCGCAGAAAGGGAAAGCTAGGCGAGTGATCGTGAGCACGCCGGAGCTTGGTTGTGAACTTTTGGGAAAGCGTACGAGGTAGGGAAAAGTAGCCGGATCTCGGCCTTGACTAGGGAAAGTTAACAGTAGAAATGCATGTGACACTTAGTAGTGTCGTAGGATAATAAGTTTATCGAACACTAGAAATGCAGGCGACACTTAGTGGTGTCGTATGATACGTGAACGTATCGAACAATAGAAATGCATGTGACACTTAGGAGTGTCGTAGGATAAGTGAACATATCGAACAATAGATATACGAGTGGCTTTTAGTTGTGCCCTGAGGTCGATTGAATTGTTGTGTCTTGGGTGGCCATGAGTGCCCGTGGGGAGTTGCCCGTATTTTACTGTTTGTGTGTCTTGGGTGGCCATGAGTGTCGTTGGGGTGTTGAACCCGTATATTACTGTTGGTGTATCGTGGGTGGCCATGAGTGTCGTTGGGGTGTTGAACCCGTATGTTATTGTTTGTGTCTGTGGGTGGCCATGAGTGTCGTTGGGGTGTTGAACCCGTATATTACTGTTGGTGTGTCGTGGGTGGCCATGTGTGCCCGTGAGGAGTTGAACCCGTGTTGGTTGACTGACGTGCCGAGTGGTAGTTAGTCCTGTCGTCGTATTCTCTTTCTTTGCGGGGTGTTGTGTGCCATTTGGTTGTGATTGTGATTGCCTGAGGTTGGGGGCCCGCTTGACAATAAAGGGGTCCTGTGGTCGCGCGCGTGGGGGTTGGCTAGCCTTCCGACTAACCATCGGTAAAGTTGTGCATTCTTCGGCGATGGAGGGCGGCTCCCCTTCCGACCAGCTATCGGAAAAGTATTGCGTTATATGTCGCTAACAGGTCGACCGCCTGGCCCGACTGAGTGTCGGGGAAAGTTGCGTGGGGCAGGCTCGAGCCTAGCCGGTTAGCAACCGGCACTGAGCAGCTGGAGTGCGATCCTTTGTGATCTTGTTTGTTGTGTGCGATCCTTTGTGATCTTGGGTGTTGCGTGGTTATCTTTTGTGTCTTTGGTGGAGGTCGTAACCGCTGTGTCGGGTCTACATTACGTGTCCCGGTGTTGAGTTGGTCGGGGAAAGTAACAGTTCGTGTGACAGTCTGGTTACTTGAGTTTGGGGATAGTAGTCCCCGGTGTTTGGGTTGTTGTTGGTGTTTCCGGCATTTTCTGCTAGTATGCCGTAGTCAGTCTGGTATCCGTGGTGGTGAGCGAACGCTCACCCCTAGCTGCTTTTCCTACAGGTACTGGTCGCGAGGCGGACTAGGGGAGCTCTCGAAGCTTGAAGAGTTGGGAACGGGGGTCCGGGTTTCTTTTGGGAGTCTAGCGACGTACATGTTGGGTTTTGTCCGCTTGTTTTGGACGTATTTTGAGTTGTAAAATATTATTTTGATTAACTTAAGTGGTGATTTTAAGTGGTTTACTAAAATGTTTAACAATTGTTTTACTGTTTCATCATTCGCGTTCCGGGTCCGATTATACCGAATTCGGGGCGTGACAGTATAAGTCAAGCACACGCCAACCACGAACTACCACCTGTGGCGTTTCTGCACGAGCCACGATTTACGTTGCTGTTCTGCCATCGTTTGGTCGTTGTTGTTGCCATATTGAGCTTATTTTTGTCTCCCAAGTAAGTTTTCTTTTCTCTGTAGATCCCGACCTAGATATAGATTTGTTAATAAAATTGGTAGACCTTTTAGGAGGAAATAACAAATTGCCCTTACTGTAGACATTTGAAGCATGTGTCCTTTGAATATACATGAAATAAGGAACGAAGATATTGCTAACATGGGGGCTTGGGTTGAGCTAGAAATAAGAATAACAAACAGTAAGATAATTGATAAAAATATTCAAAATCGAATAAATAAAGATAAAGAACATTAGAAGAATATGCTAATAAAAATCATTGCTATAGTGAAAACTCTTGGGAAGAATAATTTAGTTTTTTGAGGATCAAATGAAAAAAACTATCAAGAAAATAACGATTTTTTTTAAAAAAGTTTGATTGAGATGATTGCATTTGAATTTTTGATTATTTTCAAAAACCAAACCTACATAATTTTAGAAATGACTTAAGTAATGAATAAGAAATTGAATGCTCGTCTAATTGCTCCTTTGAGTAAAATAACTCGAACTTAAACCGAAAATACTACTTGACGACCAGTGCGCTTGCCGCACCCACTTACTGTTGAAAACTCTCTCTAGAAAAAGCTCCAAACCGTACTTAAATCAAGCGCGGCCACACTTGGTTTCACCCGCCGGTGATGATCATGGCTCCGGCCAAGGTTGTTACCGACGGAGTTCCCTCATTCTCCTTCTTCCCATGTACCCTTCTTCCTTCTTGCCCTCTCTAAATCCCTGAACACACCCTTTCCTCTGTCATCTTCCTTCTGTCGGAGCTATTCGTGTCCGGCAGATTAAACTTGACGGCCAAAGGTGCAGGCCCTGTTGGCGACGGTGAAGCTTTAGGTGGCGCGTCTCGGTTCTGGTAGAAGATGATGTCTTGGGGGAAGATCGATTCTGGTGTCTTCTGTCGTTTTCCTGAGCTTTACTCGTGTCCGTAAGCCTGGACTCGAAGGTTTAAGGTGAAGGATCTCTCGGTACTCATCGAAGATGTCGTCTCGGGGGAGGTCGAATCTGGTGATTGGAGTTGAATTTGGTGTCTCTATTCTTCAGATATACTTCCTCCTCTGCTCTGGTGAGGTGTTGTGTAGCGGCGGAGTACGGGCTCGAAAATAAGACTTGCAGATGATGTGTCAGAAGCAAGTGTTGGAAGTGTCGTCTTGGTAGCAACGACTCCTTCGTCGGAGTTGGACTCGTCTCGAAGTGGTATTTCCGGCTTTGTGTTGGGGCTTTCGGAGTTGTTGCTCTCGGCGCTTAGTCGGAGTTCCTAGTGGTTTTGCGGCTTGGATGACCTTGTTCACCTGTTCCTCTTCCGGATGGATGTCCTTTCAAGGTCTACGGTGTTGATATGTTATTGGAATCGGTGGATCGTATAGAACCTTTTCAAATATGTCTGGGTTGGGGTTGACTCATGCTCGGTATAATTACAGGCTTTTCCCTTCGGGTCCTCGTTTGGTGTTGGCCGATAAGGGGTTATCTATCTCGGTATTGGAATGTTCAGCTTGAGTTCCGACCTCGTTTTCCAGGATCGTGATCTTTGTACAATTGTCTGTTTGGAGGTATGAACACATGTTCTCTTCCTGCCGACATGTTAGTTGGCCACTTCTCTGCTGGTTTGGGGGTCTAATTTGTCCAAGTTCGGGTAGGCGTGTGCTCGGTATTACTACAAGCCTTCCCTTAAGGGTCCTCGCTAGGTGTTGGTCGGCTAGGGGTAACCAGTCTCGGTTTCGGAACGCTCAGATCTAATTCCAACCTCGAATCCTCGGAAGTGATGACTTGCTGCTGCTTGCTTGGAGGTTAGTGCTCGTTCTCGGTAGAAATGTCGGTCCTCCTCCTTTTGGGGCCTTCTCTCGGTGTTGGCCGGATTTGGGTTTCGGAGGACTGAGTTTAAGCTCCAACGTCTGGTATTCTCTTTTCTATCTCTACTTAGCTTCTCCCTTTCTTTCCTCCCTCTCTTGTCGATTGGTTTTCGTTTCTTCTCGTTTCCGGAATGGCTCGAGCTCATCGGTTGAAGGTATTGACTGCCGGCGAGGGTTAAGGTTTTTACCTTCTTATAAGCCAATCGATCCTTTGATTGGGAATAAAGGAGTTCCCGATTGGGTTCTTGGAGTTGCTTAGTCAAGGATAAGGTTAAGTTATTATCGGTTTGTTGGCTTTGCTATTGGAAGACTATTTTCTTTGTTCTTCATGTTGGTTAAATCTGAATGTTTATAGTTCCTTTTTTCCTAATTAGCGCTTACTGGTTGTTAAACTAGGGTATTGGACCCAGTTTTAGTTGTTTCGTTTGTCCTTCTTCCTAGAGGCTTCCTACGTACAGCTATGTAGTATCTAGTCTTGGTTCTCTTTGGTTGTTTCTATTGGTTCTTTAAGGGTTGTAATCTTCTTGTTGTGGTTGGTGATTTGTTTTTTTTTTGTTCAGGAGTTTGTAGTTAAACTATTTGATTGTACTCCTCTTTTTCCTTGAGAGAAGTTTAATTTAAATTTGCTTTGCTGATAAAAAAAACATTTGGTTTATAGCTTGACTTAACAGTTACATCAGATTGCTTACACTAAGCTGCACCGTGCTACCAAATCTGTTTGATTCAATAACTCGACTCAAACAACATTTATAATTGAAAATAATTTCATTTAACATACAATACAAAAGAAATTATAATTCCATTATTGACATAGAAAGTACACAACGATATCGAAATACTACTCATGAAAATTTATTTCAAAGGTGCTCGATGAGGTATTCTTTGAATGTGTAATGAGTGCCCCGATCCGTGAGTCTTTCTTCATTCTATGTGATGCCATTGTTATTAACATCAAGGGGCGGGCCTCGTTGTGGCACCATTTCAGACGACTCTTCTATGTCTAGCGGGTCAATAACTGCTTTGTATGTATGTTGTTTATTCTCCATTATCATGTTGTGGAGGATAATACAAACATTTATGATCAGGGTGAGTGACTCTCTATCCCACATCGGCTTGGGCTAGTGATAATGTGAAGATGGTCTTGTAACACCCCGAATGCGTGTTCTATATCTTTCCGAGTTGACTCTTCGTGTTTGGCAATCAACTCTCATTTCGGAAGTTGAGGAATCAATATTTTTTTCACAAAGGAAACATACGAAAGGGTATGTACCATCAGTTAAATACTAAAGAGTTGAGTACTCGTTCTCGTTGACGATGTACTTTACCTTCCATGGCTTCAGCGAAAAATTGAATTTTGGGGGGTTGGGGGAAGAGCTAGTCGTTGGGGACACGTGGCAGCAACACAATGTTTCTCTGACTAGTTGTTGTGGCGACATGGCAACAACACACTGGCTGGAGTTTCCTAGTCGTTGGCGCTGACGTATCTCAAGTCCTTGTTGTGCCACCTCCCAAGCTCAGCAACAAACGTCAACCTCCCGCACCACCTCCGTTGTGCCACCACCTTCTCTAATGCGTCGTTGTTCGCACTACATCGGCTCCATTTTGCTGCATTGTACATGCTCTAATTGTTCAATAATGCTAAGTTGGTTGTCTAATCCTACGGTTGTGCGGTATCACCATTTATTTGTTGGGTTCTCCTAACAAGACAAGTTATTTGTTTTGGTTATTTTAGTGGTGAGTTTCCTTTTGCTTTTGATTGGGGTGCGGTGTTTGGGTCAAAGTTATTTTTTACGTGTTATTATTTTAGGATTTCGATTTGTTGTTTATAATATGAGATCTTCTTATTGAGGAGTCTGTCGAATGATTACATTTAATTTTAACCCTATATAGTCAGAAGTGATATGTTTCGTAACACTAATTATATATTTATGGGTAGGATTGTGCATAATAACCAAAATCGGTCATGTCGACCACATCTGACATCAAAATGTCGATTCTAGCAAGTTTCAGCGTGACGCTGGTAAGGAAAATGAGAACTGAAGATGGATTTGATTGGATATCAGTGAGCTGAGTAAGATTTTACTGTTTAATTTCTAAAACCGATGCCGTCTATCCTCTGTTTCGTTGTCGCATCTGAAAAAGAAGAAGATGATTGAAAAGAACACAAATGCATCATGACAATGCTAGGTGCTTAGAGGTAGAAGAAAAGATTATTGGGTTTGACCCCAAAACATTAAAACTTAAAATGTTTAAATTCCTAATCTAAATTAATTTATAAAAAAAAAATATACAACCTATTATCCAAGTTCATTCAATTACACAATTGCACTATTTTATACATGAAATACATTAAAATTATATTTTTATCACGTTTTTCTTCTACTACTTTACTTTCTTCATTTCTCTTTAAAACTACCACATGCAATCTTAAAAATTAACATAAAAATTAAATCCCCCTGATATAGTTCTTCGATTTACAATTTCACTATCTCTTCGACCACTCCTTTTCATATTTTGCGTGATCTCATCATTTTTGGGTAGAATCTCCCTCTCTTTTCCCGATCTCGTCGTATTTTCTATCTTTACAACAACTCGATTAGTGTCGCTTAAAAGTGGTAACCAGCTAGTAGACTTTCTAGTTAGAAATCGTTAAAATATAATGTTTTTTAGTGTTGTGATTTTGGGAGCTGGTGAATCTTGTTCGGTTATATTCGTTGGTATTATGGTCGGTTAACCTATCATGAACAACCCTACTTATGGGGTTGTCTCAACATTTCTTTAAAGTGTTCTCATTCATCTACGGAGGTTTTCTTTTCGTCTTGTCGGAATATATGAATGGTTGTAATTCTCTGAGCTTTCAATCGTGTTGAGATGTACTTTTGTAGAAGGGCTTTACTTCTGCCCATTTGTTGTTCTTCATGGACATCCATTTCCTATGCCAAAGCCTTGTCTTTCCTCTTAAAGAATAGATAAACATCTTGTTTTGTGGTATGTTTAGGGCCTCCTTATGTGAATCTCTTACATACGCTTTCAATTTCGCCAGGTGTTTGTAAGGATTATGCGGTTCTCGCCTTAAACATATTTAATTTTTTTTCTTTCAAAGTTTGATACATTAGTAGTGAGGGGTTTAAGCATGGTTTGTGGGTTACCCCACATACATTAATGTTTTCCATTCTTTGGCGGCCAAATTTCTCATACTAATGTGGAATGGTATAAGTCCATCTTAGATAAGGTTACCTGTTATATGTGCTATCGTTACAATTCATCAATAATAAGGCCAAAAAACTTTCTCGACGCTAGTAGTGTAGTACAAAATTACTATCTAAACTATACACACAAGTGTACATGATCGAAGTCATATAATTTATAACCAAAAATACGGGGTCGAACATATGGATGGAAGAGATAAAAAATTCTGCAACAGATAGCAAATTCGAGGAACATGAGGCACCGAAAAATCCATTATAAGATAATAATTAAGATGGTGATGTTACCTGTCACGCCAATACGAGAGTGATAGTTGGATCTAGGTGCCAATTGCTTTCAAAAATCACCAAAGCTATGTCAACTTCACTATCTTCGTATTCTACATAGAAAATGAAGACAAAAGACTATAAAGAACTGTTAAATTAAAATAAAATTTAAAAAATATTTGTTTACTATCTATAAATACCAACACCTCATTTCTCAATATTCCATCCAATCTTCATCTCCAACCAGTTCTCTCTCAAAACCTTGTTCCAAAAAAATCTCATTTCAGATTGATAAATGTCTGGCGACGGTAATATGACAGTCCTTCTTCCCCATTCGTGTTATACGTGGAGAAACCCGAGGGATTTGAACGTATATTGAACATCAAACAACCCATGTTCTCCAGCCCTTTCATGCAGCCACCAATCCCCAACCTTTACATGCAACCACATGTCCCCAACCCTTACATGTTTCTATCCATTGTCCTAACCTTGGCCCGTAATATTACAATACATCCAAGAGTCCAAGGATGGAAGCAGAGACACCCGTTTTTCTTCACATTCGTCCTCCGAAGGAACATCAAAATCTCGAGGCACGAGAAAAATCTGGTCGGAGGACAAGTGGCTCATATCTTCTGGGTTACTAACATCTGAAGATATAGTTAAGGGTAACATGTGGTCGGGGGGGCGGGGGCTTTTGGGAGAAACTAGCAAGGAGTTCAACGGGGAGACATGTTTCTGGAAAAGACATGGCTAGAGTGCAAAAACCATTGGAACAAGATTACACCTCATATCAGAGAATTCAACCAGCATCTTATCCGAGCGGGCAAGAATTGAACCTGCGGAACCCATCAAGAAGACCTCGTCTGCATTGTTTTGGGTAAGTATGCACGAGATGAACATCCTTTGAAATTTGACGCTACCATTGGTGGGAAGAGTTGCGCAATGAAAAGGAATTATGAGAAGAGGAAGGCACGACTGGGGAGAAGCGACAAAGACTGAATAAGTCTGGGTCTTACAGCTCTACGATAATCGTTAAATGTTCAGAACCTCCCGCCGATGAGTCCCAACCGGATTGTGTTCCTGAGACTCAGAACGAGGAAGACGATGAACGCGATGTCTCATCATCGCAAGTGCGTCTGTTGGGCCAGAGTCCTCGAAGAGAAAAGGAAAATTGTGGCGATGAAGCGAATGCAATGAATACCTCAAAGGCCGCATTTTATACAACAAAGGCGAAGAAGGTGGTGGGTATCATTTAAGTGGTCTGAGCAATGAGCCGCCATCTTCAGCTGATACTGCGAGATTGAAGAACATGACACATCATCCATGACTGAAGTAGAGCTTGAACGTTGTGCCAAATTCAAGTCCATGTTTTGAGACCCGTGTGAGGGAATTAACGATCACATGAAGTCACTTTGAATGATGGTGTTGTTTCTGCGTTTTTTGGTTATTTGTGTTATGTTGTATGAAATCCGGTTTCCCACACCCTGACAAGACCATAATTTTCACTGTACTTGATGGTCGTTTTAATTTTCACTGTTCCGGTTGCAATGAAGTTTGTATTTTTCAATATATTATCCATTGTGTACTATCATACTTAGAGATTCCAAAATAATTGACCCCATGTCTTATCAAACTCATAAATTCTTTGATAATTGACCGAGTTGTCTTATCAAACTCAGAGATTCTCTGATAATAATGACCAAGTTGTCTTATCAAAGCCAGAGATTCAAATTACTTTTTGACCGAAGGACCTATCAAAATACCTCAATTTTGCAAATGTACACTGATATTCTCATTAACTATTTGGCATGTTGTGTAGTGATAATACACATGTAATCCGGAATGTATTACCGTTTGCTTCTATGAACAAATGTGCAGTTTATGTACTATTTCTAAACCAAATAAAAATTAAGTATATACTTGTGTTGAAGTTGATTTGTTTGAATTATAGCAATTATAAGTTACTATTCCGTATTATTTACTTGTTTTATTTCAATATTAAATAAACTTAGCAAAACAATATTAATTATCTAGTCAGTAGACAAGAATTCTTACAAATGTTATGAAAAATAGTTGTTCCTCTAATCGATTCCACGTTTTCCAAAATTTCAATAGGATTTGAAACCTTTAAAAAGATCTCAACATTGTAGTTGCTCTTAATAACTCAACAACTTAATTATTTTCTCAATCAATCAATTGGATAAACTCCTAAACTAAATACAAATGATTCACATTAAAAAAGAAATTCTCTTACCAAATCTTTGGTGATATTTTCTTTCCCAAACCTTATTAATACCTTATGCTTATACCCACGAATTTTTTGTTCCTTTTTTTATCAGAGAAAAAATAATGCATAAATAAAAATGACATGAATTCCGGGATAGAAACCATGAATCATCAAACCAAAGTCCAACAATAAAATAAAAAGAAAGTAGGTTCGTGGTTGAGGCCGTGGTTTAGCTCTGGAAGTCCGTTTCTTGGTGATGAGGTCATCCTTGGCTTTTGACGGATTTTGGGTCCTAGCCGGTGTCGTTTTGATTCGATCAGGTGCGGGCTTATTGTGATGTTGCGCTTCTCTGCTAGCTGTGGCGTCAGTTCTGTTTGGGTTTGGGTTGGCTCAGGCTCGGTATCATTACATGCCTTCCCCTGTGGGTTCTCGTCTGGTCTTCGCTGGTGAGAAGTAACCGTTCTTGGTTTCGGAACGCTCAACTCGAGTTCCAGCTTTGGATTCTGGGAGATTTGACTTGCTGCGATTTGCTCAGAAGTCTGAGCTCGTTCTCGGTAGAAATACCGATTCTCCTCTTTGGCCCTTCTCGGTGTTGTCTGACTTAGGTTTTGGAGGACTGAGTACAAGCTCCCATGTCTGATCCGTCCCTCACGGAATCGATTGTGGACCGTCTTTCGGATCATTGGAGGTTTCTAGCTCTGGTCGTGGGACGCGCTTCTTCATCCTCCCGGGTGGGGATCGTTGCAGAGCTGTCCTTCCTGCTTTTGGTGGTTCATCTACATGCCTGATGTTTCGCTCCAGATCTGGTCGTGGGACGCGCTTCTCCATCCTCTCGGGTGTTGATCGTCGTGGGTCTAGCGGTTCATCGTGGTACTTATACTGGTATATCTCTCTCTACAACTTAAGTTTTGTGTCCTCGCATTGCCCCTTTTTCGATTTCGGTTTGATATGCATTTGCTTCCTTCCATTCTTGTGGTTAGGTCTCGCCGGTTTAAGGTGTTGGCCGCCTGTGAGGGTTTAGGCCTTTGTGTCTTTCAGTTTCTTTCTTACATATTCGCTTTAGGGGTTTATGTGTTCTGGTGGGTTCTACTCATCTAGACTGTCTTTATCGCTTGCGGTGTTGACCGTCGATGTGTTAGCGCTCGTCTTCTAGTCTGTGTGACTGGTTGATGATACTAATGAGACAAGGTGCTACACTTGCTTAGGCTGTTTGTTGATTTTATATTAGTATCTATTGTGCTTAAAGGTTGACAAATCAGGGTTGAAGACCTTTTTTCTTTTTTGAGCGCTTCATGGTTGAAAAACCCGGGTGTTAGGACCTTTACCTTTTTCCTTCGATGCTCTTCATGGTTGTAAAATTTGGTTTCTTAGACCTTCATCTTCAGGGTCTGCGTACCCCTTCTTTTCAAAGTCTGTGTACCCTTTCATTGCTGGGTCTGTGTACCCATACTTAGATTCAGGGTCTGCGTACCCACTCAGCTTCAGGGTCTGCGTACCCATTCTTAGATTCAGGGTCTGCGTACCCATTCTTAGATTCTGGGTCTGCGTACCCACTCATAGCTTCAGGGTCTGTGTACCCTTTCATTATGCTTGATGATCATCCCCAGTGTGGGGCTTCAGGGTCTATGTACCCATCCTTAGCTTTCATGAGGTTGAGCGGCATGGCAACGCTCGCTTCACTTGTTCCCTTATAAGACGACTTTGAGCGTCTTAGGGTCCTTTTTTGTTGGTTTGTAGGTACACCTTTTTTCCTCTTTTTTTCTCAAAAGAGGGTTTACAAAACTTTCAATATGCTTTGCCGATCAAAAAAATAAATAAAAGAAAGCAATACAATTACGATATCTCCCCCAAAACCCAAAAGCATGGTCCAATATGCCCAGCAAAGCCCTATAACGAACACTCCAAGAGGCCTTGAACTACCGCTACACAAGAAGGCACCAATGATCGTCAATAACAGGCGCACCCCACCATCTTCCTCATGTGAGCAAAACCACCGAACACGAACCACAACCTACCATCTGAACTACTACCAATCAGATGTTGCCGAACTTCCACCAAAACTAACGACAGAGACAACCCGGGGGGGGAGGGGTGTCAATTCAAGCACCTCTATGACTCAAATAACCAAAAGAGGGAGAAGAGAACATCGGTGGGCAACACCAACAAACGACGACTCAACACCTACGAATCAACTAGCATGGTTCGACACCTATTCAAAATCTTGGAATCCATACCTCTTGCTACCAAAGGATCGTCGTAGGCCAACACCTATCAACAACGAGCCCTACAGAACCACCACCTTGACCCTTTTGCACAACAACATCCGGTGAAGCTCGCCAAGGTCAGACAACCAAATCCTGGCGCAGATGGATTGGCCCGTGCCAGCAAAGTACGGACCATAGAGACGCGAACGATCAGCAAACCAACGAACAAGGACCCTTGCAACGATTGACGGTCAGCCTTCGCACTAGAGCCGGCGAAGCACGCCGTGGTTAGCCGACCAAGAATCTGACACGACTACCCCGTGCCAGCAACACAGACCAAAGAGACCACAAACAAGTGGCGGTCAGGCGACCAAGGAAGGTCTTCTCAGGATGCATCGACAAATCCTCCACTGCTAGAGAGGAGCAGCGTCCACGGTCAGGATTGGCTAAGAAAAACGGCTCTAGTGCAACGGGCGAATGCAGGAAAAGGGAGGAGGCAAGGGAGAGGAAACCGGTGATCTCCATAGACACAACACCCAATGGAGGCCGTCGACAGCAAGCAACGGCTTAGAGAGAGGTCAAAAAGAGGGTACGAGGGGTAAGAAATTTAGGGCAACGAAGGGGGTGAAAAAGTAGTCAATGTTTTACCCACAACATTCGGTGTCATGTCGTCCTTGTGCTTTCTAATTTTTTTGTTGTCGTGCTTCCTAATTCTACTTCAGTCTTCACAATCACATTCTATTACATTTTCTCAAACGAACTAGAAACCAATAATCTATTCAAGAGTACCCTGAACAATATATTGAGTGGGACTCCCATTTATTTGCAGCACCAGAGGGGTGCTTATCCTCCTGCTTGAGTATGTGTGACTTTAGTCCTTGGCACCACAACTGAACCCTCAAATGTCTTTCAAGTCCCATCCCTGCCAACACGCTGTATGGTCTTTTTCATGTGAAATAATGCAAAACTACAGAGCAATTGTCATTGCTGTTAGCCTTTTTCTTAACAGCAATTATTTAAATATATCAAAATTGTACTCAAAACCACTCCTTACGTATAAGAGAAGCATATTTTTGTCGCACAGGCCCAACAAAAGTTAGCAAGAAATAGAAGAGGCCTAACCAAAGTTAGAGAAACAAGGCTTCAGAAACACCCCAAGTACAAGTACTGAACCAATTCGACAAGCAAGCGTTGATATTGCTATGCATCTAAATGTTGCGTTCTTTCATTTTAGGAACATATCATAGCTTGGTGCTATAGATATTACCCAACTACCATACAACCCCAAAATTGAAAGGTGCAAGACATCAAAATGACCTGCCGATTCTAACGTCTATGTCCGCCTCAAAGGCATTCTGGTCCAGAACAAGAAATAGGATAGCAGAGTGAGTTTACCATTAAACCTATCACTACATACCTGCAAAATGAGATACTGCTAGCTAATGCTGCCAATACATCCTAGCATATCCTTTCATTTCAGTTAAACACTAAGTATGGTAATTACCTAGGCACAAGAGTTTTAAGATATAATCTAGAAGATGAAAAATGCTTATTAACAAAATAGTAACAATGAAAAGGAAGCAAACAAAAAAACATATCCTATAATACCCACCGGAAGTTTTTGTTTATTTTTCTGAAAAATCACAGATGTTCAAGTATCAGAAAACCTAGCTGCCAACTGTGACCTCAAAAGAATGGAAAAATAAAGCCAAGGCTGCTCACTCTTTCATGCCCCATCTAATGTGAGCTCTTTCAGGAGCTCAATAAAACTATGAGAAGATTCTAATTCTGACAGAGATTAAATTCAAGTTGAGATGAAAAATAACACTAGACAAACCAAACAGATTTCGTAATTTATTTTCAGAAAGGTAAATTAGGCAAAGCATGAGAACAAAATTCTTACTTTCGTCTAATCCAATGGTGGGAACATAAAATTCATTCCTTCCCTTCTTCCCAATTCAAAACCAAGTTGAGAAATGAAATCAACTACATCCTTATCAATTTATAATCACAATTAGAGTAGTAAAGTACCAACACATGATTGGAGTTTCAATAGCTTTACATTTGTAGAGTCAGGCAATCAGTCAAAAGGCAATCTTCTCTTCATTTCTCCTAAACTTGATAACCCGCATATATGATGTTCCAAATGTCTCTATATCAAAACTTTATTCCTGACATAACAACACAGAAAGCATTGAAAGATTAGTTGTCCGCAGATGAACCGAAATCAAACAGTTCAGTTTTGAACTACCATGCCATCCGAGTTACAGAACATATTTATCACTCAAGTTTACACCATATTCCCACCCTCAGTCGGTTCCGATGACAGTTTGTGTATCTAACATGCAAACTAATCAAAGTGAACATTTTGGAACCAATTATAAAATTTCAATGGAGATCCAGAACATATTATTGTCAAATTCAGTAACTTTTTCCAGCAGATTTCACTATATTATGCAGATCCAAAAGATTTGCTTCCTAGAAACCAAACCTTTGTATTGCTAGAAACAAAGCTTTACATGGCAATCAAAAGAAACAAACAGCCAAATTTCAACTTTCACATTAATAAAAAAACACAGAATTCACAAACATATTCGATTCCTGGAGAAGTCTAGATCCAAAAAACAAATCTCTGAAACCAAAATGAAAATTTATAATACAGTGGAACATAAGAAAGGCACACCTACGTCTGTTTGGAGTATGAAGAAGAAGAAGGCACGCGCTTGTTACGGAACATCATGTACCCAACGGGCAACACCACTCCGATCATCATGATCGCTGCTCCAAGCAAGTATCTGAGAGGGCTCGGTGGTTCCACCTCCAAAACCCTCCTGAGCTGCACCGATTCAAATCGAACGAATCAGAATTTTACAGAGGAAATTCGAATCGCACCAAAACCCTATGTAGTCCAGTGTGTGAGATCTGGATCAAGTTCTTATGGAGCGCCGAGAGAGAGACTTACAGGCATCGGCGGCGAATGTAGCTCCGGGGAGACGATTCTTCAGTACAGTGGAGTGGGAACTGGAGATGATTGGGTCTGAGTTGAGGACGACGACTGTGGCAGCCTCGCCACAGAGCAAGGTTGCTCCTAGAACTCTCTTCTGTGAGATCCGTCCAGCTGTTTCGGTAACTGTCCCAGATCTCGCCGCGTGTACGCCATAGCATGTTGCCTACCGTAGGCAATCACCAATCAAGCATCCAATTACATCACTCCACGTGCCGCGTCTCAACAAATAACTGAACGTAGTCGTTTTAACAGTTATCTTCGTCGGGATGGTCCAAAGTAGTGGGTAGCTCTGCAGCCTGCGCATTTGCATTTGCAGAGTGAGAGGAACCAAGGAATGACTCCTTTTATTGGCCGAAGAGTCCCTGATGTTCTAAGATTTGCAAATAGGTCCTTCAAATCCACGAATTTCCTTGGGCAGTCCTCCCGGCACTCTTCCACTCTCGCCCACGGAATCCACGTCTTCCATTGCCCCGTAAGTCACGATCCTCATTGCCACCGTATTGCTTTCTCTCTTTACCTCCTGTTTGGCTGGTGAGAAAATGAATGGGAAATTGGAAATTGAATTGATTTTGTGATAGGATGCAGTCGGGATTGTGGCAAAGCTATCGGATTGCATTGCTTCAAGAGGTGGAAACATACTTAACGCAGATGTTTTTGTTCCTGAGAGTAAACATGTGTTTTACTCCAGAAGGTACTTTTTCTTGGTTGGTTTGGGTATTAGATTTGTATTGGATTGCTTCTTCTTCCTTGTTCATTTCAGATTTCATTGCCTTTCAATTAATGCTAGTCTGTATTTTGATAAAGTTAATTGAAACAAACAGTTTAGGCATAGTATGTGCATAGACTTCATATTTTATCATCGTAGGTGTGTCTATGCCATGTAGAAGTAAAAGTTGATGTTTGGTTAGAATATAAAATTATAATTGTGTCTTTAACTATCAACTTGAACTTTTAATTTAGTTGATCCTAGTCACACGAGTTCAAATACTGCTATCTACAAAAATACTAATTTCTTTTTAATTTATCTAGTTTGCCCCTAATGGGTCAGCCCTTATATTTCGTCTCAATGGCTTATCCCTCCTAAATATTTCACATACAAACCTGTAAACAGGCTTGTCCATGAGGGCACGTGTTGCTTTTAGAGGAGTTATTCCTCAAATAGTTCCTACAAGTGTGACAGTTTGATTAAAGTTCATTCTTTTTACAGACACAAGGTTGTTTTAGATTTCAGTATCATCTTTGACGTTTCTATACCTACTCTGCAAGAGAAGTTTGGTATTCTAAGAAGTAATGTTTGATTGGTTGCTGAAAGTTTCATTCTTGTTTTTCGTCATAGGAACAGCTGTTTTAGACTACGATTTGTGTATGTTTTTCTGGTTCTTTTTGTGTCAGTATGTAGTTTGGTGAAATAAGTTAAACCTATCAGAAATTATTCGTTCATCGATTGCAGTGAGTTTGTTTTTGACCCGGTTAAATGGCCGAGGGCACAAATGGATGAGGACTTCCTCAAACTGGGAAAAATGTTCAATGCAATGAGATCTGTGGTGCAGGTTCCAAATGTAGATCCCAGATATAAGATTGCCGTCCTTGCTTCAAAACAGGTAGATTTTGCTATATATTCTGATCAATTTGTTGTAAGATTTACATGTGAACCCATATTTATCTGTGCAGGATCATTGCCTTGTTGATTTGTTGCATGGATGGCAGGATGGAAGAGTTCCAGTTGACATTACGTGTGTGATAAGGTGAAATTCTAATAATTGTATGATCTGTTTGGTATCTGGAGTACTGACTAGAGCCTTATTGCATGCTATCAGTAATCACGTTAGAGCTCCAAACACCCATGTGATTCGCTATCTCGAAAGGCTTGGCATTCCTTATTATCATTTGCCAACAACTGAGGACAACAAAAGAGAAGATGAGATATTGGAATTGGTTCTAAATTCTGACTTCTTGGTACTTGCCAGGTACATGCAGGTAAATCAGATTCTTAGATCTCATGATGCCTATTGTTGTTGCTGATAAGTATTACAATTGCCCATAAAAACGATCTGTGTTACAGTTTATAATATTTGATTGGGACAAAAGGATTCTTCTTCTTGTCCGTTCAGCTCCCAAGTTGGAAAATAATAATTAATGAAAGGGTTAATTACAGGTATATATTTTGTGCTAAATCTTTTGCACATAACTATCCTCACCTTTAAACTTTAACATCCAGCTACCTAAACTTTCAAAAAATTAGTCACAGCTCTTTTCCGCCAAAAATGACGAAAATTCCCTTGACCCTATCTTAAAAATACCATATTTCATCTTTGAAGGAGTCTTTTTCCATCCACTCAACCGTTTTCTACATCTAATCAAAATGTTTTTGGTAACTACGAAGTCTTTTTTGGGATTAGGATAAGGACATTTTCATCATTTTCTGTCGAAAAAGAGTTGTGTAATTTTTTAAAAGTTCAGGTAGTTGGATGTAAACATTTAAAGTCGGGGATAGTTAGGTGCAAAAGATGTGTATAGTACGAAATATCTATCTGCAATCAATGAACACTTAAAATAAAAGTATAATAATAATCTTGGAATCTCCAGCTAAATCAACAGTGGCAATGTGTTCATGATACAGGTATTATCTGCAAAGTTCATAAGGAGCTATAGGAAGGATATTATTAACATTCACCATGGCCTCTTGCCATCATTCAAGGGTGGACATCCATCTAAGCAGGTTTGATTTCACTTTCTTCTTTAGAAATCTCATTTATCTGATCATTTAAAGCTTCCTCCCTGATATTCCATCAACATATTATGCAAGATTATTTTTGCAGGCTTTTGAGGCAGGTGTGAAATTAATCGGTGCAACAGCTCATTTCGTGACAGAAGAACTTGACGAAGGACCAATCATTGAGCAGATGGTACTTCATTTTCATCTCTTTCTATTTTTATTTTCTTTTGAGTCAAGTCATACTTGTTGCTGGTAACTATCCACAGGACAAAATACACATATTCATAATTGTTGATTATTTACATGATTTTATGCTGTTAACTCCTTTGATTTATCAGCTGTGTTGGTTCAATTTGTAGGTTGAGAGAGTCTCTCACAGGGATAATTTGCAGACTTTTGTGAGGAAATCAGAAACCCTTGAGAAACATTGCCTTCTTAAGGCCATACAGTCGTACTGTGAGCTTCGAGTATTACCTTATGAAGGAAACAAAACAGTAGTATTCTGAAGAAAGAGAGGAGGTGAAGCTAAACTTATTATGTTATTTGAATTATTTAAAGGGATAATTGTCAAAACATGCACTTATGTTTCGTCCACAAACGAAATAGTGCACAATGTTTTGTCCACGTCTTCTGGCTACCCTTATGAATCGTCCACGCACTTCTGTTAGAAAAGTGTAACAACAGAACCTGAATTGACAATTTTGCCCTTTTGGTTTGAAATTCAAAAATAAGAATTTCGTCCAAAAAAATGAGTGGCTGAGGATTGTTAGGGCACTTTCGTCCAAAAAAATTTCATACACAAGCACATGACAGCACGTGAGGCTACAGATTCGAATATTCTGTTAATTTTACTGACAGAAGTGCGTGGACGATTCATAAGGGTAGCCAGATGACGTGGACAAAACATTGTGCACTATTTCGTTTGTGGACGAAACATAAGTGCATGTTTTGACAATTATCCCTTATTTAAATTAACAATTCAGGATGCTTTGTAAATTTCAAACTACATGAAGAGAAATGTCTATATGAGAAAGTTCATCATGATTTACAGTTACAAAAAGAATTTGATGTTTTTTTTATCAGCGAAAACATATTTAATTAAAACCTCTTCCGAGGAAGAAAAGGGTTACAAAAGATCAACCTAGCTACAGGTTGTAGAGGAAACAAGATACAAACCATTTTCAAAGTAGTTGTGAAATTATAAAGATGAAAGTGAGATAACAACTAAATCCCAACTGAACAATGAAAATGCTGCTAATTTTTGTGCTATGGAAGGATGTTTCCTTCCCCAAAGATTTTGTTGATACTTGAGAATGGAGTTGAACTTGAGAGTCATGTGATTCTACATCCTTGATGCATGTTTGAAAGATGTTTGCTGAAAATCCTGAAGTTGAATGGATTGAGGCCCCTTGATGCTTGGAGCATGCCTTCCAAGAGAATGTTTCTCTAAATGTTGTAAATGATGTTGTAACAGGATGAATGTTGAATGGAGATGCCGTGTTGCCAGAGTTCCTTCCTAGGACTTGAAGGACGAAGAACGACGACTGAACCAACGAAACTTTAGAAACAGGGCCATAATAAGACTAGGACAAGCCCCTAGCTCCAAAAACTCCACCACCAACATCATCCCATAGGAACCGAATAGGAACCTAGCAACCAATCAACACCAGTTGCAACCCAAAAGGCGGGCCAGGACAAAACAAAACCAATCCCACCTAAAATCATCTAATCTCAACAAATTCACTACCAAAAAATTCTTCAGGCGAACCAAGGGCCAACAAACCCCACAGTGGCCAACACCAATTGTGAGGACTCGTCCTCACCACGAGGACGAGAAACCGAAGACTAGATGGAAGAAAAAGAGAAAAAGAATAAAGCGATAAGCGGAGAGAGGAAAGTAAGAGCAAAAATAGAAACAAACCAAGTAGGTTTCAGACCATCCTTACTCTTCTAAGAGGCAAATGGGGAAGGGGAGCCGAGGACAAATCCAAAGCCTCCACCTCTGATGACCATCAAAACGAGAGTGACCAAACCCACAACTAATCCAATCGGAAAAGTTTCCCACGGGTGAGTCTGATACTCGTCGCCGAGAACCATGAGGAGCAAAGAGCTCTAACCGAAGCAGATACGAAATAAACGTGCAATGTCGTCTATACTTATAATCATGTACATGAGTCCATGTCCCTCGCTGATACGTAATAAACATGCAATATCGTTCGAATTCGGTCATCTCAGGTACTCTTGCCTGAATTTAAGGATTAGATCCTTGCAAAAAAATTGAGGCACTATAGGATAGTTGATGCACTCATTCATACTTATTCATCTAACTAATCTATCGAGCAACCGCAAGCTATAATCCTCAATGCAATTGTGTATTTCTGGTATGAACTCAACGTTGGTTGTACTAGAGCGATAGGCTTTTGGACGAAACAGTCGTTCTGCTCCACCATTGCCTCTATAATGTGAAGAAAAATATCTCGGGACATCCAGAACAGACGTTTCACAAAACGTATATTCCACAAAATAACCATTCATCAAGGTTCATACCCATCATCGTGCCCTCGGTCCAGATGCCTCTTCTTGCCATGACTCTGCAAGATCCTTCTCCGGGCAATATAGCTTCCCTCATCGCTTGTAGCTCATGCTGACGTGTGGTATCGCCTCTGCCCTCGTGCATTGGTTTCTTGCTTCAGTCTCTTATGTTGCCACGATAAATTCTCTGATCTTTTCTTTTGAGTAAGAGAAAGTATGTCAATACTTGGGACTGTAATAGAAGGAAGAATGAATATTGTAAAGAATTATTGAGAATAAAAAGCGATGTTTGGTATTTATAAGGTAATTTTTGGATGGTCGGTATACAGTAAAAAACGTCTTTATTGTACAAACTGCGAACTCACAAGAGACTGACACGTGTCCTTTGCACGTGCGCGCAACTCTTGTACCCCTCATGCAAAGTGCTGGTACCTTACATACACAGAAAAATGTTGGTACATTACAAACACAAGTGCTGGTACTTTACATACACAAGTACTGGAACCAACATGCAAAGTTGTGGTACCAGGTACCAACACTTTGGATGCGCGAAAAAGGACATGTGTCAACATTACATGTAAGATACCAGCACTTTGTATGCGCGAAAAAGAACACGTGTCAGTATTTTATGTAAGGTACCGACACTTTGCATAAGGGGTACCAGAGTTGTGTGCGCACGAACAAGAGTTGTGCGTGCGTAAAGGACACGTGTCGCCCTCCTGTGAGTTCGCAGTTTGCACAATAAAGACGTGTTCTCATTTGATACCAAACCACTTTGGATTACGCAACAGAAGAAAAAAACATGGATTCACCCAAAACGAGAAGCCACGGACAGTGGTTAATTTGTTATCCCAAAATAAGAATCGACTTTGACTAAATCAACTGTTCGCGGCATTGTTAATGTGAACTAATACGGCTTCGACAATAGTCTCTTCTCGCCTTTCTACAACGGTGAGAGGCGGAGCCCTCTTATCACAACATCGTTGATAGCATGATTGACCGCACTCCACATGCTTAAACCATCCTCATACAAGCCCGTTTCATGTCCGACTTAAAGTTGCGATCGTGATAAATGAACGTATAATTTTTGAAATGTTACCCTTTTCTCTTACATATTATTATTAGAGAACCAACTCACTAACGATTCAAGCTGATAATTGAAGGTCCAATATTTTAACACGTATGAACAAAAGGATCATAACCCATCACCCACATTCAAGAACTCAAATGCATCAATGCAACTGACTTGGCAAAACAGATGGCGCATCCCATCGACCCATTTCTGCTTGTGGGACTTGTTCTGGCACTTGAACTCCATCAGACCTTGCCCCGTTTTCAGGCCGAAATAAACCTCTTCCGAGCTCTCCCTCTCTCTTAGATACGGCCAAGCCGCACTCTCGTCACATATCCCATAAACAAGACCTGCAAAACCATACAAGTTTAGTTACACAAAAACAGTAACACCCAAATACGCTTTCTGCTTACATTTATTCTTCTTGCAGAATGCCCCTCCCGCCTTCTTGCTTTTCACCGTAACCATCACCTGTTGGTACAGTCATGTTAGTGACCTATGCAAATGATTTAGCCAATTAATCAATGTGTCATTGTTCTTTCTACCTGAGATCTTTTGTTGATGTATACTGATACAATCCTCCATTGCATCATTCCTGACAATCCAAACAACAAACAGTATTTACAGAGGAAATAAAGGATAATTGCATTCTTTTTCACCTAACTATCCTTGATTTTCACGTAGTTTTACCTAACTATCCCTGATTTTCATCTAACTACACCAAAGTCCAAACTATTAATTTCATCTCGGAGATACCCTACCTTTTCAAAAAAATCACTATACTACAAAAGAAAAAGGTAGTGATGCGAAAATGAGTATTGCGCAGGTCAACTTTTGGAAAGTTAAGGTACTGTCTATACATATTTGTATTGGGTATAGCTAACTACGTGAAAAACCGGTTTAGTTATGTGTAGATCAGTGTAGTTAATCCTACATTTATTTCCAGTAAAATAATATTAATTTTTTAACCAAAACAAAAAATAATATTATTTACGGAGAAATAATATTTATTTATTTACTTATAATGACATTTATTTCTAAATTTGTCATTTTAGAACAATTTGACACGAAATGCGACAAATTAAAAGTTCTAGACCACAATCTGCAACGATTAAAAGACCACCAATATCGTTAAAAAAAAGACCACCAATAGTCTAGTACATTTTTGTCATCATCCCAAACAAGAACATGGATTAAGATGAATCTAAGCAAAAGTAACTATACCTTTTTGTGTGAGTTGCAGTAGCTCTCCAACCACAGGATAGACACACCTATCATAAGGACTTATCGTTGCATTCTTCTTCGGTTCTTTAGGAAATCTTGCCTTCAATGCTGATTCTCCTCGCAAAGCTTATGAGATCGTAAAATCAGATACAGTTGGTGTAAGTATGAGATCGTAAATTGAAGGAGTAGTACCTGTTGCAGCTGCAGCAGTGAGGGTCAATAGATCACCGGGCGTTTGAACATCTACCGCTGATCTGATGACTGAGTCAAGACGAGCATGATCAACTCCCGATGAATCAGCCAATTCAAGGCAATGTGAAGCCAATAGTTGAGCAGCTGAGGCCAAAGCCAAGTCCATCTTGGAGCCTGACCCATTGGCTTTCTGTGCACTGGCTAAAGCTGCTGCTAGTCCCGCTATGGACACGGTCGTGTGCACATGCGCATTCTCTACGCGCACCTTGTCTTTCCTCTTCACTGTACTATCACTTGAATCCTTGTGGAACCATTTCCCCAATCTCCTACTACTTACTGGTACAATAGGCCTCCCTCTCCCTGCCTCCTAAACAAGGCCAAACCAAATCTCTGAATCTATGCTCACTACTTCAACCACAATCCACACTCAACTGAAAACAATAACAAAATACAGGGTTGATTGCTGATCCATTATGTGCCTTTTGCACATAACAAATCTCAATTTCAAAACTTCATATACAGTACCTTGATCATGTCTAAAAATACAACTTTTTTGAGAGATTTATCTTTTAAGATGTCTTTTTAGATCTAATCAATTGTTATTTGCATCTATCGTCCAAAGTGTTTTATTATATAGTTACGAGGTATTTTTTTTTCCGATTAGGGTCAAGGGCATTTTCGTCATTTTCAGACAAATAAGAGCTACCTGCAATTTCTCGAAAATTAGGAATATAGATGTAAAAATTCAAAATTGGAAATAATGATATGCAAAAGATGTAATTAATCCCAAACTAGATACAATAAGGATCTAAGTTTGAGTACCTGTGGGTGTGGTATTGAAACTGGGATTGCATCTGTGTTTCTGTCTCCTACAAATTGCTGCTCTTTATTGGAAAGGGCTTTGGTGATATCTGAAGCTGAAAGGGTCCAAGACCTTGCTAAGAACTCCATGGGTTCTCTGGGTGTTCTAATCTGAGAGATTGCTGGCATGGACTGATCCTTTTCTTCATCCACATTTTCAAGCCACTGAAGAGAATCAACACTCTTCCAATACCCATTTTCCATTTCTAAGTAACAACAAATCCTCTGCTTTCTCCTGCAAGCCCCTTCTCTCAGATCAAGGAACCCAACCACAACAATGGATTTCAATTCCCTGAAGCACAAATCAAGGAACCCACAAAATGCAGATCAGGATTTCACAGAAAATATTGGGAATCAAAACAAGGAATGTAGAAGAAGATCCCATTTGGGGGCAGAATTCAATTACCAAGCTACCAAATTCAGAAGCTCCAAGTGCTTAGTATGTACCAAATATATATATATACACGCAAAAGTTTCAAACTTGACGACCCAAATAGATTACACGAGCGGCAATCGAAATCTAGTGCTTTGAACTTGCACGAATTCAGGTGCTTTACCACAAAGCAAGCAAGTGTGATACAAAACTATATAGGACAGACGAATGAGAACTTTCAACCACGAGACTCGAAGAGGAATAAAAAAGTATGGTACAAGAGAATAAGTAGCAGAAATTAAGGAACATAAGCAAAAACACCAACCCATAAATAGCGGGTTCTGGTCATGCATCTATAATCACGAGTACTGGAATTGGAATGAATAATAATAACATCATAGTACTAAGTACGAGGCCGACCTTAATTTGAGTATTGGGTTGAGTTTCTGGGCGGAGAGAGAGAGAGAGAGTCTAAAGAGTAGTACGTGCAGTGGAGGACCGGGCACGGCCATGCATGAACAATGAACATTTTGTCATTGAGCCACAAGCGGTGGTTGTGGGTTCGGCTAAGGGATCATATATTATTGATTTTTAGGCTCCACCCATTCTAAACGTTCGTCCCTGTCGGCTATCGGTTCCCCTAACCAGTATGTTAATAATTTTTTAGAAAATCCATGGTATTTATAATTTGTAAAGGTGATAAAACAAAAAAAATGCAAGTAAGATTGAATATATATATATATATATATATATATATATATATATATATATATTAGGATAACAATCAGGTACAAACTTCTATCTTTCGTCAGAACACAGAACTTTTAATCTGGACCCTTGGATCAAAGAATTAAAGGCCCAGATTTGATGCATATCTTTTAATATCTTTTTAATTAATGCATATCTTGTAATTGATTTCGTAATCAATCACCACCCACCACCCTGAATTTCGGTGGTCATCTGATCTGGATAATCAATGGCCCAGATTAGTTCTACGTTCTGACCCGAAATAGGGTTTGTACTTAATTGTTCTCATATATATATATATATATATATATATATACTAGACCATACATGTCAAACTGTACGAATAACAAGAAAACAGACTCGTCCCTAATGGACTCTGCTAGGGTTGTTGTGCGGCGCCGTCAGCATAGCCACCCTTCCTTCCGGCAACGGTCTGGTGTTGCCACTGTTAGTCTTAGTGCCCGTAGTTCAATCCTAAATGTCCAAATGTATATATCATCGTTAGCAATAAAATTAAAGCGGCTTTATATTACTTATGTGTTGGAGTAATATATCGATGTGTGCTCTGATCTATGCCCACCATGCGAATAGAACCATAGATCGAGATAGATCACACTCGATGGGTCCCTAGTCAACAAAGCTTCACTAGAAGCGACTAGTATGAAAGATGGCTCTTTATGGCTTACGTTCTGTTAGTCATTGGAATGGGATTCCGGAGTCTGATCATAGATATCATGTGGGACATGATATTGGACGACCCGCCCTGAATATGTGCCATAGATTAAGTCATGAACATATTCAGTGTTGTAGCTTGTCATGTATCCTTAGACCAAGGAGTCTTTGTGATCGCTATGTAGTCAACAACTGAGTTTGACCTGAGCCTAACGTTGTCCGTAACAGGGCTTCCATAACGGCCAGGATTGGCTTGGGGACGGGCTACATGAGTGACACGAAAGACGGCTAAGGGATTTATCCCTCATACTAAGGTATGGGAAAGATATCGGTTCTCGGCCACTTGATCGAGAGTGACTGGAAGAATAGCATGGCCATGCACATGATACTGGGTATCATATCTTCAGTCATCTCACATATCAAGGAACGGTGATTGAGAATAATAAGGATGACGGCTCTATGCCTTATCTCAATCAGGATATCGGAGATAAAAGGATAATGACAGGGACGACGGAAAGGTTAGAATCGACAGGGTCGATTCGTTATGTAGTGTCAGGCAATACTAAAGTCTCGTTAGTTTCCACTTAAATAGGATCAAGTAAAATGGGATTTTACGTTGATCTATTGACATGCATAAACCTAAGGGTCACACCGGAGGATGAAACTCATTGACACATTTATGGAGAATGGCCAAAAGGGAGTTGTCTCGGGACATGACCAAAACTGGGTTTTGGGTCATGTGCCCGTAAGTGAATAGGACTTCACAGATCGAGACAAGGCTTGGAGTCTTGGGATTGATCGCGTCGGATAATGTTGGACATTTCCGGTATGGAAGGCATGGAGGCGATGAGCGAATCACGGGACCTCGTTGAAAATGGCCACGGGCCATGTTCCAAGAGGCCCATGAAAGGCCCATGCAACCAAGGCCCATGCAACCAAGGCCCATGGAACTAATTAATCAAGTCTTGATTAATTAGTACTAAGTAAGCAAGACAAGGATTAAGGTGTTGGTGATTCACCACCTAACCCAATCTTGTCTTGCCATACTTTGTCCTATTTACACCTTACTTGACACCATACTTGTCCCATGCCTTTAGTTGGACAAGTATGGGTTTTGTTATGTTTAAGTCATCTTTTTTTCAACATAACAAACACAAGACAAGAATAGGAAACACATTTTCTCTCCCTCTTCCATGGCCATTTCGGGTTTGGCTAGTTTCCACCTCCATGTTTGTGTTCTTGAGTCCTCAAAGAGAAGAACTACGTGGCTTTGATTCCCATGTGGATACGTAGGCGTCTTGGAGACTCAAGCCAATCATTCGTTAACCGGTGTTCTTGTTTTGGTAAGAACTAGTGCTGAATTTTTCTCTTGTTAATCCATTCTTTGTTAGTTGTTTCACGGTTTTAATTGTCTCTTGGTTTTCATTGATTTTCCGCTGCGAGTTGGTTCATCTCTAACCCTACCTAGAGACCCAACAGTGGTATCAGAGCCGTGCTACCTTCGGGATTCACAAGACGGTGTTCAAAGTTTCGGTTTTGCTTGAAAGTTTCGTTTTTGGCATGTTGTTTTGCTAAATTGTTTGATAACATGTTTTAAATTATTGTTTATGGATTTAATGCATGTAAAATGAATTTTTGAAAATTATTTCAAATCTGGAAATTTTGAAAAAAAAATTTGATTTTTCGGGTCTCGGGAGCGGGACTCTCGGGGAGCCGAAACCGGGACCGAACGGGGCTCCGTTGGACGGAGCTAGGCCAAGCATGACCATTGGATGGTTGATATGCCAAGGCTAAACCGTTTTGTTAGTTATGACGAGTTTGGAACCGTCATGACGAACTCGAAGATCAAATGTTCAAAAGTTTCATTTTTGAACGGTTTCGATAAACCGAGCATCAAAAAAATTTCGAAACTTGGCTATTAATTAAAACCGAAAAATCACATGATGTTTGATAACATGCTTGTTTGATAACACGATGTGTGATGTGATGTTGACATGGTGTACATAATAGCCCCGAGCTCAATTTAATTATTTATCGCTTTTCACGGCCTGCGAGCCGTTAGAGTTAACGTGTAATTATTCTTTCAAGGTGTGGTCGTCGAACCACTTGTTTGTAATATTTATTTATTCCCGACCTGCGAGTCGTGTATTAAATTGTAATATTTTACTCAAGACGAAGAAAGGGCGAAAAGGTCATTTGGTGGCTTTTCGGGTGTTGGCATCGGCTTGGAGTCGGTGGAGCTCAAGAAGCTAGTGGGAGTTAGTTTAGGGGGCTATTATGTGCACATTTATCGCTTTATGCTTGGTTTAGTTTATGCATGATTAATTCTATGTGTTTTAGAATTGCATGCTTAACTTTATTTACCGAGCATATCACCTCACATGCAAAGATAAAATTGGACTTTTAATCCTTGTGTGTGAACCCTTAGAATCGTCATTGCATTGGATGTAGTTGACGGGTTCAAAGGAAGAATTATATTGGATGTAATTTGAGGCATCATTGCATTTGGAATGTAGTTGATGTGCTCATCGCATCTAGGATGTGCCAAAGTTTTGAACACAACTGGACAAGTAAAAGCGGGTCATGTCCGATACCTCCCAATCATCAACACCTTACTACCTCCCTGTCCTATGGTTGTCGTGCGCATTAGCGGAGCATCCATGGGGAAGCGGGGTAGTAGGTTTGGACGACATATGTGGGTGTCGTGCGCATTAGCGGAGCACCTACATAGTGACGAGCCATAGTTGAAAATTGGTGGACCCGACTACGATTCTCGGCCTGAGGTTGAGCTAGGGTAACAGATAGGGTAAGTCGTGTACATAAGTACATACCCTAGCCAAGAGTCACATTGGATGTGATTGGATGGAGTCCTACCTACATAGCTCGATTAAGTGGTGAGCATTAGTTCAGCTTAATCGAGTGAATCAAGGATCTTGGTTTCAGATTCTAAAGGTTTAGAATTGATTGTTGGTGTTTAAGCTTGATCTTCATAAAATTTATTCAGTTTACTGATTGAATTTTATCTGTTGTAGATCAAATGGCAAATTCAGCGAACATTAATAGTTTGTCATTAAAAACCATTCTTGACAGGGTCAAGCTAAATGGGACAAACTATTTGGACTGGTACAGAATTTTGAGGATAGTCCTCAAGTCTGAACGCAAAGAATATGTCCTTGACAAGGCTGTCTCTAAGACCATATCAGAGTTACATGAAGTGTCATCAGCTGCTGAGAAGAATATCTCAGGGATCTGGGATCCAAGGATATTCTGATGGTCAACAAGGGAATTGGAAGTGGCAAGGGCTGGGCCCATGCGCACTTGGCAGGAAAGATGAGACACCTGAGAATGTCTGCTTCTACTGCCAACAGCCTGGTCATTGGAACCGGGATTACAGGAAGTTCACGGCTGATCTGAAGAAGGGCAGTGGGACTGCGCCTTCATTAAATAGCCTGGATGATCTGAAGAAGGGCAGTAGGACTACGCCTTCATCAGGAAACCTGGATGATCTAAGGAAGGGCGGTGGGATCGTGCCTTCATTCGGTATTAACTCTATAGAGCTACATCTCTCTACTTCCAAAGATTCATGGGTATTAGATACCATGACTGAATCTCATACATGCACTAATATATGGTGGCTGAAAGTAGGAGAGATTTGGAAAGCACGAAATGGACCTCAGAGTTGTGGCAACTGCTGTAGGATCCATGAGTCTTGCTTTGCCAAGAGGCCTTGTCTTAGTATTGTATAATGTATATTGCATACCTACTTTTAGTAGGAATATTATATCTGTATCCGTGTTTGACAAGGAAGGATATAATGTTAATATTGGAAATGGAGTTTTCAATGTTCTATGCAATGATATGTTTTATACCAGTACTGACATGGTTGGAGGATTGTACATATTAGATATGGGTAACAATTCCTCAAGTTCTATATATTCCGTTAATACCAAGAGGTCTAAATCCAACGATTTAAACCTAACTCTGTTATGGTACTGTCATTTGGGTCGCATAAACAAGAAGCGCCTATCAGCACTTCAGAAGTGCGGGCTTTCAGGTTCATTCGAATTCCATTCGATCGATAGGTGCAAGGTTTGTTTGATGGGAAAAATGACTAAAGTGCCCTTTATCGATCGCGATGAAAGGGCGGGTGAATTATTGGGGCTGATACACTCGAATGTGTGTAGACCAATAAGTTCACTTGCCAGGAGGGGTTTTAGCTACTTTATCACATTTACTGATGATTACAGTAAATATGGTTATGTCTATTCGGTGAGACATAAGTCTGAAGCTTTTGATAAATTCAAAGAGTTTAAGACTATAGTAGAAAACCAGCTCGACAAAGGTATTAAGGCACTTCGATTGGATCGAGGTGGAAAATACTTGACCACAGAGTTATTAGATCATCTAAAAGAGAATGGGATCCTTTTGGAATGGACTCCTCCTAGGTCACTGTAGTTGAAAGGTGTAGCCAAACGGAGAAATCGGACATTGTTAGACAATGGTCTGTTCCATGATTAGTTGGACTGATCTCCCAATCTCTTTTAGGGGTTTTGCTCTAGAGACGACCGCATTCATAGTGAATCGGGCTTCGACGAATGGTGTGGAAGGGACACCATTTTAAAAATGGTACGGGATGATGCCCGCTTTGTCCTTCCTAAAGATTTGTGGTTGCGAGGCTTATGTGAAACATTTGGTTTCGACTAAGCTCGAACCAAGATCTAAGATATGCACCTTCGTGTGGTATCCCAAAGCAACAAGGGGATACTATTTCTACAATCCCAGTGAGAACATGGTGTTCGTCGCTTGGGGTGGGGTATTTATGGAAAAGAAGTTTTGTTTCCAAAGACGTCATTGGGAGGACTGTGCATCTCGAAGAAATTCAGGATGGTACAGATCTGTCTAAACCAATTGACAACCCAGTAGAAAGGAGCCAGAGATTGTCGTAGAGTAAGAACCAATTCCTGTTACAATTCTGGAAGGTCCAAGGCGATTTGAAAGGATCAATCTTCCACCTCCAAGATATGGTATCCGGAGGTGACACTGAAGTCATGGTGGATCACGATGATCCAGCCACCTTTCAGGAAGTCGTGGATGGGCCCAACTCCGAGTTATGGCTGGGAGCCATGAGGGAGGAAATGCAATCCATGTCGGAAAACCGAGTCTGGGAACCGGTTGATCCCATCAATGGTGTGAGGACCATAGGATGCAAATGGATCTTCAAGGTGAAGATGGACATGGATGGCAACCCTCTGACTTACAAAGCTCAACTGGTGGCGAAAGGTTATAGGCAGATCCAATGGATTGACTATGAGGAAACCTTCTCCTTAGTGGCTATGGTCAAAATCGATCCAAATTCTTCTTGACATAACTGCGTATCATAATTACGAGATATGGCAAGTGGATGTCAAAACCGCTTTCCTAAATGGAAATTTGACTGAGTACGTTTGTATGTCTCGGCCCAAAGGTTTTGACGATCCGAAGAATAAAGGAAAGATTTATAAGTTGTTGAAATCCATTTCTGGATTGAAACGAACTTCTCGGAGTTGGATCCTTCGTTTTGATGAAGCTGTAATTGGATTTGGCTTAATCAAGAACGAGGATGAATCTTGCGTTTATAAGAAGGCTAGTGGGAGCAATATTACATTTCTGGTTCTCATTGAAAACGACATCCCAACCTTGCACGAGATTAAAGCTTGGTTGAGGAAGTGTTTTTCAATAAAGGACTTAGGTGATGTTTCTCATATCTTAAGGATTAAGATATGTAGAGATCTCACCAAGAGGGTCTTGGATTTAAGTCAGGGAACCTATGTGAACAAGGCATTGAGTAGGTTCTTAATGCTCGATTCAAAGAAAGGACTCTTACCCACTAGTCATGTCATTCATCTCAGCAAGACTCAGTTTCCTAAGACACCTGATGAGCTGAAAAGGATGATGAGAATCCTATGCGCCTGGGGGCAGGATCGATCATATATGCCATGACATGTATGAGACCAGACGTCTCGTAAGCCTTATGTTGTACCAGTAGACATCATTCTAACCCGGGGGAAAGATGATGCTGAACTAGTCGTCGAAGGATGAGTAGACGCTAGTTTTCCAAGACAAATCCAGATGACTTTAGAAGTCAATCAGGATATGTGTTTACGCTGAATGGCAGAGCTTTAGCTGGGAAAGCGTAAAGCAAGATACCATTGCCGAATCTACGACAGAGGCCAAGTACATGGATGCTGCAGAGGCAGCTAAGGAGGCTATGTGGATTTGGAAATTCATGGCAGGGCTGGGTGTAATTAAAAACCCATCCAGTCCGGTGAATTCATTTTGCGACAACACAAGGGCCATTGCGCAAGCTAAAAGCCTAGATCGCATAACAAATCCAAACATGTACTGCGGCGTATCCACCTCATAAGATAAATACTGAACTGAGGTGAAGTGAAGATAACCGATATTGCAACAGATGATAACATAGCCAACCCTTTGACTAAGGCAGTGTCACTGCCTGAACATGTTAGACATGTAAAGTCGATGGGGACATATTGGAGTTTAGATTGGAACTAGGGCAAGTGGGAGATTGTTAGTCTTAGTGCCCGTAGTTCAATCCTAAATGTCCAAATGTATATATCATCGTTAGCAATAAAATTAAAGCGGCTTTATATTACTTATGTGTTGGAGTAATATATCGATGTGTGCTCTGATCTATGCCCACCATGCGAATAGAACCATAGATCGAGATAGATCACACTCGATGGGTCCCTAGTCAACAAAGCTTCACTAGAAGCGACTAGTATGAAAGATGGCTCTTTATGGCTTACGTTCTGTTAGTCATTGGAATGGGATTCCGGAGTCTGATCATAGATATCATGTGGGACATGATATTGGACGACCCGCCCTGAATATGTGCCATAGATTAAGTCATGAACATATTCAGTGTTGTAGCTTGTCATGTATCCTTAGACCAAGGAGTCTTTGTGATCGCTATGTAGTCAACAACTGAGTTTGACCTGAGCCTAACGTTGTCCGTAACAGGGCTTCCATAACGGCCAGGATTGGCTTGGGGACGGGCTACATGAGTGACACGAAAGACGGCTAAGGGATTTATCCCTCATACTAAGGTATGGGAAAGATATCGGTTCTCGGCCACTTGATCGAGAGTGACTGGAAGAATAGCATGGCCATGCACATGATACTGGGTATCATATCTTCAGTCATCTCACATATCAAGGAACGGTGATTGAGAATAATAAGGATGACGGCTCTATGCCTTATCTCAATCAGGATATCGGAGATAAAAGGATAATGACAGGGACGACGGAAAGGTTAGAATCGACAGGGTCGATTCGTTATGTAGTGTCAGGCAATACTAAAGTCTCGTTAGTTTCCACTTAAATAGGATCAAGTAAAATGGGATTTTACGTTGATCTATTGACATGCATAAACCTAAGGGTCACACCGGAGGATGAAACTCATTGACACATTTATGGAGAATGGCCAAAAGGGAGTTGTCTCGGGACATGACCAAAACTGGGTTTTGGGTCATGTGCCCGTAAGTGAATAGGACTTCACAGATCGAGACAAGGCTTGGAGTCTTGGGATTGATCGCGTCGGATAATGTTGGACATTTCCGGTATGGAAGGCATGGAGGCGATGAGCGAATCACGGGACCTCGTTGGAAATGGCCACGGGCCATGTTCCAAGAGGCCCATGAAAGGCCCATGCAACCAAGGCCCATGGAACTAATTAATCAAGTCTTGATTAATTAGTACTAAGTAAGCAAGACAAGGATTAAGGTGTTGGTGATTCACCACCTAACCCAATCTTGTCTTGCCATACTTTGTCCTATTTACACCTTACTTGACACCATACTTGTCCCATGCCTTTAGTTGGACAAGTATGGGTTTTGTTATGTTTAAGTCATCTTTTTTTCAACATAACAAACACAAGACAAGAATAGGAAACACATTTTCTCTCCCTCTTCCATGGCCATTTCGGGTTTGGCTAGTTTCCACCTCCATGTTTGTGTTCTTGAGTCCTCAAAGAGAAGAACTACGTGGCTTTGATTCCCATGTGGATACGTAGGCGTCTTGGAGACTCAAGCCAATCATTCGTTAACCGGTGTTCTTGTTTTGGTAAGAACTAGTGCTGAATTTTTCTCTTGTTAATCCATTCTTTGTTAGTTGTTTCACGGTTTTAATTGTCTCTTGGTTTTCATTGATTTTCCGCTGCGAGTTGGTTCATCTCCAACCCTACCTAGAGACCCAACAGCCACCTCTCCCTCGGATCGCCCGACCTCGACCCTCCCTTTAATCGACTCCCTCAGCCTGTTGGTTGGACGAGATTGAGTCTCAGGCCTCCTTCTCGGATCGCCGTCGTCGACTGCAATCTCTCAGGCGGACGTGGTTCCCTCGGAACCCCCACTATGTGGAGGGTGGGACATCGTCGCCGACACCAGGTCTGCCTTTATCCCCCTGACTACTGTGGACTCGGCCCTGGTTGATGGCCGTCTCCCCCTGATTTTCTCCTCAACGGTTTCACCGGCACCCGGGTTGGGTGAGATTGGGTCCTAGACAAATGCCTCGGGTCCCCGCCGTCGATCTCAAAACAGGCTTGATCCTCCTCAAGTGATCCCAATTCATTGGGGAACAGGGTGGAGCCGTCGGTAACAGGGATGCACCCAATTCAACCTGTGCCATCGTCCCGGGAAATTGGACATCCGGTATCTTTCGCAGATGGGGACTGAATGGGATTGGATCACATGGATCGTCACCTCCTAGGGTTTATCTTCCAACCCCGGAATCCTCCTCCCCGTCGCCTTCATCTGCGCACTCTCCCTAATGCAATTGGGATCCGGGTCTGGGAACCTCGTCAACACGGATGAAGCCGAATCTGCAGGTTCTCGCTTGGAACTGTCGGGGGATGAGTACATGATTGCATAAGCAGCAACTCAGGAAACTGATTAGTGCTCATCGACCCCATCTCTTGTTTCTTTCAGAATCGTTACTCGATACCCAGAACTGTGCCTTCCGGTCAAGATCGTTGGGCTTTCATGACCATATTTGTGTCCCCTATTTTAGGGGGTCGGGGACCGTGGTAAGCCAAAGAGGTCTGGCCCTATTCTGGGTGTCGGGTGTAGGGGTGACATTCAGGGCCTCCTCCGACCGGTATATCGACGTGGAGGTCTCAGTTCCGGGACATGACGAACTAAGGTCAACAGGAATTTATGGGGAACCCCGGCGGGATAGAAGACACCGGACTTGGGAAATGATCTGAAGCCTTCATACCTCCACAAGGCCCAACTGGATCCTTATAGGAGACTTCAATCGTATTCTGGATGCAGATGAAACTACGGGGGGATCATATCCTATTAGTCTTATGGACGACTTTGGCTCGTTGGTGCACGATCTCCACCTGGTAGACGTCCCAATGACTGGCCACCCGTATACATGGTTTAGGGGCCGCAGGCACTATGCACATATCCAATCTCGGCTAGATAAGGCACTGGTATCGAGTGCTCTTTTCTCTTCGCTGCCTGATCTGGACTTCCGCAATACAGGGGTGACAACTTCGAAACACTAGCCGATTCTTCTGTCCCTGGCCCGGCAAATGAGACACTGTGGTCCCCCGAAATTCCGTTTCCAGTCCCAATGGATTTGCGACCCATATAGTGGTCATCTCATTCAGTCTTCTTGGGATAAGCGGCCAGCGAGGCCTATTGGAGAGGTCATCAACACGGTGGGAAAATCCATCTTTGAGTGGGATCGAGGGCACTTTCGTCGTAATCTCAACCATATAAAGTGGTGTCAGTGGCGGATCGCAAATCTGAATGTAAAGGATGGATAGGGCAGGAATACATCTGTGAGAGGCTATTCAAATTCAGTATGAACGGGTGTTGGGGGAACAGGAGGCGTTCTGGCGTCAGTGTGCGAAATAACATTGGCTAGCCGAGAGAGATCGAAATACAAAAAATTTCCAGGCAGCCTGTTCGTATAGACGTCGTATCAATGTGGTTTTATCCCTGACGACGGAATAGGGGGACTTGGTCACATGGGACACGAGTATGAGAGAGCTGATTGTGGATTATTTCAGTACACTATTCACGACGAGCTTGCCGGACCTTCGAGATTTCCCCATAGCTCTGCCCCCAATGTATCACCCCGACGCAGAATCAAGTACTTTTATCCCCTTGCTCAGTGACAGAGGTCCGAAAGGCGGTGTTTTAGATGGGGCCTAATAAATCACCGGGTCCTGGTGGTCTTAATCCCCGGTTTTATAAGCATTATTGGCCGATTGTAGCAGACGAAGTGGTCCGGTTTATAAGTGAGGTGCTGGCGTCGCGGAATTTTGACCCCATTCTGAATGAAACCTCCATTGTCTTAATACCGAAGAAGCCTGACCTGGACAAGATCACTGATCTTCGACCGATTGCCCTATGTAATGTGATTTTCAGAATCCTCTCTAAGGTCTTGGCTAACCGCCTACGACCCCTTCTCCACTTTGTCATCTCGGACACCCAAGGGGAATTTATCCCAGGCAGATGTATTCAAGACAACATCTGGATAGCATTTGAGGTCATCCATTTCCTCCGACACAAGTGCCAAGGTGTGGTAGGCTATATGGCGCTCAAACTTGACATGAGCAAAGCGTATGATCGAGTCGAGTGAGATTACTTACTTCAGATTATGGCTCGGCTGGGTTTCTCAGAGGAGTGGATAACATTAGTGGCGTGTTGTGTGAAATCTGTCCACTACACTATATCGTCTGGGGGAAGGGAGACGCCACAACTAACACCGACACGAGGACTAAGGCAGGGCGATCCACTCTCACCCTACCTCTTTCTCCTCTGTATGGAAGGGCTCTCTTTTCTACTGCGTCAGGCTCAGACCGAGGGACGAATGCGGGGCGTTTGTGTCGCACGAGGAGCTCCGGAGATTTCGCATATGTTCTTCGTAGACGATTGTTATATCTTTTTTCGGGCAACCCCTGAGGACGCTCAGACAGTCACATACATCCTAGGTCTGTTTGGGACCCTTTTGGGGTAGGTACTGAATCTGGAGAAGTCATCAGTTATGTTCAACAAGAACACCTCGCCGGCCATCAAACTACAATACTGTCAAATCCTAAATATAGTTGAAACCTCCGCGTCATCGATGTACTTGAGTGTCCCGAACATGGTCGGTAGGAATAGCAATGTCGCCATGGCATATCTGGGTCATAGGGCTGTTAAGCGTATCCAGTCATGGGACGGGAAACTTCTCTCGCCGGTAGGAAGGGAGGTAATGATTTGGTCAGTCCCGGCCTCTCTCCCCGTTTATGTCATGTCCGTATTCACCATACCTGCCAGGATTATTGCTCAGATCCACGTGGCGCTAGCTCGGTTTTGGTGGGGTGGGAAGATGGCGCGTCCGATTATCTGGAAGGACTAAGATAAGTTATGTATACCAAAGGAGGCTGGGGGTATGGCGTTCCGTCACTTGAACGACGTTAATAAGGCACTCCTGGGTAAACAAGCCTGGAGTCTTATCTTTCGCTCTACTTTCCTGATGGCACGAGTGCTTAAGGCCTGTTATTTCGCGAAGGTTACATTTCTTGAGGCCGGAGCTGGTACGAACTCGAGTTTCATCTGGGCGAGTATTCTGTCAACCAATGAATTACTTAGGAGCGGCCTTCGGATAGCGATTGGGGATGACAGAGATACCCTTGTCTTGGGTACACCGTGGCTGCTCGGGCCGAACCCGGAAGTTACTTCTTCAAACTCGGCGTTGGTTAGGGCTCGGGTTGCGGGGCTTATGCAGCCGGGGCGACTAAGGTGGGATGTGGCCGGATTGAGGAAAATATTCTCCATTGAGGAACAAAATAATATTCTTCGGGTACCCCTCTCGGCGCTCCAGCCTAAGGACACTTGGTACTGGGCGGCTGAACATCATGGAATGTACACTACAAAGATAAGGTATATGGTACTGGCTATGGCAAGGCAGGTCGCGCGGCAGCAGACGTCATTGATAACATGGTCGGTGTTGTGGTCTATCCCGGATCCTCCCCAACTATTGATCTTCTAGTGGAGAGGCTTGACGGATACTCTCCAGGTATCTACTAATATGACCCGTAAGTTTGTTCCTGTCACGGTGACTTGTGATATCTGTGGGAGAGAACCTGAATTAGTGGATCATTTATTTCTCGAGTGTGGCTTCGCTAAGACGTGTTGGGCGCATGCGAGAGATCTTATCCCACAAGGCCTTGGTGGGAAATTTGTGCAATGGTGGGAGGGGATTGCAAGTGGGAGGTCATGGGAGAAAGTGGCGGAGGTTCTATCCATTCTATGGGAAATCTGGAAAGCACGAAATGAGCTCAAGAGGAGAGGGACGCCCCCAGCAGCTTTGAGGGTCATTTCCTCGGCGGTTGCACATCTGAAGGCTTGGAGTTAAGCAAAGGCTGCCTCCCCGCAACCAAATCATACACCTTCTGTCTGGCCGTCAAAGTGGACACGTCCGCCCTCAGGCACTGTTGTTATCAATGTGGACGGGGCTGTCTTTCAGGATACACAACAATCTGCTTGGGATCTCATTGCTAGAGACCATAGTGGCACAGTCCAGCTGGTTGCAAATGGTATCCTTCTGGGGATCAGGGTTACATTAATGGTCAAAGCATGTGCCCTGGCGACAGCTTTGAAAAATGTTCCAAGCCTGGGGCCTAATATCATTATCCATTGGGAAATTTATTAGGGACAACTCGGATGCCCAGATCCTTCTTTATCTATTAGCTAAGGGTGACCCGTCGGTATCACCCATTGGGACATTTATTAGGGATATTCGGGAGCTTATTTCTCAACAAGAGAGGACTACCCTTCAATTTGTAAAAAGAACTGCGAACAAAGCATCCCACTGGCTCGCCAGGAAGGCCCGTTCAATGCTTGTTCTTTAGTGGTCAGGTTCTGTACCTGACGCACTCCAGTGTATCGTGAATTCTGATTTATAATAAAATTTCGCAGCATTCGTTCAAAAAAATTGTACGAATAATATTGTTGAGAATTATCTCAAATTCTAACCATACGAACCATTCATTTTTTTTCTTACTGGCGTCTTCTCATTTTCCAAACATTTAACCGAAAAGTGGTGTTGAGCACCATGACGAAGGCTTGGAAGACTAGGGGCTTTGCTATCAAAGATTTCGGTTATGGGATCGAGGGTTCTACCTTGCATTACAGAAGATCAAGGGCTGGATTTGGAGGAACAAGCCCTCGTATTTCAAAGGACCTCGTTGACATTTCATTGATGGTGGTGCCCTCCGAGATTCGGTCTTATCCAGCTTTAGACGCACGCCACAAGGCTCTTGTCGGATGTCATGACAAGGGAATCAGGGACAATGATTGGGAATGCTATGGGGAATGTGTTCACATTGGTCGTGACCAATGGGGCTTTAGCTAGGGCATAGCGATGTGGGTAAGGTTACGATGAATTCGGTGAGGTCACTCCGACATTTTGTCGTCCTCGCTTTCTTGAGATATCAGCAGGCTTTTTGGGTGAGCCTCTAGTACAAAGACTCCCCCTCTTCTACTTTACTTATGTGTAGATTGGTCACTCCAACCATGACTGCAAAGATCTCTCGTTTGGAATAGTTGTGTTGCCGACTAGATACGACCTCTTGCTCCGATATGAGTCGGATAAGCTATTGAGGGTTAGAGGCTATGGGAGAGGTTGGTCGCTCAGGGGGTTATTGGTAGGTCGATTGTTCCACGAGCTGCACAGTCTATGCGAAGTTTAGTTGAGGTTCTGGTGGCTTAGGAATTGTGGTTAGCACGTAACGATTGTGTTTTTTCAGGAGGTCTGGTCGGAGGTGGTCGTTATTGTGGAGTAGGGTAAAAGGAAGGTTGGCAAGTAGAGGAGTGATAGGGAAACCTATCGCCATCAAGAAAGATCTAGTAGGGATAGCCAAGAAAGCGATAAGCCAAGAAAAATATTGGAACTTAGGCAGAGTCGAGTTCTTCCAAACTACAGATGCCTAGAAAACCGAGTCCATCCCGCTTTTGCTACAAAATGCATCAAAGGCTCTAGAAGTCAAGAAACCTTGAGAGTCCAAAGACCATGACAACTTGTCTGGCTAGGAAAAGTCGAGACGAACGCCCAAGAAAAAGGTGTGGAGGCCCTCAAAGGTAATGAGCTCTCTATCAAGAAGTTGACGTTGGAAAGTAAAGTTCCAACCATCGTTTTCCTGAAAATGAATAACTGGCTGACCTTGCTCCACCAACAATAAAAAAAAGGTGAGGAAAAATAGTCGAAAGTGGAACATTCGTGATTCATGCATCCTCCCCAAAATGGATGAAACAACCAGACTCTAACAACCATCGAACCTCAGTTGGACCAAAAATCTTAGGAAAACGGGGATCTTGAGCCAAATGAGCAATATGATGAATAACCAACAAAGAGAAACCATGTTCGAGCAAAAGACAAGAGAGATTCCATTCGAACTCGACCCAACCGTGACAAGCGCACAACACCCTCCGCCATAAGGAAGTTCTCTCAGTGGGAAACCACCGCCACCACTTTAGGAGCAAGATCTTTTTGACCACCTCCCGACTAAGGACACCAAGACCCTCTGCGAACTTAGAGCGGCATATTATATCCTAAATTACCTTATCCAAACAACCCCTAGTCGAAGAGGGAGCCTAGAGGAGGCACCAATGGAATATCTCCATAAGAAGTAAGACCTGCTTTTGAGCTCAAAAAACTAACATGTAAAATATCGAGAGGCTGGCTAAAGTGGACCGAAGTAACATGAGGTGACCCCAAAAAGAAAGAAGATGAGCTTGTCACACCTCAAACCTCGCCTAGAACTTGGAAATAATTGGGGGTCCCAAAGGATACATGTCTTGGGTTAGCTCCAAGCTTAAAGCCCAGATAAGTAATTGGGAATGTGACCAAAGTCGCAGTCAAAAGCTAAGGAAAGAGTGAAGTTGGAGGACGTATCAATACCAAAGGTTAGAAGAATTGACTTGTCAAAATAGATACGCAATCTCGATATCAACTCAAAAAATGAAGCAACATACGAACGTGATAAAGTTGTAGGGGAACAACCTCCAAGAACAACAAAATGTCATCTACCAACTAGAGGTGAGAGACATAGATGTCAACTCCAACCCGAACTCCACTAAATAACCTCAATCTAATACCATGTTCAAATAAATAATGAAGGCTCTCGACGGCAATGACAAACAAAAAATGGGAGATAGGGCACCCTTGGAAAACGCCTCAAAGAATGAGAAACTGAGTAAATAGGGTTCCGTTAGTAAGAACGAAAGAGTGGCCCTCGAGACAATAAAAAATCCACTTGATCCATCGAGACCCAAAACCCATAGCCATCATCACTCGCTTGAGAAACAAACAATCGACCTTGTCAAAAGGTTTCTCAAAATCAAGCTTGACTAAGGTTGCACATCTATTCTTACAATGGATGTCATCCAAAACCTTTTTAGCCATCATCACACTATCAACCAACTAACAACACTCAATGAAAGCAGACTGAAAATCACTAATAAGGCTACCAATAACAGAACGAATGCGGGGGAGGGGGGTTTTTTGGCAATAACCTTATTTGTGGCAATGGTAAGGTTAATGGGCCGAAAATCGAAGAACTCCCTAGAGTAAAAAAAAACCTTTAGAATGAGAACAATTGCTCGAATCCAAGCCTTTTTCGACCATGCCAGTGGTAAAGAAGTAGTGGACAAAGCTCAAAAAGTCATCTCGAATAATGTGCCAAGCGATCCTAAAAAAGAGTATATTAACCCCGTCCGGGCCTGAGACTTTATCTTCGTCGCAAGACGAGATAGCAAGACGAATCTGTTCCTCAGAGAAAGGTCACTCCAAATGATTAGCATCGATATGTGAAAGGGTCGAGAAGATGATATGTGGGATTCTGAATTTCTCTATCCCATTAGAATGGAGCCTAGAAGCAAAATGAGAAGCAATAGATGCTTTAAAAGCAACGAGATCCAAGTACTCTGCCCATTCCACTACAACCGAGGTGATGTGATTCCTGAGCGCTCTACCTTTCGCTATCTTGTGAAAATAAGCCGTGTTACGATCTCCCTCGAAGGCCCACTTGACGGGAGACTTTTTTTTTCACAAGACGACGCGCTGACCAGCTTTAGAGTTAAGTTGACTGTCATAAGTGGCCCTATCATGAAGCTCCTCCTCGGTAAGAGCCCTAGATTCGGCCAACACATCAAAGGCTACTACTTTGAACTCAAGGCCGGCAACAACGATGTCTAGCTGACCAAAAACTATATTGCTCCAACTATGAAGATCATTTCGAAGATGCTTGAACTTTGACCATAAAACAAAGTGAGGTTCCCCAACAACCGTATAAGATTCCCAACAACGCTCAAAAAAGGGCAAGAATTTCTCATAGTCTACCCAAGAAGAAATGAAGCGAAAAGGGCGAGGACCCCAATCTGTCTGAGAGAAAGTTAGCAATATAAGAGATTGATCCAAGAGCATCCGTGTGAGGCCAGATTGGATAGAATTCGAAAATAATTCAAGCATATTTGTAGATAGGAGGAACCGATCGATGCAATTACAACGAGAACGAGGAACATAACAAGAGTACTACTTGTTTGACATAGGGAGATAGACTAACCCTGAGGTTGAAATAAAATCGGTGAAATCACCACTATTTGCATGAACTCTACTACCTAGAGACACCTCGTCCAAGGATGCAATCATGTTGAAATCGCCTCCTATACAATAGTAGAAAAATGAATGGATGAAGAGATGACGGATCAAAACTCCCATCGAGCAACATATGTTAATGAAGCATAGACATTTTTTTGGGGATCAGCTTAGAAAATTTTATTCGAAAGAGTCATTCCAAAAAGGAAAGCAAACTCGAGAAAACACGATTATATAAGAGCTCCCAGCAATAAATGTTAAAGGCAAAAACCTTTAAAACCAAAAAGAGTAGTCCCCGAAAACAAAAAAGAAACTAAACAAGGAAATCACCAAAAAACTCATTTCCTTAACACCCACAAGGGCGCCCCTTAGATGACTGATTCCACATATTTTTCTCTGAAGGGGCAGCTTGAACAGCTCTCTCCCGGCTCATGTACCTCTTTCTAGGTTTGGTATAAGTGTAAGAACCGCCCCCGGTCAACACCGGTCGAACCGGTGAAATTTGGGAAAAGTTGACTTTTCGCCGGAAAAGTCAACCGATGACTCCGGGAGTCATTCGGGACCTATCCGGGACCCAAAAATCTTAGTCGTCGTTACGATTAGCTTAGTTAGGTCATTTCCTTTCAAATTAGTATTTTTGTGAAAAAGTCAAATTCGGGTCAAACGGGGTCGAATTAGGAGTTTTATCGGATTAATTTAATTGGGCTGGGAAAATTGTGAGTGGAGGTGAACCCCACATGGACACATGTCCATGTAGGGCTGTGTTCGGTCGGATATCCGGTCCGACCCGTGTATATTTAGGCCCACCCGTAAATTTACGGGTCGGATGTCATTTGCTTCCAACCCACCCATCGAATCATATTTCTGAATTAAATCCGACCATTCGGATCTAGATCGGATCGGGCCAGGCCCGTGGATATCCGAAAATGTAAAACAATGAACGTCGGCATAGGATTTGGGACTGTTGAGTTCCGGCTGAGACGAGATCGGTACCCTGACTTGGAGTTCCTCGCCGCGAGTTCCTCACGCGGTTGGTGTCTTGGGAGACCCTCACCGCGAGGCCGGCGAGGCCGGTGAGGGTGTGGCGTGGGAGGACTGCGAATCCAGTGGTGAGGGTTTGGCGTGGGAGGACAACGAGGCCGGTGAGGGTTTCTGGCTTTAGCGTGGGAGGGCGGCGTGTAGGCGACTGCGGAAGAGAGAGAGAGAGAGAAGATAAGAAGAAGATGAAGAGATAGAGAGAGGATGTCTACTGCTGAAATTAGGGTTAGGATAAGGATGAGAGATGATGAGTGAATATGAAGAGGTTTGTTGTGAAACTGAATCGTGTGTGTGTTGTATGAGAGAATCTGAAAAGGTTTAGAGATAAGATAAGGTTTAGGTGTGAGGTAGATAGACATCCACGTAGCTTAATCTTATCCGTTTGTTTAAAATATCAAAACCAGATCTACGGTTCTAATTAAAACGTATATCAAATCTATTATTCGGTCGGATCGGTTAACCCGCGGGTAGTCCGGGTCCGATCCGAGACCCGTCCGAAAATCATCGGATACGGTATATTCCAACCCGGACCCGACCCATTACCCTTTGGATGAGAGGCTCACGGGTGGCGGGCCGGTCGGGCTTTCGGGTGGGTCACGGGTCAGATGGACAGCCCTATGTCCATGTATCTTGGAGAAGAAGAAAGGGGTGGGAGAAGACCCATTTGACCCCACCTTTTGGGCTTAAGGGGGAAAAGGACAAAATGGGCAAAAGAGACATTTGTACTTTAGGTTAAAGGACACATGTGAGCAACAATTCAGCCATTCTTCTCCCTTGGCCGAAAATCACAAGAGCAAGAGTGAGAAAGAGCTCCATTTTTTAAGAAGAAGAAGAAAGGGAAGAAAAATGAGGTCTTTTGCTTGATTTCCACCACAAATCTTCTACAAACCTTCATATTTCTCATCCCCTCTTCATTTCTTAAGGTGAGCACTCAATAAAACCCTCTTTTGATGAAATCCTAGTTGTGGGTTTTGTAGAAAATGCATGAACTAAGCTTGGGTATCATGGGTTTGAAGTTCTTCATTGTTAAATGGATGATTTAGAATGAAAAGTGGAAGATTGTAAGGGAAATTAATTGGGTTGTTGTTAATTGGATGAAACCCAACCTTGGGTCTTGAAGTTTTTGAGTTGTTGAGGCTAATTTTGAGGTTTTGGAGCTTAACAATGGAGTTTTGAAGGTTTGATTTCATGGGTTTTACTTTTTGGAAAAAAGGGAGATATTTTTCCGGCGAACGTAGGTCCGTTGGAGCTCCGAACGGTCACCGGAGCTCCGGGCACCGAGTGATGTGACCGGCCATGGCCGGAGGAAGAGCCACGGGACCGTGACCGGCCACAACGGTGGTGGTCCTGTCCGGCCACTTACGGTCCAAGTGTGGCTGTGGGGCCCACTTGGCCGGGGTGCGGTTTTGTCGTGTTCGGGTGGTCTTGGGTGAACCCCGAATTGATAATTCACACCCTGAACGAATTATGGAAGTGATTCGTGAAAATTCGGAAAATGTGGTTAGAAACTTTAATTGCGGAATTAGAACGCTCGAACACGTGAATTTAATTAGAAATGATAGAAATGAAAATGGAAATTTTTGGGGCTCCGAGAGACGTTTTCCCGATCCCGGGCAGATTCGCCAAGTCGGGCGAAATGGGCCATTCCGGGCCCATTTTGACAAGTTGAGTAATTGGGGGTTAGTTTGGATGTTTTCTCTTTAAATCACCCTTGAATTATTATTAAATCCCGTATTACTTTGTGATCTTAGACGTTGTTTCCGATCGCGGCGGAGGAGGCTACTAGGCGACTCGTGGTTGTTCGTGTTGGATCGCGGTTGAGGTAGGGAAAAGTAGCGAATATTGGTTTAAATGCGGAAAGTTACTAGAATTGTATATAGGATTTAAGTAACCGGAATATTGTAGAATCACATGTAGGATGTGAATAACTAGGGTAGTCATTTAAAATATGGAACCACTTGCGGGCCATGTCGTTCCCGTAGGTGTGAGACTTGTTGTGCTGTAGAATTGCATGTGGGTCATGTCGTGCCCGTAGGATTGTGTGATGATTGCGCTTGTTTGTGATTAGTAGATTTGGAATGATTAGTCTGTGGTATGTTCCGGTGTTAAATTAATGATCATGATGTGCTATGAGAATGTGGTGAATGTTAGTGTGAACTATTGTCTTGTGACATGTATGAGACCTTGTATGTGTGTACCCCGGTAGGATATTTAGGCCGAGGATGGTGTTCCGGTCCAATATCGTGGCCGATACTGTGTGTTTCGGCACGATATGTTTCGAGGCTAGGTGTTCTAGTACGATATCTATACCGTAGAGGATTCCGGTATAGGATATCTAGGCCAAGGATGGTGTTACGGGGTGATATCCATACCGTAAAGGATTCCGGTATAGGATATCTAGCCCGAGGCTAGGTGTTCCGGTACGATATCTATACCGTAGAGGATTCTGGTATAGGATATCTAGGCCGAAGATGGTGTTCCGGGGTGATATCTATACCGTAGAGGATTCCAGTATAGGATATTTAGCCCGAGGCTAGGTGTTCCGGTAAGATATCTATACCGTAGAGGATTCCGGTATAGGATATCTAGGCTGAGGATGGTGTTCCGGGGTGATATCTATACCGTAGAGGATTCCGGTATAGGATATCTAGCCCGAGGCTAGGTGTTCTGGTATGATAACTATACCGTAGAGGATTCCGGTATAGGATATCTAGCCCGAGGCTAGGTGTATAATATCCTGACCGATACTGTGTGTTCTGATATACGTATATCTAGACCGATAATGTGTGTTCCGGTATGATACCTATACCGACGGAGGATTCCGGTATAGGATATCTAGACCGAGGCTGGGTGTTCCGGTAGGATACCTATACCGACGGAGGATTCTGGTATAGGATATCCTGACCGAGGCTATGTGTTCTGATATACGTATACCCTGATGTTGTGTGTTTCAGTATGATACCTATACCGACGGAGGATTCCGGTATAGGATATCTAGACCGATGTTGTATGTTCCGGTGTGTATTGGTAATGATTTACTGCATGTATTTACTCGGTGAATCTTTAAGATATGGTTTGGATGTGAACATTGAGTAATTGTTAATCGTTGAGCAGGGTTGATCTCACACGCTAAGTGTGGCGATTGGGTAAGTGATGTGATCAAACGAGGTATGGTTAAGTGAGGTTGATTATGATTGTGGTTGTGATTACTGTTCGATCCATTATTTATTGTGCTTTACTAGTATGCCATATTTGGACGGGTATCCGTGGGGTGAGCGACATGTTCATCCCCTTTACTACTTTTTCCTACTGAGCGAAAGCTCACCCCCTACTCTACTGTTCTACAGGTTTTGAGCGGGATTTGATGTAGAGGACGTCTCAGAGCTTGGGAGCTTAGCGAGAGTCCTAGTGTTGGATGGTCTAGAGACGTACTTCCTTTTTCGTACCAAACTCATTATTTGGATTTCGAGTATTTGACTCTTATTATCAGGATTGATCGGTTTAAACTATTATGGGAGGTTTATTTTGTTTATAGTTGCTTTTATTATTATTATATTTAGTTCACGTCTCGAGTCCGGTCAAAACCGGATTTGGGGCGTGACATAAGTCACATCACCTGAAGAGGGATGCTTCTTAGAAACCAGGTCCTCTTTTCAAGTGCTCGAAACCTTCGAAGCAACTTGAACCGGGCCAACCTGAGTAGCATTCAAAATTGGGCCCACATGAGGAGGGCCAAGACCGTGGGCCACCAGAACCTCGGCTAAACTCCCTACTTGAACCTCCACACCATGCCCACAACCCAAAATAGGTACCACCTGAAGGCTCAGATCCAGAGCACCTGACCCAAGACTAATAACAACCTGGTCAGATTGAACCTGACCTAAATGGACTTGATCCTCTAACCCAACTGAATCAGCCTAAACCTGGGCCACACTCACGAATCCAAGCCCATGGTCAACCTAATCAGAAACTATTTGGGCGTAAACAACTAGCCCACCTGGAACTAACGCACGAAGGTTCTGGGCTTCACTCTCCAACTTGCTTTTACCTAAGCCCACAACTGATAGAGTAACGACGTCATCTGACCCTTCGTTTTCACCAAACAACGAATCTGAAAGAGAGGGGAGCTCAGGATCTTCAGGAACATCAGGATCGGGAACACCATCCTGAATAGAATATCCCGAGCAAAATGGGGGATTTGAAAATCAAAACTCAAACCCCGAAGATCCGGGAACAATAAGCGCGCAACGGTGAAACCAACACCGACAGGAAAAAGCATGTACAGGACAAACACCCTTGACGATCCGACCAATACTTTCTCTTGAACCAGGTCGGTTTTGTCCTCCAGACATCACACCTCTAGTTATAAAATTCTGACATAGCCTCTTTATATTTTGTTCTCCCACACCACAAGAAGAGAATTTGGGACGAGCTAAGGCTACAAGGAGTATGTATCCATCAACTTTTAACCCATTCGAGCTCAACCTTGGACGCGGAAGAAGGCTTCGAGAAAGTGACGAACCCAAACTCCCCCCGTCTCCTCTTGTTAAGTCGCTTCAGAATTGAGCAAGCTCGGATGGACACAAAAGACCCAAAAAAATCAACCCAGTCTTCATTTGAATCATAAGGAAGATTACAAATAAAGATCTCACAGTGATTAACCTGAAGGGGGTTAGTAATCGAAACTGGTTAGGTTAAACTGAACTCCGAACTCAACACAGAAACAAGCTCCGAGCCCTCAACCCCTTGAGAATGAAGGTCGACATTCCCACTTGAATCAAAGGGATCGAACTTCCACTCACCTTATTCTATAACCCATTAGACATCGGCAAAAAGACTTTGCCTGCAACCTAACTCAAGACCAATCCTGCCTTGTCTGGCTTCCTGGAACCCCCCCCCCCCCCCCCCCCCAGATGAATGAGGTGACTTGGCGTTGAAACCTTTGGCACCTCATCCTTCCTTTTAGCCGCATCAGGCAAGGACGACTTCCTTCACCGAACATGATCCTGTACCGAGGCTTTATTAGCCTTTGACCCCCTCTTACTCGCTACTCCCTTGACAATCGAGCAGTACTCACGGTAAGAAGCCAACATGCTACATCAAAAATCAGTGAACGGGAGCACAAGAGCCATCTTCTTAGTACCAAATCCCAGTTGGTTTAGCATGAATTGGGTTGAGTTTCATATACAAAGCCATGTCCGTGCATTCATATATGAATGAAAAGTTAGCCCTAATATCTACCAGTATGAACATGGGTTTCTTGTGGATGAACCATTTGATTCTCATAGACATTAATAATCGTAACGGCCTTCCCAGATGGGAGATGTTCTGCTGACCAGAAAACAGTAATACCTTGCGAGGAACACATAAGCACCTTGAACACAAGAGTGTTCCAAATAGATATCACACTGTCAGAAGTCCCAATTGACGGGGCAAAGACGAAGTCATGGTCAACTCCAAACCCACAAAACCGAATGGAGGAGAACGAGACTTTTTCTATCTTTAACTCCTGAATCAACATGAAGTTAGGTTGAATGGACCATATCTTAGAGGACAACGACTCCTTTGAGCAAGAGTTGAGGCCTTTACAGTACAGTATTGGTTATAGTTTCTTTGATGTTTTTTGGTTGTTATGGTCTTGGGCCAGGTTTGGACTTAGGATATTGTGGTTCGTTTTGCCAACGCAATCAAGAGATTTTATCAATTCGGTTAATTTTTTTTATCAACTTCATCATCAAACAGATTTTATCAACTCTATCTTTAATTTTTATGAATCGAATCGTACGTGTGAAATGACATTTTTATTCCTCACTACAACTTTGGGATGTGTGTATGCTTCGATATAGCTAATTGTGATTCATTGGATGTTTGAAATGATTCTCTGTTTCATAAAATAAGGAATTTGTAGTAAATTCTAATCTTGTCAAACTAAATGCACTCTTATACCATATCAGTTTTAACATAAAATTAAACATTTCATATCATACTCTACTAAAAATGTAAAATTGTATAGTGGTTGAGAAGGAGTAACATATAGATTGATCTAGAGTTTTTCGAACTTAGGAGTGTGATGATGGAAGCATATAGAAGTCGAGAGAGAACAAAAGGACACAACTAAACTAGTTGGGTAGTTGTCATCTTCCACTATCGACTTGACTTGAGAAAGAGATTGAATTATGACAACTTTTTTACACCATACTTGTCCCTTGTATATGTGAAAACACAAGACGACACTTCCTTAGGAATCATTGTCTCCGAAACAACTGAAATCGATGTCCATGTCAGAATAAAGATGCTGAAAACAAGGCAAGATAAAAACTAATGCCAAAAGATAAGGCATGTCATAGTCATACACGAGTAGTGTAGTGCTCTCACTTTTCCAAATTCTTCTCATTTTGGAATTTCAACTGTTGTTAAGAAAAATAATTTAAATGTGGAATCAAAATTTAAAAATATGCACATCAATTTATACTAGTTGATTGAGTTTCTTTTTAGTCTTCAAACAAAGGTCAGACCATATAAAATTTGATGGACATGCTTGTTTTAAGTTTGAAGTAAGTCGTATTTAAACCATCCTAATCAGAACAAAAGTGAAAGGACTCAACAGTTCTCAACAAGCAGAAATGCAATTCCAAAACCGGACATATCAGCTAGCATGATCATAGAGTCATTGATCATATATGTATCTCTACCTATAATGGATACAACACCCTGTAGCCTGCATCATAGTATTGTAGGCCAGATGGCCGTATAATTTGATTGCACACTGTGACCTAATTTAGACGTATATGGGAGTTTAAAATGACCATAAGAGAAGAAGAAAAAAGAGTATCCGACACAACATTTCAAGTTGTCGTACCATGTAGTTGTTGCCCAACTACAAAATAAGAGCGTCAATTGGAACCCGAGTATTAAGTGTGATTAATATGTCTTGACAACTCGAAAAAAGCTCTCCACACACCTCTCTGAGGTTCCTCTCATACCCTATTAGAGTTTACAGCCGCCGCTGCCGCTCCACCGCAAGCTACCGTCCCTCCTTCATCGTTTGCAGCCCCTTTTCCATCGTGCTCCCTCCCCTACGCATCAGAGCTCTCGTCTACCCTAGCCACAAGGTTTCTCTCTACCCTAGCCGCCAGGGTTCGTCGCCGCCACAGCCTCCCACCGGCCCACTATCAGGCCGATCGTCTCCCTTTGATCGCGCCGTCCCCATCACACCAAGCACACACGGTCTCCTGTCGCAGCCATGATCCCGCCGCCTCATCGCCAGCAATACCCAAGCCCTAGAGGACCGTGGGCCCCGGAGCCTCTTGCCTGGACTCGTCCCGGCATGCATGGCCAGCCCAGGCCCCCAGCGACCATGCCCGGACGTGACGGGTGGATCATGAATGAAGCACCTCGGGATACGATGTGGGCGTTCCCGTTATGGATTGGAGCGTCGCAGATGGAACCGGATCGTCCCGGTGAAGGTGTGCAATGTGAAGCGCAGGAACAGGAAAGGGAAGTCAGCTCGGGGGGGGGGGGGGGGGGGGGGGGGGGGGGGGGGGCTCTCACCTCCCGGGGGTGAATGATCCTCCAGGGCGGGGGTGGGAAGGACCGTCTGGGGCCTATACCCACAGACCCGGGACACCTGCAGCCGGGAGGTATCGGGGAATCCGTAGTAAAGGCTCATTTTCAACCTATTTTTATTGTTTTAGGACGAATAAGATATTGGCTAGGTAGTTTTCATATCGTTATTTCCATTCAATTAGAAACGTTGGATCGAGGAACTCTTGTGTTTGGATCTGCGAATCAAAGCAGACTACTTGTATGGAACCATGTGCGCCCGATGGGATACGGCTGATTGGGACAAAAGCTGGTATCCGGAACTGTTAGGTCCCTCCTTGTAAGCACGATTTTATCGTGATTTATCGTAATACTACTTATTTCCCGTTTAAAAAAAAACGTCAATTGGAATCGGAAGGATTAATACTTTGATATTTGATTTACCTAAAATCTTACAGCGGGTAAATATAATTTATGTTGAGGTGACGAGATCAGCACATAAAAAACGACACAAGCGTATCGAGCTCAAGGTTATGTGTTGAAGTATGGTTGTGGGCCTGGGAAGACTGAACTTGACATGACGCTTGGCCTTCATCAGATGAGGCTCGAATTGTAATAAACTTTTTTGAAGGTTTTGTTCCTCCTAAAAACATTTTTTAACATATAAGCTTTTATTAGGAATGAAAGTGATTATCGAAGTAAGTAGATTATTGTACTGCGATAAATAAATGACATGAAGAAATGAAGCAAAATGATGAGGTGTAAGTCTAGACCCGTAGGTGTCAGACGCGAATCGTATAATATAATATCTGATTACTCTAAAGAGCAAAATGCGGGGGTAGGTTCCACTAGGGTGGTTACTCAGAAGTAATTCAAGAGACATACTCATGAACTCGACATGAAGATATCCATACAAAGTTGGATATCCAGGGAGAACACCAGGAAGTGAGGGAGCCCTAATGTTGGTTTTATACCGATCTTGGCAGGGCGCGGTATGCGGTTCCGGACATACCCCGTTGTTGAGGAGGCGAGTCATTGGATTTGGCGAAACTACAAAGCAGTCATCGCCTGACAATAGGTATCATTGTATGTGCATGTATACGGTCCCGGGTATAGTGTCCCCGCTCCCGAGTTGCATTGTGTCCAGGGTACTAGAGGGGGCTTGTTATCTTCCAATAGTCTTCGACCATATAGGTTGTACTGAGAGGTGAATCCCCGAATTTACTGGCCTTGATGGTGGGGTTCCCCGGTGGTGCATGGATCGGGATGGTGGGCGGTAAAGATGATTCCAATCTCCTCTTGTCGTGGTCGTATTCGCAGGATCGACCATTTATTCCATTCCGTGAAATAAAACTCCAAAGGCCAGATTGCCAAGGTGTGGATGTAGTTCTCTGAAAAACCTACCTCCCGATAGGCTTCAATTGGCGGTATTGTCTTTGAGGTGGTGTTGTCTCTTATGTGTTTCCCCAGGGGGTGTCGTATCCGTCTAGATCGGCATTGTTTACAGGGACGGACACTTCTCCCACTCACGGAAATAGGGATCTATCGCTTGGGAATATTTCCCTTCGGGATCTTCATAAGCCGGGTGACAACGGGGAGTCGCGCTCATACTCGTATCGTCTTGCCGATAGGGGTGCTGGATTAGGGATCGTGATAGGAGGTGATGGCCAGGGAGGGGTGGTAGTGGCGGCGGTACCAGTAAGATCGACAGTGGGAACACCATCGGTGTGTGAGTCGATATCATCGGGCAAGGTTGAACCATGGTGTCTTGGGGTACCTTCATATTCCTCCATATTATATCATTCCATGGCATGATGGTCCAACGCGGTGGTAGGAGGATGTAAATGGTTGTGTGAAAGGCTGATCGGGAGGTATCAATTTGTTGGGCGGCACCCAACGACAGCTAGAGACAGGTTTAGTGGAGATAGAGGCAAAAACCTAAAGGAACAAATTTTTCCCTAATTTTTTTAAGTATTTTTAATAAAACTTTGGATTAATTATACCTAAGGATCAGTCTCACGTGATTATGCATAGGGGTATGCAAACATATTCAAAAAATCTAAAAGCGGTCGTCACTGACCACCCCCGGCAACGGCGCCATTAACTTGACACTCTGAGAATTAACTCTTAAAATGGCATGGCAAGCGTACCGGTCGTCAAGTAGTATTCGGGGTTTAGTCCGAGATATCGTACCCAAGGGAGCAATTAAGCAAGCACTTTAGTTAATTAATTCGATGGTCAAGCTATTCCTATAATAATAATGGGTTTGGTTTTGTAAAATGTAATTTCATACAAGTACTGAGAATATAAATGATCCAAAAACATAGCACAAAATCACAGATGGATTGTAAATCAGAGATAAAGGCGATCTAGGACATTAACGGGGTTCGAATGTGATGAATGACTTAACGGGAATCGATATACATTTGCACTAATATTATTCTAAGGGAAACAGGAATTCTCTCAATGTAGTCCTAACCATCTCTCGATCGTATTGGGACTCTAACATACTCAGTCTACCTAATTATCTCTAATCTAGGTATAGAGCGGTATATAGTATTATTATCTATGAATTCCTCTAACTTTTGGGTTTTACTCCGATAGCTGTCGCACTCGTGTCAGTCTAACCATATTCTAGTATAGATTAATACCCAAGCTATCTAATTCCTTTTTCCTCTTTTTAACCTCATTTCTAAATTGTTGGTTAACAAGATTAAATCATACATATACGTGATCAGGGTAATGTAGCATTACGAACGGAATTAAATAAACACTTTCCTAGATACTAGTTTGACAAATGTACACACGAATATGTTAACTCAATTCATCACATCGTTCCCTTAGCCCTAGATCAATAAAGGTTTAGTTCATAGCACAAGAATAAGAACAAAAGGAGATGAACAAATCACTGAAATTCATATTAAACAATAAGAGTAATACAAATATCAAGTTTTGAATCCAATCCACACAAAACCTTTGATGTTATAATCTCTTGCTTTCGATCTTCTCTCCAAATTATCCAAGCACCAAAGTGTGTTTTTCTCCTGAATTTCGTGTTCCTCTCAAATATGACCTCAAGTCCTTTTTATATCTAGGGTAAAAACTAATTAAAACAGGAATTCTGGCTGAAAAACACATCTCTAGGCGTTTGCATGGTCGTTTACACGGGGTGCAAATAACCGGTGCATCTTAAGTTTCACGGAAACTTGCACGCCGTGCAAGTTTCTGGTGCATTTTTCTGGTGCCTATGTTCCAAAATGCACGGTTAGGTGCACTCTGTGAAAATAACCGGTGCATTTTCAACATCAAATCCTTCATCAAAGTTGTAGATCTTTTAATTCCCTTCGATTTGATATGTAACGGGCGAAAATCGAAGTTCAGATGCAAAAGTTATGCTCTTCACTAGTTCAGCTAGACTCCAAAATTCAATAAAGCTGATTTTTGCTTCATTTAGCTCTAAAACTCCTTATTTCACACCAAACTCCTTATTTCACATCAAACTCCTAAATACCCCTGGAAAGAAACCAATTACATAAATAGAGAGAGAAATACATTAAATCACAACAAATCCTGGGATTGAAAAGCTTAGAAATATGGTCTAAAACATCTAGAATAGATGCATTTTACGTTCACATCACCCGTCATTAGAGTACCCAAAACTGGCCCTACCATCGCCAAACACGGTTTTAGAATTGGTGAACGGGTGTGGTCAATGGTGTTGACCAGTTATCTTGTTAGAGAACTGCCCGTCCGATAGTGTATATGTGTTTGGGCTGCCTCGTCATTATGAAGCCCAACTACTGAGGCTCGTCCACTCTCTTTTCACAACCGTCCGATCATCCGATTTAGTTTTAGTCGTTGATTTTAAAAGTTAGTTTGCATTCAATGCATACTGACCTATCATTCACCTCACTTTCTCAGTTCCTCAAAACATTAGACTCCTCCTTCTTCTTCTCTCTCCTCATCCCCTCTCTCTCTCTCTCCAGATCGTCTGCATCGCCATCGATAGTGTAAAGCTCTGAACCATATTTCAATTTCTTTTACCTTTTCCCTCGGTGGTACTAGGCCCATCAAGAGCTATCTCGTCCTCGCGTTCCTTTGTCTTTACACACCACCCACATATTTGAGTCGTCAAACTCTATAGTTTCGTCTTTGGAGTTATCTCGCGCATTTATTGTGGAGGATCGAGGGGATGGAGGACTGGAGGACTTGAGGGAGCTTAAAGAGGTCCGGAACTCGAAAGGATAAGGAAGAAGGAACACGGATCATTCGTATTTTGTGAGGTATGACTGTTATTTGAACCCAACCTCTCTTCATAACTTACCTTAATTCGACACATCTAACTTCGTTGCCTTATAAGGTAGGGTTGATACTTGATATGCTGAAGCACATAGAGAAAGAGAGGGAGGCTTTAAAATCTAAAGAAAGTATTCATAAACTTAACCCTAGCTTGTATGTCACGCCCCAAATCCGGTTTTGACCAAATTCGAGACGTGAACTAGGAATGATAAGTAAATAATGATTAAAGTGAAATTCATCTCATAAATTTTTAAGTTCCAAAATGACATTTTCGATAAATAAGACATAGTTGACCGTTCAAACCGAATCAATTTAAAACGATGTTTAGTACAGAAAAAGAAGTACGTATTCTACAACAATAACACCCAGACTCTCCAGAAGCTCCCGAGCCTCGAGTCCCCTACTCACCAAGCAAGCCTGTACAAACAGGAAATAAACAGATAGGGGTGAGCTTACGCTCAGTAGGGAAAAATAATAAGTAAAAGCAACCTCCCATTTTGTAATAAAACTGAATTAACACAATTATTCACAATGTACAGATAACACCATTATCAACAATGCAAAGGTAAAGAGAACAATAATAAGATTCAACCCTTGAGGGAAAAACAGTAGTTCAAGAAGATTAAGGAAAAGCGATGTAATCTTTGAATAACTACTAAAACGATAGTATTTAAATATCATTCATAGTTCACGTCTCGAATCTGGTCAAAACCGGATTTGGGGCGTGACAATTTGGTATCAGAGCCTGGTTGCATTTTGAAAATTGTTTTCAAAACCTCGGACCGTAGGTCAGTTAGGTGGGTAGAGTTAGGTGGTCTAAGTCGTAGTACTCAGTGACGCAAGTCAAAACTATCCGATGCGTAGAGTTGGAAAGACAAGAGTCTTATTTGTTTAAGTGCTTGTTAAAGTTTTGGCTTCTTTATGTTATGTTGTCTACTTTACTTGACTTGTATCTCTTGCACTATTTATTGTATGCCTTAAATGATCTGTGATGCCGACCGGTTGAGATCGGGATTGATTTAACGAGCGATGCTCAGGCTGGTGATGAAGTGTTAGTTGTGAAATTGTTGATTGTGTTACCACCTTGGTTGGCCGTTACTTCATTGGTAAATTTGAAATGTTGACTTGTTTAAGTGTTGACCGTTAGTTAAGGGGTGAAGTTGAAATGTTAACCGGATTTGGGGCGTGACATTGTATTTTTGTTTTCTTATATGATACATTTGATGAACAATGATTTTATTTGTTGTATGTGATCTATAAAAATTATTTATAGTTAAACATAGCTTTTTTTTCCCTTTTAAATACTAATTGTGATATGAGTTCTAATATATGTTTTTTTAGCATACAGACAAAACTTTTATTGATATAGAAATAGAAAGGCCATAAAGACCATACAAGAATGGAAATAAAGTAATAGGATGAGATACAATTTTGATGACGACCGAAACACTGATCAGATAACTAAATGGTCGGTTAGATCTAGGTAGAGGCTAGGGGTGGTTCCCTATTCAAAATTTGCTTGGTGCTGCAGATTCATGAGACTTCCTCCGTCTTGACTTAAATGATCTGGTTATGTCGTAGTAGTCGTTCAAGGAACATGTTAGGGAAAGGAGGAGGATTGGGATCAGAAGACATATGATCCATAGAGGTCGGGGTATGGCTCCTCATAGACACTCCGAAGTGCCCTAGGTGGCTCATGGTGACCCGCGAGACAGCTCACAGTGCCTCGCTACTGCCCCAGCGGGGCCAACTTCCTGGACATTGTTTGTGTAGTCCAAACTACCTTGGGTGGGGGTGTCGGATCCATACGACCCCAGAGAGGAGAAGTACCAGCGGGGTTCCTCCGTCCGGTGGGTAGGGGTGCAGAGTCATCTGACCCAAGAAGGGAGGGATACCAGCGAGACTCCTCCATTCATATCCCAGAGGTACTTGTGAAGACATGATCAGTTAGACTATCCTCATGCCCCCGAGTGTCTCGGTGTTGACGACAATCATCTTCCGTATGGTCCACGCATGGGCGAGTGTCGACCGCAAAACAAATCCGCATTATCACATTCGTTACCCGAGGTGATCAGTTGGTGCTTACTCGTCCAATCCTCCACTGGTCGTAGGGATAGGGTTGTTTCGGGGCTAGCGGTTGTGCCTGAATGGGTCCCCGAGCCCTATTACTCATGGCAACAGTGTGATCCATCCATTGGAGGACGGGGCCGTCCTTGAAAAATCCTCTCCTAAGCGGTGTCAGCGTCCGAGGAGTCGGCATGGGTTGTCGGTCTCCAGGCTGGGAGTAAGCCATCTCATGTGGGAGTAGGCGGCGGTATGTGGTGAAGGCAATAGTAATTTCCCGTGGTACGGTCCACGGTGCCCATCACATCGGTCGGGCCGTGGAGGGTCTACGGACAAGCAAGCGGGATATGATAAGGGTCAGCGGGCGTGGTGATTGTGAAGCCATGGGAATCGAGAGAAAGCAGAGTTGGAAATAGTGGTGATCGGAGAGAGGCGTGGTTGAAATGATTTGTGGAGAGAAGAAGTTTTTGAAAAGAAATCATAGAGGCCGATTGGAGTTCTAATATATGGTTAATTTGAATATGATTTACTTTCGGTATGATTTAGATCAGATTTTACAAAAAAACAGTAATTTATTTATTCAAATATATATTTTTACTTTTTAATATGATTGAGAACATTTTTTGTAAATTAAATTTTGGGTTTGGAATTTGAGAGTTAGGTTTAATTTTAAGGACTATTTATCATTTTAGAAAAAATAAACAATATACTAACTTACATTCTAATACATTCGGTAAACAGGCAACAAATTAAAATTTAAGGAGTCGTAAAAATAATTATAAACCAAAATGTAGTGATGTGAAACTGATCTTAAATTAGAAGGACTTGGATATAATTAACCCTAAAACTTTCAACTGATAAAAATTCTTTTTGTCGTGTGTGAGTTTTACCGTAGAGATTCTCTCTAACCTGGCCTAGCCCTATCAATCTAATGACGTTGCTAGGGGTATTGTCCGAGAATATTGATGTCATCCCACCTCCTTCTTCCCTAATAACATCTTCTACAACATCATCCTCCTTAGTAATAGCCTTGGTCATGCCTTCTAGGTCATCCTCTTAGGTCATTCGACCGATAAAAAAATGGAGGAAGAGGTCGTCGAAGTCATACCCATCAACTCTAAGATTTTTGCCTCCTACTCTCCCGGGCCCACCGTCATTGGCCACCAACATGACCCTTCTTGGGATCGTTCCACTACTATTGACCACTAACACTGTTGTTGGGGTTCATATGGAGTCGATGCTGATGGAACCCACGATGGTTGTGTTCTCCTCAGGTTGTGTCCTTCCTTCGTCTCTAAAGAAAAAAACTAAGCAGCCCCAAGGTCGACGTGGGGCGGCTGTCAAGGAACATATCGGTATGCTACCAATTATACCACTTTCGGGGATGATTGGGTGTGGTCATGAACCCCTGGTTAATCCTCCGGTGTATGCTCTAGAATCGATGAGTCCTGGTGGGGAGGGGCCTGATGTGGACGCAAAAATGCATCGTTTTTGATGTTTTTAAGCCCACATCTTAAGCTTTTCGGTTCCGGGAATAGGTTGTTTAATGCATTTCTTCTTACTTTCGTGCAGTGAGCCCTGAGTCTAGAGTTTCCAGGTATTTGGAGCAAAACGAGTGTATTTGTCAGAAAAAATAAGCCGAGCAGCTGTAGGACAGAAGATCGAGCCAAGAACGGGCAGCTGACTTTGGATCCTCAGAGCCATACGGTCCGTATAGGAATCCGGGCCAGAACAACGCCCGTTCCGTGCGACCTACCGGGCCGGAATGCCACACGGTCCGTGAGGGTTACCGGGTGCCTGAAGGGGAAAAGGAGACGTGCTCTCTGTTTTGATACGGAACCTGACCCGGTCCGTATTGCATGGGGGGCGGTATGTGATACGTCCCGTATCACTTAGAGGGCCGACACCTGACACGTTCTGTGCCACTTAGAGGGCCGGAATGGGCCTTATTACTGAAATGGCCTTTTTGAAGGAAAGTCTAATTAAAATAACCTCAGCATTCTATGCTCTCACCAAACTAGCCTCCTCTTTAATGAAAGTTTCATAATGCCAACCTTACCCTTTTGACTATTAATTTTTTTTGAAAAATAAAAAGGAAATGAAAAGAAAAAGTTGGTGCCGGTCAGGTCAACGCGCCATGTGGCGTGCTCTGGTTCTCTCCTTCATTTTTAATGTTATTTTCACTATTTCGCTCATATCTACTCCGTTTTAGCTCCGATTTGTTTCGTTCTTTCACCAATAATTTTATTTTTTCAAGGCCTACAAAACAAGACCAATCATTAATATATTTTGAACACTTGAAAAATATCGACCAACAACGAGGTTATGCACCGTTATTACTAAACGCTAAAAATATAAAAACGAGACATAAACTAGGTATAAATATAGGGGGAATGGTCAAATTAACTAGGACACAATTACGCTCATCAATGTCATCCAAGTCACCTCCATTTTAGTCTTCCCGCCAAAAAAAGTGCATGTCGTTAATTAATTGATGAAGCTGCAATTATAAATTGGACCAACAATCTCCACTTAAAATCACTCGAAATATCAATTTGTTGATTCGTCGAGCTATTGAATAACTTATTTCGAACTACATTTGAACATAAATTTCATGATTTTGTGTTCTTAAGATTGTAGTTAGTTATTGTCCGTCTCCCAGATCTGATGAGAGAGGTAGCCAGATCTGAATGTCAATCCTTTGATGTTTTCATTCGATCTAAGTGTCGATCTGAAATGAATTTTTCAGACTGGCACTTAAATATGCAAAATAAAGTGAAGATCTATAAAAGTTCGTCTAGAACTAATAAATATTTTCCAGAGTAGCAGATTTTAGACAAAATGAGAATAGACTTCTTGTTTCCCAGAAACATGAGTATAAGGTACAGAACACTATAAATAGTGTTCATTCATATGTCGCATACAATTTTTTTTACCAATCCTATTAAAGTTTGGATATCCTTCCAAAATTCTTAAAAGAGCAAAACAAACGAATAAAAATGACCTCTAAAAACACAATTAAAATCTAAAATACGACTTCCATCCAAAAAAAACAAGTTCAACAAAAAATAAAGCAGACAATCAATGAAGTTCATGAACACTTTGTGATTGTTATTTTTGCATGTTATGGTATTTTTTTTATCGTAGTCCATTTGTTGCTTAGATTTATTGAATAGTTATTTTTCAGATACGTAAGACATTAACCAGACTGTTAGTTCAAATTGGAATAATGTTTCTAGACTGGAATCTAGAACGCTAATAACAATTTCAGACTTTCCATTTAACCTGGACATTAACTCCTAGAACGCACATACAAACTGCAAAATAAAGTGAAGATCTATAAAAGTTCTTCTAAAACTAGAAAATATTTTCCAGAGTAGCAGATTTTAGACAAAATGAGAATAGAATTGTTGCTTCCCAGAAACACGAGTATAAGGTACAGAACACTAGAAATTGTGTTCATTCATATTTCCCATACAATATTTTTTTCTTAACAATCCTATTAAAGTTTGGATATCCTTCCAAAATATTTAAAAGAAACAAAACAAATGAATTAAAATGGTTTGTAAAAAAAACTATTAAAATGGTTGACTTAGGACTAATAAAATGGTTGAATTAGGACCATTAAAATTTAAAATTAATAATAAAGCAAACACACGTTAGTTTTTCATACCCAACCGTTACTTTTTGACAGAATCCGTTAGTTTGTTAACGATAATATTTCCTTTCCGATACATAGTTTCCAGATCCGTATAAGAATGTCCAGATCTGGTTTCTTTTCCGATACATAATTTCCAGATCCATAAACAGGACATGTAAATTTATTTCAGGTTGGGTACTAGTTGTAGATCTGGTTGGAATTTTTTAGAGCAGTTTGAGGGCGTGGAAAATAATTCTCATGGCAGTATGAGGATCAGGAAATAAATTCCTAGAACAGACAAGTCGATATTCCACAACATAAAAAACATAAGCATATTTTGGACATTCTTACTATAAGCTCACTTAGCTTAGTGGTAAGGGTTCATCTAATTTGGGCTACACCTAGGTTCAAATCCCACTATATTCAAAAAATCTATATATTTTTGTTTTCAGTTCCACTGAAAACCATTAAATAAATATTATTTGGTATTCACATAACAACAAAATGCAACGTAGCCCAATGGTAAGGGTCTCATCTGGCTTGGGCTATGCCTTGGTTCGAATCCCATTATATTCAAAAAGTGTATATATTTTTGTTTTCATTCTACTGAAAACCAATAAATAAATATTATTTGGTACTCATACAATAACAAAATACCACATAGCTTAGTGGTAAGTAGCTAGATTACATAGCATATTCTTGGGTTCGAATCCCAGAGGCTCAAGTTTGTTTGTAAAATAAACGAAATTTGACCCGAAACCTGGCCCACGACCCAAATTTGATTTAAAAGTCGACTCATATCTGCCCATGACCCGGTTGATCCTTTGGGAGGGAAAATTAAAGCCACGTGGATAAATAGAAGAAAAATAAAAAACAAACAAAGATTCTGGGATCTAACTTCTAAGTGTGGAAAGGGTATATAGGTTGTCACGCCCCGATTTCAGTAAACCGAACTCGGGACGCGAACGTTTAGAATAAGAAAACACTTTGCAAACATTTCCATTAAAACAATTTACAATAACAATTTAGTTCAACAAAGGATATTTACAAATCAACAAAAACGTCCCACAAGCGGACAAAAGGCGAGGTATCCGTCGCTAGACTAAAAGACAAAACCCGGACTCCGCTCCTAGCTCCACAAGCTTCGAGAGCTCACCTAGTCCGTCCCACGAACGGTACCTGTAGGAAAAGCAGCTAGGGGTGAGCGTTCGCTCACCACCACGAATAACAGACTGACTACGGCATACTTAGCAGACAAAGCCGGTGACACCAACCACGACCCAAAAGACACACACACGACCAGTACCTTCCTCAACTGACTCAACATTCGGACACGTGATGTAGACCTCACACTACGATTGACGACCTCCTCCAAAGACACGACTGACAACCACGCAATACCAAACAAGATCGCAAAGGATCGCAAACCAGCTGCCAAGAACGCCCTCCCGGGACTCTAACCCGGTCAGGCCAACCCAAGAATGCTGCAACTTACCGGGACTCTAACCCATAAGCCAGCCGGAAAATACTGCAACTTACTGGGACTCTAACCCATAAGCCAGCCGGAAAATGCTGCAACTTACTGGGACTCTAACCCATAAGCCAGCCAAGGTACGCTCACGAACCCAAACCACACACGCGCGGCCAGGACCCCTTTATTTTCGGGCGGGCCCCCTACCCCGTCTGAACATGCGGACGCGTGTGCTCGTGGACCCCCGTTTCAGGAAGCGGGCCCCCAACCTCCGGTAACCACAAACACAAGCAAGTTCACAACCAGTAACAACACAGGTTCAACACTCATAGGCACTCATGGCCACCAAGACACTAACAGTAAAACTCGGACTCAACAGCCCCACAGACACTCACGGCCTCCCAAGACACCAACCAAAAAACACGCTTGCACTTACCGAGACTCTAACTCGTAAGCCAGCTAAAGAGAGCTTGCAACCCCGAGACTCTAACTCGGTCAGGCCAGCCAAAGACGCCAACCTTAGTACACGGGCTCTCAAGGCCACCCAAAACTCAACAATAAATAACACGGGCTCTCACAGCCACCCAAGCTCGACGACAATTAACACACAACAACCTCCGGCATAAAACGATGCCTCCAACAGTCCTAAGATCACTAGTTTCACAACCAACCTCCGGGCATGGTCATATGCCTCCAGTAGAACAGTTATCGCTAAGTTCTCTGATCCTACGACACTACTAAGTGTCACATGCCTTTCCAATAATTACTAAGTTCCCGTAACATGCTTTTCTGATAAACGCTACAATCCCGTATCATGCTCTTCTAATATTTAAATAAACCTATTCAACCCACGACACCCCGGTGTCACATGCAATTCTACTGTTAACTTTCCCCAGTCAGGGCCGAGATCCGGCTACTTTTCCCTACCTCAACTGAAGAGCAACCGCTACGCTTCCTAGCTGCTGACGTTCTGGCTCGCTAACTCCGAGCTTCACTTCGATCGAAGCCGGACGCTAAAGAGGACACGAAAGCCATAAATTAATAACGGTTCCACCGCTAAATTAAAGGTTACTATTAAACCAGTCTAGACCCGACAATTGTCCATTAAACTCGAGCGGGCTAAAAGCGGGGTCACGGCGAATCGGGTTTGAGTACCCGAGCACCGAAACCGGTGCATGCGAGGCACGGTCCCAATGCACAAATCCCGAGGTCCGATTCAGCGGTCCGCTTTTGTTCCTTTTTTTTTAAACCCAAGTAGCGTTCCATTCTACCCAAAATTCCAGATTCGTTCCCAATTCCGATTACCAACCGTTTAGTCAAAACAGAACGGTTTTTGTTTTAAATCAAATTCCCTTTTTAAATTCAAATCTATTTCCGTTCCGATCTTTGTTTTTGAACAACCGCCCCTAAATCCCGTTTACAAATTTGATTCTCAACTCCTCGATTTTAAACCGTTTTTAAAACCGAAACGCCTTTAATTTCCTTTTCATTTTAAAACCTTCTTCCTTAAATTTGATTTTCCGTTTTACCACCTTTTCTTTCCAAAACAATGATTTCGATTCAACCGAAGCAGATCCAAAATCCATCTTTTACTCCAATCTGATTTAATTGTTCCCTTTTCGATTCAAAAACCGTTCCAAATATTAATCAATTCCATTAGCGGGTTTAATCAAATATTAAACGATTTCATTAACAATTTTAACACTAAACAGATCCAAACTAAATCGAAACGGTTTTATTTCACTTTCTTTGTTTGTTGCAACTAAACCCGATTTACAATAGTTCGAAGACGGGAAAAAAAAATAGAGGTTCGGTTTCGAACCGGTCGGCCGCCGGCGAGGCGGCGTCGGCCGGGGCCTAACCGTAGAGAAGGGACGGCAAGGGCGGCGGCGGCGCACGGCGGCGCACGGCGGTGCACGACGACGGGCACGGCGGTGCACGGCTGGACTCTTCTCGGCTCAGATCCGGACGGCCATGGAGGCTTCGTCCCGGATCTGTCGAACGCGCCGGAGTCGAGCACGGCTGAGGAAGACGGCGTGGGGAGCTCGGGGACGGCGGCTTGACGGCGGCGTGGTTGGACGGATCTGGTGAGGGAGGAGGGTCGGACGGCGAGCTCGGGCTCGGTCGGCGCTGGCGTGGTTGGACGGAGGAGGTGAGGAAGGACGGAGGTGAGGGTCGGGGACGGCCGGTGGAGGTAGGCCGGTGGCGGAGGAGGAAGGAGAGGACGAGGGCGGCGGTGGCTCCGGTAGCTCGGGAGGGAGAGACGGGGAAGAGGAGACGAGGAGTGGGAGGAGCTGGCCGGACGTGGGAGGTCGCCGGAGACCGGATCGGAAGGAGGGGTCGGAGACGACGAAGAGGAAGGAGTGGGGGAGGGTGGCTGCGGCTGAGTAGCGAGAGAGAGGAAGGGGATTTTAGGGTTTGACCCTAAAATTGCCCTTAAATAGGCAGGCCTGGTAAGTGGGCCGGGCTATCCGGGTCTGCAGCTTGGGCCGGGTCTGGCCCGCCCGGTCCAGCCTTTTGAATTTATTTATTTATTTTTTTTTTTTTTTGACTTTTCGAACCGCTTCCCAATCCCGTCAATTAAAACCCGTAAAGACAATTAAATTTTCGGGACTTTACATAGGTAATCTTATAATTTTATCATACAAAAAGAAAATCAAAAATAAAAGAAATAAGTTCAGCTAAATTACGGGGTCTGCCACCGTAAGACTTTTCTAAAAAAAAGGCCATTTGGGTAAATAGGCCGGCCGGAATGTGGCATGTTCCGTGCCACGCTCCGTGCCACGCATGATCAGACCTGCGTTTTCAGAAACCCTATTTAAGTAATTTCAAGACATAATTTAAGGGGTTACGAATTTTGGGAGCAAAAAAGGAGAACTTTGGAGCTAGGGTTTGGAGCTTGAAGGAAGAGAAGTGTTTTAGAGCAAGGATTGAAGAATATTTTGGGTTTTACATTTCGTATTTGGGTATTGTGTATCAAACTCATTACATTATGTTTATCTACATGTCTTCTTCTTCACTTTGCTTGTTCTTCTTCTCCATCATGAGCTAAACTTCCATTTGATCTAGGGTTAGGGGAAGCAATATGAGTAATTGATTCAATGAGTTTGTAGTTATATTGTGAAATTTGTGTTTAGGATAATGTTTACATAATTTGGATTTAATGCTTCATCAAACTGGCCATTTGATAGTTGATTAGGTTTTAGCATTCAATAATCGAAAGTTGGGAGTGATAAAAGGACTAAGGATTATGTAACTCGGGTTTAAATCTAGTCTCTAATAAAGTTAGGTTAACACGAGTGTAACAGCTATAGGCGTGTAAACCGAAAGTTAGAGGAGTTCATGAATCGTAATGTTGTATGTCTCACTACACTTAGATTAGAAATAACTAGGTGGTCAGATTATACTAGGGACCTAATTCGATCGAAAGATGTTTAGGACCAGCTGAGAGAACTTTCGTTACCTTAGACTTACCTTATTTGCATATGTAAACACAAACCCTTGCGAGTCAATAGTCATATTGTGACCCCGTTAAAGCCCTAGATCACCTTTTCCCCTGAATTTCACAAAGACTTGAACTTTTCTCTTAGTTTATTTCAATTTGCTTTACAATTTGTTGTTTAGAATTTTCAAAACGAAAACCAATCAATTCTCAGAAACAGATTAATAACAGATTATAAATCGAGTGACTGTGTTACTGCTCCCTTGGGTACGATAATCGGACTTAAAACCGATTTAATACTTGACGACCGGTGCGCTTGCCGCGCCCTTTTTGTGGGTTAATTCTCAGGGCGTCAAGTTAATGGTGCCGTTGCCGGGGAGCAACTAAGGCAACACTTCATATTTCTAATCTGTGTTGAGACTGTTTCACTTATTTTTATTTTTATTTTGTTTTTATGCACTTGCGATCTCACCAATCTCTGAGCCTATTTACTGCAGATCTTGAAGAGGTTGAGAGGAACGCTAGGCTATTGAGAAGGGAGAGGAAAGCAGCTACAATGAACCTCCCACCCGGGAACGACCCAAATGACCTGATCAATCAGTTGAAGCAAGATGGCACAGATCAGCACACGCCACAACCTCCTGTTAGGAATCAACAAGCAATCTTGGGGCAGCAAGGAAACAATCTACCTGTGATTGAAGCAGCACCAAGACAAAGGGTGCTGATGGAGTACGGTACCCCCTTTTCTATTGGGGGTGGATCAAGTATTGCAACCCCAACAATTACAGCCAATCAATTCAATATTGATAGCTCGCTCTTGCATCTGCTAAAGAGTGACCCGTTTCATGGGAATGCACACGAGGATCCTCTGGGCCATCTGACAACATTTTCAGAGATCTGCGCTACATTCAAGACGAATGGAGTCACAGAAGAGGCAATACGGCTCCTAGCTTTTCCTTTCTCATTGAAAGATAAAGCGAGTCATTGGTTAAGATCCTTTACAGTAGGATTCATCAGAACCTGGGATCAGCTGGCAGTACTATTTTTGAACCAATACTTTCCTCCAAAGAAAACAGTGCAGCTAAGAGCATCAATTAACTCATTCAAGCAACAAGGTGATGAGTCGCTGGTTGAGGCATGGGAAAGGTTCTCAAGTTACCTGAGGCAATGTCCCCATCATGGCATCCCCTTGTGGTTATACATGCAGACTTTCTATGCGGGATTGAATCCAGGAAGTCAAGCTCAGTTGGACTCCGCAGCGAGTGGGTCTTTTGTACAAATAACACCAGAAGAAACTGTTGAACTCCTAAATTTGATGGTGTCCAACAATGCATGGCACTCTGAGAGAGGAGTGGTACCAGGCACAGTCAATGCAGTAGACTCCTCGATTATGCACAAGATGATGGAACAGATGCAAATCATGACACAAAAGGTGGACCATATACAAAGGCAGTTCGGTCAATTCGATCAAATGGGCGATCCATCACAGGAGGAAACTGCGAACTACTTGGAGGGCATGTCCAGGGCCAAGATTGATCCATTGATAAATGACCCGTACTCGGCCACTTATAATTCAGGGTGGAAGAACCACCCCAATTTCTCATGGAAACCTCAGGGACAGAATTCAAATCCCCCTGGTTATCCACAAAGATCTCAAGGGCAGGGTTATCAACAGAGGAACCAAAATCAGCACTATCAACAGAATACCCAGAATGCCAATTCCCAAGAGTCTTCCTCAAAAATGGAAAAGATGATGCTCTCACTTTTGACTCAATTTGAAGAAAAGAATAAGATAGACTAAGAGAAGAATAGGAGAGACGAGGAAGAGAAAAAGATGACCCGCGCTCATTTCCAAACTCTAGAGACTCAGGTTGGGCAATTGTCCCAAGCTATGCATACGAGAGCACCTGGAAGCCTACCCAACAATACTGAGAAGAATCCTAGGGAAGGAGCTCATGCAGTAGCTTTGAGGTCCGGGAAGCAGCTAGAAGGACATGTGGCAGAAGAGGAGCTAGAGGTAGCAAAGACTCCAGAGCAAGAAGACAATGTTGAGGAACTGGAGCAGAATGCAAGCTCAGAGTCTACAGAGGATCAAAGGCATGCCAAAGGTAAGAAGGTAAGGGAGTCCTTGGTTGAGACAGAAACGAGGACTCCACCTCTTCCTTTTCCATCTGTGTGCAAGAAAAATAAATTAGATAAGCGATATTCTAAATTTCTGAACATGTTTAGGAAGTTAGAAATCAATATACCTTTTCTTGATGCTATACAGAGTATGCCAATTTATGCTAAATTTCTTAAAGATATTATTACTAACAAGAGAAAATTAGGGGAACATGAGACAGTGAATCTTAGTGAAGAATGTTCTGCAGTACTACTCAATAAGTTACCCCCTAAACTTAAAAAATCAGGTAGTTTCACCTTGCCATGTGAGATGGGGAAAATATATTTTGCTAGAGCCTTATGTGACTTAGGAGCAAGCATAAATTTGATGCCCTTATCCGTCTTTAAGAAATTGGGATTAAGAGAGGAACCTATATCAACATCAGTAACCCTACAACTAGCAGATAGATCTATAAAATATCCAAGAGGTATTATTGAGGATGTGTTAGTCAAAGTTGGCAAATTCATATTTCCTGCTGATTTTATAATTTTGGATATGGCTGAGGACTATGAGATTCCTCTAATTTTGGGCAGGCCATTTTTGGTCACAGCTCGAGCCCTTATAGATGTGGAACAAGGTAAGTTGACCTTGAGATATGGTCAGGAAGAAGTAGTCTACAATGTGTTTAAATCTATGGAACATGCTAGTCCTGATAATACATGTTTTCGAATCGATGCTTATGATCATGTTATTCAAGAGAATTTTAATATGTGTGAATTTGAGACTCCTCTTGAGGCATGTTTAGTAGACAGTATTGATGAACTGTGTGTATCTTCACAGGAAAGTGCAGATGAAGTGATCCAGATGTTGGAGGCTTGTCCACCTTGGAACACTCGTAAAACCCCCAAGTTTATCACATTGGAAGCAACTTCGGGGCCAAAGTTGAAGCCCTCAATTGAACAAGCCCCATAACTTGAATTGAAAACCCTTCTTGAGTCTCTTAAATATGTATTTTTAAATGACAATAACACTTTACCTGTAATAGTTTCTGCTGCATTGTCACCTCTACAGGAAGAAAATCTGATGAGGGTTCTGAAGGGACATAAAAAGGCCTTTGGATGGACCATTGCAGACATTCAAGGGATAATTCCAGCCACATGCATGCACAAGATACTCATGGAAGATGATCACAAGCAGAGTGTGCAGTAGCAAAGAAGACTAAACCCGCTGATGCAAGAAGTAGTGAAAAAGGAGGTAATCAAGCTCCTAGATGCAGGTATCATCTATCCTATTTCTGATAGTGCGTGGGTTAGTCCAGTTCAGTGTGTGCCTAAAAAGGGGGGAATTACAGTAGTAAAAAACGATAATAATGAATTAATCCCAACTAGGACCGTTACAGGTTGGAGAGTATGTATTGACTATAGGAAATTGAATGATGCCACCCGTAAGGACCATTTTCCCCTACCTTTTATCGATCAAATGTTAGAGATATTAGCAGGACATGACTATTATTGCTTTTTAGATGGATATAGCGGGTATAACCAAATTGCCATAGACCCTAAAGACCAAGAGAAAACTACTTTTACTTGTCCTTATGGTACATTTTCATATAGGAGAATGCCTTTTGGTTTATGCAATGCTCCCGCTACATTTCAAAGATGCATGCTTGCAATATTTCATGACATGGTAGGCACATATCTAGAAGTGTTCATGGATGATTTTTCTTTGTTTGGTTCCTCATATGACAACTGCTTAAGTAATTTAGATGATGTATTAACGAGGTGTGAGGAATCAAATCTGGTGCTTAATTGGGAAAATTGTCATTTCATGGTTACACAGGGAATAGTCTTAGGACATAAAATCTCCTCAAAAGGGATTGAGATAGACACAGCTAAGGTGGATGTAATTGGGAAATTACATCCGCCTGATTCAGTAAAACGAGTTAGGAGCTTTTTAGGACATGCAGGCTATTATTGTAGATTCATAAAGGGATTTTCAGAACTATCTAAACCACTAAGTAATTTACTTGTTAAAGATGTTCCTTTTGTATTTGATGATGCTTGTCTAACTGCTTTTAAAACTCTTAAAGAGAAGTTAGTAAATGCACCTATTATGGTAAGCCCGATTGGTCTCTACCTTTCGAACTCATGTGTGATGCTAGTGATCTAGCTATTGGGGCTGTCCTAGGACAGAGAAAAGACAAGGTATTCCATACAATTTACTACGCTAGTAGAGTACTGAATGAAGCTCAGGTAAATTACGCTACAACTGAAAAAGAATTACTTGTTGTAGTATTTGCATGTGAAAATTTGCATTCCTATCTAATCTTGTCTAAGGTAATAGTATATACTGATCATGCTGCCCTGAAATATTTGCTGAGTAAGAAAGATGCTAAACCCAGATTACTGCGATGGATTCTTTTGTTGCAGGAATTTGATTTAGAAATTAAGGATAAGAAAGGGGTAGAAAATGTAGTTGCTGATCACCTATCTAGGATTGAAAATCCTTACGAAAACACTAAAGTGCCTATAAATGAGGAGTTCCCTGATGAACACCTCTATAAAGTAGATGACCAAAAAGCCCCATGGTTTGCACATTTTGCAAATTATTTGGTTTCGGGGATAGTACCCGGGGATCTAAAATCCCACCAGAAAAAGAAATGTATACATGATGCAAAAGATTATATATGGGATGATCATCTGTTGTTTAAGGTTTGTGCAGATCAAATGATAAGGAGGTGTGTACCCGACTCTGCAATCCAAGAGATCCTCTTTCACTGTCATAGGGGAGAAGTAGGAGGGCATTTTGGTCCTGCCAGAAAAGCTCGTAAGGTGCTTCAGTTAGGTTTTTATTGGCCTACACTCTTTCATGATGCCTATGTATATGTCAAATGTTGTGATCGATGTCAGCGCACAGGTAATATATCTAGGAGGCAGGAGATGCCAATGAACATCTCTCTTGAGGTAGAATTATTTGACCTTTGGGTGATTGATTTTATGGGACCTTTTCCACGCTCGAATAGTAATGAATACATTCTAGTGGCTGTGGATTATGTATCCAAATGGGCAGAAGCAGTGGCTCTGCCCATAAATGACCATAAACCGGTATTAGCCTTTTTAAAGAAAAATATTTTTTTCCCGGTTTGGTGTACCTAGGGCAATAATTAGTGATGGTGGAAAACACTTTTGCAACAAGTATTTTTGGAAACTTTTAGCTAGCTATGGAGTCCACCATCGACTTGCCACACCATATCATCCCCAAACTAGTGGTCAGGTAGAAGTGACCAATAGGGAACTAAAGAGTATCTTGGAAAAGACCGTCAATGCATCTAGGAAGGATTGGTCTACCAAGCTTGATGATGCTCTCTGGGCTTACAGAACTGCATTTAAAACCCTTATTGGTTGTTCACCTTATAGGCTTGTGTATGGGAAATCCTGTCATTTACCTGTTGAATTAGAACATAAGGCTTTTTGGGCAATTAAATTCCTTAACTTTGATCCCCTAGCTTGTAGTTTAAACAGAGTAGTGCAGATAAATGAATTGGAGGAATTTCGATCTCAAGCCTATCACAATGCCGCACTGTACAAGGAGAGAACAAAAGCAAGGCATGACAAAAACATCAATCCCAGAAAATTTAAAGAAGGAGAACGGGTTTTGCTTTATAATTCTAAACTCAAGCTCATAGCTGGTAAGCTCGTTTCAAAGTGGAGTGGGCCTTTTCGGGTGATGAGGGATCTCTCTAAGTGAGTCGTCGAGATCTCCGATGGTAAAGGGGCCCCATTTTTAGTGAATGGGCATAGAATCAAGCACTACTACAGTGGTATGATTGGGAATCAGGAAGTATTTTTCCTACAAGAGCCTGAAGTTGAGGTGTAGAGGCGGCATAAGCCGCCTTTAAGTCGAGCCAACGACTTTAAACAAAGGCGCTTCTCGGGAGGCAACCCGAGGTGTGTATATGTATTTATTATGTTTTAAGTTGATCTGATTAAGGATGTATGTCACTGCAGGTACCAGGGTTTGGGGTCTGAAGGAGAAAAGAGAAGCAATCGCCACTGTTCTGATCCTCTGAGCAATACGGAAAGGGCCATTCAGAGGGCCTCTTTGTGACACGGAACGGATGTCGAACCGGGCCGCTATGAAGCACGTCAGGGGCCGAAAAACGGGCCGGAACGAGTCCCTTTACGGGTCGGAGCAAGGGCCGGAGTGTGAAGCGGTACGGTTTATCTAACGGGCCGGATTGCAATACGGGTCGGGCTTTTGAGCGGGCCGGTCTGTCGCACGTCACGGATGACTTGCCGTGCCGACCAATGGGCTGGCCCAAACCTGAAAACCTGACCCCTTTCCTAAACACCTAAGCCACCACTCCTTTTTCCTCACCTTATCTCCTTCGTCCCAAACACTTATCCTTCATCTCAGTAACTCCTTATACCCCAAACATATACTTTCATCTCTCTACATCAACCCTCATCCTCAACACCAAAAACCCTCCACAGCAACATCAAACCACCCCCTCCATCTCCATCAGCACCTCATCGACACCTAAGGGAAATCACCGGCGCAGTGTAGAAGACCCGTTCCGGCCAGCGTTCTGGGCCGTCCCAAGACCTCCACCGGCACGCGTTCCGGCGTTTACAGCGAAGCTCTAGGTTCTGCGTTTCAGCACGGGAAGAGACTCGTCCCGCATTGTATTCCGGCACGGTCAGCAACCCGTCCCGCATCCTATTCCGGCACGGTCAGAAGCCCGGTCCGGTTGACAATCCGGCCCTCCAGGAGATCCGTTCCGTGCCGCATTCCGGCACGCCCTGTGACCCCCCCGTACTTCATTCCGTGCCAAACCAGTGAAGGGCAGAATTCCAAAATGTCAGAGACAATCCACTACCAAATGAAGAAGAGAACTCGCAAGGGTCTAACAGGGGAAGGATCAAGCTCCCAAGCACGGAATCAAGAAGCCCCAAAGCAACCTGTGGAAAATTGGATTGACACGAGTCCACTGCCACGACGTCCTTGTTCGCCTGACTCGGATATAGGTACCCCTGGCATCCCTTGCCTTCTTTTCAGTGATAACCCTGTTCGGAACACACGACTCGAGCTTCTGCAGGGAAGAGAAATAATGACACCCAAGTTTGTCGACTTGGGCTTTGTGTAAACAGGACTCTGGTGTAGGGAGGAGTTTATCAACCGGCTGGAGGAAGTCGGTTGGTCAACTCTTTCCACTTGGTATCCTCGTTCCTATAGGAACCTAACACTAGAGTTCTTGGCGTCATTTAGCATTCGATGGGCCAATAACGATAGGGTCATGTGTTTCCGGTTGTATGGACGAGAGTTCCGACTCTCCCAAAGGGAGTTCGGGCTAGTTCTTGGTTTCACTCCCTATGAGGGGGACCTACCCGACCCACCCACAGTAGCGGAATGCTGGATACATATTTCAAAGCCTGGGGATGGCTTTAGCAACAGTCTGAACGCTACTCGGTTGAAATCCCCTGTGCTGAGATATTTCCACATAGTGTTGCCAGACACCATTTTTGGTAGGGGAGACAATGCTCATACCCTTACATGTAGGGAAATCAAGATTATGTACTGCTTTGAGGTGGGAAGAAGAGCTCCCTTTGAATTCTCTATCCTGGAATATTTAGAGGAACAAGCTAAGAAGAAAAATGGAAAAATTGGGTGTGCTGCAATAGCTACCCAATTGGCACAATCTCTCGGAATGTGGGATGATCCTCAAGAGGAAGCCATGCCTCTACCCACTCAGGGGGATTACATAGACATAGTCATCTTCAGCAAGAAGGAGTTATTTGAGGGTGTTGGGGGTAATCCGACACTAGAGGAGCGAGTGATGGCTCTACAGGAGGAGATGACTGAGCTCCGGGCTGAGGTAGCTGACTTGAGACAGGGCCAGGGCATGCATGACACTATTCTCCAGAGTCAGCCCACTGATATTCGGTACGTCCGAGAGCAGGTGGATCTCTGGAAGAATGTGTCGGGCCACATTGATTGGATTAGGCAGTGGATGGAGTCAGATTGGTACTATTAACTCCTCGCATCCTCTTGGAAACCCGACGGTATCACAGGCCTCGACATCAATGGCATCGATATAAGAAACTCTATCGTCTTTCTCTATTACGGAGGATGAGGACACCATTATCGACGTCTTGTTCACCTAGATGGATCATTCTGTCCTCGCCCGTCAAAGATTTGGTATGGTGGGACGCTTACTCACGGGCCAACCGTACCGCGAAAAAGTCATGTTAAAAGTTGTCTCTAACACTTGGGGTAGATATGCCGAAGGACTCGTTATCTAAGACCTTAACCCCAAGGATTTTGTGTTCTTCTTTGCGTCACATGATTCAAAAGAATAGGTCCTCCGGAACTAGCCCTGGTGCTATGATGGGTACCCGCTCATCCTTGGGGATATCAGGGACCCGTTAGAGAGTGAGCTTCCAAGCATGGATCACATCCAGTAGTAGGTGTAGGCACAGGGTCTTCCGATGCAGATCCGAACTCGAGCCACAGGGGAAATCATTGGCACCAGACAAGCTCGAGAATACCCCGCTTCGATATCTCCCTTTTGCATGTCAAACCGGACTAGCTCGGATAGAATTTTGCTATAGATTGGAGCAAAGGGGCGCCTATATGTCTGAAGTGTCCTCCAGGATTTGATCCACTATCGTAGATTACCCTACCTAATGAACCATCACCTCGTGAAAGAGGCCCAATTGTACCCCGAACACCCTACTTAATAGCCCAGCAGGGCAGGTAAGGGTTGGGGTTGTGCAATTATTTACCAAGGGGAGAGCTCGAATACAACACTCGGCTCTACCAGCCCTTCATGGACTGTCCCATTTGATGAGACATTGAAGAAGATAGGGGAAGCAAAGGAACCAAGAGAAGAATAGGTGAGAGCCAACAAACAACCTCGCTGGAAGGAATGTTGAGTGCCCAGGGATTCAGACATCATTACCGGTAGGGATCCCTGAATCGTCACTATCCTCCCACCCGTACTGTTTAGTTCAAGTTCAATCGTACTTCTCACCAAAAAAAGAGTCATCCACATAGAATCAAGCAACGTTTACGCACTACTTTAAACGATTCTCGATAATATCAATTTTTAGTTCACTTTCTTGTTGTTGAAAGCCGGTTGTGATAAGTGACTATTTTTCTAGAGTTGGTTGAAAAAACGCTTTAGGGATCTAATCTCTGCCCTGATTCTTTTATTTTAATACAAATATACCCCTTTCCTTTGAATAAGCCCTAGAAATTCCACAACCATCGACATGACCAACAAGTGTTTGAAAAGAGCAAACAGAAATCCAAATGCATTGATTGATTCACCATTTACATTTATTAACAAGAAAGCTCAAATCCAAAAACAAGAAAAGTCAAACCAGAAGCTATAAGCTTTCAGAGCAACATCCCACGAACATAAAATATATCTGCAAAGCCTAAGCATAGTCTTCAGAAGAAGCCACTGGGCTGTATGACCCAATGAAGATGTCACCGTAGACCAGTCCAGCCAATCCTCCCCCAACAAGTGGGCCCACCCAGTAAATCCAGTTCTGCGAGAAGTCTCCGCTGACCACGGCCGGCCCGAAGGACCGAGCCGGGTTCATGGATCCACCGCTGAAGGGACCGGCGGCTAAGATGTTGGCACCGACGATGAAGCCAATTGCGATAGGGGCGATTGTACCCAAAGAGCCCTTCTTGGGGTCAGCTGCGGTGGCGTAAACGGTGTAGACCAAAGCAAAGGTGATCACGATCTCCATCACCACTCCTCCGATTGCACTCACTCCGGAAGCAACCCCATGTGTTGGCACACTCTGAGGTGTAACATATTCATCAAATTATTCCACTATTATTCAATCATTCTATATAATGTACAGACAGAGGTTTACTATTCACTACATATCTCACATGTATATACAAATTACAATAATTAGATCATGAATAATAAACAGTCCAAATATTGGTATACAATCAGATATCTAAATTTTTCAAATCAGATTATAATAAGATTGAACAATTCATAAATATATGTAAATGACTTGGTGACTAAAAACATTATAAGGTCCGATTTAATATTTTTAAATTATAGACAATTTTCTATTTATGGCCAATATATAAAAATAAGTTTATACATTTATCCCAAAAAATAATGTAAGAATTATATATCTAGACTCAAAGTAGAGACTCGGACAAAAATAATTAAAATATTTAAGGATCAGTATGGGTCGAGGCAACAGGGTTGGGGTCTGGAACACAATTATAAATTGGTCACATCACATATCTTATTAATTGATTGCATATCAATTATATGATTTCAATAAGTATCAATATTTTAGGGTAATTTGTTGTTCGTAACTCATACATAGGGTCGGCCCAACAAATTTAGGGGCCTAAAGCGGTGATTTATATAAATTCTTATTTTACGAAAAAAAATCTTTTAATCAGATTATGCTTAAATAAGATTGTTAAAATACATGTAAAATAAATAAAGATTGTTTTTCTTATCAGACTAGAATGAGGCTTCTAAAATATTTTTTTGGATTTTTATACTTTGGATTTTTATACTTATTGATAATTAATACAAACAAATTAATATTAAATATTTAAGCCTTGTTTGAGTTAGGGGCCTTAAGCTATTGTTTAAATAGTTTAAGGGTTGAGCTGGCTCTACCCATACATAAAAATAGGCTTTTATATTTAACCTTTTTTTCTATGTAAACATCTTCATAGCTCATATCATAACACTTTATCATTGGAATATATATTTAGTTAAACTTCACAAAATAACAACTTAATCTTACTGTTATGTGAAGTTTTTATGTTACTAACTTTTTTTAGATTGTTATTTGAAAATGGTTACTACTTCAAAGGATGTAGAAAATGAGTACCATGCCACCGGTAACAAATTCGAGGAGGAAACAGGCAACGACGGAGCCGAGGCACTGGGCGATCCAGTAGAAAAGGCCGGTGAGGATGGTGATGTTGCCGCCGACGGCCAATCCGAGAGTGACAGCTGGGTTGAGGTGACCACCGGAGATGTTGGCGGCTATGGAGACGCCGACGAAGAGTGCAAATGCATGAGCGATGGCTATAGCCACCAGACCCGCCGGGTCCAAGGCTGCATCGCTCGTCAGCTTGCCGTAAGCAATGGCGGATCCAACTCCGGCGAACACGAAGAGGAGAGTGGCGATGAACTCGGCCAGGTAAGATTTTAGTGATCCTACACTGAAAGAGTCGCCAAAGCTACCCAAAGCCAACTTCACCATCTTCGGTTTCTAGACGAGACACTGAAGAAGATTAGAGAAGTCTTGGTTTGTTTAGTTGTACGATTAAGGTGATGAAGATGGCCTTTATTTATATAGAGCTTAAAGAGACCGTAAGCCATTGTGTTCATACAAATCCACTTAGTAAAATAAACTAAGTATATGGATTAAGTCACATTTGTTTAATGTGATTGGCTTTTTGATTGTGTGGTTCCGTATTATTTATATTTCGGTTTTTAATTTTTATAACTCGAATCATATAGAGTCGAGGACGTCTGTTTAAGGTTAGGTTTTGGTGTCGTCTTTTCGGTGAACATTAGGCACGATTCTCGTCTTCTCCTTCTTATTCCCCATCGTCTTCATTTTGTACACATGCAAGGAATATGGACAACCAAGGACTACGTCTAGGGGTAGAGTAGGCGTCGCTAGTCCGCGATGGTTGTCGACAGGCTTTCTTCTCTACCTACGATCTCGATGCACCCTGAAATGATTTTGACAGCGATTCCACCAAAATCATAGGAATCCATAATAAAGCATGAGTCTGATCCTCTTTATTAGAGATAAAAGTTGTTGGCGGCGACACGGGAATCTGGGTGGGAGGCCGAAGGAGGACACGAGATAGACTGCAACGGAAAAACTCTAGGCTCGTCAGCGAGGTGTTGAAGATGAGAGCTACTGAATATCGATGCTATGGTGATCAAAGAACTAGGATGACCTACACAGATATTGATACTCCAACTCAGGTGATGACTGCTCAGCTAGTCTTGCCAAAGGGCCATGAGTTGAAAGACGGTTGTGGGACAATATAATGGTGTATTATCCCATAAAAAAACGAGGGTGAGTTATCCCGTCCCTTTACCATCAGGCGGAGCTTCCCATATCTGTTCCAGAGAACATTATCTATCAACGAGCGGTCGAGAGTCACCCTTACAGCCTTCCACGAGGCAAGTTTCAATTTATTTTAATTTATGTTATTATTAATTATTTTTGTCAAATTTATTTCAATTTTATATAATATTTACTATTTCAATAAACAATTTAATAAATTCAACAAAATATACATTTAGCATCCAGTTAGCATCCAGTTAGCATCCACTCACACGCTGGGTCTAATCCAAACTCATACACCTAGTTCTCACTATTGTGGAACACAGTTAAATTTAAAGCCTAGGAGCCACAATTTTGCACCATCAACATTCGAGCTCTTAACCTAAACTCTTGTGTTGTACATGTTCTAAGGATATGAATATACAAAATATTTTATTTGCTTATAAGTAATTTATATAGATGTTTATCTATAACTAATTAACATTTATTACATTTGGCAATAGAAAAAGGTCACAGCCGGCGCCGACCATGGCCATGGTTCGGGCCAGGCATATGATTGGGTGCCGACCAACCGCCTTTTTCTTAATTTTCTATTAAGGTTGGTGTTATGAGGGTAGAGACAAGAACATTAATCCATAATTAATGAGGTTATGGACAATAAAATTAATGTAAAATGTGTGGATGATAATGATGCGGCTATGGAATATGTGTTATAAATGTCTTATGCTTCGATAAGAAGGAGGTCTCGTGTCATTTTCCTTACATAAAACCCGAGCAATTTGCAATAATGATGCTGGAGCTTGGAGATAATCTAAACAATATTAATGTGTTCTATTCAATTTAATGCCCATAAAATAATAGCAATTATTAGTTCCATAGCTCTAGGTGACAGTGATGAGTTGTAAGGATCGATTTTTTATTAGCAAAAGGTTTAGGTAAGGGACGAAATCGTGATTTTAGGATCTAAAATCATTGCTAGTAAACTTCTAAATAATGGGGTTTACAGATCTACTATTTTTAGAAATTTGCAGATCTACTATTCATTGGAATGGTTGGTGTAAAATAATATATTATGTAATTTTAATATATACTGCTGTTTTTAATTTTGTTAATCTGATTATATAATTTTTTTTTATTTCAAAAATCCTTATTATGTCATCTATACGTATCAATGTGTTTAAAAATGCTGACATGTAAAATGCATCAAATATAAATCGATTGAAGATTATAAATGTTAAAGCAAACTGCTAATGCACCTACGCAAGGTAATTTAAATATTAATGATACGTATGCGTGTTAATCATTTGTTGGAGTAACCTCACATCACATGTCCACCATGGAAACAGGTGTCTAGTGTGCCATTGATCTGGGAGAGAATCAAGATCTATATTTTGTTGTTGCTGCATGGATTAATATATTGATGGAGATGATAATGTTTAGGAGGTCAGGAAGAAGGTGGGTTGGGTCACAATACACGTTTAATTAGAGGAAACGATCTGGTGGGCTCATCTTGTGATTCTAGCTGCATCATTGTCTCTACTCCAATCTATCTGAATGGTAGGTTTTTTGAACAGAAGGTACAACCTTATTGAGATTTAATTGTAGTCTCGAGAAGAATAGTTAGAAAGAGGACGATGTGTAGATAAGGCTACATGTCTAAATATAACTGAGATGTTGACGGTTATTTTGAGATATCTAAATGAAAATCTAAAATAAAAACAAAATCATAAAGTAATAAAATTAATCCTGATTCAACCTGAGATCAGAAATAGATGCCTAGAAATAGTTGAAACCTTATGTGAGACTCACTAATCTTCTGGGTGAAGAGCTTGACTTGGACAGGGAACATAGTAACTAGTAAAGGGACCCTATCTAGAGTCGGGTTGACATTCCTCCTTAACAAACCGTCTAAGAATAGGTCTCATGGGCCCCGGCGAGCTGTTTCCTAGTTCTCGCTTGAACCTCTTCGGGGTACGTAAATTCCGGTGCCCTATTCGTCACTAGGGTCTTCTTCAGATCAACTCATGTGGGGAGTCCTTATGACACCCTCATAATTGGTGTTCTGGAAGCTGGTGGAATCAAGGAGAACCCCTTGGAAACCCTGTCGGGTTTATCCTAGCTACCAAGAGATTAGGGTTAGTTGTCATAACCAACCATGCATTTAGGGCCATACTTTCCTTGATCTCTCCCGATGAGCGGGTAGGCCAGGCGGAAATAGAGCCCCCCCCTGTATGCGGATTTCTTAGGCAGAACGATATGTGTCATTGTTGATCACCGCTCACCTAAAAGTGAGACATCCTGGACCATCATCGGCGGAAGCCTGGATAATAGAGCCTCGCCTTTCCTTGGCTGAGAACAGTGGCAAGATCCAGCATTTTCATCGAGGGGGGCACCACTATACATTTTTTTAAATCATAACTAATGTAAAAACAATATCGTATAAATTGAGTTTCACATAATAATATTTATAAAATGACTATTAATCATACTGTGACGTCAAGATTTTGGAAGTTTTGTAAAATATATTAATTGTCACCATGGTCAAAAACATATATCTCAAAATATATAATCATATTGTCATACAATTCAGTTGACATGAACTAATCTCGAATATTAAGTGCACAATATAGAACAGATGGTCATTTTTCGATATTTGTTATAAGACTTTCATAATAGATTTTTCAAACTTATCTTTACTATTTTTTTTATTTTTTTTCACAAAAAATTATCCGATTTTGTCAAAATTTCATTTTCATCGGGATAGATTTTCAGAATTTTTTAAAATATCTCTACATGATTATATTAGTTTTATAGAGAACTAATTTTAAAACTCAAATCATTTCAATTTTTTTAAACTCAAATTGATGATAATATAATAATATCTCTAAACCCTAAATAGTAAATTAAGTAAGACCTAAATTTTTTATATTAGTTAAAAGTACAACTTTTATATAAAAAAGAGAGTAAAGACTGTACAAAATAAAAGGAAATATTAACAAAATAAAATTAACAGGAATAACAGTAGAGTAAAACTGTAAATTTCAGGGGGGGCACGTGCCCCCCTCAGCCCCGTGTAAATCCGCCAGTTGCTGAGAAGCCTCCCTACCTCGCAAGCGCAGGAAGCCCTAAGAGAGGGTACACATGACATGTCAAGGACAATGTCAATCTCTTCCTCCCCAAAAAAACCACCATTTTAGGTCAGATGACGATGTACAATAGCACCACTAGATGGTTGGTTTCCATGGTCGGCTCAACACCCCGTAGGATAAACTGGAAGGAGGGACGTCCGTACTGCATGGATCCTAGGAAAAGTAGCCCTATTTTCGGATATGGTGTCCCTGACAGACAGGGCGTCGATTGGCCTGCTCCTGCTCAGAGCGGTGCTTGACATGGGCATACCTTTTCCGATAGTGGCGGCAGATCCAATAAACATAAGTGTAGTAGCGATGGTACGCACCTTCACCTATTGTGAGGTACCGGTTAAAAACAAATAACCTCATGGGAAGGCCGAGGTGGGGAAACCCTAGCATCCCCGGTCATTAAGAGCGACGGGGGAGTTGGAGACGATGAAAAACAATGATCCCTATGGACCCTTTAATAACCATGGAGGCACTGTACAGTCTGACAATTCCGTAGAGGGGCACGGGGGCATCACCGATGGAGTGGATGCAGTGTGTAGAGCCATGACAATGGTGATAGACATCGACAAGGAATGGTTGGGGAACAGGAATAGTGGGGCATGTCATGGCGGGCACACATCTAAGTAGGAACATAATATAATTTCATGGCTTATGGCGAATGGGAAAAGACTTATGGATTTTCTACTTAGATGTGTGCCCGTCATGACTCCCATTGTCTATTGGATTAGCCAAGACACTTATGACTATCGTATAAAGGAATTAAGTTTAACACTTTATATCAGCTTTATGATCCATAAAAGGATGGATAAAAAAACATTCCTAAATGACAAAGTGGGAGACTGTAAGAATATATTTACATATTTAATTAGGGTATTAAATATATAAATAATATACTCCTATCATATGGTCAATTAGGAATCCGTCACTTTAGGAAACGTGTTATTTTAATTAAATGATAATTACCAATTGATTGGTAAAGAAGTCTTTCCTAATTCACTCTACTTTGATGGACGATAGATATTGAATCATAATAAAACCCTAATAAGGAATCTTGGTCCTCTCTCCACCTATAAATACATGTAACTTATTTCATCATAAGTACACAATTCACAGACACCTAAAGGAGTGTATAGGAATGGGAGAGAAACCAAAATTCCCAAGGCAAACTACGTGGACTTTTATCTCTCACATACTATTGGGGAGTGATGCAGACGCTTCTTAGCATTAAAAATGCCACATTTAGAGGGATTTTATTGTTGATTTTAGCCCATTATTGTCTCGCTCTCTTATGTTTTACTCGTTTCCATCATTTCTCATGGTTCACAGGTTATGGCATGGAATACGAGCAAAAACACATCAAAAAGGGGACAAATTCGAAGTTGTTGATTGGAGGTACAGATGGAGGACAACCATCACGGAGCCGTGACGGATCCCGTAACGGGTCTCATCACGGAGCCGTGACAAAGAGCAAATTTCGCCAAAACGCACTGATTTGTCATGGATCCGTGACGGTGGCCGTGACGGGCAGCGCCACGGAGCCGTGACGCGCGCGCATACCTGCTTCCCTGATTCGTTTCAAATTCGATTTTTACCCTATTTAACCCAAAATTCAGCCTCCCAATAGATTTAACTTGTATTTGTGAGAGCTAAGAAGAGAGGGGAGTTGAGAGCAAGCTAGGGAGATGATTTCTACTTGGAAGAACATCATTGTAATCACACTTGAGTATTGTATTTCTCTACCTTACTCCATTTATGAAGCTTAGTTCTTGTTCATAAATGGCATCTTCTTCTTCCTTGTTCATGAGTAACTAAAACTTCATAATCTAGGGTTATGGGGGAGTAGAGATTTATTTTCCAATGTGTTGAATGTGAATGATTATTGTGTTGGATGATTTGATTGAGGGTTTTTTATTCGATTTAAGCTTAATGCTCTATCTCCTGGGTAGGCCTGATAGAAGGTGGGAATTGCAATCTGACACTCGTGAGAGGTGGGTTGCAATTAGGTCAGAAATCTTATACAAATTGGGTTTAAATCTAGACTAGTGATAGCTAGGTTAACATGATTGCAATAACCATAGGATTCATACCGAAAGTTAGAAATTACCAAAAAACGTAATGCTTTGGGTCTCCCTACAACCTGATTCGTGAGAACTGGGTGGTTAGATTCCATTAGGGTCCGAAACAACGTGAGGAGTTAGGACTAGTTTGAGAGATGACTCGTTGCCCCTAAAATCAGACAACTTCACAATGTTCATCGTTATTTAAATGCATCGGAAATGGTCTCTATGAACCCATAACCTTAGATTTCTTTTTCTCTGAATTAAAACTCTTCTAAGCTTTGTGAGTACTTGTTCACTGCCATTTCGCCTACTGTTTACTTTTCATGCTTTAAAACCAAAAACCATCATAGTATCGAAATAGCTTGACTACGACTTTGAGATAGAACGTGTTTGACTCGTGCTCCTTTGGGTTCGATAACTCGGAACTAAAAATCCCGAAATACTACTTGACGACCGGTACGCTTGTCGTGTCCTTTTTTGTGCTAAAACCGCAGGGCGTCAGGGAGTACGTAGGCAATCCGAGTATGTTCTAGATACAAGTCCGTTATGCCCAACCAAGATCATCTACAAGTGCATCTACAACCATGAATGGATGTATTCCTAAGAACCCTCTTCATCTGTATTTTCATCTTGTCTTTGATTATGATGCCTAAGATTTAGGATCATGTATAGTATGTTTAACATCACATACAATGAATCTACCACATGAACTTTGACCGATTCTATCCAAGGGATAAGATTTTATGATTTCATCCAAGTAAAAGAAACCCTACCGATTCTGACATGTCATTAATTGCACCGATTCCGCTTTTCTTATACAAGCCAACCAAACTCTCTCTTCCTTGTAGATTCAGCAGTACCCTTTATTCTTCAACTTCATATTTTCTCAAAAAAAGATTCGGCAACACCACTTCTGTAACACAGATTCGGCAACACCACTTCTGTAACACAGATTCGTTCATGGCGCCAACATGGACCGATGAGAAGGAGAGGCGACTGGTTGTTGCATGAATGGTTCACGCCGACATAACCAGAGAGTTTTGACTCTGTCTCTATGACGACTGGAAAACCATAGTTTCATCTCCATTTCCTCGAACCGAGAAACAACTCAAATATCACTAGTAAAAAGACCAACGTCCGAGTGAAGCGCTTCAAGATGGCATTCTTGCAAGCTCGACATGAGCTCAGTCCAACCGCCACTGAAGCTGAGGTGCTCCTCGAGCCAAACTGTTCGTATGACGTAATGTCAATCTCCCTTTCAACAAGCATGAGTGTTGGGCGTCTGTTCGGGAATGTCCGAAATGGCGCATGTACAACGGGTTCGCCAACCTCTAGTTTGGGCGGTGGTCTTTTTTGTTGGCTTTCGAATTTTGTTGTTTATCGAGTTTCCGGTGTACTTTCTTTTGCTCGTTTGCGTAGATAATAATTTGCAAAATACTTTTTTTCGTTGTGTTTTTCATTGTATTAAATTTGATTTTTTTTTACCATTTGACCGGGAATAGACCAAATAGACTACCGATTCGGAGTTTAATTCTCACTTATTTTTTTAGAAAACAACTTAATTAGACTAGATTAGACCGATCATCTAGTGCCATCGTGGATGCTCCTATATAGATTATTTGGATTTTGGATATGTAATTACGCATAGGGAAATTTGATAAAATATGCTTAATAAGTGCATGAATTTTTTTTATATGCTAGTATAATTCAAAATTGGAAAACTATGTCTTTCATACTTTTCAAGACAAAAATAACCTTATTGACATTTCAACATAATTCATATTTTTACAATCTATTTCTCGTCTTGTTCATATATCTTTTGAAAATAAATTCATGTTTTATTAATTCAATAAAATATATTTTCTAAATAAATATTAAGATTTTATATATAAAAAGCTTTTTATTCAATTTTATTTTATATATATTTTTAAAATAACAGGTTATATTGATAAACATTTATAATAAAAATGTAAATAAATTTTAATTTAATAATTAATAAAATTTAATATATATATACAAATTATTCAAATATATTTTCGAAATAAGTATTTAAATTCAAATCTTCTTCACATATCTTTTAAAAATAAATTTGTATTCAAATCTATTTTTAAAATAAATATTCACATTATATAAATAAATACTCATTTTAATTCATAAAATAAAACTATTCAATTTTATTAATTATTAAATTTTTATTGTATTTAAAATATATTTTATTCAAATTTATTAATTACTAAAATCATAGTTTATTTTATTTTATTTTTAAAAAATCATATTACTTTCGTAAATACTTTTAAAAATAGTTTTAATCTTTCAAAAATAATTTATTATGAAACACAGATTTTAATTTATTTTAATTTAAAAATATTAATGAAAATAATCTTATTTTTTAAAAAATAATTTAAAATCTGATTTGAATAGTTAATAAAAATGAATAATTATTTTTATACAAAAGATTAATATTTATTTTGAAAAATATTTGAATAATTTTGATTTAAATATATATATATTATTAAGTTATATTAATTATTAAATTTAGATTTTATTTATTTTATTATAAAATTTTATCGATATAACCTGATTTTTTTATTTTTTTAAAAAATATATATGATTTAATATTAATAAAAGTTAATCAAAAAAATTATACGTGAAATATTAATATTTATTTCGAAAATATATTTTATTAAATTAATTAAAATTAAAATTTTCAAAAGATATGTGAACAAGATGAGAAATATATTGTAAAAATAAGAATTTTGTTTAAATGAGAAGAATGTTATTTTTGTCTTGAAAAGTATAAAAGACATAGTTTTCCAATTTTGGATTATGCTAGGATAGAAAAAAAATTCATGCTATTATTGAACATAATTTATCAAATTTTCTTATGGAGAAAAATGTAACAAAAACAATAATGGAAGGGCGAAACATTTTTATTCAGTTCTGACTTGTAGGTGTTGAATTCAATTCAAAGCTGAATCAAATTCGTTGATTTGAAGTCTAAAAAAGTTGGTGAGCATTGATTATTACCACATACAAAACGGTGCGTTTCGCGCCTCTCCATCCTCGATCACCATTACTACTAGCACATCAAGGCCACGCCAATTTGGCAGCATCTCACTGCTCAAGCTCTACTATTCGCCATTTCAAAAATGTCTACAGTTTTTCTACACATTAACAGTGTCAGATCAGAGGAATTAAATCGCCCCATTGAATGCTCTCACCAACCCTAAAGTGACGCACTTCAATTCTCTGACCACACAAAGAGAACGGTTCCATTCTGTAGGTAAATGTTTGGTATTTGCTTCACATTCTTTAAACCATTTCTGCAAATCTCCACGCTCAAGAGCTCCTTCCATTCCATTAACAATCAATTCTCCATTTTTTTCAGAAACCCATCTGAGATATATCTATAGTTTTTCGTTCTTTTCAATTCATATTTCTCTGTGTGGTTGTATTTAAAGCACAATTGGGTTCTGTTCATTTGGGAGTTTGTGAAAGAGTAATGGCATGACCTAGTTGATGAAGGGTGAGTAGATAGATATTAGAGGGAGAGACTGAGAGAAAAATAATGGGTATTTACAATGTAGATGAAAAGGAGGAAGCAACTGAAGTTGCTGGCAAGAGGGAAAAGGGAGGTGCTTGGCCATGCCCACGTGATCATAACCAGCACAGGCGTTCTAAGAGGTTTTGTTCTTGAACTGGACTTCTTTGCTCTTGCTAAGGTGCTATGGCCTTTAGTTAGTGAATTAAGAGGGTAACCATGGAATTGGGGTTTGGGAGGAACTATTTGGTTAATGACTTTTTTTTTGTTAGATGGAATTGGAATTGGAATTTACAGTTAATTAGATATTTATACATCCTGTGAGATACAACCATGTCAAGATTTGTTGCATTGGTTATTACTTTGTGGCTTGAGCCGAGTTGTTACTCTTAAGTTCATGTAATAGGTTTGTCTCACTTTTGTTTTCCTCTAAAAATATGAGTTGGTGTTTGGTCTGCTCAATTTCCAAGGTTTCATCCATTCATGGCTTTGTCTGTCTGGTTGTAGGTTTGGGAGAGGATTAGTGGGATAATTGGGTACTTGTGTATTAACTGACATGTTTACATATTTCAAACATTTCAGAATATTTGCAATGCAAAAAAAAAAAAAAAACTGTAACAGTAGATTGGCCATGCTGTGGTGTATGTAAGATTTTCTGTCTGCTTGAGTCTTTGTTTGATCGTGAGATTCACTGAAATGCCCCCTAAGGATACAATGTTTTTTTCTAATAGCTATAGTGGTTAGGTGATTACGGATTCCTGCAGCCAACCTCAAATTGGTCATTGGTGCATAATGCTTTATTCAAGACACTACGTATTCTTAGTCCAAGATATTAGAAGTTTAAGACATTGTTAATATGTTTATGTGTTAATGGTCACTTCATACTTATGGCCTTTCTCTCCTCAGTGCTTCTGACAGGAAGTTTGATTCTTCAAGACGTGGGGTTCTGCAGTCCTCAAAGAAGGATCAAAGTGAGACACATGTGAGTTGGACCACAATTTTTACTTGTTAATTATTATAGTTGCATGTCACTTTGAGACAATAGACCTTACTTATCACTACCAATGCAACAGGTTTCAATTCCTTCTACAAAGACTTTTGGGGCACAGAGTCCTCTTCGTGGTCACCCCACCACACATGTCAATACGAATATTTCAGCAACTGACCGAGCTTCATTGGAAACTGATGTAAGACATGAGAATTGAATAATGCTCTCTCTCGTAGCAAATTTGTAGCTTATATTAGTCTCTTTTACTACGCACAAGTATTATTGTTATTTTTTGGTCCAACACAAGTAGTGTAGTTCCTGAGAAATTCGTTTCTAATTAATTTTGTAGATTGAACAGCTCCAGTTGCGTTTGCAGCAGGAGAAGGCCATGCGCCTTACTCTTGAAAGAGCAATGGGCCGAGCATCAAGCACCCTATCTCCTGGACATAGGCATTTTGCCACACAGGTGACTGTGCCTTTGACAACTTGTCCTTGTTTGATATATGGATACTGTTTGAAGTGCTGCAACCTAAATTAGATATATTAGATATACAACAACAATTTTGTTCATATATAGTGTTACTGTTTGTCGTTTAACCATTAGCATTAGCAATGACAAAAAATACTCTCGTGATTTATTTTTCTATATTTCCCAATTATTCTATATAGTCCTAGAAATAGCAAATTGATAAAGTATGCTCCAAAGTTGCTGAAATTTGATTTTTTTAATCTCACTTGATGTCTATATTTAAAAATTATGTTATCTTTATCAAACTACTGAAAACACCCTTACTTTTTGAATATTATCGGAACATACCAGAATATTAAGTAAAAAAGTAAGGGTATTTTTGGTAGTTTGACAAAGATATGCGCAGTTTTTCAATTTAGGCACAAAGTGGGGTAAAAATCATATTTCAGCAACTTTGGAGCTTACTTTCTCAATTTGCTCTCTTGCAACTGGACTACAAAAAATACAAACTATTTCACTATGCTCTCAGAATTCTTAAACATACATGCTTACCTTTCGCTAGATCTAATTACCTTGCTCATAACTTGCAGTTTTTATTCACTCTATTTTGTTCTGCAGTTATTTTAATTTCATTTTTAAGCTACAAATTTGCAACCCTTTCCCTGCAGACAAGGGAATTGATTGCTGAAATTGAGTTACTTGAAGAAGAGGTTGTGAATCGCGAGCAAAAAGTGCTCTCTCTCTATAGGAGCATTTTTGAAAATTGTGTTAGCCGGCCACCTTCTGAACAAAGCTCGGTTGTGGCTTCTCCAATTCACACAAAGCATGAATCCAGAAAGCACCCAAGTATAATTTCAAGCTCATTTTGTTCCTCCAAAAATTTTACTTTGAGACCTTTGCAAGCTCTAGCATCTATAAACAATTCAAGGAAAAAGGCATCTACGAGTAGTCACCCTTCGCTGTATAGTGGACCTAGTAACATTCAGTTTGAGAAGACTTGTTCAGATCCTGTCAAGGTACGGCAGTTCCTTGGCCACTTACCTGCTTTCTACCTTCACTATGGCTCTAGTTTTCTATTTTAGAATCGAACCAAAATTTTACTGTGTAAAATAGATTTATTATCTTGAATAGTCTCTTCTAATATGTTTTAGCTCATAATTTATGTTTGCTATAAAATTTAATGTCCCAACTCTTTTCACTTGAGTCCACTGAGTTGGAGAGCATTAGAAAATCGTTGCTAATGGGCTATGCAATAGAGGTACGATGTTGCTGATAAAGTCAACAAAAATCAAATAAGACCATTTCTATCCCCTTCATGTAATGGTATGGAAGATATGGAAACTCAATTATCATGATCCAGTCATTGAAACCCGACTTATTGGCTTTTCCAGCCCCTGAGCCCACAATGGTGGGAACCTCATGCATAGGTCCATTCCTTTTTCTTCTTCTTAATTCATCTTGTACATCTCTGTGAGAATTGGTATGGTTCACATAACTGATATGTCACATTCTTGTCCTAACCTAAACTTATCTATCATGTGGTAGGTTCAAGAAAAAGTACCATCTGATAAAACTTCTTTGTTACATCCCCTGAAAGATCACTTATACCCGTGCCCAAACAAGTTGTCTGAGGATATGGTCAGGTGTATGGTATCTGTATACTGCTGGCTTAGAAGTGCTCCTTCTGTGAACCCCAAGAAAAACCAATCAGATTCACCATCAAAGTCATCTACTAATGTTGTACTGCCCAAACATAGCACTGGAGAGAACCGGGATAGGTCATGCAAATCGGTGGTCGAAGTATCTTGGATATCAACTGATAAGGGCCATTTTTCTCGTGCATCGTACGCAATCAACAACTACAGGTTGGAGTTGTTAGGCTTACAGGAAAAAACGGCTGGAAAAGGATTTTAAAAAAATAAGGCAGAAGCAAATTTGGTTTTCTTTCATAATCTTGAATCAACTGAAACTTGAAATGAACTTGCTCTTTTCCTTTTATGTTTATCCCTTCCTCAGAGATCTAAGCTAATGAGATCTTTGTGATTTCAGAGTGTTGGTGGAGCAACTGGAAAGAGTGGACGTGACTCAGATGGAAAGCAATGGCCAGATTGCATTTTGGATCAATGTGTACAATTCTCTTGTTATGCATGTAAAAATCATGTAACCATCATCGCCATTTCCTACCAATTTGCATCATGTCAAACTTATCTGTCTTGTATGTACAGGCATATTTAGCATATGGAATACCACAAAGCTCCTTGAGAAGGTTAGCATTGTTTCACAAGGTAGTGAACTTCTTCGACCTCAAATTTGAATGGCCATTGCCCACTTATGTTTATAAAGAGCTTTAAGATTATTTAGGAGAATATTGTAGGAGTAAATAGGTTTCGTCCTGTCTAGCAAGTCTTTTTCCAGGGTCATTACCAGGGGTTTACTAAAAGATGCTTCTTATGATGTCACTGTGTTTTCTGATTAAAACAATGATTAAGGTTTATCATTGATCTTTGGTTGCTATCATGTTTTAGGTGGATTATTTTTCGTGTGCATAGATGCGGAGAAAGATAACTGAAATTGTGCTTTTTGGGGTTTCTAGTTCATCTTGGAACTGGATTCTCTTTGTATCAATGAAACTTTATTTGCCTACAAAAAAAGTAGTAGCTTTTTTTTTGTCTAAAACCATTTGTGTTAAAAAGGTTCTTTATGAACCAAAATCTAGAAGACATATTGATCCATGCTATCTGGTGGGCTTAAAAGTCCTCATTGAACAACTCCCAGTCCTTTCTCTCTTTTACTAATTCTCATGTTCATGTTTTTTTCTTTCTTAACTTTGCTTATTGGTTTATGTGGATAGTGCAGGCTGCTTACAACATTGGTGGACATGTCATCAGTGCAAATGCCATAGAGCAGTCAATATTTTGCTTCCGTACTCCCCGAAATGGACGGGTACTAAACTTTTCCTCTTATAAACACATTGGTGAATGCTACTTATCATCAACAATGAATGATCTTAAATATCAGATCCATGCCCCTTTACTAAAATCTTCCTCTTGATTTGTTTACACTGCAGTGGCTTGAGACAATCCTTTCTACTGCCTTGAGAAAGAAACCTGGTGAAGAAGCACAACTTGTCAGTACAAAATTTGGGCTTCCAAATCCCCAACCCCTTGTTTGCTTTTCCCTTTGTACCGGTGCCGTCTCTGATCCTGTGGTAATTTACTACTTTTTTCTCACTTATGCATCTTTCCCTTCATTTCATTAATATTTTAAACTAAGGGGCACTATCCGTTGTAAATGATCCTTATGTTGTAAATTGTAAATCAAAGTAACAAAAGGAACAAAAAACTGTAACATAAGGATAAAAGAAAGGGTTATTTTCACCTCAATAACCTAACTATGGGGTTTTCGTCACCTCAATATCTTAACTTTCATTTGTGGCACCTCAATACCCTAGAATGCCATTTTGTATCACTTTAGTACCCAAGGCCTGACGACGTTAGAATTTGGACGAAAACAGGCGCACGTGTCCCTCACGTGCTTACTTACTCGCGTGGAATGACAATACTACCCTCACTTGCTTTCCCTATCTTCTAAGACCCACGACTCATCAGACACGAACACGACTCAGCTCAGTCTCACTCTCAACACGATTCCAGGTGCTGACCATCGAAGACGAGGCGCGGGTAAGGGAATAGGAAATATGGGGTGGTCGTGGCGTGAAGAGGTAGTTGAAGGTTGGGATTGGAGGTTCGATGTCGATGAAGTCGAAGGCGGCAAAGTCTGGTCCGAAGAACATGAAGGTTGAAGAGTTGTATTGCTACTGTAGAGTTCCAGCAGCCATACGCACCTCGAGGACGAAGGAGAATCCTGGACGAAGGTTTGCTGGTTGTGGGAATTACAGGGTAAATATTTAATTTGATTTTAATGTATGTGAAAATTAGGGTTTTGTGGATTTTGGAGATTTAGGGTTGATTTGAGTTTTTTGTTTTTGTTCATAGCGTGGATGGAAGTGCGATTTTTTTTGCGAAGCAGATTACTCGGTCAAAGAATATGGACCAGACTCACCAAATCATCCCGGTCCATATTCTTTGATCGAGTAATCTCTTTCGCAAAAAAAAAATCGCACTTCCATTCACGCTATGAACAAAAACAAAAAACTCAAATTAACCATAAATCCCCAAAACCCACAAAACCCTAATTTTCACATACATTAAAATCAAATTAAATACTTACCCTGTAATTCCCACAACCAGCAAACCTTCGTCCAGGATTCTCCTTCGTCCTCGAGGTGCGTATGATTGCTGGAACTCCACAGTAGCAATACAACTCTTCAACTTTCATGTTCTTCGGACCAGACCTTGTCGCCTTCGATTTGATCGAACCTTCAACTACCTCTTCACGCCATGACCACCCCAGATTTCCTATTTCCTTCCATCTGCGCCTCGTCTTCGATGGTCAGCACCTGGAATCGTGTCTGAGAGTGAGACTGAGATGAGTCGTGTTCGTGTCTGAGAAGTCGTGGGTCTTAGAAGATAGGGAAAGCAAGTGAGGGCAGTATTGTCATTTCGCGCGAGTAAGTAAGCACGTGCGCCTGTTTCCGTCCAAATTCTAACGTCGTCAGGCCTTGTGTACTAAAGGGACACAAAATGACATTTTAGGGTATTGAGGTGCCACAAATGAAAGTTAGGGTATTGAGGTGAAAATAAATGTAACACCGATTATGGGCTTAGGTATTATGTAATATCAATTATAAAATTTTGTAACAAGTGTTAACCCAAAATTCGGTGTTACACATTTTTGATCCTTATGTTACATCTATTTACAACGGATTACATCCCTTTAAACCAGTTCATGTTATTTAATAGCTGCATGTGGAACATTTTGTAGCTGCATGCGTACACAGAATCAAATATAGAAGAGGAACTGGATACAGCAAAGAGAGAGTTTCTACAAGCAAATATAATTGTGAAGAAGTCCAAGAAAATGCTTCTACCAAAGGTGGTTGAAAGATTTGCAAAGGAAGCATCTATTGCCTCAAACGATCTCCTCGAATGGGTTACTGAAAATGTCGATAAGAAGCTCGCTGATTCGATACAGAACTGTATCGGTCACAAATCCAACAAGAAGGCATCGCAGGTCATAGAGTGGCTGCCTTACAGCTCAAGATTTGGCTACATGTTCTCAAAAGACTTAACTGAGGAACCATTGCGGGGTTGAGTTGAGTTGATATTTCTTCTTCACTGTTTGTACAGCTGAGTGAGCAAGGAGATCAGTCCTCTCTCTCTTGTACATCTTATCTTTGCTGTTTTAGGACAGCTTGTGACCCTTTTTGTTCTATTAACCTAGTGGAAACTAATCTTTTCATGTCCCACCATTGGCACATATTGGTGTAGTGTTCTGATAAGGTGAAGATACTCACATGTTCAAGACTTTCTGCATGTTCATAAACCCAAGTTGGGTTTCATTACATGGATCTTTCTGTTCTTTTCAGTGTTCATTACAAGGATCATATTGTTATATGGGTTTCGTGTAGGTTCATGAAACAGATAAGAAACATGGGAGATATAATTGTTGGTGGTCTCACTCCAAACCAAACCAATGACTGACTGATGTCTTAATTATTTGCCTTGATCCATGGACCACCAGTACTATTTTGCATCAGATTTGATCATCATTTTTATATTTTTGTTGTACTTGTGCATATCAACTTGCTATAAAGGTACTGTATAGTTGTCAAGACTGCTTCCAAAATGGTTATCAAATGATGCTGTTTTTACATTACATCCTTGTTTCTTATCCATCTACCTCATGACCTTAAAATACAGTTTCACCCTTTATTTGATAAAAACTTATAGGGTAAACTATAAATACATACCCCAAACTTGTCACGATTAACTGATACCTATCCTCATGTTTTTTTGTAACCGATACATACTCAAATGTTCCGAAAATTAACGCAAAGCCCCTGTAGACAGGTAAAATGACGAAAATGTCCTGAAGTGATTTTTTAAATATAAAACTGAAGTGATATTTAAATAAAACTGAAGTGATTTAATAAGTACATGTATATACCTAACAAAAGTGATTTTTAAATTTTTTTTAAAGTAATTACTGAAATGTAGTTGAGGGCATTTTCGTCTTTTTTACCTGTCTGCTTGAGCTATCTGTTAAAAAACTAAACATTTGAGTATGCATCGGTTACAAAAAATCATGATGGTAGCTATCAGTTAATCGTGACAAGTTTGGGGTAGGTATTTGTAGTTTACCCAAACTTATATGATTCTTAATTAGGTTTTATTCTAATTTTTATAATTGATTCCTCTTATTTTTATTCTATGTATGATTAATAATCTCAACTCTCAACTCTTTTTTTGTACATGCGTTGGAGTTCACATATGTTAAGAATTTACGGGGAGATTCACAGGTACATGTTCAAATCAACCACATTCGATATTTTATATAAATTTTATTTAAAACACATTGTTTATATTGGATTGGACGTTCACAATTAAAAAGTTAACTTTGTAAGTTGGATATAATGCTAATCTTTATATGTACCTATTGCTCTTATATTTTTTTATCGACCTAGGGACAATATACTTCAACAAAATATAAATTTGAACTACTTGATAGAAAACTTGAAATATTCATCAAATAGTCAAAATCTATTTTATTCAAATAAAAACGTTTTTGAGTGACAAAAAAACACTATCGATGTTGTTGGAAGCACCTAAGAGCGTCCATAATACGTCAGATAGGCTACATGACTTCGTCCCTAAGTTCCACTATTCCTCCTTCGATTTTTGTCCAAATCATCACTTTCCTCTACCACATCAGACTATCAAATTTAAAATTAATGAACAGTGCAGCCCACTCCAAAAATTCAGAATTTGAAAGAGTTATTCTACAACTTTTTATATGATTAAATTGTGTTTATTTAGTTAGTCTTAGGTCATGTGGAACATATCCGAAATCCTCGTTATTTACCTTTGTTGCTTCCAACTTTATTTTGGAGACCTAGACCAAAGCTTGGTTGGTGTTGAAGGTGTGAAACCCCCAACATTAGGAGTGTTCCGGAGGGAATAGAGTGAAAGGAATGGATTGACAAATAATATGCTCGTTTGTTCAACATGCTCTTGAAGACCTCTATAATGCAAGATCGTCCAACTGCTTCATTTTGAGTGGTCTTTCATCATCTTCCATCATTGTTTTTTGTCAAATGTTTCTCAGTTTGCCTGTTATAATCTTCCTCGATCTTTTCCGCCACTTGATCATCCGACTTATCATTTTGTTGTTGTTCCCACTTGGCCTCCACATAAGCATCTTTAAATTTGTTGATCTTTGTATTCAACCTTAAGAAGTGTTTTTCTTTTTATCTTTTTATGGGTACGAGGTGGAATAATGGTTGGACCAGGATTAATTATGTCAAATTCACGATAGGCATTAGGCAACACCTCAATATTTGTTGGACTTCCTTGCAACACAAATTGCAAGGTGGGTTGAATTTTTTATCCATGCGCTTGTAAATCGATACTTTTGGTCGTCAAACTTAAGTAATTTGCAATGGGAAGTACTAGGAGTATGTGTTAGAATATATGGAAATATATTCTCATTCATTGATTATAATGAATGAAAATATATTTCCATATATTCTAACACCGACCACCTCAAAATAGGAAGATATAAATTAAGGGTTAAATGAAGAAACATATTATTATGTATTGTCACGAATATTAAGCTACCAAAAGTTTAAAAGTATTAAATGAAGGACCGTATGTTTTGATCACATGTCATTTACATGTTTTTATAAATTGGTCAAGTATTACTTACATTTATTATGAATTGGTCACATAATCACATATATTTTATATGTCTTATAAATTGGTCACAAATCATTTACATGTCTTGTGAACTGGACAAAGATCGTTTACATACTTTTTATGAATTGATCACTTATCTTTTACATTCTTATCAATTGGTCCCAAATCATTTGCATGCTTTTAATAGCCATTAATATTTTAGGATAATTTGTAGTTCATGATCAATACTTTAGAATAGGTTGTTACACTTAACCCTTAAATTAAAGATGCCAAGAAGCGTTTGAAGGATGGAGGTAAAATGCTTGAGAATAGGGTTGTAAGTAGAGTGTTTAGGAAGGTAGAGATTAAGAGGTGAGAACATAATCGTATGGTAAAAGAAAGTTGAAATCGTCTGACTAAAAATGGTTGAGTTACGTGTTTGAAAATATTTAAATGTACATAAAGTTAAAAGAAGAGTCGATGAAAATGTGGAATAGAAAAGAGAAGTTTATGCCTTATGTAAAGGGAAAAAAGAGACATTTGAGACGGAAAAGCAATTGGTCTCCAACAGCTCTTTTTCAATTGATGATTCCAAAACATGACGTTGAATAATTTGATGTTGTAACTAAAATCGGTGAAACATAGATGATGTTGCGGCCGAATTTCACATGACTTTAATGATAAATTCATGAGATTGAATTTTTTGAACAATTTTAATTTCGGATCCCTTGACAAGAGGCATTTTGATTCACGATTTAGATGAATCTTTAAACAAAATTGTCACCAAAACATTATGTTGTGAACATAAGTCAATCACAATTTGACACAAACTCATCTTAAAATCTCAATTTTATTAAAACAGGACGGTCCAAATTGACAACCAATTGTAATAAACATATTTTGATCCCATCCAACAACCACCCGATTTAACCGTCTCCAGCCACGTGTTCTTGTGCTAAAACCTTTGGATTTTCGAAAACATGATTAGCTCGTCAAATCCTATCGTCACCCAACTCCTTTCAACATTCCTTTCCGACCGCGGATCGTACGTGCAGATCCCACCAGCGAACTGGCACCCGAATGAATCCAACGGCGGAGGTCTCGGCTGTGACAAGAATTTACCGCGACCAGAGGTAACTGTAATTTCCTTCCAAATATTTGAGTAGTCCGTATGAGATCCCTCCACGTGGCACGGTATTCGCGTTTATAGCCGTACAATTTGAACTATTTACGAATGAGCCACTCGATCACAGTCACACGATTTGTTTCTCCCAACAAAAGAAACGAATACATTTCATAGCGAGAGAGTAAACAGAGAAAAATATCGCGCTTTGTTCACTTCGCCTCTCTCTTTCTCTCTCATCGTCTTTCACCGAGTCTCCTCTATTTCCCCACCTGCCGGAACCCTAACTCGATCTGCCGGAAATTGAAGATTCCGGTAATTTCTTATTTCTCCGGTTACGTTGAATTGACTCTAGCGATTGATTTGCCTGTCTATCGTGGTTGCTGAAGCTCGCAACTCGAGAGATGCGACACAGACTAACCCTAGAGGTTTTCAAGCAGGAGATGACCGTGCGGTTGGGCAGCAGCTGAGATCAAACGGCTAGGATTTCGTCACCGGATGGAGGGAGGTAGCGTCTCTAGACTTATTTGTTCTGGTACTGTTCATTTCCTCTTGTTTACCCTTCTAAATTTACCAAATTCCAGTGTTGTAGTATGTAGCGGGAGCTGAAGTTGTAGTTTTTTTTGTTTACCTTGTTGTCTGGAAATGATGAGGGAAGTTATATAAAGATTGCTTCTTTATTGTTAGAGCGAAGTGAAGATGATAGAAATGAGTTACCCTTTTTGGGAACTACAAGTCTAGCGGGTGGGTTTTTGTCAAGGATATCCCCGTTCTTAATTGGCATTACCGAAGGCTTGGTATGGCGATGGTTAAATGCACATGATTTAGCTTTCAATCATCAAGTGCATTGGAAAAAAGTCAAAATTGTTTTTTTGACATATTGAAGTTTATTAAACACATAATTGGATTATGTTAAGGCTGCTAAGCTAATTTTAAAACCTCCTGACAGTCTTTGCAAGGGTATGGCCCACCATCAATTTTGTAAATGAATCACTGTTTGTGGAGATTCCAACTTCTTTGTGACCCACTGTACTGTAGAACCAGCTTGTTGGTAATGGACTAGTGTTTTGTTACTTTTTAGTAGTGATAAGCAAATAGCCCTCATCCTAGGTCTCAACAGACGGTGCATTGAGAAATTTGTACTGAACGGATAATTTATTCCCCGTTTCAAGCTGCTTTGTTATATTGACCTTCTTCTATAGAAATGATTATAAGTAATATGAACTTGATCTATGCAGTGTTTGCCTCCCCTCTCTCCCTCTCTTACACATTTGTACTCTGTTGTAGCAATACACCCATGGATTATGATGACAATGATTTTCAGAGCCAGAATCTCCATTTAACTGGTGAAGAGAGCACCAAATTCTCTCCTGTTTTAAGACCGTATGCTCTTCCTAAGTTTGAGTTTGATGACACTCTTCAGGGGCATCTAAGGTTTGATAGTTTGGTTGAAACTGAAGACTTTCTTGGTATTGAAAGCAACCAAGATAACCAGTGGATTGAGGATTTTTCTCGCGGGAATAGTGGAATAGAGTTCAGTTCAAGTGCAGCTGAATCCTGTACTATTGCAAGGCGAAACAATGTTTGGTCTGAGGCTACATCCTCAGAATCCGTTGAAATGCTATTAAAATCTGTTGGGCAGGAAGAAATAATTCCTGTTCCTGTACAAGCTAGTGCTAAGGAGTCAGTTATGTGTGATGAACTGGGTATTTTAACTAAGCAAATGGAGCCTAGTTTGAAACATGATGATAACATATCTTCCAGAACTGAAGATGCTACAGATTTGCACCCTGCCTTGCTCGAAGATGAGATCCCTGAAAACTTTTACAAGTTGAAGGGTGATGCTGTAGAGGAGCGCCATGTGGTTGAGGATTCTTCACAAACTTACAAATGTGATATAATCTCGAGTGACCAGGATCCAAACGCTGTTAGTGAAAATTGCAGCTTACCTAGGACTGAGGGAAGCCTATCTACTGATGGGAAGTGTGAAAATGTGAACCAAAGCCACATTACTACTTTGCTTGATGAATTTCAAGAGAACAGAATGCTAGAGCATGCTTCTACTATGGAAACACAAGTGGATAATGTGATTTCCTCTACAGATAATATCATCACAACTTGTGGGGGTTCAAGCAATCAGGAGCTGGGACATGCGGCAAAAGATATTAGCGATCAGCAAGGGAGCGGTTTACAAGCCATAAATGGTGAGGTAAGAGAACTTCCTGGTCCTGATAAAAGTGAAGCTGAAATTGGGGTTAGCTACAGGGATGAGTCGCCGTTTTTGTCCAGTAAGGTGGAGTTAGGCAAAGAACCGAATTCTGGAAATAGTAGCATCAGTGACGTGGAAAAACATTCGAGTATGATTGTGAAGCAGGGTTCAAACTTATCAATAGTTGAAGGATACAGTAATGCTGAATGTTCTGAAGAACCAATGAAGGGTGACAAATATGAAAATGTTGTTTTACACAGTGGCAAAGAGGGTGAAGATCAACCAGATATGACGGTGCAGAATGTATCACAAGTGACCTCTGAGGGTGATGGTATTAAAGATGAAGTAGAAGTCACTGCACTTGAGACATCATCAGTGGCTGTCAAGGACGACGTGAAGTTTGAAAAGCATGTAATCGAGTTCAGTAGTAGCAATTCTGCAGGTTTTGCCAGGTTGGATCCACAGATGGATTCTCTTGCACAGACACATGGACATAACAACTTCGCCATGGATAAGGAAGTATCAGTAGTCAGAGGTTGTGAAATGGGCTCGAAGGATATAATTAGCAGTTCGGATGCATCTTTGTTGTCCATGGAGGAGGACAATAAATTTTCTAAAGGCGCACTTTCTTCAGCCGAGCTGCATCAGGAAACATGTAGAGCTGAGACATTGAATTGTGCTAATAGTGCCTCCAAAGTTTGCAATAAGCTATTGAACACTGAATATCATAGCTTATCTTCCTCGATTGTTGAATCCTCACAAATATGTGAAGAGAAGATTATGCCTGTGCAGGTTGATGTTCAGAATTCCAATCTAGATGTCTGTGGTCACGGTTTGGATAAGAATGTGTTTTCTTCTCATTCTCATGTTGGTAAGGAGGTTGTATCATCTTCTTCAGGCATTTTTAGCACAGATAACAAGGTGGCTGCTATGAACTTACACTCTGATACTGAGACTGTGAACAATTCAGGTATATTCTGCTTGTTATCTTTATTAAAATATTTGTAAAAGAAATATTCTAGTAGTTCTCAGATTTTTTAATTCTATTTTTCTTTACTGTGTATCGCATCAGAAATTACCCTGGAGCACTCAAACAATGCTGTCTGCATGAAGGGGGACTCTGTTCCTTCTTTTTCTGAGAATGTTGTTACTTCTGATGGTGGTCAAGATCAATCTGAAAGGCCTCCGCCTGTATTAGGCTTAACTCACTTGGATAAAAAAGAGGATGATAAGGAAGAAGCTGTGAATAGAAGGTCTACTGAGACAAGTGAGATGTGCCTTGATTCTGAGTTAGTTAAAAGGCAGTTGTTGTCTGAGACAGGAGACCTATCTAATGTAGGAAGGCAGGATGAATTTGAAACAGCAGCGGGTAATGAAGTCAGGCAGGAATGTTCCAAGGAATTGGAAACACATCCTGTACTCATAGAATCCACTGAGAAGGAATGTGATGCCACGAAAACTGCTCTTGAGAAGTCTGAGGACATTACATTGAAAGAAAATTGTGAAAAAACAACCTTGAAGGATTCAGGTAACCATACAATCTACTTTATTGCCATGTTCACTATTTTTGTTTTGATCTTGTGCTCCATTCGCTTAATTGCTTTAGTGAGACTACATAACCCTTCATAGAATCCATTTGGGGCTGTTTGCATGAACTGTATATTCCTTATTGACTTTGACTGTCAGTCCGTTCTTTTCGCCACACATGGTCTTCCATTTGCTGTCTTTTATTCGGTGAATTACTTTAATCATAACTTCTTCTTGTCTACATTGACTTGGCCTAGTTTGAACTCCTGAAAATTACCACTGATCTTTTTTTCTGAATTCAATTTACTTATATTTCAAATTCTATTTGCTACTGCCCAATGTTTATTTTAGATGCTAAAATAAACCCAAGAGAGGATGAGATGCTTACGCTACCTGGACCATCATCTTTGGAGAAAACGTGCTGTGATGTTGACCAAATAGGTTCAAAAGAAAAAGAAGCTACTATAGAATCTGGAGAAAAGGTCTCTGAGAAGACTGTTCTGCCTGATACTGAAGGTGAGTTGTTTAATTTTGATAATCTCTAAGGCTCTGTTTGGATTAGATTGTATGGGAATGAGAATCAATCCGTTTTGTGTGTAAATTAGATACTTTTTTTGTTATTCCTGTTATTCCTTAACTCGTTACCATTATCATACATTACTTTTTTCAATTTGCATTTCACAAGATGAGAATGAAAATAATGCAATGAGAATGAAGATGATCTATTCCTAAATTACACACAAACTAAGGGGGATTTCCATACCCATATAAAATCATCTGAATGCAATCTAAGTGTATATTCAGTTCTAGTTTATCAAACTATTTGTTTTGGTTAATCTGAAACCATATTTTCCTTCGTTATTAAATTTCAAACAGTGGGGAATGAGGACATGGAATGGAATTTTCAAGAAATGGGATGAAAATTTTGGGTTCTCCTGTTCACTGTACTCCAATGTGTAACTATGAGAACTGTTCCTTTTAATGGGAGTTAATTCCATCTATATTTTTGCTTGATGCATTACATTTAAGGTTAGAAGCTAATCCTTGTATATTATTCATGAGCCATCTTGATCTTGTATGAGTTAATTTTGGAATGATTGCTCTCATGGAGTTATTGGTATTTCCATGTACTCGAGCATTGGCAGCGTTATTAAAACATCAATACTCATTGCTGCTATACTTGATTTTGTCCAGGGGAAGGTGGAAACAGGCTTACCGATTCTGATAAACCTACATGTGGTTCCCCTACTGTAATCAGGGCTGTCCAACCTTCTCAGAGTGAAAAAAAGGAAGGAAAGGATTCAAAAGGAAATTATTCATCCAAAAGTGATACTAGCTTCACTTTTGAGGTCAGTCCACTGGCAAGTCTGTCCAAAAAGGAATCTGGCAATAGTCAACCTTTTTCTACCGTTTCATCTACCAACGTATCCATGGTAAACTGGAGTCTTCAGGGTTTATTCTTGCTTTATCTTCTAGTTAACATTTGCTTCAAATAACTCCTACCTGATTTTTTCGAATAATTATATATGAAGAGTTAGGGGAGTGAATGTATTTACCTGTAGTTCTTAGTGCTTATACTTTGTCCCTTTTAAGATTGTAGAGGGTTCTCCTTCAATAGCTGGATTTAGCCAACAAAAGGCCAAAGTTACAAAGGATAAATCTCGTGGAAGTCCGAAAGTTTCTGATGGAGAAACTGTACGTGGTAGTGCGAAAGGTAGTACTGAACGTAAACCAAGACGAGCAACTCCCAAAGGCCCGGGCAAAGAAACTTCTAAAAAGAGGAATCGTACCAAGGAAGGAACTCCTATGCAGAAATCAGAGAATGGGGAGAAGCCTAGTGTTGTTTCCCTTAGCCCATCTGTGATTGGCCAGCTTGTACCCTCTAAATCTGTCCCACTTCTTACTACAACTGCTAGTCTGCCAGACTTGAACAGTTCAGCTTCACCACCTTCAGTGTTTCTACAGCCATTCACCGACTCACAACAAGTTCAATTGCGCACACAGATCTTTGTCTATGGATCCTTGATGTGAGCCCTGCTCTTTTTTCCAGCTTGCAGATTGGAACCTGTTTTGTCTCAAAAGTTTGAACTAAAAACAATAAATTTTAGTGCGATATTGCTGATAGAATAAATAATTTTATTGCTATAATGTAAGTTATTTCTGATATATTTTTGCAGTCAAGGAGTAGCACCTGACGAGTCATATATGATATCAGCTTTTGGGGGACCTGGTAGGTTTCTGTTCCCTAGATTTATCAAATATTCATACATACATGTCATGTTGTCAATTTTGTTATCTTGATTTTACAGATGGTGGGAGAAGCATCTGGGAAAGCGCATGGCGAACAGCTTTAGAAAGGTCCAGTAGTCTAAAATCTCCTTCTGTTAACCCTGAAACTCCTTTGCCACCATGTTCAGGTACCTTATCTAGATATTAATATCATTTGTTGGTTAACTGTGGCACTTCTGTAACATTTAAAACCGCAGGTGCCAAAGCTTCTAATCAAGCAGTTAAGCAAAGTGGTACTCAAACTAAAGGCATTACCACACCTGCTGGCCGAGCTAGCAGCAAGAGTACCCCTTCAAATGTTGTGAACCCAATGATACCCCTTTCATCACCACTCTGGAGCATTTCTACTCCTGGTGATGCACCACAGTCTATTGTCGTGCCAAGAGGTTCCGTCATGGATTATCAGCCGGCACTTTCTCCATTACGTCCTTATCAAACTCCACCTGTACGGAATTTTGCTGCACATAACACTTGGCTATCTCAGCCTTCTTTTCGTGGTCCTTGGGTTGCTTCTCCACAGCCTTCCCCGGTTGACTCCAGTGCTCGTTTTCCTTTGTTGCCTAACATGGAACCAGTTCAGTTGACACCTGTGAAAGAACAATCTGGCTCACATTCTTCTGGAATAATGCATGTTTCCCCTGGTCCTATGGTTCATAGTGGGGCTCCAACTGGTGTCTTTCCAGGGAATGCTCCTCAAATGGACTTGATGAAGGTGACAGCATCACCTGGGCAACATACTACTGATACAAAACCTAGAAAAAGAAAAAAAGTTTCAAATTCAGAGGATCCATGCCCGAATGTTTTTCCATCTCAATCTGAAACAGAACCTTTATCTGCTCCTGCTGTGAGTCATCTATCTGGATCTTTTACCATTACAACACCTACAAGTTTGGTGCCCAAGCCTGCTACTGAGAAAGTCATCATGCCTGTATCTCCAGTATCTTCCACTGATCACCGTGAAAGACATCTAGAGCCGAGAGCAGTTTTATCAGAGAACTTTGCTAAAGTGAAAGAGGCAAAGCTACATGCAGAGGAGGCTGCTGCTCTTTCAGCTAGTGCTGTAAATCACTGTCAGGCAATTTGGAGCCAGTTGGATAAGCAGAAAAATACTGGATTGGCATCAGATGTTGAAGCTAAACTAGCTTCTGCAGCTGTTGCAGTAGCTGCAGCTGCTTCAGTTGCAAAAGCAGCAGCTGCAGCTGCTAAGGTTGCACATGATGCAGCTTTACAAGCTAACTTGATGGCTGATGAAGTATTGTCTTCAAGCAGTTACGGAAATCCTAATCAAAATAATGTATTTTCCGTATCTGATAGTATGAACATTTCAGCTACTTCTACTCCTGTATCCACTATGAGGGGTGATGATGGAACAAACAATTCAACTTCAATAATTGTTGCTGCAAAAGAAGCTGCTAAGAAAAGGGTTGAAGCTGCTTCAGCTGCCTCTAAACGGGCTGAAAATTTGGATGCCATCGTCAAAGCAGCTGAGCTTGCAGCAGAAGCTGTATCACAAGCTGGAAAAATTGTCTGTATGGGTGATCCTCTACCTTTAAAAGAGTTAGTGGAACATGGTCCAGGTGGTTACTGGAAAGTGCCACAAGTATCTGTTGATCTGGCTGTGAAATCAAAAAATGTGAATGTTGAACAGTTACACAAAGAAATTGCTGGGGAAGATCATAATATTTCTTCTGAACATTCAGAGGAGCCATCTGCTGACAAAGGAACACTAACCACTAACCATGCGAAGTCAACAACACCGCGGGAGGTCTCTACAGAGTCCAAAGAAGACCGTGTCATATTAGCAGATGGAATTGCAGGTTCTACTACAGCCAGTGAAAAAAAGTCTAAAGTACAGAAGGGCCGTAAGGTATCTGACATGTCCAAGGCCGCAGGAGTAATTCCTGAATCGGATATCAGGCCGGCATCTACTCCCATTCATGTCTATAGTAGAGGCGAAAAAGGTGCGCAGTCTTCAAGGGATGGTAGTAGTATCAAGGAGGGCTCTCAAGTAGAGGTTTGTGAACTGAAATTTTCTCCGTTAAGGTTCAGTATTTAAAATTTCTCAAGTCGAAGCTCCTCTTTCAGATTGTTGGAACATAGTTCTCACTTGGCTCTTCACTATCTCTGAAGAGTTCAGATGCAAAAATTTTACCATTTTTTTGTATCATTTCATATTTTATCCGGTGTTCTAAGTTGTTTCTCTGTGTTTTTTCTTCTCTTATTAACTTGGGACTGTCTGTTATTAGGTTTTCAAAAATGATGAAAGATTTAAAGCAGCTTGGTATCCAGCAAATGTGTTGAGTTTGCAGGATGGGAAAGCTTTTGTGGGCTACAAGGAATTAATATCAGATGAAGGTATGTTTGTTGTTTGAAATGGCTAGTGTGTGCCTTCAATAAGTAAAGTAGAATCCAACATTTGTGCTCCTTTACTAGATTGTACATCCATCGATCCAATGTAATTCCTCTGTATGCATGAAGGAGTCGGTTATATTTTTGCTTGTTTGTTATGGTTTTTCCCCTCACCTGATATGCCCTGGTACATCATCATTGATGCATGAATATGTATATTTAAAATATGTGTTGTGCTGGCCAGAAGTCTTTCTGTAGTGGGGTTGATCAAATAGATGGACTTCAGGCTACCTAAGACGGACACAAAATAATTGTCATTCCATGTCTGTAATACATATTTATCTGTACTCAACTAGATACAATAGAAAATATTCATCTTTTGTTCATAGTTGGAACTTCTGAAGCCTATACAGCTCGATCATCGGACTGGTTAAGCTCTTCCATGATTTGAATCAGGTGAAGAACCCTTGGTGTTGTGAAGAACCATGAACTGAATTGCTGAAATTAAATCGAACTACCAGAATCACATTACTGTTCAAGGGATTCATAGAGGATGAACTTTTTTTTATCAATCCTTGAACCCAAATGTAATATAAAGGGATCTATAGTCGCATTTCAGTCTATTATGTTCATTTCATAGAAGTTTTCTTGCCTTTTTTACTCCGTTAATATTTTGCATGTGCTGCTATGATTCAGAAGGATAAAATACTGCAGAAAGATACAGATTTCTTAATCATACAACTCAGTAATCTTAAAATAAAATTATTAATTGTGAAGTGTATTGAGAAAAGAGCTCCAGTGGTTCTCCAATTGAACTTTGATTAGATAACCATGCACTTGTTGTACTTAAGGTGTGTACTTTACTTGGTATCTATAGTGGGTGTAGTGCCACTGTTTGTATAAGTATACTTGGACCTTAATGCATGATTATAGAGTGACTGTTCCTTTAGATAACTTTATTTGTTATTTTATTGCTTAGGTCCAGTAAAAGAATGGGTGGCACTGGAAGGGGAAGGAAATGAGTCCCCGGTAATACGCATTGCCCGCCCTGTGGTTCAGCTTGAAGGAACTAAGAAGAGACGTAGAGTAGCAATGGGAGATTATTGTTGGTCAGTTGGTGATAGAGTTGATGCTTTCATTCAGGACAGGTATGGATAACCATAACATGGACAATGAAGTAAAATGCTAAAACTTTATTATAAAACAAAAATTAAATATGTTTTGTAGTGATTATCATCAGTAGTACAACCTATGAATGGTTTGATTTTAAAACCTGTTATCATAGATTGAACGGTTTGTTTTGCTAATGGCCCTGTTTCATGCTTTGGGTTTCAGTGTTCATTAAAAATAAGCTTGCGGAAAAACGCTAAATTATCGGCCAGAAATAATATTTTTAGAAATGTCTTGGTTTTATTTTTCAGTTGGTGGGAAGGAGTTATCACAGAAAAGGACAAGAATGATGAAACTTCGTTTACCATCCTGTTTCCTGGTATAAGTTCATTTTTTATCTATATGCCAACCATTTCTGTGTACCTTCACTACCATAGATATAGGGAGGTTCAAATGGAAATTTTCTGGTTCTTATTGCAGCCCAAAATAAAACATCTGTTGTTCGAGCATGTCATCTCCGGCGGTCTCTCATCTGGAAAGATGGTGAATGGGTTGAATGGTCCAGTACTGTAGCGAAGGACTTCACTAGCTGTGAGGTGATATGTGCTCCTTATCTTGTGCTCTAATGTGGATCTTGACTTAGTTATTTGTCAGTACTGAGCTAGAAATTTGATGTTCAGGGTGATACACCACAGGAGAAGCGCTTGAAGATGACCACAGCTGAGGTGGAGATCAAAGACAAGGATGAAATCTCAAAAAGAAACGATGCAGAACCTGGGAAAACTGAAGAGCCAAGATTACCGGGGTTGTCTGCGAATGATAAAGTATTCAATATTGGTAAGAACACTAAAGATGAAAATAGGCCTGGCACCCTCAGAACAGCACGGACTGGCTTGCAGAAGGAAGGATCTAGAGTGGTTTTTGGAGTTCCTAAACCTGGCAAAAAGAGGAAATTTATGGAAGTAAGCAAACATTATGTTGGAGATCAGGCCAGGAAAGCTAACGAGGCTAAGGATTCAGCTAAAATTTCAAAATATCTGATGCCTCAAGGATCGGGATCTCGTGGATGGAGAACTAATTCCAAAACTGATCTAAAGGAAAAGCGAGTTGCTGAATCCAAGCTTAAGTCTGGCATATCTGGAAAATCAAGTAGTGTTTCAAGTAGAACTCTGAGGAAGAATGACCCTTCTGCTGAGACTGTAGCTGCTTCTGACAGTGGCAACGTATCAGATAATCAAGCTCAGATCAGGGACTCTATTGATCATGTTGAGAATGCATCTGGAAAGGACAAAACAATGGAATTTGGATCATTATCCAGCAATGGTGAGGGTCCTATCTTATATCCTTCAGTTCCTCAGCAATCAAATGCTCTGCCCTCAAAGAAAGCAGGCACATCAGATGCTAGATCCGAGCGGGCCAATAAAGGAAAGCTTGCACCTATTGTGGCAGGGGGTAGGCTTCCCAAAATTGATGAGGACAAAGTTTCTAGTGGCAAAGCTACCAAATCAGTGTCTGAAATTGTTGAGCCTCGTAGATCAGTTCGCAGAATTCAGCCAACCTCAAGAGTAAGTTTGAGGGAAAATGCCACTCAACTACCCTTAAGTATGCACCATTCTCAACTAACTACCCCTAAGTTTTAAAAGTTTTTGACCACCCCTTACTTTTTTTAGTCTCTCCGTCAACTTTTGGGTGTGAAATGACAAAAATACTATTTTCGGCATTTCACACCCAAAAGTTGATGAAATTGGGGTAAATTGAGACGAAAAAGGTTATGGGTAGTTAGTTGAGAATGATGTATACTTAAGGACAACTGAGTGAGATTATCCCTTAGATTAATTTTGAAAATTTTGAGAAATATCATGTTGTGATTTTCAAGGTTCTTGTTTTGAGCGTTTCAATATTGTTGGCCACAGCTTTTAGAAGGTCTGCAAAGTTCGTTGATCATCTCAAAAATTCCTTCCTTTTCGCATGACAGAAGCCACAAGAACAAGAGTGCATCCAGAAGTATGAATTTCCTCTCTCAGTATTTATTTTAATCCTGGATAGAACCTCTCAGATATATACACTGAAGTAGCAGCTTTTGCTAATAAACTGAATGTTTTGATTGTAACAGTGAACAACAATGGTTAAGAGAAAGATGTGCAGAACTCATGGAGTCAAGAACTAAATGGTTTATTGGATTTGCTCAAAGCAAGATGTGCACTCCAGTTCAGAGCATTGTTCAATGTGTATAATAATGGTAGTAGAAAACTAGAATGGAAATTCTCACTTCCTTGTTAAGTTATAGTCTTGCAGTTAGATGTTCATATTGATTTTGATTCACTTGAGTTATGAATTTAATTTAGTCCCAATGGGTTGTATATGGAAATTCTGGATTTGGAAGTTGCACCTTTTGCTGTTGGTCTCTTGTGTGTTTAGTCCCTTCAGAATTATGTCGACTTTGTACCCAGAAACTCAATGTATGAGAGCTCCATTAGTGCTGCATAAGCACAAATGGAGTTAACAATTTTATGCTTCTTCAAAATAGGCGGTCTGTTATGACTAATATATTTAGTAAGGAATGTAAATAAGCTATTATGAACAATTGCAACCCACCATCAGTATAATTTCCTATACAGATACAGACAATTTGAGTGATCTAATCCAAAGTGCATAAAAACAGATATCAGATGACGTTGGAGCTTGCTTAAAACTCCAAATACTTGGCAGAATAAACTACAATGCTCCTGATAAATGCCTCCTACCATAGAAGGAAAAGGATTTGGGCCACAGCATGACAAGAAGGTGCCTTCTTTTCTATCATCTACCCTAAAACTCTGTTCACTCTGGTAAAATTGCACTTGCAATGTCCACTGTAGTTGCTGGACCTTCTCCAGTTCCTCCACTTAGTCTTTGTAAACTTTTCTCATGCTGGAAGTTCCTGTTCGGTCTTGGTTCAGTTTTATCTGAGGCAACATCTTCAATATCATCATCCATAAATGGTTTCTCACAGACACAAGAATATGGATATTCATGAAATTCGCCTCTTCCTGGTCTCATCTCATCTGGCTCTCCCATGAATCCCCTCTGGGCTGACTTTACCTTCTTGGCAAATGCATCCCAATTCGTTTCGTGTCTCGTCATGAATAACGAACTGAGTTTTTTTGCATTTGGTCTAATGGTTCTCTTATGCCCCATGTATCTCCTACCATTCAAGACACAATATCGAAAATCAAATAAAAATGCTGGTAAAGAAAGAATAAAATAAGAATGAATTCCCATGTATAAAATTAGAATAACCCAACAATAGTAATCCCAATGATGCAATGATAAAATTGATGGAAATAACAGTAAAGAAACACATTTTACATGCCAGATATCTCTATATATCATGCAGCATATATTTTCATATAGGCCATCCTAGAAGCACATATCCTTACATTTTATCAACAGACAAGAATGTGATATCATAAGAGGCTAACTTATATTGAACAAGCATGCACATTGCTGTAATACATGTTCTTTTGTGCAAGTTAAGGAATCCAAAGCAGTCTTCAACCTTCCCATATCTGCTCCAAATATGTATCCTCTTTTTCTTGTGAATCAATAAATTGCATCTAGTTAGGAAATCCTCTGATTATGTCATGTGAAGTTATGTTCTGCATATAAACTATCTACTATGAGGATTAGGTCATATTCTAGTAAGTAGTAACCAAAACTAGAAGAGCAACTGTACCTAACTGAACCCCTATACTAAATAGGATAACTCAATTAATCTTGCATGTTAATACTTGGGTTGACAGTGGTCTTATGTAAATGACTTTGGAAGTTTCCCAACAAACAACACATCAATTTCCTTCTGCATGTTATTCAGAGCTAAAAGGGTAGGGAAAGCCAACAGTATTATTTTAATTTCCCAGTGAAGATGTTCACCCCTCCCCCAAATATTTATGGTGGTGAGATTGAGATTTATGCACAATTCACGAACATTCTTCAAATTCCCCAATTAGTTTCAAGTTAGAGTGGAATATGAAAATCATTTTATGGCATGATAGTGGCATTGGTATATCTAGTGTCTATATAATAAGTTCTTACACACAACTATCTTTTGTCCTGTCCAAACTTCCCTCATTTTATTTTCTCTCACAGTAGCCCTCAATACTAGCACTGCATCATTTCACATCATTAACACAAAAAACACGTTGTTCACTTCACTACAAAGAAAATGAGCTAGGTTTCTTACCTCCGTCCTGCAAGAATCTTGGCCATATTTCCATTATTGTTTGTAACAAATACGTCACTTTCATCAGATACAATGTAGTCAATAGCAGCAAGGCGAGAAGAAAATGGGAGAAAAGGTGTCAGCTCTTCACCAGCGAGCATCTCCTTCGTATAAAAGTTCGGAAAGAGTTCTTTAAGAGGCCGTAGAGTCTCTTCTCCACCATATATTTCTCCAGAAGCAACATAAATATATGTGTCATTAGTAAATCCAAGCGCCCGCAGCATTAAGCCGACTTCATGAGGAGTAAGTGGACATTTGCCACGCTTTCGCTCTCCCTCGGGACTTATAACCTGTACAGATAAAAGGGGGTTTCAGAATTTGCATTAAGCACATGGTTGTGACTTCTACATTAACAAGTATGGTAAACCAAATTTTCTAGTAACTAAGACCCAACTCACAAGACAATTATTTACACAATCATGATTTTCATGTCCAAGCAGATAAGATGAATAATGGTATGTATAACAATGATCAGAAGTCATGAATGAAATCAATCTCACCGGTAACGTTTCCCATCGCTTTCTAATTTCACCAAGTTCATGTCTCTCTTTTTCACCTCCACCATAGTAACACCCCGAGAATGCTAACATATCAGGTTCAAACCTGTCAGTAAAGCAGTTTCAGGGCACAGAAAAAAGGCAACCCAACTTTACGTGGATAACATCATATATTTAATGCATGCATGCAGTTAGCCTTTTCTGCTTTATACATGCACATGCATATCAATACAGAAGCAATACTGGTTGGATCCACTGATTCAAAGGTCCAGATGAGTTCTTAGTAGTTTTTATTAGAGTGTGCCCCTATATCTATATGCTAATAACTATTTTTCAGTTTGACGATTCAATTACAAGATATGTAAAAAAAATACATGTACATGCGCACAAATACATTATGACATGACAGACATTCTCAAACATTACATCAAGCAGGGGCAAGGCTCTATAATTTAGATTTTATTAATATTCCTTTTCATGAAGATCTAAATGAACCATTGACAAGCACTTTGTGTCAAGTTTACATAAACAAACCTTAAGTGAATGGCAATATATCGGTTGGCCATCTTGCGCATTCTCATGACAAGTTTCTGGCCAAGTTTTCGTATAGGTTTAGTAAATCTCAGAGCATGATAGTTGACCCGGCAACGCAATTTTTGTAGCTCTTCATCAAGATTACTTGCAAGCCTATAATCAAACTTCGTCAATTGCACAACCTAAAAAAGATTTAAATGTTAGATACCTCAGAGCAAGACAACTAGTGCATGAAAACAAAGCTGGGCAAAAAACTATCTATTGGACTGGAGAAAATTACTAAAACTATTTATTTGCAGTTTAAATAGGCAGAAGTGCGGTTGATTTATGTGAGTAGATACTTCAAAACTTCAACAAGTTCTACAAGGAAATGTGCGCTAAAGATTTAAGAACAAGTAAAAGTTAAAATGTCGAATTGGTAAAGCACCCTTACATGTCTCCTCATGAGAATGGGAAGAACTTGATCTAGATAATATTCAGGAGCTGATTTCCTCGGGACACGCATGGTGTATGGAGGTTTGTCCATAGAACGCATAACTTTGTCAGGTACTCTTTTTACAATAGTTACATCCTTTGAAAGGAAAGAAATGAACCAATCAACATCAAATATATTGGCGAAGTCGCTGCATATCAAACACAAGGCATCTTTCAGAATTTGATGATCATCACTCTAGTTTGCAGTATGCATGCAGCCATGAAAAATTATCATTCGAATTTGATAGTACAGGTTCTGAAATCTCAGTAGCTTAACTTACCTATCATCTTTCCAGAAGGAGTAATGATCCAACTCAGGTACTACGAGCGTAGCATTAAGAATTCGTGCAACAACAACAGCGTCTGTTATCTGAATGCAGAAAGTTACTGTAATTACTAAATAGTAATCATTTTCGTTTCTAATTTACCTAAGATCACTGTAACGGCCTGAATAGAAAACCACTCTCAATAACATCACTCATACTGATAGCAATTTGCCAAAGCTTATTGTCTCAAACTGATAGAATGAATAAGATTCTATAGCTGGAAAATTTATACTTTGAAAGTCAACACACTCATTTTAGTTGCTAAATATCCTTTAACATGGTATTTTTTTAGCATGTTGCGACTGAAAAATATTTACTACTTACTCCAGTCCTTTGTTGATTAAGACCTCCACTTGTTGCAATAAGCAGATATCCTTTTGACGACCGCTCCGCAGCTAAAATGCAGAAAGTATTGCAGATATTTGTCAGTTTGCTGAAACTAGGAATGAAAAAACAAGTGGCCATCAAATAGAATCAAGCTACTTTTGAATGCATGCAAAGTTATGATGCAAAAATCTGAGAATGACTACCTTTATATTTCACACAAACTAAGGTGATTCTAATTCACACAAACTAAGCATCGTCCAAGCAGAGCCTAAATAGTGACTTCGGGGTCACAAGGCAGCAAACTTGTTGTTGCATTAAGGCCCGACCTTTGATGATAGCTAAATGTGAGTGCAAAATATAACAACAGTTTATGTAGCCATATCAGAACCCATAACTTATACTAGGCATCTAAATTTGATAAAATTTTGTGCCAAAATTCTCAGCATTGAAGTACGATTTAACTTACAAGCATAATGAGGACCTCTGTCGCTGCATCCATAATAGAATTTTGAAAAGCTTGACTTCCATATATCAATAGGCGCACGACGACTCTCATCCTACATTTTACCAACAAGATTAAATTTTATGAAAGTAAAAGTGGAACTACAAATACCAATCAAAAAACACAATGTATAGATGATGAAAGGTCAAGGAAGCCCACAGATAAGTTTTGTAATCTAGCCCAACAGGGACTCTTTTGCTTTTTCTAGGAAATCAGGACTACATCTGCAAGTCCACGGTCTACAGTATAAAAACAGTTGGAAGTATTAAAAGGTGGAATATCACATCTAAAGAGTTTGTAGCTCAGCTGATATACAGACTATTCTCCTCTACGAACTCACGATTTTAATCACCTACACCAGCATACTCAGAATTCAAACAGGGTGTCAATCTAAGGGATGGGTAATGACACCTAATCAACCAAACACATTACAGTTATGATTAGCTGAATGACGGTGAAATCCCTATTGATTTTGTTTCCAGAAAAATGTACCTCCCATCACCATCTAAGGACTTCACAGGCATTCTATTCAAGGAACTCCATCACTCAAAAATAACCCCAATTGGCATCATCAATTACCGCAAAAAAAGGTACATTAATAACTTTCTTGTCAAATTGGTAACAACCCAATTTCAGAAATGCACCATCATCATACACAACTGATTTCAGCAAAATCTCCTACACCGTTGAGAAACCCTAAACTAATTCAGACTTAACAATAATGTGTTAGTGGGAAATTTACCAGTCTGTTGAACAAGCTCCTCTTCACCAGGTGTTGAGACCACTCAAAATCAGACGCGACGTGACCCATAAACAGAGATACCATACCCAGCCCGAAAAGAAGCAACCCAAAAACCAGAGACCATGAGATCGGCGTTATCTGCCATCTTACGAAGCTCTTGTGATGCTTACAGTGGCTCTGCTGCTGCTGCTTCAACGCCAAGTTGGCCGATACCATGCTAAATCTCCACGCCTTTGAGACGCCCATTCGAATTCAACTTCGCCGCAGGTATCATAGCACTCACTCCAAACCCGCTCTATGACCACCGAGAGACAAAGAGTAACTCAAGAAGTACAAATGTAAATAATGCAAAATATCCGATGGCTCTAGTGACCGTCCCAATTGCGGTGCCACCTGTTCCCCAGTTCCTGATTTAGGGTTTCACGGTGGAGACGACACTGTGCAGAGCTCTCGAAGTGTTGTTTGGGAGGCAATGGAGGTTCTAGAGAGAGTGAGAAGAGTGCGAGTGAGGATAGAGAAAATAGACAGTGCAAGCTTTTTCAGTAATTATTTTCCTTTTATGACAAAGTTATAAAATATAAAAGGAAAGTTTTGAATCGTACTCCGATTTTTTTTTTTTTTTTGTGATCAAAACAAAAGAAGATAATTGTTTATTTATTTTTATGGGATTAATAAAAAAACTCAAATAATTCTATTTAAATATACACACTTTATTGGGATATTTTTGTTGTTTATATTTTATAAAAAAACGTTCAAAATTTAACATTGTTGAAATAAAATAATAGCTTTAAAATTAAAAAATAAAGAGACTTAAATTTCGTTTTTTTAATAAAAATAATCTTTTTTTATTATATGTATAAATTTATGTGTTATCATATGAGGATTTTCCTAAAAAGAATATAAGAAACAAGAGGGATAGACGATCCATGTGGATATGAAAAGGAGATACTTTCTCCGGTTTACAAGGAACGGACACCAATGATAATGTCTACCGTAACCGGTGGTCCGTTTTTTTATCAGTCTTGGTTCCGTTTCCCGTTATCGAAAATAAGACACTCATTCAAGGGTAAATTTGGAATGCTAACTTAAATGGATACCAGATCTTAGGTATGCTACATTAAAAACCATGGGTTGGTTTTAGGCGGACATGAGTCATGGGCCACATCTATCAAGTCATCACATTGTCTGATTGAACTTATTTATTTTTCTTTTCATATATTATGTTTCATCACAAAGTTGTGTATTTGTTTTTTTTGTTTGTGGAACGAGTAATTGGGGAAGTGTATTAATGAAAAATGTAAACTATACAGAGTAGGGCGTAAAAGCTTTGGGTTTCATATATATGATCTAGTTGTCTGTAGTCAACCCGACGCTCATGGATCCGTTGAAAAATACTACTTTTGATTGCAGATACTAACTCAAGACATCCCATTGCCAACACTTCAAAAGTACGAGACTGAAAAATAAAAGTCCAACAACCTAACAAAATAAAATAGTCCAAACTAAAACGATAAAGCTCATAAATCAGATAGAGATAGAGTGCTCTAAATGTGGTTTCCCCGAGACTGCCCAGTACCGGCTATCACGGGTCTGTGATTATAGGCCCATGTATGACCTTCCCTCCCCCGTCGGGTCTCCTCATTTTTCCGAAGGAGGTTGTGACACCTCCACCTGTATAGCATGCTCCTCCTCCTCATCCCTCAGACTTTGACCCTGAGGGATTATACATGTAAACTCCATAGCCTTGTCCTCGTCTTCCCAATCTGGTACCGGAAGTCGCCCCTATCGGGGGTTTTGGTGGATTTGAGGGATACTTGTTTGAATCCGCCATTGCAAGAGTCGAGCGGATCGGGGCAGATGAAATCTTTGACGTCCCTCGCAGACGTGACATCGCCTGTTCGGGATCAGCTTGGGGTCGGCAAAGGGCCGACCAGGTCAAAACTTGCTCTGGTGCGGATGAGCGAAGCCGGGGGGTTCGTGTAAATCCTCCGGATCAGTCCCAGTCACCGTGGTATGGTCGTGCTGAGTAGTAGGCATCGAGATGGGACTCGAATACATTGAGGCCGAAAGAGGGTCGGTTGAGGAAAGGCTCATATCAGGTAGGAAGGGGTTGGGCGTCTGGGTTGTGGTTATAGCACTTGGGTTCATCGGTTTTGGCTGGTTAGAATCCATGGAAAACTGGATTCAATGGAGGGAGATGATTTTTGAAAGAGGTGTGTGAAGAAGAAAGAAAGAGGGGAGAGCGGCGGATTTTCAAACCCTACATACGTTTCTTGCGTCTATTACCCCAAGTTGTGTATTTGTTAGGACAACAAAAACCAAGTTAAATTAAGTAATAAGTTATATTTCCTATTATTAGGAATTTAACTAAATCAGTTTCTTTTGTGAACTCCAGACCAAAAACTTTTATGGACCTCTAGGATCTTGTTTCATCTCATCTTTTTACGTCTCTTTGGATTATTTCATCACCGTAGTATAGTCTGCCCTCTTCGGGATTCCTCCACCCCTACTCTTAGTATCGCTTGTCACAGTCGCCTTCGTACAACCCGTTCATCATGTCAACTCCCATCACCCCCACACGGTTATCATAATATACCCCCAACTCCTTCCCTTTTTGAATCCACTCCCTCTGATCATGTTGCCAGCTCCCTCTAGAGAATTCATCAAACCAATCCGTCCGAGAAGGAAATGAGGCAGATCAACACGCCCTTTGCCTGACACGAGGATAAATATGAAGTGTCTCCTGAACTGTCACGCCCCAAATTCAGTAGAACCGAATCCGGAACGCGAACGGTGAAACAATAAAATCATTTTCAAACCTTTTAAATGAATCGCTTAAAAATCACAGGTTAATTAATCAAAATAATAATTCACAACTCAAAAGTACGTCCCAACAAGCGGACAAAAAAAACAAGGCGTACGTCGCTAGACTCAAAAGGAAACCCGGACTCCCGCTCCTAGCTCTTCAAGCTTCGAGAGCTCACCTAGTCCGTCTCGCGACCAGTACCTGTAGGAAAAACAGCTAGGGGTGAGCGTTCGCTCACCACCACGGATAACAGACTGACTACGGCATACTAGCAGACAATGCCAGTAACCCCAACAATAAACCCAACACCGGGGACTACTATCCCCAACTCAAGTAACACGACTGATACACAACTGTTACTTTCCCTAACCGACTCAACACCCGGACACGTAATGTAGACCCGACACAACGATTACGACTTCCTCCAAAGACACGAAAGGTAACCACTCAACACCCAAGATCACAAAGGATCGCACACCAAACAAGATCGCAAAGGATCGCACTCCAGCTGCTCGGTGCCCACACAACTTTTCCCGACACGACGGTCGGATCAGGCGGTCGACCTGTCGCACTTTTCCCGACACACAATCGGATCAGGCGGTCGACCTGTCACACCCCATCCTCAGGTAACCAGAATCACAATCACAATCACAAGCAAAGTTCAACAAACAGCAACAACACCGGTTTAACACTCCACAGGCACTCATGGCCACCCAAGACACCAACAGTAAAACACGGGTTCAACAACCCCACGGGCACTCATGGCCACCCAAGACATCAACAGTAAAACACGGGTTCAACAACCCCATAGGAACTCATGGCCACCCAAGACATCAACAGTAACTCACGGGCTCAACAACCCCACGGGCACTCATGGCCACCCAAGACACACCAACAGTAAAATACGGGTTTAACAACCCCACGGGCACTCATGGCCACCCAAGACGCACCAACAGTAAAAATACGGGTTTAACAACCCCACAGGCACTCATGGCCACCCAAGACGCACCAACAGTAAAATACGGGTTTAACAACCCCACGGGCACTCATGGCCACCCAAGACGCAAACTAAACATTCAACCTCCGGGCATAACCAAATGCCTCCAGTAATTCTAATATCGATAAGTTCACTGCTCCTACGACACTACTAAGTGTCACATGCATTTCTATTGTTCGATACGTTCCCGTATCATACGACACCATCCGGTGTCGCCTGCCTTTCTATTGTTCGATAAACTTACTTAACCCACGACACCCAAGTGTCACATGCATTTCTACTGTTAACTTTCCCTAGTCAGGGCCGAGATCCGGCTACTTTTCCCTACCTCGTATGCTTTCCCAAAAGCTCGCAACCAAGCTCCGACGTGATCACGATCACTCTCCTAGCTTTCCCTTTCCTCGGTCGGTGGCACGATCTAATAAGAACACAGTTTAAAACACTTTTAAGTTCGCAGGCATAAACTGAATTTTAATATACTTGACGCCCAAATGTAACCCCGACAATGTCGATCACTCCCAAACTTCCCAATTACTCGACATTGTCGATAATGGACCTGGAAAGGCCCGTTTCGCCCGACCCGGCGAATCTGCCCAGGATTTGAAAACGTCCTTCCGGGGCTCCGAAAATTCCCGTTTTCATTTCCACGATCTTAGAATAATTCAAGGATTCCTAAGCACTCGACGGAATCACTTTCCGACTTCCGAGTAATTTAATTCGTGTTTAAAGTTTCTAAACCCGTCATTTACAACTTTTACAATTTAATTCCAAAATTCGTTCCGGGTGTGAATTAACGACTTGGGTATCGTCCTAAACCACCCGAACACGAAAACCCGATACCCGAGCATGTGGGACCCACACGTCCATCCTTGGCCGTGGGTGACTAGGGCCGGTCCACCATGGTGGTGGCCGGTCCTAGCTCCGGCCGGTCCACCATGGTGGTGGTCGGTCCTAGCTCCGGCCAGCCACCACCCGTCCGGCCAGCCACCACACACGGTGGCCAGAGCTCCCCCGAGCCTCCGGTCACCGTAAAACGTTCAATCTTCACTCCAAAACGTCTCCAACGAACCCCACACCTCAACTCATCCATAAACTACTAGTTTTAACCCAAACCCTAAACTTAACAAAACGAAAATCGGATAGTTGATCACCGTAGGGAATGTCGATGGGAGTTCGATTCCTTGATCGTTGAGACGATCCACCGGTTTGATCGTCGGGAAAAGGAAAAACCCTAAAACCTCTCTTCTCTTTTCTCTCCTTCTTCTGTCTTCTTTTCTCCCTCTAAACTCTCTTTTTTTCCTAATTTTTGAAGCTATGGCCGAACCCCCCCCCCCCCCCCCCTTAGGGTCTTCTCTTGTTTTGTCCCAAAAACCTAACACCACCACTTGTTTGACAAGTGGCAAGTGGGTCCCACACCTTTTGGAAAATATCTTCTAGATATTTTTCAGTCAGATTCGCGAAATTCAGCCGTCTAGGGCCCCAAACGGGCACGTTTTCCAAGAAATTACGAAACTTCACGGGCTACAAGGAAACAGCTCAACTAAGACCGTTGTGACGACGGCTAAGCTTTTTGGATCTAAAACGGTTCTCGAACGGACCAAAACGTCACTCGGTTGACTTTTCCAGCGAAAGGTCAACCTTTCCCAAATTGGTCAGAAAGTTACCTTGAGTCCCCCGGAACTCACTTTGGTCGATACCGGGGTCAACTTAAGTCCGGTATAACCCTCGGGGTCAAATTTAGGTTCATTTAAGTGTCTGTCCAAAAATTTTAAATTTTCCTGTTTTTCGCCGATTTGACTGGTGTTGACCGGGAGTGGTTCTTACAATCTACCCCCCTTAAAGGAATTTCGTCCGCGAAATTTAAAACAGACGTACCTCAGGAGTCGACCAACGCGGGGTACTTTGCGCGAACCTCGTCCTCGCGCTCCCAAGTCGACTCAGCTCCGTGATGCCGCCACTACACCCGGACTAGGCGGATAACCTTGCCACGCAGGACCTGCTCCCGTGTATCCATGATTCGAACCGGCTGCTCCTCATAAGAGACATTGTCAGCCACCTCGATATCTGCCCACTCAATGACGTGAGAGGGGTCCGCATTGTACTGCCGCAACTGGGACACGTGGAAGACGTTATGAACTCTCCCAAGTTGCGGTGGTAACGCCAGATGATAGGCCACTGCTCCGACTCTGCTCAAGATCTCGAACGAGCCGATGTATAGCGGTGCTAACTTTCCCCCGCTGCGTCTGAACCGTACTAGTCCCTTCCTCGGACTCACCTTCAGAAACACGTTGTCAGCGACTGCGAACTCGAGAGGTCGGCGTCTTCTGTCGGCATAGCTCTTCTACCGACTTTGTGCGGTCTTCAACCGCTCGCGTATCAGCGCGACCTTCTCTGTCGTCTCTCGGACGATCTCTGGCCCCAGCAGGCTCTTGTCTCCCACCTCTTCCCAACACATTGGCGATCGATACGGCCTACCATACAACGCTTCGAACGGTGCCATCCCAATACTGGCCTGGAAGCTGTTGTTGTAGGTGAACTCGACCAACGACAGGTGGGTCTCTCATGATCCCCTGAAGTCCAGCACACATGCCCGCAGCATGTCTTCCAAAATCCGAATAGTGCGCTCGGACTGGCCGTCTGTGTGGGGATGGTGTGCTGTACTGAGTAGAACCTCGGTCCCCAACGCGGTCTGCAGACTCGGCCAAAACCTGGACGTGAAGTGAGGATCCCTGTCAGACACTATCGACACAGGGAATCCATGGAGACGCATTATCTCCTAAATGTACAGGCTGATCAACTTGTCGACCGGATCAGTCATCCTCATGGCCAGGAAATGTGCCGACTTGGTCAACCGATCGACTACTACCCAAACGGCGTCGTGCCCCTTCGGCGATCTCGGTAGCCCACTCACGAAGTCCATCGTAATATGCTCCCATTTCTACTGGTTAATCGGCAGTGGCTGCAATAATCCGGCGGGACGCTGATGTTCGGTCTTCACCTGATGACAGACGAGACACCTCAATACAAATTCCGCGTCCGTTCTCCGCATCCCGCTCCACCAGAAGTGCCGCCTGATGTCACAGTACATCTTGGTGCCACCCGGGTGCACTGTAAGACGCGAATGATGTGACTCTCGCAGCACGTCGTCTTTACAGTTACCCGGCACGAATAGCCCTCCTCGATACCGTACCCCCCAATCGGTACTGAGTTCCCAGCCTACATCCTCATCACCGCTGACGACCCTCTCTCGGATCTCTGACGTCTCGACGTCGTCCGACTGCGCCGCCAACACTCGGGCAAGTAGTGAGGGATGAGCCACCAATGAGCACATGGCCACGCCACCAGTAATCTCCTCTAGCTCAAGCCCGACCGTGCTCAGTTCCCCCATCATGTCCCACTCTCGGACTGATATGCTAGCAAGACTCGGAACCGACTTCCTACTCAGGGCGTCGGCGACCACGTTCGCCTTACCCGGATGGTAGTGTAGCTCAAAGTCGTACTCCTCGAGTAGCTCCATCCATCGCCGCTGGCGCATGTTCAGATCTCATTGGGAAAAGATGTATTTGAGGCTATTGTGATCCGAGAACTCCTGAAATCCCTCGCCATACAGATAGTACCGCCAGCCCTTTAGCGCGAACACGACTGTTGCTAGCTCCAAGTCATGGGTAGGATAGTTGCGCTCGTGTGTCTTCAACTGCCTGGAGCCATAAGCAACAACTCTACCCAACTGCATTAGTACGTAGCCCAGTCCTTCCCCGGATGTGTCACAATAAACCTCATACACGATCCCTCGCTCTGGCACTATCAATACTGGAGCGGTAGTCAAACGAGTCTTCAACTCCGTGAACGCACGTTCAGAATCCTCTGTCCATACAAACCCGACTCCCTTGCGCGTCAACAGAGTCATCGGCGCGGCTAGTCGCGCTAAGTCCTGGACAAACCGCCGATAATAGCCTGCCAACCCCAGAAAGCTGCGGATCTCGAACACACTCGTGGGCCGTGCCCACTTCGAAACCGCGTCAATCTTTGACGGATCGACCAGTATACATAGTCACAGGATACAATGTGACCAAGGAATTTCACCTCAGCGAGCCAGAACTCGCACTTCTCCAGGTTGGCATATAGGTGATGCATGCGCAGTAGAGTCAGAACAGTCCTCAGATGCCCCTCATGTGCCGCCTCGTTCTGCGAATAGATCAAGATGTCGTCTACGAACACCACCACAAACTGATCTAAGAACGGCCGGAATATACTATTCATTAGATCCATGAACGCTGCAGGGGCGTTCGTTAGTCCAAACGGCATTACCAAGAACTCGTAATGCCCATAGCGTGTCCGGAATGCAGTCTTTGCGATGTCCCCCTCTCGGACTCGCAACTGGTAATATCCGGATCGCGGATCGATCTTCGAGAAACATGTTGACCCTCTCAACTGGTCGAACAAGTCATCGATCCACGGCATTGAGTATCGGTTCTTCACCGTAACCCGGTTCAGCTTCCGGTAATCTATACACATCCGAAGCTCTCCACTCTTCTTCTTCACGAAGAGTGCTGGTGCTCCCCACGACGATACGCTCGGACGGATAAATCCCTTCTCCTGAAGCTCCTCGAGCTGACGCTTCAGCTCGGTCAACTATGTCGGCGCAAACCTGTAAGGCGCCATCGATATCGCTGTCGTTCCCGGCACCAGGTCAATCCCGAACTCCACCTCACGAACTGGTGACAGCCCGCTCAACTCCTCAGGAAAAACCTCGGGGAACTCACACACCACTCGCGGTAACTCTCGGCTCTGCACGACCGATACTTCCTCCACTGCAGACAACACCGACAGGAAAACCCCGCTCTTACTACCCAGAACACACGTCACCTTCGTGTTGCCTGCTGAAACTGTCCTCGCCGCCTATAGCAGTCGATATTGGCTCAGTACTTCGCCAGCCAATCCATTCCCAAGATCACGTCAAAGGTCGTCATTCCCAGCCCGAAAAGGTCACTAGGGCAAGGACAGTCTACGACTCTAATTTCGTAGGCACGACAGACCCTAGTCAACAATACATCACCCCCAATTGGGGTTGTCCAGGCACATGGGTGAACTCAACGGCTCTAAACTCAGCCCCAACCTCTCAGCACAACTCAACGAAATAAACGAGTGCGATGCCCCGTTATCAAATAAAAACAACGCCCACAAATGAGACAGTAAACACGTACCCTGAATGGTCTCTCGGTAGGTAGTGGGTCCTGTGGCCCGGGAGTCGGTAACTACGTACACTCTTCCCTGTGACGCCTGCTGCCTCTGACCCGGCGCACTGACTGCTGGATATCCAGATCTCTACTGCTGTCTTGGAACTGGCGCGCTCGTGGACGGATGCGAGAACCTCGACTGCTGACTCTGACGCGGGCGACCCCAGGTTGACTGCACTGTATGCGACAACTGCGGTCGTTGTGCTGACGTTGCCATAATCGGATCACGGCACCTTGTACTAGTGTGCCCAAACCGGCCGCACCAGAAACACCTGAACTCGTCGGCCCTCGGCCCCGTGCCCTGGCTTGTCCGACTGATCACTGGTAGCGTCGCAGGCCCTCCTCCCATCGGACACTCTCGATGCATATGGCATGGCTGCCCGCAGGTAAAGCATGTCGCCCTCCTCTCTGACGCGACTGGCCCCACTGACGCCACCGACCCCATCTGTCTCGCTCCGCCCTGCTGAGCCTGTGGCCGAAAGAACCCCGTAGTCCTCTGTCTCCTCGGATCTTGGGACTCGGACGGCCCCGCAACACTGGTCGGCCGCTGTCTAACCTCACGGGTCCTCGCTGCCTCTCGGAGACGCTGCTCCATTGTCGCTGCAATGTGCACGAGCTCTGATTACTCCCGCAACCTCAGGGCGAGAACTCGATCCCGAATCACCGGCCTCAGACCCCCCTCGAACCGCCGGCAACGGTTCAACTCTGTCGCCACCATTTCTGGTGCAAATCGGGTAAGGGCCGTGAATCTGGCCTCATACTCTGTCACCGACGCCATGTCCTGTTGCAGTTACAGGAACTACCGATGTCGGTCCACCCTGGCCGACTCGGGGAAATACTGCGCCAGAAAGACCGTCTGGAAGATACCGTAGTCGTGCCCAACTCTGTCCCGCACACGCCCCCACCAGTGGTAGGCGCTGTCACTCAGCTGATGAGCTGCAAAGGACACTCTGCTGCGACCATCATCGATGCATGAAGTGTCCAGGTCCCGAGTGACCTGCTCCAGCCATCTCTCGGCCAGGTCGGGGTTCGGTTCCCCGAAAAATGTGGGTATGCTCAGCTTCAGGAAGTCCAGTAGTGTGCGGGTCGTATGGCCTTCGGCCTGAACGGGCCTCGCTGGAACGGCTGCTGTCTCCGGAGCTGGCGATGCAGACTCTCTACTGGCGATGATCACCACCAAGCTCTACACCGTCCTGGTCAGCTCGTTCAGAGCGGTCGTAGTGGGAGGGTCTGCGACCGGCAGGACGCTGGGCGTGCCCGCAGATGGTCCCGCGTCGCTCCTCCTATCCTCTCCGACAGGAGTACCCTGGGCTTCTACGTACTCAGCGGGCTCGACGGTGGGCATTCGTCCTGGTGCCCCTGCTGACCGTCCCCTCCTGCCACGCGTGGGCGCCCATCCCCGTGTCACGGCTGATCGTCCTCACCTGCCACTAGCCATGTGGTCGGTATCCTTTGCACGAATACACACAAACGTTTAGTTTGCGAACTTAAACAACGGCGACGTGCTCTATATACTAGCGTTCACACGGTCTACGCCTACTCTAGCGTACTTGTTACTAAAACGTCACCCTGCTCACGTCATTAAAACCTCAATTACTAGAACACGTAAGGGAAACCTCAAAGCGACCCGACACACTCGTGAATCGCGTCACGCAATAACAACACGAATACTGCGTAATCAAGACGGTGGAACAGACAGGGATCACGGATCCGTGACAGACACCGTCACGGTTGGGGTCACGGAGCCGTGATGAAGGCCCTAAAATTGCCAAAACACGTTGCTCCGTCGTGGATCCGTGACAGGGTCCGTGACACTCGCGCAGGCCTGTTTTCCAAAAATCGTTTCAAACTCGATCCTTACCCCTTTATAACCCCAAAAAAATAGCCTTAAATGACACACACGCTCGATCACCAATTTAACAAACACACGCACAACGACTCACAGACAAATTCAGTCACCCAACCAAAATAAAAAACACGCCCACCGGGCCAACAAAGTCAAACCACGCCCACCGGGCCAACCAAAATCAAAACACGCCCACAGGGCCAACCAACATCAAAAACACGCCCACCGGGCCAACAAAGTCGAACCACGCCCACCGGGCCAACCAAAATCAAAACACGCCCACAGGGCCAACCAATTTCAAAACTTTTCCTTTTCATTATAAAACCTCATTTCTTGACATCACGTAGTTACAACCCGGTCCAGGCGTCCCCGAACTACATTGTACCCACTTGATGTCAACACCGTCACGTTCGACTACAGGAGTGCTCCTAAGTCGAGTCGCGGCAGCTTAAAAACGCTTCACGCAGCAACATACAATCAGTATGCCAATAATAATAATACTGCACATACACACAATCACAAACAGGACTCAAGTCCCTACGGGTCTACACACGGTTTCCGACTTGCGTACCCAACGCACGACGGGACTTTTACTGACTCGACTCTCCCCACCTAATTGACGTACAGTCCGAGGTGTGAAACCTCGAGCTCTGATACCAAGTTGTCACGCTCCAAATTCAGTAGAACCGAATCCAGAACGCGAACGGTAAAACAATAAAATCATTTTCAAAACTTTTAAATGAATCGCTTAAAAAACACCGTTTAATTAATCAAAATAATAATTTACAACTCAAAAGTACGTCCCAACAAGCGGACAAAAAAAACAAGCCGTACGTCGCTAGACTCAAAAGGAAACCCGTACTCCCGCTCCTATCTCTTCAAGCTTCGAGAGCTCACCTAGTCCGTCCCGCGACCAGTACCTGTAGGAAAAGCAGCTAGGGGTGAGCGTTCGCTCACCACCATGGATAACAGACTGACTACGGCATACTAGCAGACAATGCCAATAACCCCAACAATAAACCCAACACCGGGGACTACTATCCCCAACTCAAGTAACCCGACTGATACACAACTGTTACTTTCCCCAACCGACTCAACACCCGGACACGTAATGTAGACCCGACACAACGATTACGACTTCCTCCAAAGACGTGAAAGGTAGCCACTCAACACCCAAGATCACAAAGGATCACACACCAAACAAGATCGCAAAGGATCGCACTCCAGCTGCTCGGTGCCCACACAACTTTTCCCGACACGACGGTCGGATCAGGCGGTCGACCTGTCGCACTTTTCCCGACACACAATCGGATCAGGCGGTCGACCTGTCACACCTCATCCTCAGGTAACCACAATCACAATCACAATCACAAGAAAAGTTCAACAAACAGCAACAACACTGGTTTAACACTCCACATGCACTCATGGCCACCCAAGACACCAACAGTAAAACACGGTTCAACAACCCCACGGGCACTCATGGCCACCCAAGACATCAACAGTAAAACACGGGTTCAACAACCCCACGGGCACTCATGGCCACCCAAGACATCAACAGTAACTCATGGGCTCAACAACCCCACGGACACTCATGGCCACCCAAGACACATCAACAGTAAAATACGGGTTTAACAAACCCCACGGGCACTCTTGGCCACCCAAGACGCACCAACAGTAAAAATACGGGTTTAACAACCCCACGGGAACTCATGGCCACCCAAGACGCACCAATAGTAAAATACGGGTTTAACAACCCCACGGGCACTCATGACCACCCAAGCCACAAACTAAACAATCAACCTCCGGGCATAACCAAATGCCTCCAGTAATTCTAATATCGATAAGTTCACTGCTCCTACGACACTACTAAGTGTCACATGCATTTATATTGTTCGATACGTTCCCGTATCATACGACACCACCCGGTGTCGCCTGCCTTTCTATTGTTCGATAAACTTACTTAATCCCCGACACCCAAGTGTCACATGCATTTCTACTGTTAACTTTCCCTAGTCAGGGCCGAGATCCGACTACTTTTCCCTACCTTGTATGCTTTCCCGAAAGCTCACAACCAAGCTCCGGCGTGATCACGATCACTCGCTTAGCTTTCCCTTTCATCAGTCGGTGGCACGATCTAATAAGAACACAGTTTAAAACACTTTTAAGTTCGCAGGCATAAACTGAATATTAATATACTTCACGCCCAAATGTAACCCCGACAATGTCGATCACTACCAAACTTCCCAATTACTCGACATTGTCGATAATGGACCTGGAAAGGCCCGTTTCGCCCGACACGACGAATCTGCCCAGGATTTGAAAACGTCCTTTCGAGGCTCCGAAAATTCCCGTTTTCATTTCCACGATCTTAGAATAATTCAAGGGTTCCTAAGCACACGATGGAATCATTTTCCGACTTCCGAGTAATTTAATTCGCGTTTAAAGTTTCTAAACCCGTCATTTACAACTTTTACAATTTAATTCCAAAATTCGTTTCGGGTGTGGATTAACGACTTGGGGATCGTCCTAAACCACTCGAACACAAAAACCCGATACCCGAGCATGTTGCCCCCACCCGACCATCCTTGGCCGTGGGTGACTAGTGCCGGTTTTGGGCCGGTCCACCATGGTGGTGGCCGGTCCTAACTCCGGCCAGCCACCACACACAGTGGCCGGAGCTCTCCCGAGCCTCCGGTCATCGGAAAACGTTCAATCTTCGCTCCAAAACGTCTCCAACGAACCCCACGCCTCAACTCATCCATAAACTACTAGTTTTAACCCAAACCCTAAACTTTAAACTTAACAAAACGAAAATCGGATAGTTGCTCACCGTAGGGAATGTCGATGGGAGTTTGATTCCTTGATCGTTGAGACGATCCACCGGTTTGTCGTTGGGAAAAGGCAAAACCCTAAAACCTCTCTTCTCTTTTCTCTCCCTCTTTTCTCTCTCTAAACTCTTTTTTTTTTCTAATTTTTGAAGCTATGGCCGAACACCCCCCTCCCTTTAGGGTCTTCTCTTGTTTTGTCCCAAAAACCTAACACCACCACTTGTTTGACAAGTGGCAAGTGGCAAGTCAGTCAAATTCGCGAAATTCGGCATGCTCGGGCCCCGAACGGGCACTTTTTCCAAGAAATTACGAAACTTCACGGGCTATAAGGAAACGGCTCAACTAAGACCACTGTGACGATGGCTAAGCTTTTTGGATCCAAAACGGACCTCGAACGGACCAAAACGTCGCTCGGTTGACTTTTCCAGCGAAAGGTCAACTTTTCCCAAATTGGTCAGAAAGTTACCCTGAGTCCCCCGGAACTCACTTTGGTCGATATTGGGGTCTACTTAAGTCTGGTATGACCCTCGGGGTCAAATTTAGGTTCATTTAAGTGTGTCCAAAAATTTTAAATTTTCCAGTTTTTCGCCGATTTGACTGGCGTTGACCGGGAGTGGTTCTTACATGAATCCTATCATGACTCATGCCGCCATGCTAGGGATGACCCTCGCCGCATCCAGTCTAACTGATTAGGGCTCTATATCCCTCACCACCACAAGTGAAGAGCAACGTCTCCCAACCATTTCCGCGCTACTGCATGCATCTAAATCGCTGAATCTAGCCATCAAGACCCTACCTAACCGACCACCAAGGTTCTAAAAATCGCTAGGCGCTAGTCGGGCGGCTACAAACTTTTGGAGATTAAAAGAGGATTAATCGGGGATTAACTCAATTAATCGGGTCGGCCAACAAGGAAATGGGGCCTAGGCGGGCGCCTAGGCGGAACCTAGTCAAGATTTTTAGAACACTGCCGACTAGCACCTCGAGTGCCACTCTTAGCGTCGTCTACGTGCCTATCCTATGATAGGATCAACCCCAAGTATCCTTATCGCCCGCCTTCGGGATAAAGTCATTGGCCTACCACATAGGGTCATCCTCTCCTCGTGCTCCACCGCCACCCTATCATTGTGGGTTCCTCAAATTGATACGATCGAAGAATCGTAGAGACCGATCGTCACGACCTCTGCTACCACCACTACCTACTACGTCAGTCAAGGCCTCTAGAAGACACAAGCATCGTCTCAACCACCTCTGGCGTGCGTGACCAACAAAGGGGTACCGCAACCTCCATCGCCAAGGAAATTGTGGGAACTCAGGGAGGGAATGGCGAGACTACCCTTGATCGGACCCCCTGGTCTGATCAAGTGTCGATCCAGCCTCCTACATAAATGACCCGACCACATACACCCACGATTAGTCCGAAAATACAAGGACCACTATACCCAACTCGAAGGGGAGGCAGTTTGGGAGGGTCAATTTTGGCTCTGGTCATACTGGTGGTGCTCCCATCTCTAGGACCCTCAGTCTGGCCATCACACACAATCTTCCAAGTGGCTACCAGAACGAGCCCCCCAACCCCTGAAACCAACCATGGTGACCTTATCGAAAGAACAACATGGAGGCGGGGAAGATATCATAGGCATCCAACCACCACCACTACTATTGGGCGCTCCGGACCCTCGAGGAATGATGAGGGCCTCCGAAACAATCGACTGGCCGAACACGCGATGGCCTTCGATCAAGTTGGGACGGATGCCCGAAATTGTAACCCAAGATCTCCTTCCTATCACGTCAGCACATACGCGGTGCTGGAAGCACGTGTGCCTCTACTCGGTGCCACTGCCTCCCACTTCAGAGGTTGGGGGACCAAGTGAGTCTAACCAGGAGAACCCCCGTGTGTGCTTCTAGTATCTGGTCGCGCTACTAGCTAGGGCATCGACTTATACGAGAATCTCCTTAGCGAGGGCTGCTCAACGGCCTTGCCTAGGACGATGACTGTATCACCAAGCATCGGGGTGTGTATGGGGATACATATCCCGTCCTAAAAACATTAGTGCAAGACCGGTGACCCCCTCCCCATATTATCTAGAGTTCTCCTTAACTGCCCGTTATCCCCTCAAACGCCTTAGACCTCTCAGCAAATGCAGTTTCAAGTCGAGTCAGATAATGAGTATTTCAAAGTACAACTTTGTAGCTACTGGAGTGGATTGACTCCATCTTTAATTTTCCCTGGATTAGTTAGGTATCTTGTTATAGGGTTTAACGTCCGGTACCTATGGGTCTCGACTTCAATCTTACCTTTCTATTTCACTAGTTTTGATATCTTATATGTAATACTTATGGTCGGTCCCATGTCTATAAGCTTTTCATGATTCAATAGAAGTTCTAGTTAAAAGCTAAAAAAGATCATTTTCTTTTGTTCAAATCATACATATTGGCAATTATGGTGGATATTCTTAAGATAAACATTGATGTGCAACTAGAATACGTTGTGCGAACTCATAATTTAAGAAGAATTTATCTCTTTTTTTTACAAACTCTCTCAAGAGCTCTAGAGGGTGGTCCACAAAACTCTAATCATCATCGTCACTCTCGGAGGCTCCTTTACAACCTTTCTTTCTTTGTTTTTCTTTATCATCTCTCCCGTTTCTATAGAGTGTTCCGACTATGTCTTCCGATCTAGGGCCAATAGAGTTGAGATTTGACGATGTCTATGAGTCGTGAGTGTGCGACTATTTTGGGTTGCAGTGTTGGGGACTATTCCGCTAATGATCTTTAGAGGTCAGAGCAATTTGGTTCGACTATAAGTATCGGTGAAGTACGATCTCAAACAACATTCTATGTTCTCCTTACCATATCTAAACCAAGTTCCATCACAGGGAATGGGCACCTCAGATGATCACGACGATTAAAGACGATGGGTCGACAATACTAGAACGCCCCGCTATGTCATTTGTGGATTTTCAGAAGAGCTGACATCGCAGGTTCTCTAGCTTCTTGTGTTCGTTCTTGTGTTTATTTATTTTCATCGTTGTCTATGCTATAAAGTAGATTAACTTTACAAGTCAAGAGCGCCATAACAGTTGGGTTATTGTGAGGGTGCGAACTATAATATGGAATATAGGGCATATGACTCTTAGTCTATGAAAAAATTGTACTGGCACGATTTAAATCTTGATAGAGTGATCACCACGTTCTAAAAAAAATACAATGTGCGGAAATTTGAACACCGTATTTAACATAATATTTATTAAAACTAAAAGTGATTAATATATTAAATTTAAAAATAAAAGTAATTAATATAATACTTTTTATTGTATATATGCATCCAAAATTTTATTTTAGTGTCTTATAAAAGTATATATGTTAAAATCCATAATACATTTGATAAAAAAAAAACATTACGTTTAAGTCTTGATCTTAGACACTCAATGTCAAAACATTAATCCTTAATTATTACGCTATTCATATTGGCTGGACAACACCCATCTGATACCTTTTATATAGGACGGAGAACCGTGGAGCTGTGCTTGATCCCAAAGGAACGCTTAGGGCACGGTATGAGATCCTCCGATGGTATCCATCCCTTCCACGGATGGAGCAACATGGTCTCCAATAATTGAGAATGGGGGACTCTCGCTGGTACGTCTCCTCCTTAAGGACAGATGGGTCTACCACCCTTACTCAAGAAAGCTCGGCGTCCACAGATACCATTGAGCAAAATGGTCCTGATAGGTGAGGTGTAAGAAGCGTTGAGCTGTCTCGCGAGTCACCATGAGTAACCTAGAGCATCTCAGGGTGTTTTTGAGGAGGCACACCCCGTCCACTATGAGTCGCCTGCTTCCCAACTCCCAACCTTTTTCTTTTCATGGCATGCCTTAATCATCTGCTTTGACATTGCAGAACCGATCGAGTTGAGACGGTGAAAGATCATTAGATTCACCATACGTCACACAGTCAGAATAAGGACCCACCCCTACTTTTTCCCTGGGTCACACTGGGATTTTAGTTCTAGGATCAGTGCCTCGACTGACACTAAAGCTTTATTTAATCCTAGTTAACTCGCTATTTCCATTCTACGTTTGTTTGGTCTTTACAACCGTTTTCTTTTATACCAATAAAATCTCTTAGTTCCATATGCTCAAAAATATATTGGCTTTATAGAAATAACTTGTTGCAAATTCAAACCTTTTTTTTTCTTGCATTTACAATCCATCATCATGTTTGTCCTAATCTCATCAATGGAGAACTGTTTTTCTTGCATTTACAATCCATCATCATGTTTGTCCCAATCTCATCAAAGGAGAACTGTAATCACGAATAAGATAACTAAAGGAGATGAAATTGTTCTTAAGCAGACAACGAACCATTACTTCTACTGGATATTTATTTATCCATGTATTTATATACAAAATTGATATTTACATTGTCAGGGTCATTCTTCTCTGGTCCAGCCATGTCCCGAGAGGCACGTGCTTATTTAATGTCTTCTGCAAATGTGTGTCCATTGTGTGTTGTGTCCATCCCCAAACATGTGCAATGATATAACCATCGTATAAACAAAATTACTTTTAATCCAAGTTATTATACTGAATTAATAATTTATATATTTTTGTAAAAATGAGTGTTGATTGATTAATGTATCGTAGGGTGCATTAATAGCATTGTAGCTGTTTTAGAAACCGATGGACCCGCATCCATAAACCCAACTCTGTTCTATCAAGCCTTGCCGTTGATTCCACTGTCAAATTGTCCACAGAAGCAGCTAAAATTTACTGGCACAACTATTCTTCCAACTATAATCAACAGAGTCATTCCAAGTAAAGCAGGCTCAGACAGGAACTATAGCTTTCGAGTGACAACGATGTCATTATTTGCATGTTCGCATGTTGTAAGGAAAATACAAAATGTGACGGTTTTAGAACGTAAAGTATTTTATTTGTTTCTCATGCGGAACAAGACATGAAAGTGGACCTGTTGGTGAGACTGAAACCCATCGTTAGAGAAAGGGTGGTGGTCCAGTCCTCAACCGGATCCTTGTGGAGACTACACTACTAGTTTTGTTTTGTTTGGCGAAGCAGAGTGAAGAACAATCAGTGATAACAAATATTTATTCCATTCCACGAGAATCTTGTGCGCGTGCGCTCAAATCTTTGGTAACAAATTTGTTAGAAAAACAGACAGAAATAAAATGTGATATCATCAGATGTTTTTTTTTCCGAGACGAGAGAAAGAAATTTTATTTCATCATGACAAAAATGATAAACATAACTTAGGTCACTGATCCTGGGTTCGAGTATTTGTCAAAAACTCCCGTAGGGTTTCTGGCACACTTAACCCGTACTTTTGATCGTTTTTGTATCGCTAACCAATAGAGACCACAAAAACAGAAAAACGTCTATAATAACCTAAAGAGCCTGTGATGCCAATTCGTTTGAGATCCCATAACTTTCGTAGCGAGACCTCCTGGTGTTGCTAACTCTCCGACTTGAGACGCTGGAATGTTTAATTGTGGTGCGGAGGACGGAGCGTACGCTCGATGCTCTAGATGTGACTTCATCGATACTTCACGCAGAAGCAGATTGATCATCATCAGGTCGACCCAAACTGAGTGGTCCAGTCTCGAGGTGACCGGCTTTGGTTGTCGTGGATACAGATCCCGACCTAACATCCCTCCTCCCGGGTCCCAAATCTAGCGAACCTCCAGGATCGCTTCGGTCGGGGCCACGTTGATGCTCGGGTTTGATTGAGCCTGTCTGGGAGCTACGTGGGGTCGGTGCCTAGTCGGCCACATCGGTGGTTGCACACCGTTGCCGATGACGTGGAGAGCGAGGAGACCGATGGCGGCGGCGTGGAAAACGAGGAGACGGATCTGTGGATGGTAGCGATGGCGGGGAGAGAGAGATGACTGATCCGTGGACGAAGGCGCCGATGTGGATCGAGATAGTCCGGATCCTTGGGCGGTGTGGGGCGGGCGGTGTGGGTGCGCAACCTTGGAAGGAGGCACGGGGACACACGTCGACCGGAGGGATGACCGGCGACGACGAGAGATCAACCCTGAAAGTTCAACGAGAAACCCTAAAAGTTCAGCGCGTTCTTCATATCTGCGGCTTGCGATCACTTCATTTTGTTCGAGAAAACTTAGTGAGGGGAAGGGAAAAGGGAGTGAAAGGGGGGTGTTGCCGGCGATTAGACCAGGAGGTTCGGTAAATCGCTGATGCAGCTAAAGGAGAGGGAAAGGGGCTAGGGTTCTCGCTCTTAATGTTTTGGTAATTTGTTTATTTTGATATCACGTGATGTTAAACATAAAATAAAATGATTATTTTACTCTCATTTAATTTAATAATAATTTAGGTGGGTGCACCACGCATTGCGCATGCTTATCGTAACATTTTTCATTCGAAGCAACAATATTAAAAATATATTTTCCACTAATATAAATTTTTGAATCATAAAAAACCATTCAAAATACAAGTAAAAACACTCAATATTATAATGGACGTACAATAACTCGTAAACATATATGATATATAAAAATAGTTATTATCCTATTGTTTTGTAACGTTCGATAACAACCTCTATATTTTGATAATAGACTTGTGTCAGAAAAACAGAAGGAAAAAAATATCACATTGTATGATGTTAAACAAGGAATAAAACGACGATTGTATGCTTACACTTCTAAACCTTGTAGATTTTATAGGAGAAATGATTATTTTACTATCGTTTAATAATTGATTGAATCAAAGAAGTAATTTTATGATAAAAATATCTTTAATATAAAATTTTAAAATTATTTTATAAAAAAAACTTATTTTCATCTATAAATAAACATTTATAACAAATAAAGTTATTTTTTAATTAATAAATATATATATATATATATATAACATAAAAAAATTATTTTATATGAAATTATAAAATTACTTTTTATAAAAAAAATATTTTTATTAATATTTTCTCATAAAAATAAAATATTGTAAAATTACTTTTTCTATTAAGAATAAACAAAACTATTTTTAGTAATTTTTTGAAACAATCAATAAAAAGAAAATACAGCCCACCCGCTCTTTCCAAACCTAGGGTTTAGGATTGGTTTTGCGATTCCCTCAACTCATATCAGCGATTTCCATGGCTTCGAATGGTGTTTTGTCATGGAGAGAGGTTGGGTTTGTCGCATATCTTCTCTGGGAGCCGAGCAGGCCGGAGCCGGAGATAAGGGAAAACCGGGACGTGGATGGCGTCGGTATGGTGCGGTCCGTTTCGATGAACGAGAGGTCCTTCACGGCGGCGAAGTCGTTGACGTTGCGCCGTGAGGATGCTTCGCCGGTGATTCTCTCGTCTCAGGGAAAGGATCCCGACGACCGAGAAGCTTGGGGTGTGGAGAACAGACTCCATGCGGCGATGAGATTCGTTCTACGCCGAACTCAGGCCAAGGGGACGCGACCGAGAACTGCCAGCAAGAGTGTGCCGGAGAAGACGAAGCCGAGCGGGGAACTGTTCTGCTGGAACACGGGGTTGGGATCAGAGCTTCCTGACACAACCCTGGTGACGGAGGAGTCGTCGGAGAAGATTGTGTGGCAGCGAAGGAAGTGCAAAGAGCCCGCAACTAGGGTTTCTTCAGCCTCGGCTCCGACGCGGGTCGTGGTCTGCTTGCGGATGCGCGCAAGCTCTGGGGGAATGGGCCTGCTTGGGCCCTGTGGGCTGGGACTGGACCGGGCCTGGCCGGGCGCTGGACTGGACAGCGTGCTGGTGGACCGGGTGCGGGTCGAGGTGGCAGGACCGGGTCGCGGACAGATGGATTTGAGTCAGGTGACCCGACATAGGGTCAATGGGGCGCGGGCCGGGGCAATTCTCTTCGGTTGACCCGAACGGTTCGGGTACAGGTCTTAGGGCAGTTTATGGTTCGGCCCCGATCCAACTCTCGACAGACTCTCGCATCTCTGGGGAGCCGGTGGGTGATACAGCAGCGGCGGGTGCCACAAGCACCCCCGCCTCCAGGAATGAGTCTCTGGAGGTCTAGGGAGGGGTCGGTCGACTGCACCGCCTCCCTAGACGTATGGTGGCAACGGTTCCGCCAATAGTCGACAAGGTTCTCCGCTACCAGTTCGGGGTCAGCACACCCGCGTTTAGGAGCCCTACCAGTATCAGTCGAGGGGGTCGACGCACGCTGACTTCCCGGGGGAGGTATCGGTCCACCACTGCAAAAACTACACTTGGTCTGCTCGATCAGTGCCCTTTGGTTGGATTATGCTGTATCGGTGTCTTTGGATGCTACCGCAATTCCCCCCTCCGACCGCCCCTACGTCGAAGAGCACAATTTACTTTTCAGTTACTGTTTTTCACTTCTAAGTAGCTTACTTTGGTTTTCAGGTGTTAGAAGTTCTGCGAACACCTTAAAATTTAATAATATATCCATTTCCGTTCAAATAAAAAATAAAAATAAAGAAATTTTAATTAAGTAATTAATTAAAAATAATTATGAATTAATTAAATATAATTAATGTATTCATTTGAGAAATTTTAATTATAGAATCATTCTTAATTAATTATAAAAATTAAATAACTAATAAAATTTGACAACTAAAATTATATAAAAAATTCGTTCAAAAAATATTATTAAAAAAATTGATTGAATATCATTAATTAAATACATAAGGAAGGTTAAGAAAGTTTTTTGTGAGGGCTTTTTTTTTATCACTTTTCTTCTTCCATAGTCGTCTTACTCTTTCTGTAATTTTCATGGATTATTTATCTAGTAATCATGATTACTTCTCCGTTAGCCTTGCCCCTACTAAGAGCATGTATATCGATGGAGGGGAAGAAGGGGCGCGGGAAGGGTGGGGTGAGGTTCGGGGTTCGAGTGGGGCACGATGTGGGGGAAAGAAGCAGAGGGGCGGGGGGCGGGGCGGGTATGGGGGCAGCCAAGGGCGGGGCGAGGGGCAGGATTGTGCCTCTCGCACCCACGCCTCTTTTCTCGTCTCCTCACGCGACATGTGGCTCCAACGGCTACATTTTAACGGCTCCTTTTTTATAATTAAAAAAAAAACGGTAATAAACGGCTACATTTGTTTTTTTAATAAAACTTAAATACAACTAAAACCTTTTAAATACCTCATCTCCATTTATCAAATTCACATCATTTCTGTCTATATTCTCTCAACTCTCTCTCAATTTTATTACTTCCTCTCAATCACCATTTCTATCTACACCATGTCGGATGACGCGCTCCCACCGTCTAGCTCATCGGAGCAACGACAATGCTCGCCGCCATATCTCAATACGGATGAAGATCCGAACACCAATCTACCCGAGAGCTACCAACAATTTTGCAAACCGGTTTCACCCATCCCGGTGGTTGGCCCGCTGAAGCTTTCAACCAATTCATGGATGCCGTTTGGAACCAAGGTACTTTTTAAAATTAATTTTGATTACAAATGTATTTAATGTCATGATTTATTTTTATATTATGTATGTTAAATTTAAAATAATTGATAATTATTTGGTTAAAGTTTCATTGACTTTTTAAAAATGTAGTTTAGATTTTAGGTAATTTTTAATTTATGTATGTTACATTTTTATTAAAATTACAGAAATTGTTGACGTGAGTCTAATGGGACCACCGACCAATCCAATGGGACCCCATTTTCAACCACCATTCCTACCACCATTGTTCGATCCATACGGTATGACAGGGAACTTTTCCCCCAACAACAACATGGAGGCGGCAGCTCCGACACCCGATTATCGTCTACTTCATCATTTGTTGGACCGAGGAGAAAGGCGGTCCCAGACAGGAGAACCAAGTGCCCCCTGCAGTGGACAAGCTCCTGATAGCTTCTTGGCAACGAAAAACAAAAGATCGCATCAAGGGGACCTCCCAAGATGGGAACACGTTCTGATCCACTGTGACCAGAAGATTCCTCCGATCTGGGAAGTTCCAACAAGAAGATTTTAATGTACAAGCCGTCAAGACCCATTTCAACAAATGTGCGGCAAGAGTGAGGCGCTATATCACATTTTACATGAAGGAGAAGGCATTGGATCATAGCGACTGGAATGAAGAAAAGTACAGGGAGCGGACCATGGAGCTCTATCGTATTCACACCGTAGGTAAATCCGAACCAAAGGTGTTCTCGATCCACCATTGGATCGAGCCGTTGGGAACTAATGATAAGTTTTGGGCAGAGGAAGGACATGACGGGAGTGTACGACGACGCTTGAACGAGTACGACAGTTACAGCACAACCCCACCTAGCTCACTTCCCACCGACGATGAAAATGTTACACATCTCGGTACTGACGAACACCCATCTGAAGGACTAAGTTCCCCAATTTCCCTAAGTTCCCCAATTGGCCCAAGTTCTCCAATTGCCACTCCACGTGAACAACATCGCCCTATTGGAAACAAGGCCGCGAAGAGGAAGGGGAAGAGCATCTCAAATACAACAGCGGCCATCGCCCAAATAGACTTTGCAAGGTGTGAGAAGGCGAAGATTTTTGTCACTCTAGACGCCCAAGTCGAAAAATATTTGGCGGACATTAGAGAGATGCAAAGCATGGACACTTCCGAGATGACCGAGGAACAACAAGTGACTCACGTGAAAACGTTGTCTCTATATCTCGCACAAGTCGAGAAGATTCAGAGACACATTGACACTATTAATAAATAAATTATTGTATCGTATTTATTATTGTTTTTAATGAATGTATTATTGTAATGTTTAATTATTAATGAAATTTTAAGTTTATTAATTAGTTTTGTATTTTTTTTAATTTATGTATTTATTAATTAATTTTATTTATATTATTTCAATTTTATTTACTATTTTGTTAATTTAATATGCATTTAACGAATTTAGCAAAACCATTATTAATTATCCAGTCAGCATTTTAGAAGGGCATGGGCTTCTCTACTGCTCCCCTCTGATGTGGAACACTCTCAATTTCAGAGGGGCAGGATCACAATGCAGAAGGGCTTGAGCCTCAAGCCCCATTGATGTACATGCTCTAACAGGATGGTTTGTTCTTAACCAGCCAAATCAAAATGGAACAATATGATTTAGAAGATGATGAGGCACTCTCGAGAAGTCTTAATCGATCCTAAGGCACTTTTGGTTGTGTCGTAACCCGATCCCACTAACACGGCGCCACCATTGCAACCACCATCAAAGTCATTGCCATCTTCGTCCCCAAAATGAACAACTCCTTTCACCCTCAGCCACGTGATGACCTGTTACCAAGGTTCTAAAAATCGTTAGGTGTTAATCAGGCGGCTAGGTCCTTTTGGGAATTAATCGGAGACTAAACGGGGATTAATCAAATTAATCGGGTCAGCCAACAAGGAAATGACGTCTAGGCGGGGCCTAGTTGGGATTTTTAGAACACTGTCTGGTACCACCCATCCCCTTTGATCTGGAATGAAATGACTTAGAGAATTACCAATCCTCGTCGATCAACCTTTCGGGGCACCACCTTGTCCGCCACAACCATTACCACAATCAGACCATTCTATCCCCTCTATTGTCTCGATCGATCCTATGTTACCAATCCTTTCGGTAACGCCACTAGTGTGGCGGACTCGTCGCCCACGGACAATTGTCTCGGTCCGTTTTTAGGGTTGGCCTTCCCCTCGAGGATCGCCCTTGTTCCATGACCAAGCTTCCGCACGGTCTCAAAGTCTTACTTTCCCACGCCCCCGCCGCCATGGAACAATTGCATTGCATGAGACAGGCCCGAGCATTAGGGAAGCACTTTCGACCTCAACCGCTCCTCGCTATACGGATCCTTGAGTGAGGCCCATCATCCTGCCTAAACCTCCTGCATCAATAGGGAAACCAATTAGTCGGTCGTGTGGGTGATCTAGAAGAGGACTAAGTGACACCCACCATCATGCCTAACTCAGGTTTAACAACCCGGGCCACCACCAAGCATTCATAATGGTGTCTAGGGTTTCCCTAAGGTACCAGGAACAGAAGATAGAAGAGGAAGGCTCGAGAGGAATGAAAAGAATTCAGGCGAGGGCTACTAAGTAGCCTCACCGGGGCTCATAAGGTCTTTTTGCATGGGGTTGCATTGGAGGACTAACGGCCCACCCTGTAATGGGGTTTCTCTACCATATCACGTGATCCCTCCCCACACCTCGCACGTCTCCCCGACACCTAAAAATCCCGGTTGACGTATCCACCAGTTTTCGGACTATAATAGGTGGGCTCAGGTTGAGCCGGATATGGTTCTTGAGCCTAGTTTAAATAATGGTTTTGAGTCTAATAGTACGAGTCTTAATTTTCCGTTCTTAGTTTTTATTTGTCCTAGTATGTTCAATGTCGAAACAAAGTGCTTAGTCACTCCAAAACCCGACTACACCTCGGGTTCATGTGCAAGATTAATTATAGTTCGTCTTTGGATACACTACTATCCCCATACTGCTCGTCTTATGTAATTTCAGATTTTGAATAAATTGCTTATTTCGCTAAAAAAAACATTAATAAATTATTGATGATTTTATGATAAATAAGGATAAAATAATAATTCAATTGATTGAAAAAATTTAAACTCAAATGTGAAAGAAATATGATCTTTTTCACGTCTTATTGTTAATTTTTCTTAACAGAAGTCTGTTATAAAAAATATAGATTGTTGTTAAATGTTACAAAACAAAATGGTACTAATTTTCAGTTACCAATTCAAAAGAAATACACAAAATCGTTAACCACATATGTTGATTCCTACATGTTTATTATATTTAATCATAATTATAATCAACACATTATTCTAAACAAACTAAATCTTTTCCAAGTTACCGCCACAAAACCCTAGAGATAGAGAATTGGGCGACGACTATGGTTCTCCTTCGTCGTCGAGTGATTTGTTCTTTGGGGATGATTATCGCTATGGGAGGCCAATCATCAAGCATGGAGGTTTCATGTGCTCTTCCCCGGTCGTATTTGGTAAGTTGTTGGAGTGGTTTGGGTTTGTTGGGTGTTTGCAGGTGGTGGTCGGCAACAATGAGAGGGGTCGATGGCTTTTGTTTTCCGGTGGTGGTGGACGAGAAATCATGGGGAGGATATGCGGTTTGACCTTGAGAGGACAGGTAGACCCAATGACGGATAAGGGAACGACCCAACCGAGACCTACGGGACCGTTGATGGCGGATAACGACGGTGGCAGCGAGGGATATTATGGCGACTCTAGTGCCAGTGTCATTTGGTAGGATGAGGTGGTCAGGCGGCCGACCACCGGTGGTGGTGGACGATACAAAACATCAGGAAGTTGTTGGTCAAGGCGACGTCGGGGTGATCTCGGGTGAGCAAGCCGACAACGCTACCAGCGACGAAGGACAGAGTGGATGCAGCGAGAGAAATTGGTCTGCGCTTCGAACTACACTTGTTGTCCGTCTAACTGAAGAGTGGACATGCACCGTAAGGACTGGTCCTCAATCAACGACAGGAGGTACCTTTTTTGCTGGTAGAGATCAGATGTTCAATAGTCCGACGTTAACCTTGAGCATTGACTTAGAGGGACATGCGAAGTCCAATGGAGGGACACCACAACCGGCGAGGGGCGGAATGCACCCTCGCCTCGATCAATGAGGACTTCGTGATCCAGTGGGGGGTCTGTCGGTAATACCGCCTCATTGGACGTATGGTGGCATCGGTTCCACCAAGTATCGGCGCTGCATTCTTCAATCGGATCGGGAATCAGCATTTTTACGTTTCTAAAGGCCCTCATTATCATCAGAGGGTGGACGACGTCAGCTGGCTCCTCGGGAGGATGCATAGTCCAATTGAGCCATTTTAGTGCCTGGTTACAAGGTTGCACAAGCTGTTTCTCTTGGGCTTCAGTAATATACTAGAGCACGGTAAAGAGTCGATTTGTGCTTGTTCAGAACATAGGGTTCACTTGGCTCTACTACACAGTCTTCAACCGCAGTAACGGTTGCCTCGACGGCTATCCCAGCATTCTCCTGTCGACGCCCTTGAAACACTCCAGTGAAAGAGTACTTTTACATTTAGCAGTTGTTTTATTCTATTTCCTTGCACTTATTCAATTATTAGCTGTCTCTTTTGGGTGACCTGTTTAGGGACTGTACCCTCGGAGATTTTCTTTTATTAATATATTACTCTCGTCACCCGCTCAAAAAAAATTTATAGTCAATCATATTGAGTTTTCAGTATATAATATATACAATTTTATTTTGAAAAAAACAAGAACCCCAAAAATAAATAATTTCAATGTTTTGTGGTTATTTGTTTAAAAAGAATTAAGATTGTAACTACAAAAATTTAGCAAAAATAAATTATTCTTTGATAAAATAACAATAGGAAGGATAAATGGAAGCATAACGCTGTCATAACTTATAACTTATTAAGTTACGTCATTAAAAAAGTTGATGCTTTCTTTGAGGAGAAGGAGTGTCTCCATAAGCAATGATCTCTTCAAAGTTGATGCTTTCTTTGATAATGATTTAGTGTTGTGAGTGCCGATGCCTTTCTATTAAAAGAAGAAATACTTGTCTTGTGTTTCCAATTCTATGCCAAATAGAACCAGAACGCGGACCCATGTGTGGATCGTGACGCGACATTAATTATACTAAACCGTTTCTATCATTACACTACAAAAAGCTGATTATTTTCTAAACCAAAACATTGACTAATCATCATTAAGTCCCTTTTCCAAATTAAAGACCTGCACGTGAGTGAGGATATATGTTGGAGGATTGGATTCATTTGCATCGGTCAAAAGCTTCATAATGAGTTAATAGTACACTGTATCGTGTGGGCCTGAGTCCGTTTGTTCTAGGCAGTGTCGTAGTCTTAATTGGGCCTTTACTACAGCCCACCACAATTCTTGGCCTCCCAACCCTTTACTTCTAGCCATCCACAATGGTACTTTTTCATAAATAAAAAATCAGTTTGTGTGGTGAATGTTGAATTGTTTTTTTTGGGTTAAATGTCGAAACCTACGTTAAAGTATTTTCTAGAGTTTCTGTTGACCAGTTATTCGAATTCTGTTTAAACAAATAATCTTCCCTTTGCATGACAAGAACGTTGTAAGTGAATCACGTACCAAACAAAATGACAATAACAATCATCCAATGTCTAAAAAAAACCTTTCATCAGGCGAATTGTTAAAACACAAGAGGAGAATTAGTCGGTTTAATTGGATTAAATTTGATGTTGACTAACAAATAAACTACTTGGAATGAGTTGGCAAGGTTATATTCCATAAGTCCATTGTGCATTAACATCCATCATTCCATCATCGTCCGCAAATGTGACACCATCTCCGTTTCTAAAATTCACCCTGCAAATAATCAACAAATCCTATTATCATTATTATGTGAAACAAGTGTTTGATTGCGCCGTTACAGACGAAACGTAGACATAATGTGATGATTACCAGCTCGTAACATCGGCGTCTGGATCTTGTGTCATCTGATTTGATTGTGCCATAACCCAAGGCGTTGATAGTAGCAGTAGACACAAGAGCAAGACAATCACTGGTACCTTCGCCATCTTCGATTTCTTGTTATAATAATTATTGATTTATTATGTGAAACAAGTGTTTGCTTCAAGTGAGAATCGAGTGATCATTTGTGTATAAATAGCATTTTCGTTTACTAAAAGAAGAATGGTCAAATTGCGGTTTCAATTGGAACCACTACTTTCCTTATTTTCTTCTCCTAGGAAGAGGTGATGACATTGACGTCTGATGATTTAAATTCGGTTAGAAAAAACAATTATTTCTTCTTCTTTTTTCCACCTTAAAATGTTCGTCGGTTATAAGGGATCTTATAACGGCTAACAAACTATATAGTAAGAGGTTGTTGGGCAAGTCTAGTTCACCATTTCCAGATATTTATGATTGGGGCAATAAATTGCCAATGTACCACACCTTTTTTTTTATCAACAAAAATAACGATTTTATTCATCCCAAATGAAAAACTCCGAAGGAGAATTACAAAAGGAAGAAGAGGGGAAACAAAGAGAGAAGAACTGAAAAAGACAACGAAGAATTAACCGATGTCTTGAAACATCTTGATGGTGTCTTTCTCGCTGTAGGAAGAGGAGAAACCCAAGGATTTGCAAAGAGCCCATGCTCGCTTAGCTTCGAGCATCTTACGGAGAGAGTGAGAAGGACTAACGTCTTTGAGCGCCTTTAAGAGCTTTGAACGACTGTTCCTAACACGCTTATTCTTTTGTTTAGGCCGAGGTAGAAGTAAGTCAGTGTCTAAAACGGGAGAGTGGAGGTCGGCGATGAAGAACGAAAAAGACACCTTATATCATCTCGGCTCTCGTTACACACCTTATCTTGCTTGTTGGGACGAGAAATTGATACTGAAGCTTCAATTGAAATTCAAGAATTGTCGGTCCCTCACCGACATTGCTAGTTCTTCAACGAGTGAAGGAAGTCAAAGCAAATTCTTTCCATTTTGAAAATATCAAATATCGCGTGGATCTAAAATCAAGATATATTCCCACTAAGTTCAACACTGTTTAAGTTTGATGTTGTTTTCTGTTATCATATAACAAGTCTTAAGTTTATTGTGATCTTGCGAAAATGGTTTATTGTGTAATACCTGTTTGTGAAGTCAATCCAATAGTTATAGTAGACTTGGTTGGAGCTAAGAAGCCTATACACCCACTTAAGGATCACTCAACAACAAATGCATACACTAATTTTATTAATAATAAAATATTAAATTTATAAAGTTACATATAATCTATTATACACCTATAATCAAAATTAACATATGACATACTGATACAATAAGAATAAATCGGTCATCCTAGCCACACAGACCTAAATAGGGTTGAACATCGATCGGTACCCGTCCCAAAAGGCCATACCCATTAACCAAACAGTGATTCCCGTGTATCTAAAACTCATAACCATAACCATCACCGATTATTGTGGGGAAGCTGATAACCGGCCAAGCTACCTACCGGGCGGTGACGATTATAACCGGCACACAAGACCCAATGGGCTATATGTTGGGCCTTCACAATATAACCCAAAATACAACATTCTTCAAACACATTTTTACAAACCTACAATTGAACTTCACAAACCTGCTATTTTCAATAATTCAAACACAAATATTTCTAGAACTAATAACTCACATATTCATCGTCTTACAATACAGGTTTCAGGAACCAATTTTGAAGTTTACAACACAAACAATTCAAGAACAATAAATTCAGTATGACTAAACTACTAAAAACAAGTGGGCTACTAAACAAATGGACTCAATAAAACTAATAAAACTTTTGGCAAAGGTTCTTTCTAGACAACTAAAGCGAGTGATTGATGGGCTGGTCAGTGACACACAATCAGGCTTTATTGGGGGGAGGCAGATTATGGATGGAGTCCTGATAGCATCAGCGGTAATTCGGTATCTGCGCAAGTCAAAAGAAGAGGCTCTTATCTTTAAATTGGACTTCGAAAAGGCGTATGACTGTGTTAGTTGGGAGTACTTGGATCATTGCTTCGTAGAAATGGGCTTTGGTAACAGATGGAGAGGTTGGATGTCTCACTGCTTTGCAGCTCATATTTCTGTTTTGGTGAATGGGTCCCCGGCCCTGGAGTTTCAGATGGAGAGGGGATTGAGACAAGGTTGCCCTCTCTCGCCTCTTTTATTTGTTCTGACAGCAGAGGGTTTGCACTTATTGTTGGTGGAAGGGGAGAGAAGGGGGAGTTAAAAGGAGTGAAACTGGGAGATAAAGGTCCTTCTATTTCTCACCTATAGTTTGCAGACGACACAATCATCTTTATTCAGGGTAGAAGGGAGTATGTGGATAATCTGAAGCAGATTCTCATAGGTTTTCAGTGCTGCTCGGGGTTAAAAATTAATTTCGAGAAATCGAGTAGTATTGTGCTCAATCCGTCAATTTGAACTTCGAGTGGGGCGGCTGAAGCTCTGGGATGTGGCATTGGTACACTTCCGTTTACCTATTTAGGCTTCAGTTTGGGAGCAAACCCGAAGAGGATAAAGACCTGGCAGCCAATTATTGCTAAATACAAGAAGAATCTGGGCATATGGAAAGCTAAATTCCTTGGTTTTGGAGGGAGAATCACCCTGATTAATTCCACCCTTTCTGCACTACCATTGTACTATATGTCACTAATGCAGGCTCCAGTGGGGGTTATTAAAGAACTGGAGAGGTGGCAGCGCAGGTTTCTGTGGGGGGCCTCAGAAAATAAAAGAGTCCTACACAAAGTAAGATGGGATGTCGTGTGTAAGGCTAAGAAAGAAGGGGGTTTTGGGCTCCGCAGTTTACCTAGAGTCAACCAGAGTTTATTATCCAAGTGGTGGTGGAGGTTCGCTTTTGAAGTTGATTCTTTGTGGAAACAGGTGGTGTGTGCCCGATTTGGATGAGAAGTCTCAGATTGGTTGGGACTTAGGCAGATTGGATGTTGATGACAGGTCGTCGTGGGTGGCTCATATACAGGATCTGGGTAAAGATCAGCATTTCAAGAGTTTATTCGGAGGGATGGGGGCTGAGGTGGTCGGTCGGATACGACAATAGGGTGAGATTTTGGCTTGATATTTGGTTGGGGGAGACGCCTTTGAAGGATAGGTTCAACCAGATCTTCCATCCATCGGGTAAACGGTTTGCTTCAATTTCGGAAGTGTGGGATGGCAATGAATGGGATTTAGATTTGGCGCGTGCCCCGAGAGGCAGGGAGGTCCCCTTGTATGAGGCCCTCTTAGATATTTTGAGACCGGTCTCTTTGCCAGCCAGTGGAGTAGAGGATAGATGCTTCTGGGTTCCTGATGCTAAATGGTTCTCAGTGAGTAAATGTTATAAGGCCTTGGGTGTAAGTGGAGAGGAGAGGCTGTGGGCTAGGGTCCTTTGGTCTCCGGGGTTACCGCCAAAGGTGGCAGCCTTCTTGTGGCTTTGTTGCCATGATGCGGTCCCAACTTCGATGTTTCTAGAAAGAAGGGGTGTTCCGATCCCAATCCACCAGTGTTGGTGCTTCTTTTGTGGGCTGAAGTTTGAAGATGTCAATAATTTTCTAGTTCAATGTGACTCTGTGTGGTTGATCTGGTCAGGAGTTGTCAGGTGGTGGGGTCTACGCTGGGCTATAGCCCCTTCTGTTCAGAACCTGTTAGTTTCCTAGCCTTCTTTGTTATTTGGTAAGGTTAAAAAGGTGTGGATTCCTATCTGTGGCCTAGTAATATGGGAAATTTGGTTGGCAAGGAATGGTTTGAAGTTCAAGGGAGAGGTGCCTTCGGTTGAACAGGTGATCTCTAAAATCCAGTCTGCCTCGTTCGGGCTGGTTAAGGCATCCTTTCCAGCTTTTAGCTCTATTTCTTTTGTGGGGTGGTGCAGGTACCCTTTTGTGAGCTGTAAGAGCTCCCTTCGTTCCAAAGGTTCCAAAGTTGGATGGTGATGATTTTTATGTTGGTGTTTTTATTGTTGGGATGTTCTGTTTGTTTTCAGTTTTAAGTTTAGAGCGTTGATAGTGTTAAACTGTGCGGTTGTGCACTTTGGTTGTAGCTCTATGTATTCTCGTTATAGCCGGCTTTCAGGCTACCTGTCATCTTGACAGTGATAAATAAAACCTCACTGATCAAAAAAAAAACTAATAAAACAAGGGACAGCCCGTGGGAATTTAAAAAAATCAGGTCATATAAAATAAACAACCGGTTGGGCGGTTTTTTCTCGGTTTGGAAGATAAAAAACCGTTCCCAACCTGAAAGCCACCGGTTTAGTAGTTTTGTAACCGTAACCGTCGTCGGTGACACCCGTCACGGTGATTTCGGTGATGGGGACAGCCGGATACGATCGGTTTACGGTGACGGGCAGATATTTGCTCAGCCCTACACCTAAGAACACCTCCAATGATTATTATATGGTTAAATATCAAAACTTACTCTTAAGTATTGGTCATGAACACTACACTACTTAACGTTTTAAAATGACAAATGCACTAACTTAAGTATTGATCACATGATTTTGTTAGTAAAAATGGAGGGAATATTCTATTCCGTTAGTCATATGACCTCAAGTATCATATAATAAATGATAAAATGACATTTTTTCCCCATAAATATTTGACCGTTATACATTTTATAAGGAACAATAACGAGTGTACATTGGTAATGTTCTTTATAAAATATATAAAGGTCAATAATTAAGGGAAAACGTCATTTTACCATCCATTATATGACACTTGAGGTTATATGACTAACAAAATGGAATATTCCGTCTATTTTTATTACAAAATCGTGGGACCAATACTTAAGGTAGTGCATTTGTCATTTTGAAACGTTGGGTAGTGTAGTGTTCGTGACCAATACTTACGAGTAAGTTTTGATATTTAACTCATTATTATATAGTAGGCTTAACAATTTTTTAGAAGAGAGAAACAAAAAATAATAATAAGATTTGAGGAGATAGAGTGTTGTTGGTTGCTAAATCCTACAACTACAACACTAGTAGGCGCAATGAGTTTTTTTAAGAGAGCGAATTGTTACGCTCTGGGAGGAGATGAGTTCTACCTTCGGAGTCGTACGGCCTTAGAACGGGAGTGTGTCTCCCGGGAGTGTGTCTCCTTTCTAAGTAAGCCATTGATGAAGTAATTTAGAAGCAAGAGAGAAGACAATAGAACACAAAGGTTATGTAAACTATACTTTATTGTGTGTCAATGAAAGATAGAATACAAAGGATGCATGTTTGGTGGATGCACCCATGGGTGATGGTGAATTATGAGAGAATGAAAGGTAACCTATACAATAGAGAGGGTCATCTATATATAGGGTAGTGATGGACGAAATCCTAGCCTAAAGGGGATAGGTTTCGGCCAAGCAAGGTGGATTACGATTCCTAATCCATCTTGGGCTTGGTTTGGACCAAGAGATGATCCAAACCCTCATTTCCTTGGTTATTCGCTGATTTGGAATCCAATTTGGAAAGGAATAAGAGCTGGCCAAGGTTGGCAAGGGTTTCCTAGTCAATTTAGGAAACCTTGTGATGATGAGTTGGCTTTGAAGGACTTTCCTAGTTTGTCTAGGAGAGCTTGGCTGCGTTTTGTAGAGCTGGCCGAGTGGAATCGCACGCAAGGGGCCGAGAGACAGAGGGGCGCGCGCAAGGATTTGAGCACGGGCTTGTTTTGTCGTGCTTCTGATTGGGACCGGGCCAGGCTGGTTGCTTGGCTCGGCAATGGGCCGGATCTGGCTGGCCTTGGGCGCGCATGGGGGCTGGCGACCGAGGAAAGACGTGCGGCAGGATGCGCGCGCGGGTCTGGATGGAACTAGGCCTGGCAGGCGAGCTGGCTCGGTTGGGGCCTTGAGGTCCTTGGCTTCGGGACGGTCTTGGATGTGCCTTGAGGGTGCGCGCGAAGGCAGAGGACCGAGAGGAGACGCGCACAGATGGGTGCGCGCGCGGCCAGGTTGATCCTTCCTGTTTTGGAAGGTTGCCAAAGATGGCAAGGTGCAAAGGCTTGGGCCTTGCTTGTGCTGGTTTGAGGGCTTGGTCAGGACCTTGATGTCCTCGGCTTCGGGGCGGACCCGTATGGGCTTGGTGGTCGTGTACGCGCGACGAGGACCGAGAGGAAGCGCATGGATTGGCTTCGTCCGGTTCTGGAAACTTGCCAGACTTGGCAAGCCGCGAGGGCATGGGCCCTTGTCCGCCCAATAGGAGTCGGGCTCGGTCTTGGGCCGAGAGAGGAGGGCCAGGTTGGCCTCCTATGCGATATGGCTTGGCTGACCGAGAGGGAACGCACCAATGTGGTGGTTCGTGTGTGGTTTTGTCCCTTTCCCTTTTTAGGAAGCTTCCAATGTTGGAAAGCTTCGTGGTGAAGATGATGTAGGGGCTGGACTTGATGAGTGAGAGCCATGGAGGGGCTCGTGGATGTGGGCTCCAAGTCCTGGTTGGACAAGGAGATGTTGGTGCGGACCTTTGGTGAGGAGACGAACCATGTTGGAGTTGCGGGCTTAGATGGGTGGCCTTGACGTTGGCACGGGTCGTGAATGTTGGTGGACTCTGGCTCTGAGACGACCAAGGGCCAAAAGTAAGGTCACGGACGCGAAAAAAGTTGGTCCAATTCTCGGACCGTGACAGAATGCTATTTATTCTTGCTACTACACCAAAACAACTACTCTTGAGTCTCCTCATTGTATTTTTGACTTTTTATCCTTTTGGATAGAAAATTAACGGCGTCGAGTAAAGTGAAAATTTGATTATAGTTAGGTGTAATTAGGTGAGGAACGGATATAGATAGATGTAGGTAGGTAATTAACCCTATAATGTCTCTCTGATAAAAAAAAAATTAACCCTATAATGTATTAATCGACTTTTATCCTTCATTATCGTCGTCTTTAAGTTTTTATGGTGTTGTTCGGGTACAATCTGGTTTACAAGTCTAGCATGTGTAAAATATTGGTTACTAACTCATAATTTATTTTATACTTATGTTCCTAATTATTTTTGGAGTTTTTTCTTTAACATGCGACGAGAAAGTTGTATTAATCATTCCAATCAACAGTTACACAAGTACGGTAAAGATCATGTGTTCCAGAATATGTCCAAGACCCATGTAGGTGACATGACGCTTTTGGACTAGTAGAAGAAGTCTAATTTCCATCTGATACAAGCATAAAAAAATCCAACATCCTACTGGCAGAACAAACAAAGTCCTAAAAAAACAAAAACAAAAACAAACAAGTAAACATGAAGATGAACATAAGAAACCTTAGAGCTTGTGATCTTGTTGTCTAGATCAGCTTGGGATGCTTCGCACGAAGGAGATAGATCAGCATGTCGTCTTGAGTCACCGCCGAGGAAAATCGTCCTAGGGTGTCGTGGAACGATACTCCCTCTTACCGTCCCTCCTGAATCCCAAACACACCGATCGGATAACTCCAGACCCTTCTTCATTCGTTGCAATCTGGAGGAGGGTTGTGAAGAGATCTCGTGCAAGACACCAGTTTGTTGTGGCTCCCGTCGATTAGCAGGGGTGACGACATTAGCCGGAGGCGGTGGTGGTGAAAGTGAAGCGGTGTGGTGGTGCACCGATGAGGCGGAGACCGGAGAGGAGAACCCTCAGGGGTTGGCAATGGCGGCTCTCCATTTGGAGGTAAGGACTCAGAGATAGAGGAGACGGAGAGGACAACATCGACAGTAGAAGACAAGGTCATGGTGGCAGGATGGATGATGACGACTAAAGAGAGGAGATGGAGGAAAAGACCCTAAAAACTCCAGAGAGAGTTTTTACAATCTCTTACACTCAATTTACATCCACAACTAATTAATTACTTTTGGAGTTAGATATAGTGTGTGAAGTAATTGTCATCTTGTTAGCACTAAAGGATGTATAATTAACTTGCAATCTAATAGTTAAAACGAAAAAAAAAACCCCAATAAATGTATACGGATTTTATGCTTTTTTATTTAGTCAATATATACGGAAAAAAAAATTAAAATTGAATAAGCTTAAAAATATAATTATGTGCAATGCAAGTGACAAGTTAGTACAATTTTATAACCATTTTGGCTGCATGTGATGTATGCAACTTTCTCACAAAACATATTATGTTTTATATAACGATGTGTTTTGTTAAGGTATGACAATGTTAGGATAAATTGGTTTGTAAATAACACTAGTTTTTAACACATAAGAGTAGTAAATGTCATTAACCATACCAAACGCACCCTCAAGTAGTGGCGGAGCCAGCTTTTTCAATGAGGTGGGCACCAAATTTTTTCCAATGATAATACAGGACGTTAAAAAAAATGAGGGGGGCACAATTACGAAATTAGAATGGATTAAGTTTTTATCTTTGAAAAAAATCGAATATAAGTAATAATTTATCAAAAAAAATTGAGGGGGGCACGTACCCCCCCCCCCCCCCCCCCCTTGGGGCCCATATGGCTCCGCCCTTACCCTCAAGGGTCGGATGTGCGAGGTCGAGTATATGCTTAGTTGAAGCGCACAAGGATTTTGAGGAGCATGCCACGTAGATAACTTGCACACACCCAAGCTTCTAAATCTCGGAATATCACGACGAGATTACGTCAAAATGGGACCAGCTATATCAGAAGTAGAATCGGTGGCAAAACTCGGTCAACTCACCGAGTCAATGGGTCAACCCATCGAGTTAATGGGCCAACTCAACAAAAAAGAGGTAAATGCTATTTTTTTTTTCAATTTTAACCTACTTAACACTTACCCAATAATATTTGAAGTTAGATCAAACTGGTGATTTCTTCTCACCTTTCCATTTTCTATTTTCTTGTTAGGGTTTGAAAATGAACTTCATTTCTTTTCTTCCATTTCACCAAAGGTATAACTTCTCTTTCATTTATTTTTACAAGCTTCCTTTCCTTCTCTTTATTGCATGATTCTTCTCTTTTTGGCATGTTAGGTTCTGTCACGCTCCAAATCCGGTTTTGACCGGACTCGAGACGTGAACTAAGGACAGTAATAAATAAAACGAATTTTTAAAAGAAATAACTTCTGAAACAATAAACCGAAACCACAAATCTGATAAAACGAGTCAACAACTCAAAAATTCAGTACTAACAATGTTTAATAAAAGTAGACAAGCACGTCACTAGACCATGCTAGCCTAAGACCCTCGCTAGCTCCCAAGCTCCGAGAATCCCGCTAGACCATATCCCGCTCAAGATTGTAGCACAAAAAGTAAGGGGGTGAGCTTTCACTCAGTAGGAAAAGTAGTTAAGGTGATGAGTATTCGCTCACCACCACGAGTAACCATCCAATTAGGGCATACTAACAAGGCACAACAACTAACCACAAACACGGAATCACATAACCACAATCCTCAGTCACATGACTATAACCACACTTAATCATCTCACACGACCAATCACTAAGTAAGAACATACAGTGAAACAACCACACGTCCCGTACAACATTCCCCGAACTCCGACGGCTGTCCACAACCCGACTCAACCATATCGTACAGGACCACACAACATCGGCCTAGATATCTTCCCGGGACACTCATCGGGGTACCAATCACGATACATCATATCAGATCACACAGCATCGGCCTAGATGTCTTCCTGGAACACACAACATCGGGGTACGGATCACACCATTCTCGGCCTAGACACCCTACACCGGCATACCCCCTCGATGTAGGTATCATACCGGAACCACTCCCCGGGGGACCGCGTACGTGGGACCGTGTACGTGGGACCACACCGTCGACCTAGATACCACCCTACACCGGCATACCCCCTCGGTGTAGGTATCATACCAGAATACACCTCATCTTGGAACATACATCAAGAGAGTCTCACACATCATAATGTCATAATTCAACCACGGCATACCAACCGAGCCAACTTACCACAACACATCACATCGGTCTATCAATCACCCGATCATATCACAAACATTGGTTCACGTCATATCAAGCATGTCACACTTGCCAAAACATAACAACATACTACTCCGAGTATACCATATCATGATTCTCAATCTAATAACGGATAAACCACACATCAAGCTTCACAATCATAGATCATGACATTACAATCAACACACAAACCTAAGGGCTCGACATGGCCCACATGCATTTCTACAGCACGACAATTCCCAAACTTACGGCTCGACATGGCTCGTAAGCTATCCCTCATTTCACTTGTTCCTCACATCCTACATGAAATTCTATCATTGAATCAAGTATTCGCAACCTATATGCATACTAGTAACTTTCCGCAATTAAACCGGTATTCGCTACTTTCCCTACCTCGATCGCTTTCCGAACGCTTAGTCACTTCACGATGTCCAAAAGTCTCATCCGCCGAGCTCGGGTCCAAAGTCTAGGATCACAAATTAATACGAGAATCAAGAGTAATTCACGATTGGTTTAAAGAGGAAAAGATTCCCAATTAACCCCAAAAGGGCTCGGTTATAGGTAACCGTCCCAATTACTCGAAATCCACCCAAGTAGGCCCAAAAGGCCCAACTCTGACCCATCACGATTCAGGTCACGGAGCCTTGACGGCTCTGCTACGGTGCAGGTCACGGAACCGTGACGCTCACCGTCACGGGCGAGGTCACAGAGTCGTGAGGTGTGCCGTCACGGTCTCCGTCATGGAGACGTGACGCACTCCGTCATGGTACCCGTCACGGATCCGTGACGGGTCTGACAGTTCCGTCCTTTTTCTTCCTCCAGCTTATTCTCCACGAAAACAAACCCGAAAGCACCATTTTTAACCATAAAAAACCTCCAAAACAGCACCATAAACCTCCACACTTCAATAATCCAAATGAGTTTCATCAAAACCATATAAACCCAAGATATTTCATCATCTAAACCTAATTTTAAGCATCAATCAACTACTTCAACCTTAGAAGCTCATCATCAATGGAAACTCAACTAGTTTCAAGCTTTTTATAGCAAACCCACTAAGTAGAATTCAACCCAAACGAATTTAGATAGAGGATTTACCTTGAGAATGGAAAGAGGATGAAGAAAAGCTAGGTTTGGAGAAGATTTGGGAAGAAAAACCACCAAAGGAGCTTCCTTTCTCCTTGCTTCTTCTTCAAGCTTCAATGGAAGCTCTTCCTTCTCTCCTCTCTTGGTGAAATTCGGCCAACACAACAAATGGTGAGAAATTGTGTCCCAAAATGCCTTAAAACCTAACCTTGAAAAGTCTAAAAATGCTCTTTCTAGTTTCTTCCTTCTCCTTAGCTCAAGTGGGGGCAAATGGGTCTTTCTAGACCCATTTCTCCTCCTCCAAACCTCCATGGACACATGTCCATATGGGGTCCACCTCTCTTTTTAAGAAAATTCAGCACATTAATTTAAATCCTTAAGACTCTTGATTTGACCGAAATTGACCCCGGATTGACTTTTTCACAATTACAACCGTTTGAAAGGAAACGACCCAAATAAGCTAATCCTAACGACGGCTAAGCTTTTTGGGTTCCGGAAAGGTCCCGAATGACTCTCGGAGTCATCGGTTGACTTTTCCGGCAAAAAGTCAACTTTCGTCAAAATTCACCAGTTCGACCGGGATCGACCGGGGGCGGTTCTTACAGGTTCACTCCCAACAAATGAAAAAAAAATAAGAGATGGAGAATGTTTTTTTTGGAATAGAAGCTAGGTTTATGTGTTTTGAAAAAGATGATGGGTTTATCTGGTTGCATGTAGACTATGTAGTATAAAATACAAATAAAATAAAGCTGAAATGTGGAAGCTCAATGGTTGCTTCACATGTCTTTATCATTTGTCTTTTTATCCTTGTTTTTCTCTTTAAAGTGGCTTAGTAATTGAGTTGAGGATGGACAATGCGTAAAAGTTGTTAGAATTTTGAAGTTATCCGCATTGTGGTCAACATGAGCTTATTCGATGAAGGAAAATACCAATATAAATGGTGCAAATAAATAAGAGTCGAGTCATAATGTGGGAGAAAAGAAGAAAGTTCTTAAATAGGGAAAACCGAAGTTCAACAAGAAAATAATTTTGAGTATGGAAAGCCATTACTTTTAAGAAACTTTTGAAAAGCTTTTCTTTGTGAAAGACCTTACATGATAAGGGAGTGTCAGAAATAATCAAGTTTAGCAACTATTGAAAGGGTGTGTCAAACCAAGAGAAAACGACGATAAGCTCTTTTAAGCTATTGATAATCATCAAAGTCAAAGGGTAAAGGGAAAAGCACCAATGATCTATGTATACGTAAATTGAGGTCAATATAGTAAAATTGTAGGCTTTGACGGGTGCATCCTCTCTTGAGTATTAAGGAAACAAAGAAGTTCAAACTTAATGTTATAGAGGTGGGACATAAATGAAGATTGTGGATCCTCAGCCTATTTCTGTGGAAGTAGTAGCACGAGGTGTTATATTGAGGATTGGGGCATTGAATGAAGTAGAATATCTACTTATGTTACAGTTGAATGACTATGACATTTTTTTTGATGAGATAGAATTTCTTAGGTCAAGTTCAAGCCATCCCGATCTCGTATGCAAACACCATGTGGATAATGGATGGGACGTGGTTCGTCATTCTACTCGAGAGGAGAACTACAATAAGTAAGATGTTATTAGCTATGGAACTTAAGAATGATATCAATCATTGGGACCCTACTTTTGTTGTAGTCGTACGAGAAGATGAGGATATGGAGAAGGGGGAAATGTACCAGTCAAGATGGGAAGAATTTTTGAAGAATTCAAGAAAGTGATGCATAGTGAAATACCTAAGAAGTTTTTCACCTAGACGGAATGTGGATCATGTGATTGAACTACAGTCAGGGTCAAATCCATTACCAGGAGTTCAATATCAAATGAGCCCTCCCAAATTGGAAGAGTTAAGGAAGTAGTTGAAGAATTTGTTACATGCATGTATATCAAACCTTTAAAAGATACGTATGGTGCGTAAATCCCATTTGATCAGAAATGGGATGAGTTTTTGTGGACGTGCATAAATTCTTTTAAAATATCATTAATTCTTTTTTATGTTTTACTTTTTTCGTTAATTTATACCCTAAACTTGGTCAAACCCCAAACCTTAAACTTACCTCTAAATCTCTACCTTAAGAACCGCCTATATCATCAATATCCCTAAGAATCAAATCATCGATCAATTTAATGTACTCCACAAAACCCACAAATCAATTTCATCCTTTCTCCAAAATAATGAACCTAAATTTTTCTCTCAAACTCGTGGACAGAAGAACAAAAAAAGAGGAAGAGAAAAAAAAACTCATACTATCCATATTTGTCAGTGGTTCTTCGATTTTTGCTCATAACCTACAACCCCACAACGACATGTCTTCGGATCCGAAAAACTCGAGTCTGGTGGCACCACAAACCCAATGAGGTCGATTTGTCAATCGTCCTAAATCCTATAAACCCCCAAATCATAGTCAAAACCCCCTGATCTCTGCGAACTCTAACCGAAGTTATAATCTTAACCCTTAAAACTTCCTACCACAACAGATTTGGAAGAACATTGGTAACCAATAAAGAGTAAAGAGAAGATACGCATGGGTTGTGTTAAAGTTATTGAAATAATAACACGATTAATTTGATTTTGGTAATAATTAGACTTGAAATAATAGTTAAAATTGTTTAGGAAAAACACGGGATCTCGTCTTCTCTCCCCTCAAAAGACAACACCGAAACTACAGTTGTCACCACTAGTAGAACACCTTCTTCCCCTCCCCATCCTCCTTTTTACCCTCTTGGGACTAATCCTTTCCCTCCGACGCAACCTCTTTCGGTGCATTGCTCTACTTTCTAGCCAACGTCATCCATCCTCGGTCCCCTCCCATTTGAGCCATTCACGACGACGAACGATTCTTTATCGGCCATCCATGGCAAAATGAGGGATTTCTCGCTAGCAGATGATGATGAATATTGAAGACATAGTGCTCATCGTCTCGTATGGATCGATTCTAGAAATGAATGATACCCAATACCGCTATGCCCTGGTAAGGTGTCTCCTCTCCGACGTCTCTTGTACCCCGAAAACCCTTTGTGGGGTAATTGCGACGACATGAAAGGTGATGGGAATAGAGGTGCATCCCCTAACACGAGAGTTTGTGTTGTTCTTCTTCCCCTCTCGGGAACCTATGGAGAACATTCCCCACCGAGGATTGTGGTCCTTCAATGAATTCCCACTGGAGGTTATGCCTCTCCTACCATGCATGTAGTCAGACATAATATAGTTCTAGTATATGGAGATTAACGTTCAGGCCTTCAACGTGCGGGGTACGAAAAGGAACACTCAGATTCAGTCCCTATTGGTGAACCCGTTGGGGTCGAAGGTCACCACGGCTCCGTGCCCGCTCCAAAAATGATGGAATGAGTTTTAGTGGCTCATAGTTCAACTAGATCTAGAGAGACTGCTCCAACGTCAAGTTTGGCTAGCATTTCCAAGATATCTCGAGCCTATTTGGGTCTACCTCCATTACGAGCGCCTCCCAAGCTTCTACTACCATTGTGGTCGTCTTACCCATCAGATCAAGGACTACCAAGCTCTCCTTCAAGGTGTGGGATGAGATGCGACTCGATTTTATTCGTCTCTTCCGGGCCCCATGAGGCTTGATATGGATGGATACTCAGAATGAAATAGGAATTCCCTCAAGAACGACGAAAAATTGGGCGGGTGGCGTTTCTCCCAAAAGTGGTAGAGATGGGACCGAGATCCATGTTGCCCGAAAGTCTTCCCGGGTCTATGGCCCACTATCGAGCTTCCCTTTCTAAAAGAAACCCAATAGGAAGGATCCTTAATGATTTTTCCTTGACATGTATAATGAGTTTTTTTTGGGAGAAGACTCTAGGAGATGAGTGGGTGCATCGCGAATCGGATGGAGGGGAAGCCCATGCCTATAAGATATGTGACCTTAACATAGACCAGGAGGGTAAGGGGTGAGGAAGGGGAACTTCACCACCTCTTCCTCTAAACCATATCTCGTTGAAAGCGACCTCCCCTAATCACCCCACTCCTCTTTTCCCCCATACATATATACCACTATCAAGAGGGAAGCAAATTTGGAAGCATAATGAACTTCATCCCATCCCTCGGAGATAGCCCCCAAGAAAGAAAATGGCTGGAAGGATAGGGAAATGGAGAAGGCCATCCAGGAACACGTCCGTACAAACTGGTTAGAGAGAGCTTTGAAGTTGTCCAAACTATCCTTGATTCCGATCTCCCAAAGGGATGGTGAGGGGTACTCCACCCAAACGCGAGCTACCAAGAAGTCCAACCAAGAGCTATGAGACCTTAGAAAAGATGTGGGATAATAGAATGGAGTACTGCTTCACATCACCTCGGGCCAATCTGCCTTGGCCTCTCCTCATCGAACGGAACATCCCCACATGTTCCAGAGGACACAACCATCCAACGAGCACTCGAGTCGACTCCCTCACTATCTTGTACAAAGCACATATGGTAGGTTGGTCTTGATCAAATCCACTCTTTCGGCCTTGCCGGTCTTCTTTATGTCCCTTTTCAGAGCTCCCAAGACTGTAATCAAAGAGCTAGAGTCTTGGAGGCGACGATTTTTGTGGCATGACAGGGCAAGGTGCAGGGTATTTTGCAAGGTCCGGTGGTCTACTGTTTGCCGGCCAAAGGCAGAGGGTGGTCTTGGTATCAGAGGCTTGAAGAAGGTGAATAACAACTTATTGGCCAAATGGTTTGGGCGCTGCGCTTCAGATAAAGACTCTCTCTGGAAGCGGGTTCTTTGTGCCAAATATGGGTGGAATTTGACTGAATGGGATCTCACTACCCTTGATAATCCGGGGTCTTCCTTTCTGTTTAATGATATTATGGCCTTATCTGACGACCCGACCTTTAGAGGACTTTTTGGCAATCAAAGTCTTCATTGGAGGGTTGGTTGTGGTGATCGAATCCGGTTCTGGCAGGACATCTGGATCGGTCCCGTGGCCCTTAGGTACCGTTTCCCACGCCTTTACCTCCTCTGCACGGGTAAGTGGTTACGGGTTGGCGAACTTTGGCATAATGAAGCTTGGAGGATCGTTTATCGTCGCCGCTTCATTCACTCCTATGAAAGCGAAGACTCGGACTCACTTATGGCCTTGTTAGGTATGGATTGCCTCATAGCTGGTGAACCTGATAGGGTCGTTTGGTCACAAAGAGAGGCTGGTTTTTCCACTGCTACTGCTTATCTTCTCCTGACAGACTCTGATCCTGCACCTATTTCTTGGGCTGACTTCCTTTGGGTCAAGAACTTACCTCCCAAATATAGCTCGCTGGTTTGGTTACTTGCTCACAATGCAGTCCCTACCAAGTGTTTTTTGGAGGAACGGGGCCTATTTATTTCATTGCAGGAGATGCTTTGTAGCTTTTGTGCTAAATGTTTTGAGGACTCCCCACACCTGTTTCTGCATTGTGATTATTCTTGGACACTTTGGTCCATAGTCTACTGCTGGTGGTCTATTTTTTGGGTAATGCCGGAGAATTGTGTTTCCTCCCTCTCGATCTGGAGAAGCCTTGGCAAACGTAGTTGGTGGAAGTCTTGGGTGAAAGTGGCTTACCTTTCACTTTGGCATATTTGGTTGCAGAGAAATTCTGCAGTCTTTAGAAATCAGTTGGACCCTATTTCCACAATCTTTTTTAGGCTTCAGCTTCACAGTTTCAGCATTTGCAAGATGGCTGGTGACTTGGTCTTGGGGGCTAGCCTTTTTACTTGGCAATCCTCCCCGTCCTCTTGTTTGGTTTTATCTTCTAGGAGATAATTTTTCTGGTTCGTTTTTATCTTTAGAAGGTTATTTGGGATTCTTTCCCCATGTTTTGTAATATGTAATTCCAAAACATCTTTTAATAAAGCCATCATTTATATATAAAAAAAACATATGTAGGCCCAAGATGCATCCCAAACAACCTCGAGCTAATGATAAGATGTGTCATTTGTTTTTTGATTTTATTGTTAAATTTGTTTGCCGTAGTTTCACGAGTCTAAAGCGCTGATACACCTCTCTACGTGAGACCCCAAACTATAGGTCTTTGGCCTTATTATATAGGATTGAATTGGCACATAATGAAATTTTTGCCACGTTTCATAGAATAAAAAAGAGTTAAACTTCTACATGGGCTGTATCAAAAACTTATGGTACAGTTAGGGTATTTGGGCCACGCCCATAGAGGTTTGGGGCCTTTCAGCCCAGGAGCACATAATTGGACGGTGGTACAGATGACGCCGTGACGGAGGAGATGTGGTACACAAACTCGATCGGCTAGAACCCTAAACCCAGATCAATACCCTGGATCTTATTCTCTCCTTCTTCTTCTTCTTCTTCGACGCTGCAATGGCTTCAGCTTGCAACAGATTCGTCAGCAGATCTTCACTCTCTTCGCTCAAATCCGCCGTGAAGTCGACGTCAGCTCGAACCAATCGATCTGCCGCCGGTTCGGCTCTTCCACGGTCTCCTCTTCCCGCCAAATCTTCCCCGTCGCCGCTTCGAAGCTTCTCCTTCTCGAGGTCTGTATCTCTATCTATGTCTCTGGTTAATGTTTAGGTCGTTTTGTTCTTTTCTAATATTTGTGTGTACTAACGTGTTTTGAGTTGATGGATAGGTGTCCGGCAGAGCTTGGTGGCGTGCAGTCACTGTTTCCGCTGCACAGCACGGTCGCGGCGGCGAGGCTGACGTCATGCCTGAGCACAACATCGAGGAGTTCCCGAGCGCTGTCACAGGGTACTCTCTGCTGCACCTCTCCCGACCTCTAATACATTTTGTTTCCTTACTGATTGTGAGTAGCTTTTGCTTCTCCCCCTTTTGCCTGACTTTTATTGAATTTTCATTTTCATTGCTTTTAATTGAACATTCTAGCATTGAGTTAATGGTTTATCTATGCATTCAAGGAAGTGAAGTGGTGTTCTGTTGGATAAGGCCTAAAAACTAAAATTGAAAATTGCTGGTGGAAGTAATGTCGACAAGATTGTAAAATCCTGCAATGTAGAAAAAACATAAAAGCAAAACTATGATTTGTTATGTTGCAAGTGTAATTGAGCTGCATAATCTGATGACAACAACATGATAATTTTAGGTTAGAACTTTGTATGCAGTTGGTTTAATTATACTATTCACCGTGGAAAAGAGTTCTTGAACATAAGACATATCTCCCTATTTCAGCTTATAACTAGAGTTCATTCCTTATTGGGTTTATGTTGTCTTCAGTATTTAGGGTTGTGTTAAACGGTGAATCAAATATTTAATGTCCAGGAGCCATGGAATAAATTAGTAAGATGACTTGAATCTTTGTGTTGACAATGTAGGTAAAGACAATTTGCCTAGAATTTAGTTTATCTGATTTTAGATCCCAGCACTCCCTGTGTCTTTTTTAGGTATTATTTTCTGCTTGGTCACTAATTCACTCACTATTGCTCTTCTGCATCTCTCGCCTAAGAGTTCCCAAATAATTTCTCTTTTCACTGCCACTTGCTCTTCTCATATGTGTAAAATGCTTGTCGTCAATATTGGCATCCTTTTTGCCTTAGGCTCAATTTCAACTTCTGGATGAGCAAGCTTGAAACTTTAAGTACCCCAGAGAAACACAAAAACCTATGTTTAAAATATGCTCACGGCTTGCTTCACAATGGAACTGAATGTGGCTTATGGCCATGGGTAGGTCACCACTCTCATATCATGAACATCCTGAATATGTATGGTTTTATCTTTGGATTGACAATGTGTAGAGAGTATTTGTCCATTTTTTTGTATATTTTCAGTGCTAACTGCAAGCATATAATTGACACCCTTTGAATGGGAAACATTTAAGCATTTTATACTTGTAGATGTAATATTATATACACCAGAATAACATTCTCATTGGATTCCAGTAGTGTGCAATTTCATTGGCTTATTTGTGTGGACAGTAGCACTAAACAATCAAGTTATTGCATAAGCCTATTATACAGCCAATATGTTGCACATTAACTGATGTATTTACTTAAATAGAATATTTGATGACTGAACTGCTACTTTTTCCCAGATGCAATTGATGATACATGAGAGATGTATGTGGTTTCAGGAGGCGCCCCCATCATCTGTTTTTTTTCTTCATTTTTGTGTTACAATAGCAAACTTAATTGAAGTCCAGTTTTCTCATGACTAATGGTATACACATATAGATGTTATGTATAAGCAAATAACGTCAGTGACAATTTGACATCACATTTGTATGGAGGGTTATTGCTTTTGCAACATAGTCAGTGCCCATATGTCTTTGAACTGTTTACTTAATGATCATTCATTTTAATTCTTACCAATATGAATATGTTTTATACTTGCATTGATTTCTGATTGGAGTCTATTATTTTTGTACTAGAGCTTGGCCTGTCCGTCCCAAGGTGACTTACCCGACTGTCACCATTACGAAAAGTCAATTCTTCTTGGAAACAAAAAGGAGGTTTTGTAAGCAACTTGAAATATGTCCGAACATAAACTGAGTTTTATTTCGATTCTTCTCAGCTCAGCTGTAGCTTTCTGAAGACTTGTTTGTCATTTCTTAACATTTTCTGTGACTGAGGGTGACATTTCCTCAACACCTAGTTTTTATCTTCCTTCTTTGGCTGTGGTCTCTGCTGGTACTTTTTTTTACACTGTTTGAACCTCAGCAAAAAATAAATGTAACTATAATACCTGTCTGTAACTAGTCAATGTGATGTAAAATCAATCTTTGTAAACATTCTAGACCCGAACTGATTATATTAGAAAGGCCATTGTTGCACTTGCTTTAAACCATCAAAATCCTATTAGAAACACTCGGATGGTTGAATCTTAGCCGCACTTCTGGGTTTTTCAAGGAATAAACAAACAAAATTATAGTGGGTTCTAATTTACTATTTTTGATCATGAAGAGTTAAAGGAAGAGCCCTAAAATAGTTAATTAATCAATCTGAAGTCAGTGAAGGTTTTTATATATATATATACAGCTGAGCTGATTAAAAAAAGGGATAATTATCATTCCCAACCCCAAACTTTACGTCAAATTCATATCCTAACCCCTTCTCACCTTTCGTTTCAAATCTTAACCTCAACTTTCGTTTTTTTTCAAAACCTATCATTTAATGTTCGAATTAACGGAACAGTTAATTTGCTAGTCACGTGCACACTTAAGTGACCCCATATTTCGAATTTATACCCATTTTGTTTCCTTAAAACTACTTCTTAAGTGTAAGATTGTGAATGTGAATGGATTTAGGAGGGTATCAATGAGAGAGGGTCAAGGGTAAAAATGGGAATAAATTCGAAATATGGGGTCACTTAAGTGTGCACGTGACCAACAAATTAACTGTTCCGTTAATTCGAATAGTAAATGATAGGTTTTGAAAAAAAAACGAAAGTTGAGGTTAGGACTTGAAACGAAAGGTGAGGAGGGGTTAGGATATGAATTTAAAAGTTTAGGGGTGGGAATGATAATTATCCCCTAAAAAAACTGTTATTTTATAGATTACATAAATGAATAATCTCTACTCTCTAGTGTCAAGCTCGGATTCACCTAAAGCTCAACCTGAAAGCTAACACCATAAATTTAACATGGTGACGCCCTTCTTGACATGCATATCGATTGAGATCCATAACTTGTGGATGCGAAGTTCTTGTGTAACAGGTTAAAGTCTAATTTACCTTAAAGCTTATTTGTCAAATCCAACTACAACCAATTTCTTTCCTCACCCCTTTCTCCTTCATCAGCTTCCTTATTGCTCCAATATTACCCCATTCTCCATAGCTAGCGTAAATATTTGACATTATGACACAAACATATTCATCCAAACCCTTCAATTTGATGACATTAGCGGCCGCAACCTCTGCAACCTTCACATCCTTACATGCACCCAGCAACGCCCTCCAAACCAACGCGCAAGACTCAAAACCCATTTCGTGTATGATCTCCTCTGCCCTCCTGACCTCTCCTCTCTGTCCCATTAGGCGAACTATAGAACAGCAGAGCTCTATAGTTGGTGTGATCCTATACTCCTTAATCATCGACTCAATACACCAATTCACAGTCTTCATTGGTACTTCATTATGTGAGCAAGCTGATAAAATGTTAAGGAAAGTAACGTCATCGGGTTTTAGATCCCTCACCTCTTTCAGCTCCTCAAGAAGATGAATTGCCTTTGCATGGTCGCCGTTGTGAGCAAAGCCAGAGATCATTGCATTCCAAGTCACTAAGTTCCTTCTTGGTAACAATCGAAACATCAGTTCTGCATCCTCCATCTGCCCACATTTTGCATACATGTTGATTAAAGCACTTCCTACAACTACAGAGGAAGCCAAACCATGCTTCACAGTGCAACAATGAATTAACATTCCCCAAATTAGAGCTGCCAGACCTGCAACACCACTTAAGATGCTTGAAAATGTGAACTGGTCCATTTTCACACCATTGGAATGCATTATAGTGAAGAAATCCAAAGCTTCTCTTGCTTGATTCCGGTTCACATATCCTGTTATTATTGAATTCCAAGAAGATGAATTCGGGTTTGGCATAGTAGAGAGGATTCTCATAGCATCTTCCATCTTGCCAAATCGTGCAAAACCATTAATCAGTTCATTGTATGAGATGGTATCTGGGTTAGGCATCTCAAGCAAAAAATGGGAAGCAAGATCCAACCTTTTGTTTCTGCAACTAGCTGCTATGACTGAGTTCCAAGAAATAGCGTCCTTGGCTGTCATATGGTGAAAAACTCTGATTGCCTCTTCAACTGACCTGCATTTCCCGTACATATCAATCAAACAATTGGAAACAACATTACTACATTCCACACCAGACTTGACAATCTTGGAGTGAATTAACTCGCCTAAGTGCAACCTGCTCTCTTCTCTGCAAGCGGCTAAAGCAGAACTGAAGGAGAACGAGTCTGCGCAAGTGACGGACCTGTCCAGCTGAATAAACAGACCCAATGCTGTCCTAAACTGTCCAGAGCGTACATGCCCAGAAATCAGGGAGTTCCATGACTGCACACTTGGTTCAGGAATTTCAACAAACACCTTGTGTGCATCATTCAGCAAATCCATTTTCACGTAGAATTCGGTGAGGGCGGTAGAGACGGGGACATCCGAGGCAAAACCAGATCGTAGAATGTAGCTGTGAAGCTGCTGGCCGTAAGATACCATGCCCAAGTTCGTAGAAGCTCGAACCAGATGAACCAGAACATAGCCGTCAGGTTTGGTTGGAGAATGGAACACCTTAGACAAGGCCAGCTCAGCTGTGAACCCTCCTCGGGCTATGGCGGAGACGATATCAGTCCACGTTTCGAACTGTTCTTCTCGGACCACCGAATCGACATGACCGCTCCGGGGAGAAGACTCGGTGGTGCTCCAACGCTTTGGCGGAAAAATAAAGCATGGTTGGTTTTTATTTGGCTTCGGAAGGTATTTTTGGAGTCTCTTCAACAAGAGCATTACTTCATTGTGGTGCGCTATTGCTATACTCGTCTCTTAAAAGATACCTTTGGGCTCCTATTCAGGCACAACTTTTTCTCTAAGAGTCATACAGTTTGGGCCAAGGCCCATATCCGATGGGTTTTTAGTCCATCATGCTCTCTTTTTTAAACGTGTTCATTATGCTCTTGATATATACATGATGGGCTTTATTTCCAAACAGGCCCAAGTGAAGATTTTTTTTTGAAATGAGCAATGAGATAATACATTAATGTCAATCAAAGGTTATATAATAGAACCAAAGTTCTTGGGTTTTAGAATTATATCCGAGCCTCCTCGTGGATAACTCAGTTTTCTTGGACTCGTAAAACTAGTCTTGATCGTAAACACAAACTGAAGAATTTCTCTTACCACATTTTCAATTAAATAAAACACATTACGAAAGAACCAACTAAATAAATCAAAAACTACAATTCAAAGCGGAATAAAACCAATTAAGAACCCAAAGACTCATGTTTCGTAATAAAACTAAGCAGAAATAAAAATGAACTTGCGATGCTTCCTTGACATTCCCGAAACGGCCCAGCACCGACTGACGCTCATAGCTTTCGTAGTGGGGTGCCTTCGTACTGTCAATCCGTCTTGAATAGCAGAGATAACCCGACCTTGGTTTCCATAGAAACAAGCCACATTCCTATCGTACCCTCTCCCCCTGGATCCTAGATCCACCGACTATACTGCTCAAAAACCTTCTCCAACCTGCTAGTGCGGGTACTCGGTTGGTAAAGCTTTACCAAAATCAAACCTCGACTACTCTAGGCCATAGGTTGTGGAGATCGATATCGGAGTAACCTGAAAGCTCGCTATAGTCTCTTATACTTGTGTTAGGAACAAAAAGGAGGGGGGAAACACTGGCGGCAGCCGAGGGCTGGTGGGCGCGAGCGGAATAGAGGGTGTCAGAAGCAGAGCCGTCCCGGTCTGGCAAGCGCGTGGCTGTCCGACGACCTATGGTGGAAACGTCGGTAACAATGCCTGCCATATCCGACGACGACCTGCGGGGAGAAGTCGGGATCTCGCCGTCATGGAATCGCCGTCTAGAAAACGAGAGTGAAGAAGGGGATGCTCCGACAAAGATTAACATAAGACCGACCGGATGAAAGAGCCCCATTGACAACTCTCATAGCTAGAACACGGGAGCCACCGGTGGCTACAGTAAAACTTGAGAGAGTTGTGGTTTAGGGTTTTTTTCACTCCGTTGCTCAAGTAACTATAAGTAAAGATCTTTGAATATAGGAACACCACCTAAAGTTGTAAACAAATTTGACGCTTCATTTTTCAATTAAATTCAGTTTCAATTCAAAAAAATATTTAAAAGATCAAATTATGAATAGTTTTCTATATGTAAGTATCTTTATATCAAGAATTGATTGTAAGATATTTTGAAAAGAAGCTTGGCCCACTAAACATATACATAACCTATCATGATCATGTATGTACCTACCAAATTAGAATCATTGCAATGAAGCCCTTCTTCACCTTCACCTTCACCTTCAGCTTCAGCTTCACCTTGTGTGTGTGGTTGAGTGCAGGCCCTCGTGACTAGCGGGCCTCCCATAAATTCTTGCCTTTAATTCCAAGACAGATACCCTCTTGACTTTTGTGTTTTGGTTGGAATTCTCACTACTCAATGCCTTTGCACATGAACTGTTTTACCTGCAATATAAGCTCTAATTTTATTATAGTTTTATATATTTTATTTTGCTATGATTGGTTCCAAATTGAGATTAAAATTTTAAATCTCCGAATAAATTGGATTGACGTATTCGTTTATATTTTTCATCTTTTATTATAAGTAGGATCGATATTGTTTGGTTGAGTCTTTTGCCTCTATTTTCAATGCATATCCAGAAAAGAAAAGAAAAAAAACATTAACTGATTAACATATGGTACAATATTTTTTCTGTAGAAGGTTTCAAGGATAAAAACGCACCGCTTCTTTGTACCGAGACAGAGACATGACCTAGGGAACATAGTAACCTCCTTACCTAATAGTCTACTTTAAGCGTAATATATCTACCTACCATGCATCATCTTTTCGGTAGTAGAGTTGAAACTACACACTTAGCGGTGCCGTTCATGGGATAACTAAGAATCCTCAACGAAATGGATTATGATTAAAGACTCTTTAGACGTTCAAGAAATGTTCAATATATTATTAAATATGTTTTTGTCTGACAAATATATAAATGGAATAATTTTTTTGTAGGGAAAGTAGGTTGTAGCCGATAAATAATCACATACAAGTAGGTTAAATAGATGTTCATCTTTTTTTTTGTTGAGTAAAAAGGTATGTATCCGATTAATCACGAAAAATCAAAACATATATCAAGGAAGAACCAAACATAGTTTAGGGATAAAACCCGATTCAATCCAAGTTATTGGACGGTATCCCCTTCTTGAAGCTCAAGAAGGTGATCTAACCCACACAGATAAGAAACTAACAATTTTACAAAAAGACGTAGAAAAGATTGGATACCGATGATAAAGACTCTAACACGGGGTCAAGGGGCTAAATATCGAAAATGTGTCTGTCTTGGCTCGCGGGGGGACAGGCACAGTCACCCCAAGGAACATGGCCCTTCTAGATAGGGCTCGAAGTTGGTTGGAAGGTGGATAACACAAACCCCCAAACCCCTCTACCGCCTATCATAACTCCCGACGAGGATATTTACCAACTCTCGTCGATGAAAGTGAGTGGGCCGTATCAGGTTGGTCTTGTTCCAGCGGGGTGTCCTTCAACTGGTGAAAAGTCCGCTTCCTCAGTGGATGCATTCCAAGAGCTCTATTGTTCCTTTTCCCTCGTAGTAAGTTCCCAATTGAGGTCCATCGTGCCATTGAGTGTGTTGGACGCAAATCTTGGGTTTCCGGCTTGGGCACCTTGCTGACTAGGGAGCATATCCTCCCTTCTTCCACGTGCACGCAGGTCTTACGTTGGGTTGGTCTGCAAGACGACCGTCGGGCCTGTATAGCTCGTCTTTCTCGAGCCCTTCTATCTTCGCAGATGAAAGTGGATAGAAAATTCTACTGGTCAGGCGGGAGATAGGTGGGGCGATCTGAAAGGGTGGGGGCATAAAATCGGTCCCTTCTCCCTCCCCATTCCCAGGTTATCGCTCTTTGATGGGCTTCATCGGACTCATTGAAAGTAGGTAGAATTGTAGTCTTAATGGGTGGCATCCCCCAAGTTGGGATACATGTCTCTAACGCCTTAGGTACCATGGGCGGGTGAACATCTGTTGAACACCAGGGACCTATAGGAGATGAAAATAAGAATGGTACCACGAGGGTACCTGTTAGAGTTATCGACTTGAATGGAGTCGGAGTTGTTTGTCTCCCATCTGGTGGCTCTTCATGAATAGAAGGTAAGGGCCCCTCATCCAATCCTCGTATCCTCTGATCCACCCATGGCAAGGTACCATTGCATGTTCTGTTAACGTGACCCGGACGACCACACTATTGGCAGAAAGTCAGGAGGTCTTCGTATTCGAAGCGGATCATGAGGGGGTCTGAGTTGTCCTCTAGTTGTAGCTTTAAGTGACGTCGGAGATGCCTCGTGATGTCAAGCTCCATCCGGAGTCCAAGGTAAGGGACACAGTCCCATTGCATGGTTGAGGTTTCTGGGTCTGCCGGCCCTACGGTCCCCACCTCCTTTTCGAGTTTTGAGGTTTTGAAAGTCCTCATCTTAGGGGTTCTGGCCTCCACCGGGATGTCATATACCCTTACCGACATGCAGGAGCTAAGAGCAACAATGTCCTATAAAAGGACCAAGGCTCTCGTGCCCTAACATCATCTAGGACATCTTGGGATGGGAAGTAAATTTCCATAATATTCTCCGAAAGTGGTTAGACCATCAGGTTCTCCATCTTCCAAGCATTTGTAATATCGAACGAACTCTAACACTGGTAGGGTGGGTGTGCGTCCTCGGACACACCCCTTTACTCGTCCTTAAACTCATTGGACCTAGTGAGGCTGCGTAGTCAACCTCGCCTGGTTGTTTGGGGCAACCGAAACTGATATCATTGTTCCATGATGGAACTACGTTGCCGTTGATTTTTCTCTCTCCGTTACTAGCATGATCAACCATTGATTACACTCTCAATGAGTCGTATCGGAGGTGTTACGGTCCCGATCCAGTGGAGGGGGTTGAAGCAGTCCTTCTCGGAGGCCTTGAGTAACTAGGTGCGTCCAAATTTAATCGTCGGAGCCTGAGTCATGCCTCCGATGAGTTTGGATCGGAGGCGGATGCAGAGAAAAATGCGAAAGCGTGAGCGGAAACTGCGAAGGAAGCGAGGGAGGCTGCGGAGGATGCAGCGGAGACAACGAAGGATGCGATGGAGGCAGAGGAGGCGACAAAGGAGGCAAAGGAAGCAGTGGTGGAGGAGAAAGCGACGCTGGTGGCAGTTGGTTGATCGGCGAAGGAGAAAAATAAGAAGATGGTGGTGATTGTGAAGTAGTGGTGGATGTGAAGTAGTGGTGGATGGTCGGGACGATGTGTGTAAAGCCACAAGTTCAACAACTTCAGGGGGAAGAAGGGGGTGGGGTCCATGGTAGACATGAAGTGTGGTGGGGAGCACGAGGTCGGCGTGGAATGAAGAGCACAAAAACAAGGAATATAAAGACGATGTGAGCAAAAAGAAAAGAGAAACCTTAAAGGCCAAAAAACTACCCTTGTTTTAGTTTAGGATGAGTGATACGAATAAAATTTTATTGTTAAAGAAAATAAATATCTTAAGATATATAATGAAGTAAATACTTTCAAGATAAATATATAGTGATGTCTTATTTATTTCTTTTTAACTTTAAACGTTATTAATATTGTTAAACGTTGCAATAAGGATACACTGAAGTGGTGCAGAGATATTGGATCCTTGACACTCCTGAACATGGGATGTACAAGCCGTTCTGGAAAGTCAACGAGATGCTTAGTTCGTTGCCCGTTTAGCGAAATTGAGTTGCACTACCATGAGTTTTGCTAAAAGGGTAATACAGTCTTGTATGACTAACCCTAAAAGGAAGAAGGATCTTTACTTCATGTTGATCATGTCCATCGTAACCTTACAATCACTCTTAATGTGAACCCATTGGCCGAACCTTTGTTCCATCAATCTTAGTGCGTCTCGTATGGCACACGCTTCCACTAGGCTTGGGAGTTGGGGTCTTGGAACTGAGATAGATCGAGCTCCCACCAACCTTCATATTCCATCCTTACAGATAAGACTCGCACCTACATAGCCACTATGGAAAAATAATACCCATCCATATCCTAGTACCACGAGTCGGAGGATGTTATGTAGCTGATAAGTACTTCCAATTTTGACCGAATATCCGTTTTGGTGAATAGATCCTTGACGAGCTCTTCATATCATTCTCGAATAGCCATAGTCCTAAGACCCACGACATGTTTATGATCAAGCAAGGGACCCCAAGAAGGCATCTAGGATTTCATCCCAATCAATCATGACTGAAGAAGAATGGATGTTTATGTCCCTAGGCTGATGGCTAGATGTCTACCTTCCTTCAGTATTCCTTGGGCCGAGCGAATGCTTTTCCATATGAAACTTTGGTTGATCTTTCCCAACGTGGATGTGTTAGGAAAGTAGCGAGCCTTTAGAACATGCATAACCAAACTATTCGCATCTGTCACCAATTTCCAAAGTTATTTACCTAGTAGTGTTTTGTCGAAGTCCTTGAGATTCTTAAAACCAAAACCTCTAATTTCCTTCGGAAAACACATAATTGATCGGACTTGCGAAATAGGGTGGTCAATACCCCCAATGTTTGCCACCAGTGTTTTGCTAGAGCGACATTAAGTTTCCCAACCAGCCATTGAGGGAGCCTTATCACACTCATCACACAGGTATTTACTAATTGAAGAACTGACTCAACCTATTTACCTACACCATTCAACATCTTACCATCCTACCCATTGATTCGTTTGATTATGCGTTCTAGAAGGTACTGTAGGCTCTTACACCTACTCTGCCCAATCTGATTTGGGACACCTAGATAAAGGGATGAGAGATCTAATTTCGGTATGTCGAGTAGTCTTAAGCCCTCTACTCATGCGTCAAGATGAGTTTTGGTACTAAAAAAGAGGGAGGACTTCAAGATATTCACAACCATCCTTGATGCCTCTTTCAAGATCTTAAGATAGTTGTGCATTCTTCTTATTTTCACAAGACGCCTTAGAATACACATAACGATCGTCTGTAAAGAATAAATAAGTTAGATGTGGCATTGTGGGTGCTACCCTCACCCTATGGACCATACCCACTCATTCCGATGACTATAGGATTCGAGTCAAACCTTCCATGCATAAGAGAAAGAGGTATTGTAATAACCACTCCCGGTCAACGCCAGTCAAACCTGCGAAAAACAGGAAAATTTAAAATTTTTAAGACTGACACTTAATTGAACCTAAAATGACCCTGAGTGTCATACCGGACTTAAGTTGACCCCGTTATTGACCAAAGTGAGTTCCGGGGGACTCAGGGCAACTTTCTGATCAATTTGGGAAATGTTGACTTTTCGTTGGAAAAGTCAACCGAGCGACGTTTTGGTCCATTTGAGGACCGTTTTGGATCCAAAAAGCTTATCCGTCGTCGCAGCGATCTTAGTTGAGCCGTTTCCTTGTAGCCCGTCAAGTTTCGTAATTTCTTGGGAAAAGTGCCCGTTGGGGGCCTGAAACGTCCGATTTTCGCGAATCTGATTGGAAAATATCTTCTAGATATTGTTTCAAAAAGGTGTGGGACCCACCTTGCCACTTGTCAACCAAGTGGTGGTGTTTGGTTTTGGGGGGAAAATGAGAGGTGGTGGTGCCTTAAGTGGCCGGCCATATATCAAAAAAAGAGAAAGAAATTAGAGTTAGTTGTTTAGAAAGAGAGAAGAGAGAGTTTAGAGAGAGAAGAAGAAGAAGAAGAAGAAGAAGAAGAAGAAGAAGAAGAAGAAGAAGAAGAAGAAGAAGAAGAAGAGAGAAGGAGAAAGGGTTAGGGTTTGGAGGAGATCTCACATTTGGATCGTCTCAAGACAAGGAGCAACCTCGTTCCCCTCGTTCTCCTCTTGAGTAAGCACCGAACCGATTCCCGTTTTGTTGATTTTCAATTGTTAGGGTTTGTGTAAAACTATTAGTTTAAGGTGGTTTTGGTGTTGGGGTAATTTTTGGAGACGTTTTAGAGGTGTTGGAGGTTTGATTGAACGTTTTCTGGCGACCGGGGGCTCGGGAGAAGCCCCGGTCACCATGAGGGGTGGCCGGCCACCATAGGAGGTGGCTGGCCGGAGCTAGGGCCGGCCACCACCATGGTGGCCGAGCCTCATTTAAGCCCTAGGGCCCACGGCTAGGTTGGGCCGGGTGGGGCCCACGTGCTCGGGTGCTTGGTTTTAGCGTTCGAGAGGTTTAAAACGTTCCCCGGACCAATTATCCTTAACCGAATCGAAATTTGGAATTAAATTGGAGAAGTTGTAATTTATCGGGTTTAAAAACATTAAACGTCAATTAATCGACTCGGAAGTCGGAATTCGATTCCGTCAAGTACATTGGGACCCTTGATTTATTCCAGTACCGTAGAAACGAGAACGGGAATTTTTGGAGCCCCGGAAGGGCATTTACAAAACCCGGGCAGATTCGCCATGTCGGGCGAATCGAGCCTTGACGGGTCCCTTATCGACAATGTCGAGTAGTTGGGAAGTTTGGCAGTGATCGACATTGTCGGGGTTGAGTTTGGGCATCGAGTTTAATGATTTTCAGTTTATTCCTGCAAGTTGTTAAGTGCCTTTAAATTGTGTTCTTTTAGATCGTGCCACGGACCGAGGCAAGGGAAAGCTGGGTGAGTGACTGAGATCATCACCGGAGCTTGTTGGTTGGCTTTTGGGAGAACACGCACGAGGTAGGGAAAAGTAGCCGGATCTCGGCCTTGACTGGGGAAAGTTAACAGTAGAATTGCATGTGACACCGGGGTGTCGTGGGTTGAATAGGTTTATTTAAATATTAGAAAAGCATGATACGGGAACGTAGCGAGTATGAGAAAAGCATGTGACACTTAGTAGTGTCGTAGGAGTAGAGAACTTAGCGTTATTAGAATTACTGGAGGCATATGACCATGCCCGGAGGTTGTTTGTGAACTTATCGATATTAGGAGTACTGGAGGCATATGACCATGCCCGGAGGTTGATTGAGAAACTGTTGATATTCGGACTGTTGGAGGCTTTGGTTAAGCCGGAGGTTGATTGATCTTTTGGTGTCTTGGGTGGCCTTGAGAGCCCGTATTATTATTGTTGAGTCTTGGGTGGCCATGAGAGCCCGTGTTATTATTCGTGTTTGGGTGGCCATGAGAGCCCGTACTTTACTGTTGGTGTTTTAGCTGGCTTACGAGTTAGAGTCTCGGTAAGTTGCGAGCGTGTTTTATTGTTGAGTTTTGGGTGGCCATGAGTGCCCGTGGGGTTGTTGAACCAGTGTCCTTATCTTTGGTGTTTTAGCTGGCTTACGAGTTAGAGTCTCGGTAAGTTGCGAGCGTGTTTCATCGTTGAGTTTTGGGTGGCCATGAGTGCCCGTGGGGTCGTTGAACCCGTGTCTTTACCTTTGGTGTTTTGGGTGGCCATGAGTGCCCGTGGGGTTATTGAACCCGTGTCTTTACCTTTGGTGTTTTTGGTGGCCATGAGTGCCCGTGGGGTTGTTGAACCCGTGTCTTTACCTTTGGTGTCTTGGGAGGCCGTGAGTGCCTGTGGGGCTGTTGAGTCCGTGTTTTACTGTTGGTGTGTCTTGGGAGGCCGCGAGTGCCTGTGGGGCTGTTGAGTCCGAGTTTTACTGTTGGTGTCTTGGTGGCCATGAGTGCCTATGAGTGTTGAACCTGTGTTGTTACTGGTTGTTGAACTTGCTTGTGATCGTGTTTGTGATTGTGATTGTGGTTACCTGAGGTTGGGGGCCCGCTTCATGAAACGGGGGTCCACGAGCACACGCGTCTGCATGTTCAGACGGGGTAGGGGGCCCGCCCGCCAATAAAGGGGTCCTGGCCGCGCGTGTGTGGTTTGGGTTTGTGAGCATACTTTGGCTGTCTTACGAGTTAAAGTCTTAGTAAGTTGCGAGCATTCTTTGGCTGGCTTACGAGTTAGAGTCTCGGTAAGTTGCAAGCATTTTCCGGCTGGCTTACGAGTTAGAGTCTCGGTAAGTTGCAAGCATTCTTGGTTTGGCCTGACCGAGTTAGAGTCTCGGGAGGGTGTGAGCGTTCTTGGCAGCTGGTTTGCGATCCTTTGTGATCTTGTTTGGTGTTGCGTAGTTTCTTTTGAGTCCTTGGAAGAGGTCGTGATCGTTGTGTCGGGTCTACTTTGCATGTCAGAGTGTTGAGTTGGTCAAGGAAGGAAACAGTGGGTGTTTGTTCAGTCAGAGTACTTGGGTTGGGGACAGTGTTCCCCGGTGTTGACCTTGTTTTGGTGTTACCGGCATTGTCTGCTAATTATGCCGTAGTCAGTCTGTTATCCGTGGTGGTGAGCGAACGCTCACCCCTAGTTGCTTTTCCTACAGGTACCGTTCGCAGGCTGGACTAGGTGAGCTTCTGAAGCTTGAAGAGCTAGAAGCGGGATTCTGGGTTTATTTGAGTCTAGCGACGTATACCATGTTTTTGTCCACTTGTTGGGACGTGTTTTAAGTTGTAATTATTATTTTGTTGAACTAAACTGGTATTTTAAAGTGATTTAATGAAAACATGTTTCAAGTGTTTTTATGTTTTAAAACGTTCGCGTCCCGAGTTTGGTTTACTGAAATTGGGGCGTGACAGGTATGAGAACAATGGATCACCTTGACTGATCCCCTTTTCCGGTCAAACAAAACATGTCTGCCGACCTCCTACCATCAAGTTATAAGAAAATGAGTAGGTACATGTACATGTTCAGGGAAGATCGATTCAGGCTACACAAAAGCTAAATGCCTGCATCACCACCCACAAAAATGGCCACTCGACTCTATTATACTCTTTACTCATGTCCAACTTCAGTTCCACCTACCCTTCCCGCCTTTGACGTTTGCACTTCATAAAGTGGAACGTCTCAAATAAAAGGATGATCTTATCCTTGATGGATAGACCCGGTACGAAAGCTCCTTGTGATTAGGAAATGACGTCATCTAGGAGCGGCTTGAGTAAGTTTCATGTCTTCCATTGATCCTACCTCTGTATTTCCCTGTAAATACATGTCAATCGGAACTCTTTTACCTTTTTTGCCGATATCCAAACCACTATAAGACGACCCCACTAATCATTCATCATTACTGAAACCTTCTCCGACCAAAGCATCATCAAACTTCCCTTATGGTTATTCGCCGCCACAACCCAACTTTCGTAATAGCCAAGCTAGAGTTGAAGAACCCCTAGACGATCCGTCGGACTAAACATGTCTAGAAAAGGAAGACCACCTCCAAGCACTGTTATTTGACTACCGCTTTGGGATATTCGACCGTAGTTGGTTTGCCCAAACCTAAAAAATTCCATGTTAAGATCCTCAGTACATCAGACAAGCCTCTTAATAAATTCGTCACAACCACCTACTTCAACACTACTAACCGAGAAATTATTCTCGCTAGACCCACACCTCTGAGTCAAAGAACTGCAATCCGAAGAGGCTGAAAACTTACCTCTCCCAACTACCGAAGACTAGATGTTGTTCCAGCCACTGCGATGTGGTATCCGAATGCACCTGTCACACATTATAGGCGAAAACTCTTGTCGTGAAACGAGAGCGGAAAGAGGATATCGACACCAAGATCACTAACCCCGCAACTTTTCTCCAACCTACGCTTAGAACCTTAGCCAACATATATATTTGTTTACATATGATGGATGGTCTTAGAATGATAGGTGGTTATTGATTCTTATTTCATTAAAAACTAATTTTTAAAAAGCAAATGATTATAACTAATGTTATTTGTGAGGATTGAGCTTAAAGTGAGCTAATCCCTTCTATTTTTATAGAGTGTAATTAGTGTGGTAGAGATTTGACATATTTGGACTTGATTGTGGAATAGAGATTAGTGAGAGCCTCTCATGCAATGATGAAATGGCAAATGTATCTCCACATACGCAAATATCCTAATAATAAGAAATATTTGGATGAACCCTACAAGTATAGTAATAGAACAATCCTATTTCGAAAGAAACGGAGGAGAGAGAGACCTTAAACCTTAAACGGTAAATGTAAGAGAAAAAGAGATGTAGGAAAAGCAAAAAAGAAAATGTGTAGAAGAAACAAGGAATAAAAACGTCTCTTTCTCGTTCTCTCACTGTTTGGTGCGAGGAAAGACCGGTAGAGAAGGAGGAAGAGGCGCGTGACGGTTAGCTGACACCAGACAGAAGAGCCGGTGTGACAAGAAACAGAGCAAAACTCCTTATGTATGGGATTGGGAGAAGAAAGAAGAAGAAACCCACCTCCATGAACGTTTGAGGGATTCAGATTGGGCTTTTTTTGAAGAAAAAAAATCATCTTTAGAGAGAAAAAGTAAAAAAGCTGAGACCTTTGGGTTGTTTCAGACTCAGAGAGAGATGAATGAGAATGGGAAGAGAGAAATGATGGAGGACATAGCATTGGTAGGGGGTTTGGTGGGTGTGCAGTTTGTGTATGCAGGGAACTCGGTGTTGCTGAGTTACCTAATGAGTCTTGGGCTCAGCCCTTTCACTCTTATCATCTTCACCACTTTTGCTACCTTCCTCATCCTCTCTCCCATTGCCTTCTTCTTTGAGAGGTTTCTTCTTCATTTCATCCCTTCCCCTTCCCCTTTCTCTTTTCTCTTTTCTATCTCTTTGTTTGATTAATGGGTTGTTTGTTTGATGGATGCAGGAGTAAATGGCCCAAGAAATTGACTTCTAAGTTCATGATTCAGCTCATCTTGATCTCTTTTGGAGGGTAAGTACCTGCAAATCCATGTATGTTCATACCCACTTGGTGGGTTTCAATTATATTTTGGGTTTTACTTTTAGATGATTTAGGTGTTTTTTTCCTTGGATTTCATGGAGACCTGAGCATGATAATTGGGGATTATAAGAGTTTCCTTCTTGTTCTTGCCTTTGATTGGATAGTTCTTTCTTTTTCCCATTAGAATATACTTTGGAAGTATATTGGATCGTTCCAATTGTTGATCCAGAAAGCCCCAACAACACTTGAAAGGATACAGACAAATTATTGCATCTCTCACCATTGGATTGAACAAATTATTGTTCTGTTGCAGCCCAATACACTTTTTTCTGTTGTCTCTAATGGATATCATCTGACACTTGAAGCTCTTCTTCAATTCAGAAGATTCAAATAATATCTTGACAAGGAACCAAACAAGAAACATAGACCAACTGACGAATTTTTTCTGTTATATGTTATGTTCAATTCATCAGGGTAACTTTGTTCCAATCCTTATTTCTAAAGGGCATCAAGCTAACTTCACCGGCAGTGGCTACAGCAATGCCTAACCTTGCTCCAGGCATCATCTTCCTCATTGCTTGGGCTTTCAGGTACTGCAATTTTACAAACTTTTTCTTTCTTCTTCATAGCATATATGGAATTGACTGATCTTGTATGAGGGTATAGGTTAGAGAAGGTTGATCTAAGTTGCACATACAGCAAAGTGAAGATCATGGGCACATTGTTCTGTGTCTTTGGAGCTCTGACAATGAGCCTTATGCACAACAATCCTGTCGCCGAGGCCCAAACCCAACTATCTTCATCTCCACAATCAGACATCATTAATATAGACAGAGATAAGATTGTTGGCTGTACTTACCTCATTGCAGCTGTCTTGGCTCTCTCCAGCAATGTTGTCTTGCAGGTCCTCAATGTCTATTCCAAATTTCTCTTACATCCTTAAGGCTTTCTTTTGATGTTGTTGTTCACAATGCTGCTTCACATTTCAGGCCTCAACACTAGCGGACTTCCCTGCACCAATGTCCTTGTGTGCAATAACATCCTTCATTGGCGCGCTTATGACAGTTGCTTTACAGTTGATTCAATATCATAAAGTTGAAACCGGTTGGCCTCTTGTCAGCATGGGGAGCTTGATTGGCTACTCTTTACTGGTACTCATGCTCATTCTCCGCCTACCCTTTTGTTTTCTTGAGAACATATAATCGATTGAGGAACTTATAAGCATACAAATGTAGGGAGGGATGATAAGTGGAGCATGTCTGAGCTTCAATGGATGGGCAATGAAGAAGAAAGGGCCAGTTCTGGTGTCCATGTTTAGTCCCGTTGGAACTGTTGTGTCTGTGCTTCTCTCTATAGTCACAGTTGGAGACACCTTTAACCTAGGAAGGTATGTTACATTAAAAACACTGCAACATAACACACGATTTTCGTGAAATGCCCCAAAAAATGATGTTGAACTATGTGCAGTCTTGCTGGGATGTCGATCATGTTCACGGGTCTCTACTTTGTGCTATGGGCTAAAGGAAAAGAAACCTTCCCAATCCAGGGTATGTTTGGAAGTGACTGTGATGCAGAGAAGCCCCTCCTAAGTTAGTGTTGTTTTAGTGATGTAGTGTGTTTTAGATTGTGGGTTTGGTTTCATCATTAGTCCTAGAAGAAGAAGACACAACAACAACCCCAACAACACTGTATCAGTAATCAGATGTATGTAAAGTTTAGAATGTTAGCAACTCTTTTTTAATGATTATGTCAGCTGCTTTCGAGTGAAGACATTATTTATGTTTGTTTCATGATCACATTGACACGGCAGGTTCTCAAGAAAAAAAAAACTTTAATTTGTATATATTAGGTTAGGCTTTATGATTAAAGCAACGTTTGAAACAGATCTTTGGTTTGCCAAGCTCTACTTTTTCTGAAATTGGCAATTAGCCTATTAATGTGTCAAAGGTTTTCTATAATCAAAAGTGTATTGGTTTATCATACATATTGAATCTTATATAATTCATAGGTGTAAGGAGTTCGTTTTATTCTTCTTTGAAAAGATTTATGAGCATCTCCAATATTTTGGGTGATTAGTCCGGGTAAATAAGAGTGATTTGTCCAGCCTCACACAATAGTATTAGGCCAATGCATATACGAATAACCAAGTGTTGCGTGATAAATAATCGTACAATGATTTCTCCATAAGGTCTGAGTGATGAATTCTTCCTCACAGAAACCAACCATCAAATCCCGCTTTTAGCTGATTCGTAAACATTGGAGATGCTTTAAAAACAGAAGCTATCAGGGACGTTTTGCAAGCGTTTTCAATCGACGACTTCTATAAATAGAAACAACTTACGTTCTTTATCTTCTTGAGGCATTAAGGATAACTATGATACTTCGCGTCGATATTTATGCAAAAGTGAGCTTGGGTAGTATGAATTTACCGAATTGGCGTTGGACTGCAAGGAGGGTGACGTTTTGGGGTTTTAACGCCGTTGACAGCCGTTTACGACTATACATGCTTTAAGAGAGTTTTGACTTATTTTACATATATTAATTGAGTTATATGATGTTAGCCTCACGCATGAGTTCTTATCGAGCTGCTTTCTTTCTTTTGTTTACTCATGCTTAAAGCATCCCTGAATTAGAGTAAATCAATAATGTATTTAAGAAAAGGTCTTGTTGGTGATTTAGACAACAGGTCTTTTTAGTGTTCTCATCATGTTAAAAAGAAATTAAAGGTCACATTTCGAAAGATATTAAGATCTTTGACAAGTGGTTAGTGTTTAAAGTTATGGCATTGAGACAAAACTTGTGTTGTAGTATCAAATTTTAATAATCTCTCAGGCTTGCTGTATACCTCTTCTGAGGAAACCCTAGAATAGTCTACGATGTCTACTCCATCTGCAACTAAAGCACAACCAGCCACCGTTGTTGTCTCATCGTCGCCTACACCCCCCAATGGTTCTCTCTACACCATCCTTGAGTGTTTGCCTGATCGTACCATTGTCGTTCCCATCACACGAGTTCATCATCCCTCTTAAGGCATGACGCAAAACAAAACCCAAAGTCGCTCAATCTGATCTAACTCTCTCTCCACCGATCACCACCACTGCGGTCATGGTGTTCTCTCCGGGACTCACTCTATCGGCTCCCCTCTCCACCAAACCAAAGCGGGGGCGGCTCGTGAAAACCCTAACCCTAACTTTTTTCCCGAATAACCCTAAGGAAGATCTTAACCTGCTTCTCTGAGACGGTCTTGAGTCTCTGAGGGGTGGGGCATGGAAAACATTGTACGTTTTGATCCCGCTCCCCTCCCTCGAAACTACTCAGGTGATCACAGTACCGTCGTGCCAAGGCACGGTGGCTCGTATAAGGGAAGCTTCTCTGATCCCTTCTAACTTGTCGATCCTGTCTGTCCCGGTGCCTCCGCGCTTGGTGAGGTCACCCATGGATAGATTTTAGGAGAGCCTATCCATCTGTTCTCTTAAGGAGTAAGACAACGACATGGAGGTGCTAGTCTCATTCAACCCAGTAGACCTGACTGATTTGCCTTGCCAAATCTTTGGCATGCTCAGAAAACTACTAACCCCGCGACCTCTCGAGAAGGACGTCATACTTAGGATCATTACCAAGGCATGGGGTCGCTCAGCGTCGGGTTTGGTCGTTAAGGATGTTGAACCGAGAGTATTAACATTCTACTTTGAGTCTTAGGAGGCTCAGACATAGGTTCGTGAAAACGAGCCCTGATGATTTGAAGGTCACCCATTACTACTTAGGGACATCCAGACATCGACCCAATGGCACGAGATCCTCCCAGCTTGGACCGTCCATAACTTTGGGTCCATGCCAAAGGCTTACCACCATTAGTACGAACAAAAGCGATCGAGGAGACCATTGGGACTGCTCTGGGATTTTGTGTGGACATTCCTTATGACCAATGAGGTCTTTATTGGGGAGAGGTGGTCAAAGTACGCTTCTGGCACCCTCTAGAGCGCCCCCTACGCCGGTTTCTCCTCCTGAAATTCTGGGAGTTTCGGGACTCATCCCGAGTCTCCCTAACCTATACTAAATTACCCACTTTTTTGTTTCAACTGTGGGAGGATTGGACATGGGGCTCAGGATTGTGACTGGGGGATGCCTGGAATCCCTCACTTTGACACCTTGTTGTTGGAGTTCAAGGCAGACCATTAGGGCAAGAACTATGCTACAAATTGGGAGATCAATGAGTCCCTTGTCATCCTACCAGGGTTTGCGCCTTTGACCCCAAACACGGTACCTAAGGACCATTTACCTAGAGGAAGGGGGTCAATCGTAACCCCGAACACTATACCTAACCCATGGAACATAGTGGACAGGGTCGGAGATCCAGGCTGGAGCACTTGGGAGATCGGCCAACCCTATAAAATAAGTCGATTGACAACTCTAAAGCTACCTAACCTAGGGCGCTAAGGATGAAGAGGGGGTCAGTTGCGGAACCCCGTGAAGATCAGGCGATGGCTAGTAAGAAGCCTCTCCAAGAAAATGATACACAACCCGTGCTTCAAGAACCATATCCAGGAGGGGTTCTTGACTAAAGTCTATACTCCCCTTGATACTGTTGAGTTCAATTTTGATCGCACTCCTCACGACAAGAAGAGTCCCCCCATAGGATCAAGCAACGTTTAGGCACTATCTTGAGCAGTTCTCGATAGTATCGAATTTCTAATTTTTTTATTGTTTTCGTTAAAATCAGGTGTGGCACTGGTGATTTGTCATAGATTTTGTGGAAAAGGACCTCTCGGGGACCTTTCTTTGTACTAACTCTCTTTTAAGTAAATAAAATTGGTAACTCACTACAAAAAGTTATGGTATTGAGTTTTTAGGTGTTCCGATATTTAATTTGTAAGTATATTGTATAATAAGTAGGTGAATAAAGTCAAATGTTTAGATCTTTGATCAAATAATCAGAAACATAATGTTGAGTGATAAGAGTGTTTTGATATTTGATTTAGGGTTAAATATCGGAACTTACTCTTAAGTATTGGCCACGAACACTACACTATCCAACGTTTAAAAAAAATGTGCTACCTTAAGTATTGGTCACATGATCCTGTTAGGAAAAATGGACGGAATATTTCATTTCGTTAGTCATATGACCTCGTCTGTCATTTAATGGATAGTAAAATGACGATTTTTCCCTTACTTGTCTGACCTTTATACATTTTATAAGGAATATTACCATTGTACCCTCGTTATTGTTCCTTATAAAATGTATATATGTCAAATAATTAAGGGAAACTTCATTTTATCATCCATTGAATGAAACATGAGGTCATATGACTAATGAAATGGAATATTCCGTCCATTTTTATTAACAAAATCGCGTGACCAATACTTAAGATAGTGCATTTGTGATTTTGAAACGTTGGGTAGTGTAGTGTTTGTGACCAATACTTAAGAGTAAGTATCGATACTTAACCCTTTGATTTGTGATCAAATATTTGCATCTCACGTAGGGTGCATAATTTTTATTACGAATTAAGTGAAATGTTTGGAATGTGGTCAATAGTGAGTATGCCAGACCAATCAATTGGAGAGTAGGCCTAAAAACATAAGGTACTCTTAACTAAAACTGTTCCATCTAGGGTTCTCTCTCAAATTTTCAAATGCCCTGATTCCCCTCAAGCCATATCGGCCTCCGCCGATTGCTCCTTGAGCCATTTCTCCTCTTCAATCAGCCAACCCTAAAGTACCTCGGTCACCGGCATCTGCCCCAACGTCCCACCTTCTGGTCCAACGCTAAACCACGACCCGATCAGCCCACTGGGGATCCTGGATCATCTCATGAGGTGGATCCGACGATCTCTCAATTGGATGTCGTTTCATGCCACACGAAATGATATATCCCCACCCAGCCACCCATCTTGACCGGTTAGAACCACGACGCCAACCACCACGTCGGTAGATCATGTCGGCCTTTGTAGACGAGCTCGGACCTTAGTGGATTTCCGATCTAGATGATGGGAACAGAGGAAGCTAAGGACCGATTAGGGAACGCTCAGTGTCTATGATCCCGTCCCACCCGTACCATTGCTAACCTAGGAAGAGGACTAGAACTCTACAAGAAAAAATCATCATCTACGACGATGAAGAGAGATATCGGACGCCAGATCTGGGACCATGTGTCGGTTAAGACTGTTGGTCCTCCTCGTATGTTCCCTACTAATGGTGGTCATTATGATCACACCTTCTTCGAGCCTACTACACATGAGATGGATAAGCATGATTTTGCCAAGATCCACGATTGACGACGAAGTTGTTGAGGCACCGAGCGACACTAGGTACCCGTCCCTATCATTACACCGAAAGGGGGACCAATTCCCCTACCGAAGCAGGGAGACAATGTGAGCAAGGTACTGATAAGCCTCTGGAGTCGATACACAGGGCACGACGGAAAGAACCTCGTTGGTATCCTTTCCCTCCTAGGGCCACGGAGCCCCTACCCCCTAGCCCAAGGACTGGTGGAGCCTAGGTGGTACGTCTTATCCCCAGAGATAGATGGGTTTGAGACCCCCAACCACGACAGCATAGAATCCACAGACGCTTCGGTGGTAGATGGCCCCGAGAGGACAAAAGCGAGGCACAACCAATTGCCTTGCGGGTCACCATGAGTCGCCAAGGTGATCTCGAAGTGTTATTGAAGAGTCACACCCCAACCCCACTTAACAAGAAATGCTCTAGTTCCTAGCCTTGTTTCCCTGACATACTCCTAGGTTGCTTGGTGCGACACACCAGTATCAATCAAGTCGAGACGAGGGAAGCTCACATGATCATCCATACTACACACTTGTGGAATAGGGACCGAACCCCTACATTTTCACTGGATATGTCCAAGTTACTAGTTCTAGGATCAGTGTTTTGACTATCACCAAAAATATCTCTCATCTTTTTTTAATTACTATAATCATGTACGGCCTATATAACTTTTTCACTTTCTATTAATAAAAGTATTTATTATTGTACTCAAAAAGGAAAATTGGAGTAGGCCTTGACACAATATAGAGGCCCAAAAGTCTCCTTATAGATGAAGTGGGCCGCATCAATAAAATACAATAGACAACTCCTTAGTATATGGACCAAACCAGATAAATATTGTAGGACTTGAAACAATATTGATGTTCAACAAGAAAAGCGACGTCGCTTTCGGTTGCAGTAAACGGATCCGAAAGACAAAAAAGCGATGAATATGTTCTTTGCTTGTTAGATCAAAAAGTTTCTAATTTGGCTCTCAATGTTTCAATTTCAACATGGTCTTAATTAACTCTTGTTAGACCAACCATACAATAATTAACACCCGCCCTAGTGAAAGCCACGCGCAGCAGAGCAACACAATTGGTTAAATACAATTATAGCCTAAACTGGTCTGCTTAGAATGAAGTTGATTACTGATTTTCTTCCACCAATTTGAAGCCTAGTAAGTAGTAATAGTCCGCAGAGTATTTACTTTCCTTTTCTCTTGATTAGTAGAATATGTTTTTGACTTTGACCAGTCACCATTTCACTTCAAAATTGTTAATATTTGAATCGGTTACAACTTTTGCAAACATCAAATTTCTTTGACCAATTCTTTCGTAAAAATAAAGTCTTTGGACCAATTGCCCAAAGAAGAAACAGCCGTGTATACTCCAAACCAAAGGCCAGCCAATTGAACCACTCTCATACATGCATGTTGATTTAAACCGTGAGAGTTACAGTTCTCTTGATATATCAAATATGTATCCGGAGAACTTTATCTTTTTTCTTATTCAATTCAAATTATTACTTTTTTGGAACGGTAATGTATTATTAAAACTAACTCTGAATCTTTTGAAGTCGTTTAGTTCGGTTTTATCGGTCTTAAGCGTTTAGAATTCCGCCGATTTTCTTCCTGCAGAGGTTGGTGCCGGCGGCTCGTGTGTTCGGCGGTGACAAGCTAACGGTGCTATGGTGAATAACGATTACACGTTTGAGTTTGGAGTTTTGTTAACGGGTGGTTTTTGGACGGGAACGAACTAAGGTTCAGACGGTAGAGTATGGAGGAGATACAACAAAAAAAATTAAGGGTTGTGATAGATAGTGATGACGAGGAAGATGCGGTTATACCCTTGGAGACCCTAAACGGGGGGGGGGGGGGGGGGGGGGGGGGGGTATAAATATAGTCTTGCTGCGAAAGTGCAACTGGTAAGAGTTACATGAATCAAGTCTACAGGTATGTGATGAAGAATGTCTGGAACTCAACTCGCTTGTGATTCAAACATTAACACCTAATGTTACGAGATTTTCCTTCTTGTCATATGATGAACGTGAGAAGGTACTTGAGATGGAACCATGGGGGTTCAATATATCACTGGTGGCGCTACACAAAATATCGCCGGATGATAAGTTCGATGAAATTCTGTTCTAGCAAACGGCATTATGGGTACATGCCTCGAATTTACCCTTTATAGAGTCTTAAATTCTGTAGTTGATTATATAATTGGTGATAAATTGGGAGGTACGGTGGAAGTGGACTACGATGAGGACGGACGGGGTTGGGAGAACTACATTCGTATCCGGGTAAGATGGAGTATTGACAAGCTATTGAAGAACATAGTGGATGTGTTCTTAGGAGAGGATATTGAACATACAATTGTAAGGCTTCAATATGAACGGTTGCCAGATTTTTGCTTTGGGTGCGGTAGACTGAGCCACATCAAGAGAGAATGTAAAGAAGGCGGTGGTAATAAGAGATTTATCCATGGGAGATATGGATCGCAAATGAGAACAAAAGTCAACCAATTTCACGGTGGACAACAGGGTAGGAACTCGGGGTTTAGACAGGAAATGAGTCATGGGGTATGAACTAAGGAGGAGACCGGTGGTAGGGAGTTGGTGAAAGTGATTTCTCAAGCTTCATCAGTGTTTAAACCTAGCTCGCCGGTTGAATCTTGGTCACGACCGGGAGCATGACTTTCCCTACCAAGACATTGATCACCTTGAACTACAAAAGGGTGTCACGGTCCGTATTAGTGGCATACCGACTCAGCATGAACTGGAAGCTAGGGGGAAGCAGAGTGTTAGTAGTGTAAGTGGGAAGGATAAGGTGAATGTAGGGAAGGAGTTGGGATTGGTGTAGACAATTTCAAAGTCATTGGTTCTGAGAAGAACTGGAGGGAAGGGACAGAGGGGGGAGGTTATAGGTCCTCCAAAGAAAGGCTCAGGGAAAGCATGAAGAGATAAGCTAATGAAGGGGGGGGGGGGTGGTGGTGATGCTTTGAAACAGGGCAAAGAGGATGGGAAAAAGGAGGTTCAGGGCACGGGAAGAGGTAAATAAGCAAATGTGATGGAAGAAAGTTGGGAGGGATGTGGGTGTAATGGAGACAAACGTCCCCCCAACTGTAGTGAAAGTGGAGGAATGCATGAAGCGTAAAGGTGATTTTGAGGGTAGTCAGAAGGAGTTTGGGTCTGATGACTCTGCTTTCGTTGACGAAGCTTCTAAGGTACTGGCTAGGGTTGTTAAGCAATCCCGCCAAGACCAATGATAGTGTTATCCTAAATCGTTGAAGGCTTGGGAACCCTAAAGATAAGCTGATGGGGGTGATGCTCTGAAACAGGGCAAGGAGGAAGGGGGAAAAGGAGGTTCAGGGCACAAGAAAGGAAAGGAAGCAAATGTGATGGAAGAAAGTTGGGAGGGATGTGGGTGTAATGGAGATAGACGTCCCCTCAACTGTAGTGAAAGTGGAGGAATGCATGAAGCGTAAAGGTGATTTTGAGGGTAGTCAGAAGGAGTTTGGGTCTGATGACTCTACTCTCGTTGACGAAGCTTCTAAGGCACTAGCGAGGGTTGTTAAGCAATCCCGCCAAGACCAATAATAGTGTTATCTTGAAATCGCCGAGGGATTGGGAACCCTAGAGATAAGCTGATGGGGGGGGGGGGGGGGGTGATGCTCTGAAACAGGGCAAGGAGGAGAGGGAAAAGGAGGTTCAGGGCACATGAAAGGAAAGGAAGAAAATGTGATGGAAAAAAAGGTGGGAGGGATGTGGGTGTAATGGAGATAGAAGTCCCCCAACTATAGTGAAAGTGGAGGAATGCATGAAGCGTAAAGGTGATTTTGAGGGTAGTCAAAAGGAGTTTGGGTCTGATGACTCTTCTCTCGTTGAAGAAGCTTCTAAGGTATTGGCGAGGGTTGTTAAGAAATCTTGCCAAGACCAATGACAGTGTTATCCTGAAATTGCCGAGGGCTTGGGAACCCTAGGGCAAAACAATTCGTTACTGAATTGATAATTTGAAAGAAGCCCAATATTATTTTTTTGTGCGAAACAAAATGGAAGGTGGGCTGTTGGAGGGAATTAGGCGAGGTGAATGCATGGACGAGTTATTGGTGGGCCCTAGTGTGGGGGCTAACGGTGGTGTGGCGATGTTATGGAGGGATAAGGAAAGTGGGCGGTTAGGAAGTATGGGAAGAATTTTGTGGACCTGTTTTTTTACTACTGACATGGGTGCGGTGTATTGTGTGATAGGTATTTATGGGGAACCAAAAAGAGAGTTTTGATTAGAGACATGGACCCTAATGGAAGATATTAATGGCCAGTAGGAGGGGCCCTGGATGATGATTGGCGATTTTAACAATGTATTAGGAAATGAGGATGTGCGGGGTTTAAATACCTACCCGGAGTGGCTGCTCTTAATCAGAGAAGTAGAGGGTTTTGGTTTGAACATGCCTGGATAATAGATGGGGTTATGAACGGGTTTTGTTGGAGGTTTGGAATAGAAATGGAGGTGCGTCTTTGATTGAAAAGTGTAGCCAGACCGCGAGGGCATTGGCTGGTTGTGCTCGGACGGAATTTGGAGACTTAGATAGACAGATTAGAAAATGAAATATTGATATGAATAGGCTCCTAGGATCGTGGCATACTGGGAGAGGCGTGATGATTCAACAACTTAGGGCCAAATTGAATGAGCTGCTGACTCGGAAAAATATAGCTTGAAAGCAGAGGGCGAAGCAATATTGGCTGAAAGAGGGGAATGTTAACACGAGGTATTTTCACAGGAAGGCTTCTAAGCGGAGGAAACGCAACAAGTTGGTTCAAGTTCGAAATTATAGGGGAGATTGGGTGACTTGGGGGTCTCGTTTAAAGGAGAAAATTGAAGGATATTTTAATACTTTGTTACAAGCAGGAGGGGGAGGGTTGGATTCGGTCAGCACATTCATACCGGCTGCGATAACGGTGGAGAATAATGTGTTTCTATTGGGTTTGGTGAAGCAGGAAGAGGCAACAAAATCCATTTTTAGCATGGAGGCTCTAAAGTTTCCAGGACCGGACGGATTTAATCTGGGGTCTTTCCAACATTTTTGGAGTCTATTGGGAAGAGAAGTGGGAGATATGGTTCGAAGGGTATTTCAGGAGGGGCAATTACCGGAGGTACTTAACGATACCAACCTGGTATTGATTCCTAAAGGTCGCAGCCCGGAGAAGCTGAGTGATTTTAAACCCATCGCTCTATGCAATGTGTTATATAAAATTGTTACGAATGTGATGGTTATTGCACAAAGTGATTTCTCAGTCTCAAAGTTCTTTTCTTGTAGGGAGATTGATTATTGACAACATCTTCCTCTCAGCAGAGGTGTTACATTATCTTAGGGGCCGGAAACAAGGCAAGAATGGGGTAATGGCTTTAAAGGTCGACATGAGTAAAAAATATGACTGTGTCGAATGGGATTACTAGGAGAGGGTGATGCAGAGAATGAGATTCGCAGATGAATGGGTCAATCTTACTATGGGGTGTGTCCAGTCGGCCAAGTTGTGGGTGGAGGCCGAGGGATACCGTATTAGACCATTGATCTCAAAGAGAGGTATCCGGCGAGAAGATCCTTTGTCACCGTATTTATTTATTATATGTTTCGAGGGGTTGCCTCTTTTGATTACCAGTAGGGAATCGGAAGGGAGTATCAAGGGGTGTAAGATAACACGTACTGCGCCTCCGGTTTCACATCTATCTTTTGCTGACAACAGTTTCTTCTTTTCTAGAGCTACGATGGAGGAGGCGAGGGAATGGAAGGATTTATTAGTGTTGTATGAACAAGCTTCGGGGTAAAAATTTAACCTGGAGAAGTCTTCGATAACTTTTAGTCCTCATTCAGGAGTGGAGGTTCAGCAACTAATTCAGGAGACCTTACTTATGCAGGAGGTGGATGATCCAGGGCTCTATTTAGGGCTCCCTTCCACCTTGGAGAGGCGAAAGTACGATTCTTTCCTGTTTATTAAGGACATAATAGTAAGAAAATTAAAGGGTTGAGATGAACTACTTCTAAGTAAGGCAGGGAAGGAGGTATTAGTTAAAGCTGTCATCCAAGCATTACCTATTTATACAATGGGTGTGTATCAAATACCGGGGATGTTGATAAAGGAAATTGAGGTGGAGATGAAAAAGTATTGGTGGTGTCATGATGCGAGATCGGGGAAAGGGGTGAGGTGGAAGAGTTGGGATAAGTTGTGTAAGCATAAGGTTCAGGGTGGTTTGGGGTTCAAACACTTGCAGAAATTTAATGTGGCGATGGTGGCGAACCAGGGATGGAGGTTGCTTACCCAACCGGATAACTTAGTAGCTTGTGTCCTAAAAGCTAAGTATTATTCGGGGGGAATTTTTTGCAGGCCGAAAGGAGGCAAATGGAGCAGTTTATTTAGACAAGCATACTGGTAGGTCAGAAGTTGATCAGGGGAGGGGCTCGGAGGAAGATTGGTAATGGAGAGGGTACAACCGTGCTATGAACGACTTGATTGACAACGGAGGATGGTAAGGTGGTGGGGGTGTACTCGGGAAGGGGGGAAGATGATTTGGTTAATTAATATATTATGAAGGGTTCTCAAAGGTGGGATATGACCAAAATCGAGGCAGCCTTTGAGGAACCTACGACAACAGTCATCACTTCCATGTCGTTGCCAGCCTATCCTATTGAGGACGGGTGGTATTGGTGGAAAAGCAGTTGATTCAAGGGAGAAATGAGAGATGGAGGGAACATGATTGCGATTTCTTCTGGAGGAAATTGTGAAGGTCGGAAGTGCCACCGAAAGTGAAACACCATGGTTGCCGTATCTTGACGGGGTCGCTTCCAACTAACAGTAATCTTTACTTTAGGTTTGTTCGGTGAGTCTGGATTGTTGTAGATATGGACGGATAGAGAATGAAAGTCATGTTCTTTTTCACTGCACAAGTATGGAGGGGTTATGGGAGAAGTTTGGGATCATAATCCAGGCTCCAAGCGTTGACCCTCGGGATTGTTTGGAGTTTTGCTAGACCCGTGGTCAATCTGGTTTGGCTGAAATGGCTTTAAGCATGTGGTGGGAAACATGGAGAGCTCGAAATGCACATGTATGGCGTCAGGAACTGTGAAGACCAGCTGAAATTTGGAGAGGGGATGAAAATTTGTTGAAAGATTGGAGGGAGTCTAGGCCGACACCCATGGTCTACTCTCGGGGTGACAGTAGGGACAGGAGGTGGTCCAAACCGGTAAGGGGAGAAGTGAAAATTGGAGCGATTTTTGGGGCCAGGAAGGGGAGGGGCGGTATGGTATGCGGGAATGACGTGGGGAGTGCGATGATAGCCAAGTGTTTGGTTATACCGGGAGTTCAAAACCCGGAAACCATAGAACTGATGTGCATAAATGAGGCTTTGTCGTGGGTTTATGAGGCAGGTTGTCACTCAGGTTCTATCGAGTCAGATTTCCTGAGTGTCGTGCAGGTGATTAACAGTTCAGAGATTGTTATGTCGCCTATGGGTTTGGTTGTAATGGAATTCAGGGCTAAGCTCCAAGCATTTCAAAATTTAATTTGGTCTTTGTCCGTAGAGAGGCCAATAAGTCAGCCCATTGTTTAGCTCGAAATGCTAGTGAGTGGTGTACTTGATATTGGCAGTTCACGGAGATACACCCGGTTCTTTGTGAAATTTTGTCCAATGATATGCTGAATGAATACAAATACCAGTATTTTCAAAAAAAAAAACTTCAATCCTATGAGACATAGGATATGACAAGGGCGTACCTTTAGTTACACACCAGAGCACGACCACAAATTAGAGACACCCAATAAATAGAGGCTCAAAAACAACAAGTTAAATATCCCGAAGAAACTACCAAGTAGAAGCCAAAGAAAATAAGTCTATAATACCATATTTTACCATCGTAAAGCATACAAAATGACACTAGGCTTATAATACCCTCATTTACCCACCTTTACACACAAATACATTAAAAGAAAAAAAATAAAACAAAAGAGAGAGTGAAATAAAACAATTGCAACAAAAGAAGACTTCCAACCACATCCACCATTAGAAGTCGCTGAGACACCAATGACCTGACCATCACAACCATCCACTCCTACGCATAGTCTCATTCCCACGGCCGACCCACAGATGTTGAACTTAACCCCACCGTCGGTCGGCACCGGCCAACGACATGGAGAGGGGAGGCCAGAAAGTAACCCACCACCCACAACAATAAGCCATCCTACGAACCCCAACCCAAAATTTACTCTAACGATGCTTGGAAGCAAAACCCGTCACAACGGCCAACACCAACTGTGAGGCTTCGACCATACCACCGAGGTTGAGGATAAAGAAAGTCACAACTGGAAGGGAGCGAAGAGATATTATTTGATGTAGATAAGAGGAAGGAAAATAATTGTACATACAAAATCTCTCCGATTTTGAGAAACCGAGATCTCATCGTCGGCCAGCACCAAAATAGTAACCACCAGGGAAGAGACCAAGCTCTACGTCAGCATCGAGAAGGGAAGAAGAGCATAGGTTGTATATTTGTCGTAGAAGAGTAAAACCAAGGAGAGACTTGCATATCTAGAAGAAGGCTTAGATTTAAGACCAAAACCCTGAGATCCAAAGACAAAATCATATTAGAGACTTAGGCAGAGAAGGAAACGGAAAAATGAACAAGGAAGTAGGGGAGGGGAGGGGAGGGTGGTAGCAAGCGAGGCCATTGACGATGTCATGGCTAGAGCCACAGACGCTAACGTCGGCTTAGGTTGAGAACGAAGAAAAAAGGTAAGAAAAAGAGGTTTTAGAGAGAAAGTTTAATTCAAATCAAACTATATTCAATTTTATGAATTTTTTAGGTAAATAATGTGAATCTAATGATTTAATATTATTTTTTCTCTTTAGTATGCGAGACCAATGACACAAGGCACCCTCTGAGATATCTTAGTAAATCTTACATCTAATACTGATAACACCACCTAATAACCATTTCACTTCATACTTTTCTGCTTCTTCGGGCAAGCCATATGTATTGTTTGGCGAGCTCCGACTCAATCCTAGCCTACTTCGAAATCAACACTTTAGTTAACTTCAGCTTGAAGATCATCAAAATTTTGGATTGCCAAGTCATCCGAGGAGATAACTCTATGACCTAAAGATTTGTAGTGTTCTTATGCCTTACCATTCCAATTAGTACCTAACTGCAAATTAGACATAATGTATTTTGTTATGTGAATATTTATAGATTTTAGATGGTGATTTTATGACTCTCGTACTAACTTATTATCTTTACTGGTTTATGATGAGCGTAAATGTGTCCTACTTATTTTGATCATTTTCTCTATGTTTTTACATTGTTTGTGCCTCGTTTTTACATTTTTACCTTTATTTAATAATTACGCAAAGCCTCGTTCATTGTCGATATTTATAAAGTGTTCAAAAAATATTCATTGGTCTCATTTTGTAGGCCTCGACAAAATAAAATTATTGACGCAAGAACGAGGTGGATCGGAGGTCAAACAGAGCAGGAGTGAAACACGGAAGTCTAAAGTAAAAAATCAGCGCCTCACTCTAGTGTGGCGCGGCACACCACCTACCTTGAAGCCTCGCGTTTCTTTTCTTTAGGATCAGTTGACCGAGTCTCTAACTTCATCCTGCTGTCCATTGTGCGTCTTTGACCTTTTCTTATAGCCGGTGGATCTGTTGACTGCCAGATCAACGATTCTGGCATTCGGGTGCACGTTGTTTTTGTGAGTCTGCCCACAACGGATTAAATGCAACAACAATTGCTCTCCCCGCTCCTTCCAGGCTTGATTTTGAGGCAATATCAGATCATTTTCTTTATTCTCTATATATTTGTGTAAGATGAACATTTAAAAGGAGATTTATATATTTCACAAATTAATTTCAACAACTTTTGTTCTTCATCTCCTTCTTTGTTCTTGTATTGTGCTTCAAGTTTGGAGCTTTTTCTGTCATCTAAGGTCATAGGTTTGTTGTTCCAAGGAGATTTCAAGTATTCATGAGCCTCCCACCATCTCCAACTTCTCTATTTTGATGTGTTGAAGTTTTGGAGAGTTGGAGATGGTGGATTTGCATGCGAAAGGAGTTTTTGATTGGGTTTCTCAGCCCAATCTTGGTTCTAATTTCTATCCTTCTCTAGTTTTGTTGTAAAGTTATTTTTTTTTGGTACGTTTGAGTAGAATTTGAACTCCATGACCTTGGATTTCAATCCTTGATCAAGGTATTGTGTAAATGTTGATTTCCTTTAAGTTGATGCATGGGCTTATGGTTAATTTGATTTTGATGATGTTATTTACATGATTTGTTTTTTTAGTTTAATTAACATCCTTGCTTGTATGAGTATTCATCTATATTTTAAGCTAAATGATGTTCAAGCATGATTTTCTTACTTTGTGTTCGAATTATCATGATTGTAAACCCGATTTCATGTGCTAGCTATTTCATCTCTTAGGTGTATATCAAGTTCTAGGTTAAAGTTGGTAAAAATGCAAACTTTATCCATTTAGTGAACTTATCTAGGATTTCTCACACTCACATATATTGATTTCCTATTGACGAGATAGAAATATGCTAGGAGGTTTTTTCTCGATTCTCTTGTATGTTTCAAGTCGACTGAACGATTAGAGGATTTTCCATAATTTTTGTGTGCGCTATGTAGATTGATGTTTGGAGCGATTCATGATTAGATCTAGTGTGAGATAAGATTTCACTTTTTATTACTATTTAGGGTTAAATACCTTTCGATACCCTAATGTTCGGTCCACGGACGTTTTGAGCATATTTCGTTAAAAAAAATAATGGAATATTCCATTCCGTTAGTCATGTGACCCCATGTGCAGTTAAGTGCAGTGTAAAATGACAATTTTATCCTTCTTAAACCTTAATCACTCATTTGATACCTTTGAAATGTCCATTTTACCTTTCTGATGTGAAGAGGGTAAAATGGACATTTCAAAGGTATCAAATGAGTGATTAGGGTTTATGAAGGGTAATATTGTCATTTCACACTCCACTTAACTGCACATGGGGTCACATGACTAACGGAATGGAATATTTCGTTATTTTTAAATTTTCAAATACTTAAAACGTCCGTGGACCGAACATAAGGGTACCAAAATGTATTAAAAAACATAAGGGTACCAAAAAGTCCATGGACCGAACATAAGGGTACTAAAATGTATTTAACCTTTGAATTTACTTATGCTTGCGTATTCCCAGAGTCTCGTGATTCATTACTCTATGTAGTTCTACTTGATTACCGGAACCATCTTGATCGGTGGTGTTTGGTTTTCAAGAAGTGAACAAGATGTACCTAAGTAGATTCGTCCATGATTTGTAGTTTACTTATGCTTGTGTATTACCAGATCTTCGTGATTCGTTGCTCTATTTAGTTCTCCTTGATGACCGATGCCTTCGGTCGTTAGGTTGATTGAACTAGGCGTAGCTAATTAGATTCACCGATTTATTTAAGGTCCACTTATGCTACTGTATTACCGGAGTATCGTGATTCCGTACTTTATGTAGTTCTACTTGATTTTAGATGCTCATTTTAATTAATGGCATTCATGAATCAGGAAGTGAACTAGGCGTAGTTGAGTGGATTCGCCGAGTGATGTAGCTATCTCTACTTGTGGTAGTTGGTAGCGAGAGTGACATGCATGCGTTGATGTTATTTCTCGTTCGATGATTGATCGATTTTCGCTCAAGATCATAGAACTACACCCTATTATGATTGCTTTTCCGATGATTGATGGTATGCATATCGGTCTGGGCAATGGTCTTATGCCCACTCCCCGTGACTAGTATGTGGTTGATTTGATGATACCGTATATATAGGAACTTAAGTGTTCTAAGACCATAAGGAGAGCGTCTATTGTTTTTACCTGTCTTCAACCATATCATGCGTTGATTGAAAGTCGTGTTTACTTATACCCGTGACCGACTCTTTGTGTGAATCAAATGCTATGTGTCTTATGTTGTAACGTGTATATAGATTTAATTGTCATTTAAAATTTAAAAAAAACCTTTTAATTGTTTTCCTTTTATTTTCCCTTTCGGGGATGTGGAAGTGACATCCCACGTCCTCAGGTTTTAGCAAAATACTAGTGATACCTCTACTCCCCGTGGGATTGACCGATACTTAAACGTCTCTATATGTTTTGATGATTTGACACATATTCATCCCCACTCATAAGTTTAGATTTAAATTTGAGTTGTATAAATCCATGGACATTCTAATATTCTCGTTTCTGAAGTATTGAATACTAACCTAATCATTATTAAGTGATTGCAATAATAATGTATGAAGTACAAAATTATACGCCCCGTAACCTGAATATAAATTTGCAGTTGTAAAATTAAATCCATACAATCTATTTGTTCATATTACTTTCCCTATGCCTTAGACTATTAGGTTTTTATTCATGATGATTGGGGAAAACATCAGGTATACAAAAAATCAGATTTAGATGTACAGAAAGGTAAGAGTAATACTCAAATACTGATTTATAGATAAAACCTTGAATAACTTAAATTGTTGATGGTCCTCATGAGACAAGGTGTTCTATATTCTTTGGAGTCGGTTGGGTTATGTCAGTATATGTTGTGTTTAATGGTTGGAAAATCTGGGTTTTGACCTTCTTTAATCTAATGTGCTTCATGGTAGGAAAATTAAGGTTGTATACCTTGTTTTCTGCGTTGTTCTTAATGTTTGTAAAATCTAAGTGTTTAGACATTTTTAGTGTATTCTTCCCTAGTTGTGATTGTTTTGAGGGTGAGCTCTCATGTCAATTCTCGGGTTTGTTATTGTCATTGGTTGTTGGTTTGATCTTTTGAACGGATTGGATTCGGTGGTTTGAGGTACATGTGGTATGCTCATGTCTCGTTTGAGCTCTATAGCTAGACCCCTCTATACTCTTTTCTTCATCCAAAGAGATTTTATTTATATATTCACTTTACGGATAAAAAAAAATACACTTTTTCTCTTTCAATCTTTGAGCCTTATCGATTAAAGGTCTATTTTTTCCTCTAAAAGTCGTGATGCCATATTACACTGATTTCCTATTTATAGGCTAGAAGAAATATAACTTAAAATTACAAGAAATAATAGTCTCTCGGGTCGAGTCATGACCGTGCCTGGAATCGACACGGTTTGGGGCACATCCGTCTATGGCTCCACTCGATAGGTCCGTCCTTAGTTATGATTGCCTAAGACCGGTATAGGACGAGTCACAACCTTGACTAGGATCGGGTTGGTTAGGTCAAGACCATGTCTCATTCAGTATTTTGTTAGAGAGCTTTTCTTTGCCGCAATTGGTATATTCTGCTAGCCATAATCATAGCTTGGCACTTCAGATTCATGCGTTTGTGATGAAAATTCTTTGTTCAGCTCCAACGTCATGTAGTTCACCAAAAGAACACACTATTCATAAAATGGTAGAGAAATGATTGAATCTATGATTAAAAGTCTACATAAACTCAATAAATAGTGTAACTTTAGGGAGTAAAATGCTAATTATCATTAATTGAAAAATCCCCAAAAACATGTCCGCTAGGGTTTCTACGCACCGGAGCCAATCCTTAGCCTCCCCCTCCCGACGTAGTTCCGGCACTCCTCTCCCGCCCCTGATTTAGGTTACCTTGGTCTCCTCGTCGCTAATTTTGCCTGCTCCTGGCTTAGATGAGATTTAATCGCAGGATCCCTCGTCTATGCGCCGACGGGCATGAGGTTGCCCCCTGCATTACGTTGTCGTCACCCTGTCCGCAGCCAACCCCGACCTCGATTCCGACGGCTCGGAACTCTAGCTACCTGCAGGATGGGGATCGGGGTACAAGCTCCATCTCTCTACTGTCGGCGAGTAATTCTGAAGCCCCTTTGCAAGGGTCGGGCCTGGGACCGGACCTTAACCCCTCGCCGCCGATTCTTATAGCGACTCCCCTTGTTTCTGGTCCTGCTTTGGATTGAATTGCGTCACAAGGGAAGATGGGGGCTCGAATTCGGAGTCAATCAGACTCACCCCCATTTTCATTGTCCTTGCCTGTGAGAACGCCACAGCGAAGTTGGGACCCTGGTCCTAGGACTCCGTCAATACGATCCAACCTGACCTTCGGATTTTGGCATGGATTTGCCGGGGTATGGGGACGGGATTGCATAAACAACACCTCGGGCATTTTCTCCGTGACCATCGCCCCCATCTGCTTTTCCTCTCGAAAACGTTGATGGATATTCATAGTTGTTCTCTCCTCTCTCGGTCCCTTGGATTTCAAGATTACCTTTGTGTCCCATATGTCCAAAGCTCTGGAGGTACGCCAGGCCAGAGGGGTTTGACGATGTTCTGGGTCTCTAGTATAGATGTAACGTTTCGGGCGTCAGCCGCGAGGTACATTGATGTTGAGGTTTCGGCACAAGGACATGTGGACCTGCGGATAACGGGGATATATGGAGAATCTCGTCGGGATAGGCGGCACCTTACATGGGAAATGATTCGGGATCTCCATGACCCCACGAGACCCAACTGGATTCTGATAGGAGACTTCAACGGCATCCTGGAACCGAACGAGACAACGGGAGATCGGTCTTATCCTTTGAGCCTTATGGATGGATTTTGTTCTCTAGTGAATGACCTACACCTTGTGGATGTCCCTGTGACTGGCCATCAGTATACCTGGTACAGGGTCCAGCGGCATGATGCACGCATCTAGTCACGGTTGGATAGGGCCCTGGTCTTAGACACTCTTTTTTCTTCTCTACCGAACCTGGACTTCTGCAATACGTGTGTGACAACCTCTGATCATTGGCCGACCCTTTTGTCCCTGGAACGCCAGGTCTCACGCCGAGGCCCTCCGAAATTCCACTTCCAATCTCAATGGGTTCATGACCCGGACTGCGGCCGTCTGATGTAGGCTTCTTGGGATAAACACCCTGTGAAACCTACTATGGACACCATCCAGGAAGTGGGCAAATCCTTGCATAAGTGGGGTCGACACCATTTCCGGGGTAATATTAATCACATTAAATGGTGCCAACGGAGGATTGCGGAGCTCAACGACCGCACGAATAGGGTGGGGGTGCACCGTCGGGAGGCGATTCAGATCCAATATGAACGTGCTCTGGGAGAGTAGGAGGCTTTTTGGCGCCAACGTGCGAAGAGGCATTGGCTGGATGAGGGGGACCGCAACACTAAATTCTTCTAGGCGGCTTGTTCGTATCGGCGTCGAGTAAATGCGGTCTTGTCCCTTAAAAAAGACGTTGGGGACTTGGTCACATGGGACACGGGGATGCGGCATTTAATTGTGGAATACTTCACCACATTGTTTACTTCGAGTATGCCTACCTGTAGGAATTTTTACTCCGGTGCAGAAGCAGTCGTTACTATCTCTATGTTCGGTTTTAGAGATTAAGATGGCGGTATTTCAGATGGGGCCAGACAAGTCACCGGGTCCAGATGGGCTGAATTCTCGATTCTATCAGCATTATTGGCCGATTGTGGCAGATGAGGTGGTGCGTTTCATAGGGGAGGTGTTGCAGTCCCGTAAGTTTGATCAAACTCTAAACGACACCTCCATTGTTCAAATTCCGAAGAAGCTTGATCCAGATAGAGTAACGAACTTTCACCCAATTGCTCTATGTAACGTCATCTTCAGGATTCGATCTAAGGTACTAGCTAACCGTTTGCGGCCCCTTCTTCATACTATTGTCTCAAATATCCAAGGGGCATTTATTCCGGGTAGGTCTATTCAGGATAATATCCTCATCGCCTTTAAGGTAATCCATTTCCTTCGGTAGAAGCAACAAGGGGCGATAGGCTTTATGGCACTTAACCTCGACATGAGTAAGGCTTATGACCGGGTGGAATGGGACTACCTCCTTCGAATTATGGGGCGATTAGGATTCTCGGCACAGTCGATTGAATCGGTGGCATGCTGTATAAAATCCTTCCATTATACGGTTTCGTCTAGGGGCCGGGAGATGCCGACGCTTACGCCAACTCGGGGGCTACGTCAGGATGACCCGTTGTCTCCCTACCTCTTCCTGCTCTATATGGAGAGTTTATCATTTCTACTACGTTAGGCCCAAAGTGATGGGCGGCTGAGGGGAGTCTGTGCCGCGAGGGGGTGGGGGGGCTAGAAATATCTCATATGTTCTTCGCAGATGATTGTTACATCTTCTATCGAGCCACGCTTGAAGACGCGCAAACGGTTAAGGGTATCCTCGGGTTGTTTGGCACCCTCTCGGGCCAGGTTCTGAACCTGGATAAGTCTTCAGTTCTTTTCAGCACAAATACAATCGCGCTCATGAAACAACAATGCTGTCAGATACTGAATATTGAAGAGACTTTGGCTGGGTCTATGTATCTCGGGGTCCCGAACATGATCGGGCGGAACAAGAATGCAGCGATGGCGTACCTGGGCGACCGGATCATTAAGTGTATTAGATCTTGGGATGGAAAGCTCCTCTCACCAGCCGGTCGGAAAGTGATGATCTTGTCAGTTCTTACCTCCCTTCCTGTTTATGTTATGTCTGTCTTCACAATACCTGCCAAGATCATATCTCAGATACATGTGGCCCTCACCTGATTCTGGTGGGGGGGGGGGGGGGGGGGGAATCTGGTCGACCAATTATCTGGCAGGACTTGGACAAGCTATGTATGCCAAAGGAAGCTGGAGGTATGGTATTTCGTCATCTAAGTGATGTCAACAAGGCTCTCATGGGAAAGAAAGCATGGAGCATGGTCCATCGGCCTCAGTCCCTGATGGCGCAAGTGTTTAAGGCTAGGCACTTCCCAAATGTCAATTTTCTCGAGGCTGAGGTCGTGGCCAATCAGAGTTTTACATGGTCCAGTATTCTGTCCGCTTAGGAATTACTACGAGGTGGCCTTCGGATAACGATAGGGGATGGCCGAGATACCTTCATCAAGGTTACCCCTTGGCTCGTAGGGCCTAACCCGGATATCACGTCGCCTAATCAAGACCTGGTTGGGGCTCGAGTTGCGGGGATCATGGTGCCAGGAAGGCTATGTTGGGATGTCACCCGGATGGGTCAAGTGTTCTCTACTGAGGAGCGGGATAATATACTTAAGGTTCCTCTGTCGCCACTTAGGACTAAGGACACGTGTTGCTGGGCTGCTGAGCGGACTGGGCATTATACTACAAAAACAGGGTATTTGATACTAGCCATCGCGAGACAAACGGCAAGGCGTAATACGACGCTAGTCACATGGTCCGCTCTGTGGTCGATCCCCGCTCCCCCACGTCTCCTGATATTCTTGTGGCGAAGTCTAACTGACACTCTACAAGTAGCTACCAATCTCAACCGTAAGTTTGTCCCCATTCTAGCTACTTGTGATATTTGTGGGCGAGCACCGGAGACAGTTGACCACTTGTTCCTCGAATGTGGTTTCGCGAAGACTTGTTGGGCTCAGGATGGGGACCTTATTCTCCAGGGCATAGGAGGGACTTTTGTGCAATGGTGGGAGGGGTTGGCGGCAGGGAGGCCCCGGGATAAGGTGGCAGCGGTTCTCTCTATTGTACGGGAGATTTGGAAGGCAAATAATGAGTTTAAATGGAGGGGTACACCCTTGGCGGCATTACGGGTAATCTCATCGGCGACAACCCATCTGTCGCCCTGGCATTACGGGTACCGCCGGTCTGTCCGGCTAAGTGGACTCGCCCACCCCCAGGTACCGTCGTCATTAATGTGGACGTGGCTTTATTTTAGGACACGCAGCAGTCCGCATAGGGCCTCATTGCCCAAGACACCCAGGGGTCGGTTTGTCTGATCTTAAATGGTACTCTTCCGGGAGTATGGGCCCCGATCATGGTTGAAGCTTGCCCTTTGGCGACGTCCCTGAAGAATGCACCGACTTTTGGATCTAATGTTATCATCCGTTCTGATGCTCAGGTCCTCCTCAACCTAATCTCTCATGGTGATGCTCCTGTTTCGCCCATTGGAACACTGATTAGGGATATCCGTGAACTTCTTTCTCAACAAGAGGGGACAACCCGTCAATTTATAAAAAGAACTGCGAATAGGGCTTCCTACGGGCTAACCAGAGAAGCTCGTTCTATGCTTGTTCTTCAGTGGTCAGGCCATGTGTCTGGTGTACTCTAATGTATTATTAATTCTAATCTATAAATAAAATTGCAATTTTCGCTCAAATTATTTTTTATCATTAATTATTAACTTTAAAATTTTATACATAATCTAAAATTAAATTCCCAAAAGAAAAACCATAGAGTTGAATGATCCAAAATAACCAGAGTTCTCTTCGTTTTACCTCGATCCATAGGTATAAGTGGATTTGCCGTTCAAAATCAACCACCCATATACATACAACACATTATATATATATCTTTCTTCGAACCTCGAAAGGATATCGGTGATGTAAGGTTCAAGTGGAACATATGCTCCACAACAATTGGATCGGTAATTGGAATGACCAATGTAGTGTTGATATCGACATATATTAGCATTGAGAAATAAATAAATAAATAAAAACTCCCTTGGTGAATCCACCTCCACCGAACTGTGGTCCACTCTTGTAATAACCATTTTTAGTTCTAGTACTCGACCCACAACGTAAAATCCAAGACTCGTTCCAAACACAAAAACTCACTTAATCTTATCTCAACTCCTCCGACTCCTAAGCCGTTACTAATTTGGACCGCCCAACATCCAAAGCCCAAACAATATATTTCCACTTTCGGCCCGACTTTGCGGAAAGTGACAGGAAGCGCGTGTTCCTGTTGCGTCGCCGCGCGTGACAAATAAAGGGAACAACAGACAAAACCATGCATACAAGCAACGTGAGTACGTTTATGTCGCTGCCGGCTCTGTTTTACATATTCTCGGTCTGCTCTGGTTTCTTTTACAGTGTGTGTCTGTCTCTATTGATCGTACATGCATGGTTTTGGTTTTTGCATGCAGTAATTAAATAAGTGGAACTAAAAGGTGGCGGTGGTTGAGTTGAGTTATTATAATTCTTGGCCTCACACTCTTCACTGTTTCGTCTTTCACCTATTCATGTACGACGTCGTGTTGGTCTTATGTTATATATAAACGAGAATCGATACCTTGCTTGGTGATATGTATGTTGACTGTTGAGTGATGTAGTTTCTGAACCTCAAGTCTCATCGAGCCTAGCAGTCCTTTAATAAAGCTCTAGCCTTTGCTCTTTAATTTGAGTTGGTGCAGCCATTACCATAGCTTGGATAATAACAACACGCACTATATATTTAGGTGCGAGTGTCACCTCACGCGTTAAAGGAGGCGCGTAGGTGTTCGAGTAACAAAAGAGCCGGGCGGCATGTTAAAGCTTTCCCAGTGCGCAAAAGCAACGGAATCTTTGAATACAATTATTTATTTTTAATCAGATAAATAAATAATTACATTTGAATTATAGATTTTTATAAGCTGGCAATTTGTTGGGTATTAAAGTTAGGTATTTACTGAAACAAATGTGTATACCAAAATCATTGAATCCCTTGCAGATTTGACCTAACGGAAATGTAATTAAAAACAGCCCATCAAGTTGAGGAATAAATGCAGTTAGCATGAAAATTATATAAGCATGCTTGTGAAGAAGTCAGCACTTTTCGTGGCTGTGAGCAGGGCAATATTCGTTTTTTTCCAAAATGCAATTTTAACTCGAATTAAATATGGTAAAAATGAAACTTAAGCATAATGGGTAACGTTTGCATGTTACTTGTCGCTCTTTTTGTCCACTCGATTAAATTTTAATTTTAGTTAGGAAGTGATTAATGTTAATGGTATGATTTTCAGAATTTGTATGTAAAAGGAAGATTTTAATTTAATTTGGATGAGTAAAATGGTAATTTAGCGTGAGTGTGGTGTGTCTTTTGGTGGAGGAATGCTTGTCACCTACTCCTTTTAAGTTCCCAATCTTTCTCAACCTCTCTCTGAAACAGAAAGTGGTTAAAAGCTTTCATCTTTCTCTTCTACCTTCTTCTTCTTCAATCTTCAATGGAGAGGCACAAATGCAAGCTCTGCTCGAGGAATTTCGCCAACGGAAAGGCTCTGGGAGGCCACATGAAGGCTCACATGGCCACTCTTCCTCTCCCTCCGAAGCCCCTGCCTCAGCTCAGCGAGTCGGCCTCTGCTTCGTCTTCCTCCGATGAAGATGAAATCGGGAATGGAGAAGAGGGTCCTCTGGTTTACGGGTTGAGGGAGAATCCCAGGAAGAGTTTCAGGTTTGTAGATCCCGAGTTCTCTTTCGCTGTTGACGCTGGTTCTGTTGTTCAGGACAGGGAGAGCGAGACCGAGTCACGCAACCCGACTCGGCGACGATCTAAGCGGAACTGGACCCAGACCCAGACCCAGAAGCTGAACCAGAGATTGGAGATCATCACAAGCCCCAAATCGACCAGACCCACTTGGCCGGCCGCGGATTCCCCCTCCCCGGGAGAAGCGGAGCCGGTGAGCTCCGTCTCCGATGCTTCGCCGGAGGAAAATGTCGCCATGTGTCTGATGATGCTGTCCAGAGACCAGTGGCTGAGGACCAAAGACAAACCAGTCGCCGAAGATCAGGATGGTGAAGACGAGGAAGACGAAGAGGAGAAATCGTCGAAATCGAAGAAGATTCGAGGCAAGTATCAGTGCGAAAAGTGCAAAAAAATGTTCCGATCTCATCAAGCATTGGGAAGCCACAGAGTGACCCACAAAAAGGCCTCTGACGCCGCCGGCGCCGGCGCCGGAGCTTCCAAAATCTACGAATGCCCCTTCTGCTACAAGATATTCGGGTCGGGTCAAGCTCTGGGCGGGCACAAGAGATCTCACATGCTGGGTAATGCAGGTTCCTCAAGCTCCCCCAAAAAGGTGTCCATAGATCTCAACTTGCCCGCTCCCATTGAAGAAGACAGCTACAGTGTGGTCTCTGATGCCGAATTCACTAGGTGATTGGTTATGAGATGGATTCAAAATTGGATTTTTAAATTTTAGTTTCTCTTTTTTTACATTTGGGTCATCGATTTAGATCAGTAGCACAATTCATGCTTCTGGGTTTCTCTCATTATATTCATGGTGACTAACTGAAGTGTGTTCGAGTCCTACCAATCTCAATCTGTCGTCACTTCAGTTGAGTCCTATTTTGTTGTTACTCACTTTAGTAATTAAAAAAAGGAACTTTACTTTGCTTTTACAGTTATGGTTGAACAACTTTTCACAAGTTAATGGTGAAATGAAAATGGAGCAGAAACAGAAGAAGCAGTTGCTTGTGAACCAAGGAGGCATGGAAGTAAGTAAGTAACAGAGTGTGGTGCTATGTGTCCTCTTCTTGTTTCCAGCTGTGTAAGCTCAACATTATTTTATCCCTCACTTGGAATCGGATAGATATATAAATGGATTTTTTTTAAAAAAATACAAAATTGTTATTTATATATGAGTTATTTCCTGAACTGTATTGGCGAAATGACTGAAATGGCCCCTGTGTAGGTGTAGCATGTGCCTTGAATTTCTGTGAGTAGAAGATAAGTGGTTTTAAATGAAAATTTAAATTCGGATTACCAGCCCTTGAAATCTACGAGGTTTGCGGGCTAAAAAACAAAAAAGAGGAGTGGAAGAATCGGTCAGACTGGTTGAGAATATACATTTTATATTTCGTGAAAATGAAATGAATGGTTTTATTTATATATTTGGGCTAATGCTTGAGAAAGAAGAACAGATGGCTTTTGGTTGGCTTGTTGCTCCAAAGCAGAGGCAGAGGCAGAGGCATGTGAATATTATCAGCGTGTCTTGTTTTATAAGTCTCTTTTCCAACTGCATCCTTTGATTTGGACACCTACATCCTTTAATTCTGCCTTCGGTTGTTTATTTTGTTTCTCCATTTAATACATTTTTATTTCATAACTACATCAACCAATATACATTTGGAGATTTTTTTTAAATATTCCTTAACTGCTTTTTTTTATTGGTAACGTAAATATATTGTTTTTATTAGTAATACCAAACCAAAACAGGAAGTTGATAACTATCCCCCTCGCTATTTGAGAGAAAAACCCTAGCCCTCAGCCGTCTTATTTCTATGATTAGGTTGCTCCCTCTTTCTGTCTTCGTCGTTAACACGCCGTATGCTATTGTTGCTGCAGTCTCTGTTGGCTCCGTCACGTCGCGCCCGATACAGTCATCTCTCTCAGAGACCACACCGTCCCTATGAGAGTTCCAAGCCTTAAAACCTTGGCGTAGGAGAAAGACAAAGCCAACCCTAGCCGAGGCTTCTTCTCTTACCCTAGTGGTTCCGATGACTCTCTCTTCCTCCATGGCATTGGTGCCCTTCTCTATGGGTGTCTATGCTCCACTACCTACACCCAAACCACGGCGAGGGCGTATAATGAAGCCGAAGAGCGTTCCTTCATTCGCACGCAACTCGATGGCGACCTCTCTTCCTCCGTCACGGGTCGTCACCCCATTTCCATCCCCTCCCTACGATTCTCTCCCTCGGGTTGATCCTCCCTCTCTTCAACTGGACCCAACGTGAGGAAAGGCGCCAATGATGGACCTCCCACGGACGGTAGTGGAGGCGTTGGGCTTGGGTTGCTGTCTCCCCAACCGGGATAGGATCCCATTCATCCACTCTCTCCTTACCATTCCGACTGGTATGGTCTGTGGCCGGAAGGTGGCTCTGTCTGTAGATGAGCCCCCACCGCCTCCCACCGTGGCTTACTGGAGCTGCATGATTCAATGGCAGCACTCCAGGATGGGCTCTCATCCTGCTCTATTGAAGATGACGAGGAGGTTGCGGTTGTAGTCCCGTTTTTGTATAAATTTTAAATAATTTCCTCCCTTATACCAGCTGAACGGATTAAATTTTCAGCATTTAGATATGGATTAAAAGTATTGTTTAAAATCCAGTAATTTGAAATGAGAAAACCTTCTCCAAAAAAAAAACACTCCAACAAGTCAAGGTTCAATCTTCATGTAGAAGATCATGAATCAGACTTTAGTTGGGAATGGTAAAATAAAGATATGGATAGATTATGCTCGTATTTGGGATTTTTTTTAGCATATCTACAGTACCAAACAATGCTATTTATTTTTTTAGCACACGAACCGAACTTTTTATTGATATAAATTGAAAAGTTCATGAAGACCGTACATGAGTGGAAATGAACTAAACAGGATGAGATATAGTCTCGGTGACGGTTGAGACACTGATCTTATATCTAAATACCCGGAGAGACCCAGAGAGATGCTAAGTGGTGGTTCTCTATTCCAACTGTATTGAGTGTGATGAATCCTTTGTACTTTCCCTGTCTGAACTTGATCGATACTACTATATCGTGTCAGTCGATCAAGGAGTATGCTTGGAAAAGGATGAGCCAGTGAGTCAGAAGACAGCTGAATCATATGGGTCGGGGTATGACTCTTCATAGACACCCGAGATTCCCTAGATGACACATGATGACCCGTGAGGCAGCTCACCATGCTTCGCTCCTGCCCCATCTGGGCCATGTTCCTTAGTTGTGCCTGTGGAGTCTAGACTTCCTTGGGTGGGAGTATCAGATCCAACTGTCCCTAGAGAGGAGAAGTACCAGTAAGGCTCCTCCATCCTTTAGGTAGGGGCCGAGAGTCCTCCGCCCTAGGAGAGGATGGATACCAGCGAGGTTCCTCTTGCCATGCCCTAGGTGTATCCTCAGGTTTAGGTCCAGACTAGCGATCCCCAAGCCTCCGGTTGTCGTGAGAGTGGTTTCTCTCCCCCCCTGTGTTATCCTGGTAAGGATGGGTGTCTAACACTAATAGAAGCCACAACAACATGATTGTCATTCGTGATGATCGACCGGGATCCCGTTCGTCCAACCCAACACCTATCGACTCGAACAAGATCCGTTCGTATTGGTGGAATAGTTTCCATTGCGAGGATGTGTCTGTGCGGGACCAGTGATCTGGATCGGGTTGCGATCGTGGGGCGGATATCCCATCCCGAGGTTCGATTGGATGTGTGGGTGCTCGGTGAAGCCTTGGACAAGGTCCGATGTCGGAGGGCCCGCTATAGGGACGGGGAAGGGATCACAGTCAATGGGCGTGGCCTAATAGGGCCCCAAGGCCTCATTTCCAGTTCCACTTCTTTGGCAATTTATTGGAGGAAAAGGTCCATGTCTTCCTTCGTATCGATTTGTAGAAATAAGAAGTTGTTCTTATTCACTTAACTTAGAATGTACAAAGGTACTAGGTATATATACACAATTACATGACTCTTCATATACCCCACTAATGGTAGGATATTAATGAGAGACTCTTAGACTTCTAGGACCATTAATGGGTGACCCTTAGTCTCCCACATTTATTACACTCCCCCTCAAGCTGATGCATAGATGTTAATCATGCCCAGCTTGTTACAAAGATAATCAACCCGAGTACCCGGAAGAGCTTTGGTGAACAAATCTCCTAATTGTTCTCCGGTCTTTACATATGCGGTAGTAATCACATTCTGCTGAAGCTTCTCACGGACGAAATGACAGTCAATCTCGATATGCTTGGTTCGTTCATGAAATACAGGATTTGAGGCAATATGTATAGCAGCTTGATTATCACACCATAATTTTGCAGGCATGGAGACTTGGAGACCGAGTTCTGAAAGCAGTTGATAAATCCACATTATCTCAGCAACCGATTGAGCCATGGCTCTATACTCTGATTCTGCACTAGAACGTGAGACAACATTTTGTTTCTTACTTTTCCACGAGACTAAGTTTCCTCCCACAAATACACAATATCCTGACGTGGATCGTCGATCAATCTTGGATCCTGCCCAATCTGCATCTGTGAAGCATTCTATATGAGTATGATTGTGGTTTTGGTAGAGTAAACCACGTCCTGGTGCTCCTGTTAGATATGCCAGAATATGTTCAAGAGCAGTCCAATGTTCAACAGTAGGGGAGGACATAAACTGACTTACAATGCTTACGGAGTATGCAATATCAGGCCGAGTCACCGTAAGGTAGTTCAGTTTCCCCACAATTCTTCTGTACCTCTCTGGATTCTCCAATAGTTCACCTTCTTTCACGAGTTGCATATTTTGAGGTAATGGGGCAGAACATGGCTTGACTCCTAGCTTCCCAGTTTCTGATAACAAATCCAGCACATATTTTCTCTGAGATAAGAATATGCCCTTCTTGCTTCTTGATACTTCAACTCCCAGAAAGTACTTCAAGACTCCTAGGTCTTTGGTATTAAACTGACTGTGGAGAAAAGACTTTAGAGAAGAGATGCCCAATTTATCACTGCCAGTGATAACAATGTCATCCACATATACAACTAGAAGAATAACACCTGTTGGGGATTTCTTGTAAAACACATAATGATCGGACTTGCTCTTGTTCATTCCAAACTTTTCAACTACTTGGCTAAACTTTCCAAACCAAGTTCGAGGACTCTGTTTGAGACCATATAATGATTTCCGAAGGTGACAGACCAGTCCAAACTCCCCTTGAGCAACAAAACCAGGAGGTTGCTCCATATAGACTTCCTCATGCAAGTCCCCGTGCAAGAAAGCATTTTTGATATCCAGTTGGTATAAAGGTCAATCATAAGTGGCTGCCAAAGAGATAAACAATCGCACAGAGGTTAGCTTAGCCACAAGGGAGAAAGTATCAGAGTAATCCACTCCATAAGTTTGAGCAAAACCTTTGGCCACAAGTCGAGCCTTAAGGCGGGCTACAGAGCCATCAGAGTTAAATTTAACAGCAAACACCCACTTACAACAAATAGCCTTCTTCCCGGGAGGCAACGGGATCAACTTCCAAGTACCATTCGCATCCAGTGCACTCATTTCTTCTATCATCGCTGAACGCCAGCCAGGATGGGATAGTGCCTCATTAACAATTTTAGGAATCGAGACTGAATCAATAAAAGCTATGAAGGAACATGATGAAGGAGAAAATTGATCATATGACCCAAAGGAAGAGATAGGATACGTACATTGGCGTTTACCTTTGCGGAGAGCGATTGGGAGGTCGTCAGGATCTGGAGGCGAAGAGGAACTTGGCTCCGGACATGCAGCGGGAGGTGCTTGACGACGGGAGTAAATGTAACGGATAGGCAGTGGTGGTGGTGGGTCGGGAATAACTGATGGTGTTGGCGTGGTGGTGGGCAGTAAAACAGGAGGTGCTGGTACAATCGGTTCTCGATGAGAGATGTGGTAGATTAACAAGTCATTGGTCTCCCCCTGTCTTGGAGTGTGAGGAATTGCCGAATAAAAGAAAGGACAATGTTCCATAAAAGTGACATCAATGGAGACAAGGTATCGATGAAGATCAGGACAATAACAACGATAACCCTTCTGTACCCGAGAATACCCCAAGAAAACACATTTAACAGACTTAGGGTCTAGTTTCGTACGAGTAGGACGAACATCACGAACAAAGCACGTACTCCCAAAGATACGAGGAGTAATAGGAAAAAGAGGTTTGGTGGGAAATAAGACTTGATACGGGATGTCTCCTTGAAGGACGGATGAAGGCATACGATTGATGAGAAAACATGCAGTTGAGACAGCGTCAGCCCAAAAACATTTTGGTACATGAGTCTGAAATAAAAGTGCTCTTGCAGTTTCAAGAAGATGTCTATTCTTTCGTTCAACAACTCCATTTTGAGACGGGGTATCTACACAAGATGACTCATGAAGGATACCATTATGGGCCATGTAAGTAGTGAATGGCTCAGAAAAGTATTCTTTGGCATTATCACTTCTCAAAACACGAACATTAGAACCAAACTGAGTTCGTATTTCAGCACAAAATGCAGTAAAATGGGAAAACAACTCAGAACGATTTTTCATGAAATAAAGCCATGTAGTTCGAGAAAAATCATCCACAAAAGAAACAAAATACCGAACCCTAGTTTTAGACACTACAGGGGACGAACCCCAAACATCAGAATGGACTAATTCAAACGGAGAACTGACTCTTTTCTTGACTCGAGGAGTAGAGGGGAGACGATGATGCTTAGCAAACCGACATGCTTCACAATCGAAAGATTGTACCTTCTCAAACTGGGGATAAAGTTTCTTCAAGGTTGGAAGAGACGGATGGCCAGAATGAAAATGAGCTTCAAGTAAGGTTAAGGAGGTTGAACAAGCGACTGGTGGTACGGGTTTCTCGGTATTCATGATGTAAAGCCCCCCAGACTCATGTCCTTCACCAATAATCCGCTTCGTCAAAAGATCCTGAAACAGACAATGATCAGGATAAAATGAGACACAACAATTTAGGGCACGGGTAACTTTACTGATGGACATTAGATTAAACGAGAATCCAGGTAAGCTTAAGACCGAAGGTAGAGAAATGGATGGTGTGAGGTGGACCGTCCCAGACCCGAGAACAGGGCACTGAGAACCATCAGCTAAGCTTACAGAAGAACATGAAGTACGGGGCTCAAAAGTATCAAGTAATTTAGGGTTACCTATCATGTGATCTGTGGCACCAGAATCAAGGACCCATTGAGAGGGGGATTGGGACGAAACGAGGCACTTAGGTAGATTACCTGACTCAGCGGCAGAGGTGACAGAGTGAGATGAGTGCGTGAATGTATCCTGGTACTGGCGAAGGCGGTCATACTCAGCTACAGATATAGTGATGGTCTGATTAGAGGAAGTAGCAGCAACATTGGCAGATGATCGTGAAACCAACTTTGGGCACGATCCCTTGGTATGTCCTGGTTCCTTACAATAGAAGCAGATAACTCCCCCTGTCTCTTGATTTCGACTACTCCAACGACCAGGGTTACTTACTCGTCCACTTCCCCTGTGAGCGCCTCTCCCATAAGGGCGAGAATTGAGAGGACCGCGTGAATGACCAATAAGAGCATTGTGAACCTCGGGGGTATATGGCACTTCTCCTTTTTGGGTATCTGTGCGAAGAACTCTGCTAAACACTTCGACCAATGAGGTTAGCTCTGTGCTAGAAAGGATTTGAGATTTGGTCGACTCAAACTGAGAACCAAGTCCTGCAAGAAAGCTCATTATCGCCATTTGTTCTCGATGTGTCTGTTGAACCTTAACATCTGTGCTGAACGACATTACTGCATTAAGTTCCTCATAAGTCTTCTTGAAGTTCATAAAATAGGTTTGTAGGGATTGTCCTCCTTGCTCAGCACGATAAAAGACCTGACAAATATCATAAATACGAGCAACATTCCCTTTCACAGAATAAACAAAGTCCAAATAATCCATTAACTCTTTCACATACTCACAGTGATTAATCAAGCTAACCACTTCAGGGTCAATAGAGTTCCTGATTTGAAGGAACAAGCGTGCATCATCACGCACCCATTCTTTCTTAGCTTCTTCATCAACAGGGGGGTCATCAAGCAAGTGATCATCTTTTGAAATACTTCGTAAGTAAATACGAACACTCTTTGACCAACCCGGATAATTAGGTCCGGTCAATTTGTGATCGGTAATTCTTGACATAACGGGGATACTCTCCATCAAAATAGTACTTTTGGTCTCTTCGGCCATTCAAAGAAATAGAGAGTAGAAACGAATAATAACAGATGGAAAATACCCGGATTAGGCTGCCAGGAACGAGAAAATATCAGCACTGACTTTCACTGGGCGCGGGGCGGCGGCGGACGGCGGCGCGTGGTTTCACGCGTGGTGGCGGACGGCGGTGCATGGCTTCACGCGCGGTGGCGGACGACGGCACGTGGGGCCCACGCGCGGCTGTGTGCGGCGGCGAAAAATTTCAGAAACTCCAAAATGGCCGGTTATGCCCTGTAGAGGCCTCACTCGCCGGAGGTGAGAGAAAAAGGTGTCTGGAACTTCGTAAATAAGCCAAACAGTTCCCAAATACTAGCAACTTGTCCCGGCAAGTGCAACTCCGGCTGGGGTCAGATGGCTCTGCGACTTCTGAAGTAGGAAACCCAAAATATCCTCTATCCAATGGGATAGGAGGTGAGAACAGAATGCCAACGAAGAAAAAAAAACACACCTAACGTGAACGTGCACACCGGGCACAATGGAGGCTCACTCCTAAATTTCCCAACCCCACAGAGCTAATAACCACAGCTCTGATACCATGTAGAAATAAGAAGTTGTTCTTATTCACTTAACTTAGAATGTACAAAGGTACTAGGTATATATACACAATTACATGACTCTTCATATACCCCACTAATAGTAGGATATTAATGAGAGACTCTTAGACTTCTAGGACCATTAATGGGTGACCCTTAGTCTCCCACATTTATTACACGATTATTGGTGCGGTGGCTAGATTCCAGAATCTGGCCTGACATGACGATCTACAGGGTACAGGTACACTATTTCATGTGACATTCGTCGACGATCAGTAGCAAGGGGAGCAGGGTCTTCTCGTGGGGTGATCCACAGGCTCTATCTGATTGGTCGAGCTGTGGAGGGTCGACAAATCAGCATGTAGGATAGAGCGACATAGGTCAACGAGCGTGGTGAACAGACACCCATGGTGGTCGACAGAAATAGGGACGGTTGTAACAATCAAGAGTGGGGCGAAAATGATTTTAGAAAGAAGAGAGGATTTGAAAGGGGGAGAAACCCTAATAATTTCGATGTTTTCTATTTTAAATTGTTTTGGAATAAGATCAAGTGAAAATTATGTTATCAATTTATTGTATCACGAGGTAGGTAGATAATCTTATGTTCATGTCATTTCAATTTCTTTGTTTTAATTTTATTGTTTCAGTTTTTGTTTATTTATAAACACTTTTAATTTATAATATTATCTCGTTTCATTCAAAAAAAAAATACTTGTCATTTTATTTTGCTCTAAAACACTTCCGTATACGAATTTTTTTTTCAGAACCGTAGATAAGGCAATTTTTGCTTGGCGAGATGGACGGTAGAGGTTGAAATAGTTGGTGAAATGTGCTGTGGAGGATCCCATACTCGTTGTGGATTTGGTCAGCGTGAGTTATGGGATGGGGAGCAATCCACAACCTTTTTCTGGTCAACCTGGTTCCACCTCCTCTCCTATTTCCCAGATCAATGCTCGACTTCTTTTTCACAAATGGTAGTAAAACTCCCAATATATTTTGTTCAATGACCATGTCTCTCATTCAAAACGTTTATTAAATTTGTCAATATTGGTATTTGGAGATGACCAGTAATCTCCTACAATCTACATTCGGATGTTAGCTATTGTTGGTTGAGTTAGTACTTGAGGATGGCAATTCAAAAAACGAATAAGTGTCAAATGTAAAAATCTATTTTCAATTATTGGTTATGAGCAACAAATTATTCTAAAATATTGTTTTTTTATCATCATTTTTATTTATAAAGAACCAAATTTTCAACTTGAAAACAAGGTCAAGGGGAACACCTCAATTACCAACCAGAGCACACCTTGTAGGCACCTCGAACTAGTACAACAAAAACATAGAAAGGGTATAAGGGCGGAACATTAGTTTGTTTCAAGTCATACAAGCTAATCCGTAGGGGACGTATCCCGAAAACCTTTCAGACTCGCCTCTCTCTAACTTTCCTCTCAAACCCTAGCCTCTGTTTTCTGCCGCCGGTGTTTTCTCTGGCCACTGGCCATGGAAGATGCCGGCGGCAACCCTTCCTCTTACCCTCTCAACCCTCTCTCTCTTTCTTTGGTTCTCTCCCTTGGACACCCACTTTTCCCGACTCGTTTCCGACCTGGTTTGGACCGGTGGGCGGAGGTTTTTGGGGTTTTTTTTCTCTTCCTGGCTCAGATCTGATGGGTCTGGCGTCCTTGAGTTCCGATTTTGACTATTCGTGGGTGTTGGCCCCGTCAAACTCGCGGAGCTCCTGACGCTCGGCCTTGTTCAGATCCGTTGGTGGCGGCGGCTTTCTTCTGCTGCTGTGGTGTCGGGTTGATTCAGAGTTGATAGTAGGACGACTTTCCGGAAGGATTGGCGCAGCTCTGTTCATCCCTTGCTACTGGTGTGGCTTCGACACTGCTGCGAAGACTGGGCTCGTTTCAGATCTGGGAGTCTTGTACCGGACCGGAGTGAGACACGCTTCTTTGTCGATTCAGGTGAAGATCGTCGTGGTGCGGGTTGGGCATCCTTGTTTCCCGGTCAGCGCCTTGAAGAGGGTTAGGTTTTCACTGATTCTCTTCTCGGTTTCAGTCTTTTTCTCGTGTCTGCCCTCCCCTGATCTTGGTTTCGCTCGATCTACTCTTCTCTGGCCACGGTTGTGGCGGAGACTCGACGTGCCTGGTGTTGGCCGGCGTCGAGGGTTTGGCCTTGGGCCTTTTGTTCAGATCTGACTAGGCCGGGATCAGAGTTTTATCTCAGCCGTGTTTGGTGCTGGCCACCGGCGTGCCGGAGTTTTACTCCGGTGAGTTTTTAGGTGGTCCGAGTTCTAGGCTGTTTAGTTTCCGGGTTATTTCCTTCTGGCTTGAGCTGTGGTGAAGGCTGCCGGCGCTGGGTCATTGTGGTTGTTGTGCTTCTTTCTTATCAGGTTTTTAGAACCTTTGTTGTTGTTCCCCTTGTTGGGTTATGCCTGTGCTTCTTGTTGATTTTCAGGTTTATTAGGCCTAGTTCTGTTCCACCCATTATTAGGTTTGTTTTAGTTGTACTTAAAGGGTAGAAAAATCAGGGTACTAAGACCTATTATGATGTAGTTTGTTTGTAATGTTTGCCCCTTGTTTTGGTTACACTTCGGAGGTATTCTCCTCCACTCTCTTGAATCCTACTCGGATTCTTGAGAGCATAAATAAAATTCCTTTGCTTCTTCAAAAAAAAAAACACAGGTTTAGAAACCTAGATTTTGCTAACATTAAGTACACAACAACACAAGAGCACCGACATCGAGCTCGGCCTCGAAACCAAAACAACAACACAGACAATGGTCTCAGTACCATATATAACTAATCATAAAGTAAACAGAAGCCATCAAGGGCTTAGAGAACAGAACAACAACTAACCTTGATAAAGACTATCAAGTAGAACAATAAAACAGTTAAGGTCTAAAAACCCAGGTTTAGCACACTTGAAGCTCCAACAAAAAACATGTGTCTGTAATACCCGAATTTGACAAACGTGAAGCCCAAAAACCTCCGGACAGCAAAATCTAAACTTATAACGAACAAGTAAAAACAATCTATCTCATCGAGACCATCTACTCAACGAGTATAATAGTCGTCAACACGCTTACAGTCAACACTGTAAAACAACAGAGATAATTCGGTGTACAAAACAACTGAAACACTTAAACCCAAAAAACTAAATTAGTCGATTTCAAAATAGGTCAAAGACCCAAACCACCCGTCGGGGGCCAACACCATTACTGACGAGCCCCACGCCAACATAGATGGGGAAACCAAGAACTCAGACTAAATCTAGTAATGGGAAAAGTGGAAAGTAATCACAAGTACGAAATAGGACATAGAAGGAGTGTCATACCAAAACAGCCACGGGACGAAACCTCCAAAATCACCCAAACAGATCCAGAACAGATGAGGCAACTAAGCGGCCAACACCGAAATCTCTAAGTTGTAGATCCTCCCTGAGTGTAGAACTGTGGAATACAGCCATGGCTTTGGGATGGAGCATTGGAGGTCTGAGTTGAAAACGTCGCCCGGTCCCGATCAGATCGTCAGATCCCCTCCAAAAACACACGGAAGATGACCAAAACAACCCAAAAATGGGCAGCCGAGACCTGAGGTGTAAGTACCGACGAACCACGAGCCTGTCGCCGGTATCCACACAAATGGGCTAAGGACGGTTGAAACTTAGGAGAACCAGTAACAGCTCATCGGAGGCACACCGACAGAACCAGCCACGGTGGCCGAACAACTGACCCACCAGCGAAGCTAGCCCCCAAAGTACCATACCACCCACACCAAATCACTGCAAGCAACCACAGAAGATGGCCTCCTCCGACCACCAGGGACGATGTCCCAGATCCACGCCCATATACGACTCCAAATGTCGAGATAAGGCGTCCCACAAGCCGGATCTACGACAGAGGTTCGATGATGGCAAAGTTGAAAGCCACAGCCACCGTGCCGAAGAAAGAAAAAGACGCCGGAAAAAAACCCGGGGAAGAGGTGAGCAAGAGGGAGTAGAGGGTAAGGGGGAAAGGAAAGAGAATGGCACCACCGGCAACCGTCAAGGCTGGAGCCGTGGCCGACACCGGTGGAGCCGAGGTAGAAGAAGGGGGGGTGCGGCGGCGACGACTGTAAGATAGGGTTTATTCCTAAGGAGAGAAAAAGAGGTTGTTGCGAGAAGTATATTCTAAAATATTGGTCACTAATGAAAATATATAAATGATCTGTGATTAATTCATAAGCTATATAAATAACTCGTGACCAAAACATAAACTTATTTATTTAACACTTTTTTTGAATCAATGGATAGTACTTTATTATTGTGGCAAATCGCCGTTCAAAACATGCAAAAGTACATCCGGAATTGACCAATTCTGCCAATCATAATGCTCCCAAGTTAGGGCATTCTGAGCTAGATAATGAGCTACAATGTTCGCTTCTCTTCTTACAAAAGTGATCTGCACTCCTTCTAAGCTACCCAGTAAACTCCTACATTCGGTTATAACATCACCAAACGGCGATAACATGACCAAATCACTCATCACCGCCTGAACCACTCCAAGGCAATCTGCTTCTATAACTCCCCGGTTCAGGCCTTCTTCCAGTATCCACTTCAAGGCTCCCCTCAGGGTCAAGGCCTCTATAAGTTCAGGATCCTTTGCACCTTTAAATCTGAAACATTTCGCATTAAGCAACTGGCCCTGCGGACCCCTACACACCGCTCCCCCTCTGCCATTCCCGTCTCCCCCCACTGCACCGTCCACATTGAATTTTACTTCCTCCTCTCCCAGTGGAAACCATTGTGCTCTCGGTCTAGGTGCTCGTGCCTTCTCTTCCTGCACGTACCTCCAATCCTGCAGGACCGTTGACGCCATGGATTCCATTTCTGCGGCCGAAAAGAACTTCTGGTTCCAAACCCGACAGTTCCGTCCACGCCACAGAGCCCACCACATCATCACAATATGCTCTAGCATGTCCTTCGGCCCTGCTACCATCTGGTCACCCAGTCACTCTTTCGTGTTTCTCCCACTCCCCGGCCCTTGAATGCCCCTACGCCGCCACAGCTCTTGTGCCTCTTTACACCTAAATAAAACACGATCTTCTGTTTCCGGTGTCCCATATACCTCGCAATCCATGTGTATATCCACCCATCTCCCTTTCAGATTCACCCTGGTAGATAGGGTCCCCGAGCAAGTACGCCACACAAAATGCTTCACCTTATGAGGAACACGAAGCTTCCACATAGAGGTCCAGAACACGTCCCTCAACGTTTCACTCCATCTTCCACTACTTCTAATCAATAATTTATATGCCTCCCGCACCCTGTACTCACCATCCCTCGCCCCCCACCAGTACCATTTCATCTGATTCGATATATGGGAAATTGGTGTCGCTTCTACTGCTTCCGCAAGTCGTGGAGCTAGTACCTCCGTCACTTTATCCATATCCCATCTCAGCCGATCACCCGTCATTAAAGATGTCACCGATTCCTCCCCCACTAGGTTAGTATCTACAGGTATATTGACCGGATTTTAAACTTTGTAATTTACCGTTCGTATTCATAACCAATATATAAGAGTAGATTTCTACGTTTAACCCCAACCAAAACCATGAGTATTGTATTTACCTTATAGTGTGATTGATTCTTTAAACTTGAAGTTATAATTTCAAGTTCCAAGATGTTATATCCAATATGTAAATCATGATGTCGGATCATTTACATATAAAACTCAATGTATGATAAATGACAAGTTAAACAAAATTGATATGCATACTTTATTGGTGCTTTTGGACGAGATGATCCACCCCCTCATTTAACACAACCTATATTATGGTAAGATCATTCATATAGGCAGAAGCGTAAGCATAGACAGACTAGTTATTTGATGGACATTGCTTGTTATGTGTATAATTAGCAATTGATTACTTTGCCACCAACTTTCCATTTATGCGCATGTGACGACATAATTTTAGGGTCTACTAAAAGTTCCACAGCCCACCAAGGCACCAAGTATGTTGAAACAGAAGATCCCATTTGAGAATAATGCATAATGTGATGATATATAAACTTTGAGGTAATATGAATTTGTATGCTAATCTCCTAATAAAGCGTTCTTTCTAGGAGTAAGTTGCCATACACCATTCATGGAGCGTTCGTCAAATTATACTAAAATCGTTTACAAATTTAATAATTATTACTTTAGTTTTTAGCCGCCTTCATTCAAATTGTCGAAGAGTAATATAACGCTAGGCTACTTCAATTTTAAACTGCCAGTGATCAATATAGTTAATAGTTCGGCCAAAAATTCAAAAAAAAAAAACTCAATATGTAACACTTAAAAAAAAAGGTGTGTTTTACCAACTCAACTAGCATAATTTTATGGTCTCAGTTAGTTTGTAGAAGATTAGAAACTGTTTTTTTTTTAATTACGAATCCGACCCGACGCCTGACCGACCCGCCTAATTAATCGACTAGGCGGTGATTAATCACCCATATTCCTCCCAAACGGCCTGGAGCGCCTTAGGAGGATAAATCGGGCTGGCATAACCCATTTCAGCGCCTAGCGGGGATTTTTACAACCTTCACTACAGTGCAACCAAATCTGCTTGACTCAAGCAACATTTATACCTTAACATTCAATTGAAACAAAATTGCACTTTTCTTTTTGAAGTGGAAAGCACACAACGATATTGAAGTAGTCAGCCACCCAACGTTCATGCCCTTCATCCCGCCCTCTGTTTCTAACAATCCGCATTGTGGTTGAAGCGCAGCTAATACAGTGCTAATATAGCGGTTTCTATCTGTTTCTTAATCGTCTCTTTGATCTACTTTGTTATTTAATCTTCCAATCGTTTCAAATCGACCGATGGGTCCATAGGATACAAGAATAAGTTGGGAGAAATATGGGAGTTGAAGCCTTTTGAGGTGGAAATGTATGAAACAATTCAAGTGTATTTGAAGAAACTACATGGTAATCACATTGGGCCATCATAAAATTTAGGAATTTACCCCGATATCTCCCGCGTAAGTTGAAATATCCTTAAAGGGGACCTCACCATTTGACCGTTACCGTTATTTAGAACATTGACCGTAGTATTTGAGCAGCATTGTAGTACACTTTTATAGACTATTGGTCTTGGTAACTTAGAATAATCTTCTGCTGAAACATCCTAACATTAACCTTGGTCAGCTTAACTACTAGTTTCAAAAATAGTAATTTTTTTGACAGCATTGACACACAATGCATGGTGTACTCAACAAAGGGATGGTTACTTTGAGCATGCTAATATGGTATTCAGTTACACAACATACCAATTAATGAATATCAGACATTGTGTACCTTCCATAATTCCATTTTCCCCAGAAAAGCAAAACTAGAAACAGCTAACTCTACAAAATTCGAACTTTTTCAGTAATGGTAACAATCAACAGATTAGTTAAATATGAAACAAGGTTAATTGACCATCCTGTATGGCTTTGAGCTTCTCATACTGGCAGTTTAATGAAATGAGACCACCGTGTACTCGTGAACTATGAAGCGACGATGCAGCATTGTTGGTCAAGAACATGTTGGTTTGTGTGTCAGATAGGGATGCTCAAGTTCTATTTTATCATTTCAAAAATAGGAAGGATTGTACTGACTTAGCTTACATTTTTTTCAATTCAACTTATTTTGCCAATGATTTATATTAACTTATGACTTCACATTTGGAAAATGGAGTTCATTGCTTTTTTTTCTTCCAACTATTATAAGCTTGTTTTAACTCTTAACATGATTTAAAACTAGTAGATATAATAAGTATGAAGCATTTATATGTAGGTTCACTTATGTTTTTCTCTTTTGGGGGGAAATAACAACTCACATGTCTATATTGTGTGCCCTTGTCTTCAGTGGTGCTTTCAGATTGCTAAGTATAGTCTGACTCTCTTGAAATGCCAAAATACCCTTATATGTTATCAATATATTTTTTTATGTATTCATTGGCTAGCCTTAGCAATGCCTTTATAATAAGGATTTTGTGCAATTTTCTCAGTGTTGAATCCTTTCAATAGCATTGGGTTGATGCATATTTTTCTTTGTTGTTGACAGGGGTCAGATGCATTTTCACAGCCTGGTCTTTTTATTCAAATCACCAAGATATTGGGCTGTAAGTTACTCTTAGCTTTTGCTTAGGAGATATATTTTTTGAATTAGAAGATCACAAGAATTTTGATTGGGTTTTCTGAAAACTTCAATTTTGAAGTTGACCTCAAATGTTATGCTATATTTCATTTCATATAATTTCCTTGCTTAAATCCTGGTTAATTGTAGCTGAAGAAGGGATATTTCTGGGACATAAATGATCTGAAAGTTAAGTCTCTTATTTTGGGGGGTAGGAAATGGTTTTTATTGTAAATCTATTTTCTATATATGAATGTCTCTCAAGATTGTTCTTTAAACTTTGGCAGGGAGTGTTGTTACACAGCCGGAGTTGTGAAAAAAATAGAAAAGAAACGAAAGCTGAAGAAATAAATGGAAGAGAATTTCTTATCTTGAAAAGGAACAAGGGATCATGAAGCAAAAACATGTATTTCTCATAATAATTCAAATGACACGTTTTAGTACATACAGATTCTGCCGACCATCTTGCATGTAGCTTACATTATCTTCTATACAAGTAGTTGGACAGAGGGAGCTTCAAGCTCCTTGCTACCTACAAACCAATTACACCAAAAATAATTGTACACTTAACAGACCTTAACTGTAGAGAAGAACTTTGCTATGCTGCCTAAATGTAAATGTTACCTTTATCGCCCTATCTTGAGAAATTGTAGACCGGTACCGAGTTGAACCCTCTAATGGACAGCTTCCCCCTTTAACAATAAAATTAGCATTGCAGATACTAGAGAGTTGCAAGAGAACATCAGACATGAGCCCACCATTCCCGTCTTCATCGTTTAACCCATCAACTGAGACTCCTGCTACAGATGTGATACACTGGAATATGGCTAGCAACCTCTCCAAAGGGAAAGTTCCAGGTCCTTTCATCATTAGCTCCTCTTCAGCTGTTTCCTTCTGTTCCTTGGACTTTTCAGAGGGCCTGAGAAGAAATAAATCAATCACATAGGTTTTACTAGACAGAGGATACTAATCATTAGCATCATCAGATTCACAATGATTTTCTTCAATCCTAAAACACAAAATGAGTTTGGTTTCCTGTATCGTTCTACAAACAAACCACAAAAATTACATTAAAACACTCTAACACAGATTATAACATGCATGATAACAGTCACGTGAAGAAATATACAGGTAAAAAATTCAAATGAATAAAATCAGCTACCAACTAATCTTTTACAAGATGAGGTTTTTTAAATAATATAAATTGAAAGTCAAATTGTCACTCAACTTACTTTCTTTTTCTTTTGCGATTATCAGATCCCCCAGTGGGATCAAACATTGATGCATCAAGGGTAGCTGGGTTTCTTGAAGCAAGGAAGGCGGAAATAAGAAGATACTTTGCAGAGGTAGACATGTGCAAGTCTAATACACCAAAATCTTCACAAGTTTCAGAATTTTTTGCAACTCGAGACGGAACTTTAAAAATCTCATTCAAAGAAGAGGATACATGAGGCTGGATATGACTAAACAATCTTCTCTTCATGTCTTCATTCGGAGCAATTCCCAGATCATACAGAGGTTCACAATATATTTTAAATAGTGGTGCAAAGGCAGTGGATAGTTCGTCTACCCGCCTGGTAATCCTACAGAACGGCCTCAATACAACACTGTTTGACAAGGAAAAGAAATGCATTCATTTAGTAAATTACAAAAAAATAAAAAACTCAACAAGGAAGCACTATTAAAGTAATCTATGAGCTTACTCAAGAAAGGAGGAGTACAGCTTTTGGTTTGCTTGGTTCCTCAAGAAGATTTGACGAATATCATCTTCTGTGTAGTTTGCAAAATAAATAGACACTGGTTCAAAGAAGCCTGTATTTGTATAATATGTATCAAGTGAAGCATTACTAATAAAGATCAAGCCCACCTCAGGTGCCTTGAGGGTATCATAGAGATTAAACAGAAAATGTATCATAGTACAACTTTTGTCCCACCCTCGAACAAGCTCCAAATGGTCAAATATCAAGTAGATCATAGTTCCGTTAACCTGTCTTGCTGACCTTTTCTGTTTCCCCAAGTTTCCTTTGAGCTTATCCGTAACATTAGCCAAAGCTTCACAAAGAAAATTTACAAAATCAGACGGCTTCTCACAGCGCTTTACACTCGTATAACCATTATCTGACCTCTTTATGTGAAGTGAAAGCTGATTCAAGATCGATTCGAACAAGATCCTAGGATTGTGACAAGTACGACAGCTGGAATAAATAAAAGGGCGGTTAAGATGTCTAAATGTCTGCAGAGTAATACTGGTTTTCTCCAGTCGAAGAGCCACCATACATAAACAGTGGAAGCATTGGAGAGTTCAAGGTACCTACAAGGCGCATAAGCTCAAGAATCTGTGTACGTCTACCAGGAAAACGAGACAAAAGGTCATCCGAGCTGATGGGTTCTTCCCTGAAACTGAGATCATTGACTGTTGGAGTGTAAAGATCACACTTTTTTGCTGTTTCAACTACATTGTTTACTCCGGTAACAGTAGACCTGATCGCTCTTCTGGTAATTTGTGGGCTTTCCTCTTTACTTGTTGAAGTGTATGAAGCACACATTTTAGGCGTTTGAACTACATTGTTCACTCCAGCAGCTATGGACATGGTTGTTCTAGTGGTCACTTGTGAGTTTTCCTCTTTACCCATTTCTTCATTGACCGTCGAAGTGTATGAAGCACGTTTTTTAGGTGTTTCAACTACATTGTTCACTCCAGAAGCAGTAGACCTGGTATTTCTTCTGGTAACTCCATTTTTTTCAGAAATGTGTAACATCCATATGCCCTAAGAAACACAAGGATAGATTCGTTGAACACAACTTATACTGAATAAAGAAGACCGCTAAAACCTAGACACCATCAATGCACAAGTCTTAGCTTAAATGCTAGGTTTCATGAATTACAAACCTCAAAACTAACATAAGAAATTGGAGACAATAAAAAAAACCCTAGGACTTAAAGTGGATCTGGCGATTAAAAATGCTACATCTACTTATCAAATCTGGGGCACCAATTAATTTTTGAGTGTCTAAGAGAATACAGTAACAATTCCAAACCCAGTATTTCAGATGTAATGCATTTAAGCCGTAATTAAGTATAACAATTAACAAGTAAAGCATATATCTCTGACCAGAAATGGCCTACCTTGAAGCATATATCTGCAAGCAACACAATATCTCGAACAAACTACAAAATGTATTTTACGACACACACCAGTGGTTTGTGTAGATGGCGGTGCTGGTTTGCGCAGATAAACGACCAAGACGTAAGGGCTTAACTGGGCCGTTGTGTTGAGCTATATAAGCCCATTATCCCATTAGAATGAAGCCCGTCTAAGTAGCCCGCTTTCTTTTTGACTGGGAAGCCCATATCGATCCCGTTTAGGAGGAAAACACAATTGCATGTGCTCCAACGGTATGATTCGTATGAATATAGAGCACCAAATTAGCAGTTTGGTTTCAAATCCCATTATGAGTAATTTTTTTTTGATCAATAATTTTTTGTTTTATAAAACCAACGATTTCAAAATGAAATTCGAAGGCAAGGGCAAAGCCCTCAATACACATACAACCAACAGAGCTTCACTACGGAAAACTCAAACAAACAATAACACATGGGTCTAACAAACAGCCTATACCCAGATTTTGAAAATGAAGCAAACCATAAACAACAACCTTACACAACCAGAAACAACCAAACATAAACGGGGCCAAGCCCAACAACAAACTAAGGTTAACAGACAAACAAGGCCCAACAGGCCAACCAGGCCCAACAGTAGAAAAAACAACAAAGGAAAACCTAAAAGCTAAGCACAAATGCATTCTCGAGCCCCACGTCCACCAAAAGCCGAACCCAACACGACCAGCCACCATCTTCTCAGAAATGAAGCACAGAAGGCTCCGAGCACCACCGCCGGAGAAACAGGACCAAACCGGTCAAACAAAGAAAAAGAGAAAGATAGGTGTCCAGGAACGAATCAAGCAGAAGCAGGAGGAACTAAGATCCCCGGAACTAGGTAAAGCAAACAAAGACCAAATAACACATTTTTTTGCTTCTTATTCACCACTTTTAGTTAAAGTTGTATGAATGCGCAGCCGCTTCTCTCCCATTAGGGTTTAGTGGTTTTTGCGATTCTCTCCCGGAATATATGGCAATTTTGGCAGCCAAATTGTCCAGTGAGTCCGGTAATGTTTCGCAATGGCTTCGTGGAGGCAGCCACGGGGGATGCAGTGAAGACGGTGGAGGAAATTGAGACGCCGCGCTCGCAGGGGGTGTTGTCCTCGGATATTTCGTCGGGATCGATGTCGCCGCGGGTGACGGAGACGGGGAAAGAGGACGGCATCACGACGTTCTCGGCGACGACGGGGAATCGGCACGGCTGGGTTCTTGTCGGAGTGGGTCGGGTGGTGATGGCGCGGATGGTGGGCATGCCACCATCCCGATCTATTGCAGGAGTTTGGTGCGGACGACCCCGTCTCGGGGTCCTCGTCCCCGGGTGAGACGGCTGCGGGAAGCACCGATGGCAACTGGGTCGGCTTTCGTGTGGAACACGGTACCGGAGCTAGGGGTGGAGGGTAGGAAAAGGGGTGTGGACCTGTCGTGGATGAAGATGAGGATCTTGTGGTGATCTCATTGGCGTCGAAGTCGCAGGCGGAGACGGCGGAACCGGAGTGGACGAGGCGACCGGGGAAGGAACCCATGATTAGGGTTCTGTCTCTTCCTCAACGGGCCTCGGGTATGGGCCGGGGTGAGACTGGGTTGCTGGCTGACGCACGGAAGGCGGGTCGGGGTGAGACGGGTTGGGAGTGGGCCGCGAGATGATCGGGCTGGGACGCGGGTCAGTGTGCGGGTCTGGGGCGAGGTCGGGGCATGGAGCAGCGAGTCATGGGCCGGGGATCGGGGGGCTCGGCTGGGCCAGGGAGAGGTTGGCACCGGGTCATGGGTCAGCAGGCTGTGGAGCCGGACTCGGGTGGCCCAATTGGGTCGGATCGGTTCCAATTTTCGCGTGGTTCGGACCGCGTGCCTAAAGGCCCAACTGGGTGCCTGGACCTACAGGATATACCGAATCTAAAAAATGTGGAACCAATGGGGGCGCTAGACAGGCAGATGGGATCAATGTGCATCAAGGAGGTCATCGTCCCGCACATGGAGGTAATGGGATGCGGGCCAAATTTCTCCTTTGCTCTGGCGGCTAAGGTAATGACTACTCGAAAGTTTTATTGGAGATCTTTAGTGGCTAGGATGGAGGATATGTGGGGAATAAAGGTGGAGGCTAGACCTTTGGAGGAGGGAATCGTAGTGTTTTTCTTTCGGAACGCTAACGAGAGGGAGAAGGTGCTCCAAGGGGAGCCCAGGGCGTTCTGGGATTCCCGGGTCCTTTTTGCGGATCTCAGGGCGCACATGCGCCCGACGAATATTCTGTTTACTCACTTCTCTGTCTGGGCGAGAGTATCAAACCTCCCGGTGGGAGCTTAGAACAGGGCAGTGGGGTTCAGGGTGGGGTCAGGTCTGAGGATATATCAAGCAGTGGATTTAGACAAGGAAGGATTATGCTGGGGGTTACATGCGTATCATGATTCGTGTGGACATGCGAGTTCCCCTTCAAAGTCAGATGTGGCTCCGTCTCCCGGGATTTCAGGTACATACCTTGTTACTGGTGACATACAAAAATCTTCCGGACCACTATTTTGGCTGTAGCTGCACGGGTTACCTCTTCCCGGCTTGTCCGGTAGAGGGTGTCCAGAAGGGGCATCGTTGGGTCACCGGCTGATCCTTAGTCAGCTCTGGAGAAAGCGAAGCATGGGAAGCCGATTCTGGGGACAAATTTGAACTATATGGGGAGCAAGGTAGCAGAACCTTCTAGGCTAATTGGAAACCAGGGGGCGAAGATTCAAGGCAAGGACGGCCGAGGATGGGGAGCAAATTACTGGGAGAAAGGTCATCCTCCGGTGATCCAGGATGATGAACCAGAGAAATGGGCACCTCGAAATCTTGTGTTGACATTATCGGGGCGGAAACGCCTCGAGGGGGAGGATGAGGAGAGTCAGAGGGCTCTAATGACTCGGACGTAGCATCACATATAGCGGCGGGGGGGGGGGGGGGGGGGGGGGTTAAGCACCCTCGCCTCACGAAATGAGTCTGAGATGGTCCAGAGGGGGGTTGGTCGGCTATATCGCCCCTCTGGACGTAGGGTGGAAACCATTCCACCAAAGGCCGACAAGGAACTTCCCTATCAGCTCGGAGGTCAGCAATCCCGCGTTCAGGAGCCCTACAACTATCATTCAAGGGAGAACGACGCACGCTAACAACCCGAGGGAGTTTACAGTCCACCAACAACACCTCCGCTATCACTACATCTGCTCGATCAGTGCCTTTTGCTTGGCTAATACTGTATCGGTGTCGTTAGACGCTAGATCAGTCTCGTACCCCAGGCAACCTAGAAATCAAGAGCAACTTTATTTTTCTGTTCAGCACTTTCCTGTTTTTTCAGTTTATGCTTCGTCTTTCAATCCATTATATGACAATTGAGGTCATGTGACTAACGGAATGGAAAATTCCGTCCATTTTTACTAACAAAATCGCGTGACCAATACGTAAGGTAGTGTAGTGTTCATTTTGAAAACGTGGGTAGTATAGTGTTCGTGACCAATATATATGATAATTAACGTTAAAATAATATAAATCAAATTTAATTTTTTAAATTTTGAAGAACAAATTGAAAATATTAATGTTGCATGAAAAACGATAAAATACTACTTATTACAAGAGGTGACGTCGAGATTTCATATTTTGAAAATATTGTAAAATACTTCATTGTCAATACAATAAAAAAATATCTTTATCAATATATACGATCATGTTATATATCAGTCATCCATTGGTCTCTCATTCGATTTTTTTCAACCGAGTTTTGATGATATTCATATTTCATAGCAGAAAATACTCTCTCCACATTCGCAATAGCGACAGATAAGATCAATACTGTTGGTACCGCTTTATCACTTTTATCAAAAAGACCGGTATCAAAGCTTGCATATTTTTCCTTCTTCTCGTCATAATTGATGGATTCGAAATCACTTTTGAATTAATTTTGTAGATAATGAAAATCAAAACTTAAATCAATGTAATCTCCAACTTTAGACAGAACCTTAAATAAGAATAAAGTTTTCCTAAATTAATTAGAATTGGGAAATGAAAAAAATAAAAGCACAAAATTATAAGAAAATGGATTAAAAGAATACAAAAAAACATGATGCACCTAATACTAATCCACGATTGCATTTCCTAAAAAAATACATGGTTGAATCATGTTTGTATTGAATAATTACTTTGATTAATTATGTTTCTAATTAGAATATTAAAAAAAAGGAAATATACGATGAATCTTATTCCTATCAAACAAATACTTTGATTTCTTAAAAAACGTTAACTACTTTCATTAGTTATGTTTAAGAAAGATTAGGATGTTAAAATAATGGGCAATTTTCACCTCAATACCCTAACTATTGTGTTTTCGTCATCTCAATACCCTAACTTTCATTTGTGGCACCTCAATGCCCTAGAATACCATTTTGTGTCACTTTAATACCTGTCGTTAGTTTCAGTCTATTTTCCATCCAAACACTTAAAAGGTCCAAAATACCCCTGTCTAACATTCAAATTTTCAAAAGCAAGCCATTGGTTACAAAATTTCTTTATATAAAAAAAATCAGTTTTTAATGTCACAAAAACACATTTTAGAGTAGTGAGGTGCCACAAAAAATTTATTCCAGGTTATGAAAGTGAAAAAAATACATTTTAGGGTAGTGAGGCGGCACAAAAAAAGTTAGGGTATAAAAGTGAAAAAAAAATGCATTCTAGGGTATTGAGGTGCCACTAAAAATAGTTAGGGTATTGAGGTGAAAAAAAATTAATAGTTAGGGTATTGAGGTGAAAATTACCCTAAAGTAATCAAAACTATTCCCTATTTTGAAGGGGGGCACACGGACACACGTAATCATTTTTAAAAAAAATTATCACTAATATACGTTAGTTGTAGGAGATTTGAGGGGAGGGGGGGGGGGCACGTGCCCCCCTGGGTCCTACATAAATCTGTCGCTGCCTTCAACTATAAGCTTGAGCTTTTAGTTGAGTTGGTCCTCTAATATGGTACCATAGTTTGACACCTTACGGACCCGGGTTCAAACCCCACTCTCTATAAAAATTCTATTTCTTCTGTATTTATCAAATTTTCCCAAAATAGGCTAGTCCTTATCTCTCTTCTCAATGCGCTCTTCTCCCCTTCTAATAATTCACCTCCAAACCCGTAAACGGGCTTGTTCGTGAGGGCGCGTGTTAAAATATAACTATAATTGAGCTTTTAGTTGAGTTGGTCCTCTTACATGATATCAGAGCTTGGCACCTCACGGACCTGGGTTCAAACCCCACTCTTTACAAAAAAAAAAATCTAATTTCTTGTATATTTATCAAATTTACCCATAATGGGTCAGCCCTTATACTCCTTCTACATGGTTTATCTACAAGCCACTTCTTAATGGTTTATCTTCAAATTTCCTCTTATTGGGCTCCCCTACTATCTCTTAGTGTGGTATCTTCAAATCTCCTCTTATTGGGCTCCCCTACTATCTCTTAGTGAGGTATCTTCAAATCTCCTCTCAATGGGCTCCCCAACGATCTCTTAATGTACCTCAAATCTTCTCATTGGGCTTCCTACCTACCGTCGAATGGGTTATCCTCAGATCTACCTCCAAGACCGTAAACGGGCTTGTCCGTGAGGGCGTGTGTTAGATATATATAATTGGGCCTTCAACTATCAGCTTGAGCTTTTAGTTGAGTTGGTCCTCTTACAGTTGGCACAAACGCCTATATTACAAATATCAAATGATATTAGTGAAAAAAGACTTCATTGATACTTTGCTTGTGTAATTGAAATACTTGAACGATCAGCACTTAATCATCTGATCAAACAAACAACTTATACGCACTGATAAAATGGAAATACTTAGGAAGAAGTTTTGACAATGTTTTTTTTCTTCAGCAAAGCATATATTAAATAAAACTTCCATAAAGAGAAAAAAAAAGTACAAGAAGTTTGACTACAAACTACCAAGAATACAAGAAGAACACAAAAATTATAAAAAATTTACGTTAAACTATCCTATTTTTTATTTACGTAAAAAATATAATATCTTTAAAAAAAAATGTAATTACATTTTTTTTTCACAAATTTACATGAGATTCGCATACTTGTATCCTAAGAGAAATTCATATAGGATCATTATCCATTAGAAACAGTATGTTTCACTATAATTTTAAAATCAATTTCAACCATTAGATTGTGAGGGCTGTGATTTGTTGTGGCATATTTTGTAATTATACATTTTTATGATTTTTAGATTAGTAAATTTATATAAAAAAGGGGTTTTGTTGTCTTTTCACTCTTTTTTTTTACCTAACCCAACTTCAATCTCTCTCACACGATCCATTCATCTCTCTCTACTTGCTCTACCTCTCATCTCAGCAGCCTCACCAAACGGTTGCATATCCATCAAATCAAGACTTCGAGGTAGGGATTGCGTGGAGGAAGAACAAACCCGCGTAGGATATCTGATATGGACCTCCGTGTTTCGACGAGGCCTTGAGGAAGGTGCGACAGAAGGTCGGCGATTGTTCGAGAGGCACTGGTGTTTAGGTGGAGATGGCGATGCAGGGCCCGAATCTCGGACCAGTGGAGTCTTCGTTCGTTGTATTTGGCGAGACCTTCCTCTTCTCCGATGAGATCTGCTCTTTTCGGTGGGTTTCAATCCTCTCCTCCGGCCACTAGTTCTCAATTTTGATCCCGCCCTTTACAATTCAGGGTACGACCTCAATTTTCAATAACAATATATATATTAATTAAGGTCTAATTATCTTTTTAAATTGTGCTAATCCGGTTGTTGATATATCGATTAATTAAAAACATAGCTGATAAATAAATTGTTTAGCTAATCCCGATGGTCCTCAATATACATTTTTGTTAATACCAACACTACCTTGATGAAGCTGGACCGAAATACAAGTACAGTGTAGTATTGTGGTGTTACCATATGTTTCAATATTTTCATACACCTGCTTCATTTTTTTATTACAACTGTTTCATTTTTTTTCCTACACCTATTACATTGAATCATGACATTTTGGTTTAAGTTTAATAGCTATGTCTATATCTTGTAATGAGTTTGTGTTTTGCTGATGTTTAGATCATTGTCGATTTTATGGTGTGTCTTATAAGCGTCTTGTGGAACATATTTATTTTGTTCAAATGTTTCACTTCAAAACATATTACTACATTCTCCAAAACAAAAGAAAAATTACATATAAGTAATCGTGTTCTGTGTTAGTAATCTGTGTGATACAAAAGAGTGCTCATGGGTCATTCATCTATATCAGATCAGTGGTTATTATGAAACCACATGTATATGATGAACAATACCGGTTTGGTTTTTAACCGATGGTTTGGCGTTTCAAGAACCGACAATCAACCATTAACTTTCCGGTTCGATCGCCAAGAACCCGAAACCAACCGTTAACTTTTCGGTTCGGGTTTTCAAGTACGGTTTCTGGTTGGTGGTGGTTGGTTTTAGCGGTTTTGGTTTTTTTGCGCACCCCTAGGCACAATCCATTGTAAATAAAGCTTATATTGTAAAATGTAAATAAATGTTAGTTATTGGATTGTATTAGATGGAAGGATGTGATTAAAACACTCATTCATGACATAAATGTAAATTTAGAGAACTTAAAATCTATAAAAGACATTTTACATGTAAGAGATAAATCTGATTTTTTTTTTTACCGTAAATCTATTTTTTTTACTCTTTACAAATCTGTTTTTTTAATATTCTATTTTAATATGAATTTTTATAATTGATGTTGCAAATTTTTGTAAGTAGTGTTATAATGTTGACGTTACAAACATAATTATTTTACCCCTCCAGAATTGAACATGAATACGATAAATGAATATGTCATAGTCATAAAAGCAATAAAGCATCATAACAAATGGTTAAACCCTACAACAACCAGTACAGTATAATACTCAAAGCAAAGAGTTGACCAGTATGTATCGAATAACAACTATTACGCTATGTATAATTTTTTTTCTGATGAAAGAAAAACAACAACAAAAAAAAGAAACCTTCTCACCTTTGTACGTTACGTTGGAGGAGACGTACCACCCTCGTATACAAGTTTGGACATGGAAATTTCATGACTCAAACACTCCGGCACTGAAGAAGAAAAGAAGGGGCCAAAATCTTATAAATACAATACATATGGAGAGGAAAATTTCATATGTTTTCATTATGTCTCTAATGACAAAACCGATATTTATTGTTTTTGTTTTGCTCGTGGTATCAGGTGCTGCCGCCAACTTCAGCTCCATAGCTTATCAGCATGTGTATATCCCCCATCTCTATGAGATTCTCAGAAACCTAGCCACTCACGTTTTGCCGCAAATACGGCTGTCAACACCTGAAACCCGGACATTTCTTCGTTCATGGAATTTGGCCGGACAGGGTAAATTGTGATAGTGCACCGCTCATAGAAAGCAAAATGGTATGCTTCTTTCATGATGCTTTTAAGTTAAACATGTTACTGATTATACGGACTGCATTTGATTTGATTGAACAGTCCGCAAATCTAAAGACACAACTGAACATGTTCTGGCCGCACTTGAATGAGCGGACGTCTAATTTCAGATTAAGGCATCATGAGTGGGCCCGTCACGGCTCATGCTTCGGTCTATCACACATCCAGTACTTTTGGAAGGGACTAAATCTCTTCCATCGCTTCGACATGTTCAATATGATGGACGATAAAACTGTGAAGGGGCCTATAACACCATTCACCACCATATGGGGAATCTCCCCGTCCTTTACTGCGGCAAATTTAGGAAGAAAGTGTACCTTCTTGAAGTGACTCCATACGTCAATTCCGACGAGACACAATTGATTGACTATCCGGACCACTACCATTTTGACCGCTATGGGCGCGACAATAAGATACTCCACTTCTACTAATAATAGTGACATGATATTAAAATAAACTAATATTTAAAAGATTAATATCTTATAAACAAATAAATAATGACTATTTGATAACAGTATAAAACCCACTAACTAAAAATAATAGATCTGTTATCAATTTGATCAATTTGAATTTTTGATGAGAAAAATAATAGATCAATGAATACGCATAGTAAATACATTGAGAACGTTGATTTTATTGGATTGATACAACATTCGTAAATTTATGGGTTTCACAATAAAAGTTCCACCATTTGTAAAATATGAAACACCGGCACTATCTTCCATAACAAATAGTCATTATTTATTTGTTTATAACATTAATATTTTAAATATTAGTTTATATTAATATCATGTCACTTTTATCAGTAGAAGTGGAGTATTTTAGTGCCGCGCCCACCGCGGTCAAAATGGTAGTGGTCCAACAGTCAATCAATTATGTCGCGTCAAAATTGACGCATAGAGTCACTTCAAGAAGGTACACTTTCTTCCCAAATTTGCTGTAGTGAAGGACGGGGAGATGCCCCGTATGGTGGTGAATGGTGTTATAGGCCCCGTCACAGTTTTATTATGCATCATATTGAACATGTCGAAGCGATGGAAGAGATTTAGTCCCCTCCAAAAGTATTGGTTGTGTGATAGACCGGAGCATGAGTCGTTGCGGGCCCACTCATGGTGCCAAAATCCGAAATTAAACGTCTGCTCATTCAAGGACAACCAAAACATGTTCAGTTGTGTCTTTAGATTTTTGGACCGTTCAATCAAATAAAATGCAGTCAGTATAATCAGTATCATGTTTAACTTAAAAGCATCAAGAAAGAAGCATACCATTTTACTTTCTATGAGCGGTGCACTATCACAGTTTACCCTGTATGGCCAAATTCCATGAACGACGAAATGTTCGGGTTTCACGTGTTGACAACCAAATTTGCGGCAAAACGTGGGTGGTCAGGTTTCTGAGAATCTCATAGAATGGGGATATACACATGCTGAGAAGCTATGGAGCTGGAATTGGCGGCAACACCTAATACCACGAGCAAAAATAATAAATATCGGTTGTCATTAGAGTCATAATGAAATCATATGAAAATTTCCTCTCCATATGTATTGTATTTATAAGATTTTGACCCCTTCTTTTCTTCTTCCGTGCCGGAGTGTTTGAGTCATGAAATTTCCATGCCCAAACTTGTATACGAGGGTGGCACGTCTCCTCCAACGTAACGTACAAAGGTGAGAAGTTTTTTTTTGTTTTTCTTTCATCAGCAAAAAAAAAAAGATTATCCAGAGGGGCTGAAGCCGGGATTGTAGAAGAAAACCACACCTTGAGTGCAACATCACGCTTCCCTTCCTGCTAGTGATACCTAATGACCAGAGTCTCCTTGAATTGAACCGTGTGCATGCCTCAAGCTTCACAAAGATTATGGGTGAACAAAGTTTACTAGCCCGCAGAATTGAAGTAAAGAGGAAGTCACAGTAGAAAAAGAAGAAGAACCGAAGTTTGTTTGCAAAAAAACCAGAGAAGCGATGGGTTGCGGCTGAAGAAGAGAGAGGAATAGTGTGTGCGGCTTGTGTTGTGGAGAAGATGAATCAATTTAGGGTTTTAGTTTAATGTATTGACCTTAGGATTAAGTGGTGGTAGATGATGTGGACATAAAATACATCTATTTTAGATGTCATTAGCCTACATTTATGTTCTTTTTAGTCCCGAGTTAATATGAAATGATGCATTTTACTCTCATTTTGAGTACTTGGTCTTGCTTCAGGGTTCATCAAGTTTTCGGAGCAAAAAAGGGCAATTCGGGAGTGAAACAGAGCGAATTTGGAAGTTGTACAAAAGCGCACCAGTTTGTTGCACGCCGTGCAACAAACTGGTGCACTTTGTACAAAGGAGTCAAGAAAATGCACCAGTTTGTTGCACGGCGTGCAAGTTGCCGTGCAACTTAAGTGCACCAGAAACTTGCACGGCGTGCAAGCGACCGTGCAAGCGTCAAAAACGCGATTTCCAGCTGCGTTTCCTATTTTTTTTATCAGAGTTAACCCGTCATATAAACATGGGCATTTCCAGGCCCGATGATCCACCTCAGTAGGCCTCTGTGGCCTAACCCCAGTTAGAGTTTGTACATAGTAATGGGTCGATTATGCTTGTCTTATCTTTTTGCATGCGGTGGGTATTATTGAGATTATTGTCAGGACCCGCATGTCACAGTTATCATGTTGAGAAACATAATAAGTTATTGTGTTTGTTCAAGTTTATGTATTAGTTGTTTGTGTTTGTGCATGAGCTCTGTCGCTGGCTTGATCGGGCGAGGTGTTCTCCATCCATCTATGCACCACAGGATCCCCACGTCAGTGGCATACCAGACATCGGTTCTTCGAGGGGCAGTTTTCTTACCCTCTTGCTTATTATTGTTTTTTCTCGCTGTTTTACTCCTATATGTCATCTGGTGGGTGCTGAGCACCCGAATTGCTGTGCTGATAGTATAAACATATATGACTGTATGATGGTTGAATCTATGCTAACCGATAAGTGTGGGGTGACACGTTCTGAATATTTGTTGTGGGATGCATGTGGTCAATTGTGTTAGAGTCGTACTGGGGACAGTGCTGTGTTTTAAAGTGTGGGGGTGGGGTGCTTGCATTTCATTTCACATTTTTGGTCTGCATATTGTGCTGCATTTTGAAAAAAAAAATTACAAAAAATCAAAAAATATTTTATGGTGATATGATTGAGTAAGAGAGTCTAGGATCTTAAGACTTTGATGATTGAATTGTTACACATGCTAGTTTCTTACACTGTTCAAATAATACATAGATTAGCATGAATCAATTAAGTAGAGTAAACACATGCATTAAGATCGCTCTTTTGGTTGCACTTTGAGTGTTTACTTGATTAGTCGTTGCTTCCTTTGATTCCTATGCATTGTAAGCTGAGTCTAGAACTACTTGTGTATCCCATTCGAGGCGAACTAGAGTGAGGAACATGGTTAAATAGAGAAAATGATTTTAGGCCATCCTTAGAACATTTGAGCCAAATCTCTAACCTTTTGCAAGAAATATAAGGGCCCCACTTGTGCTTTTCTTGTTGAAGTATTTAGAAGAACAAACTAAGAAGAGTCATCCTATCCCCATCGTGTGTGGGGCGGTAGTGACTCAGGTGGCCATGTCTTTAGGCATGTGGGATCCTAAGCTGGTTCAGGAGGAACCTATTCCTGGATCGGGGACGCTATTGGCGGACAAGAAAGTCCTCCCAAGGTTTAAACCCGCGCTACCCGCACCTGAGATGCCTGAAGCAGGCCACCCTGAGGCCGGTGAGGGTACTTCCCAACATGAGAGGGGTGAGGGTAGTTCCCAGCAGGTGCCATTTTGGTACCCAGAGTTACAGGCCGGTATAGAGGCCAACAGTCTTGCCATTGCAGCCAATCGTCAGGTCCTTGATGATTGGCGCAATGAGTACAACCGAGACCAGTTATGGATGAAAAGCCAGATGTCCACCCTATTCAGGCACTTGGGCATTTCCAGGCCCGATGATCCACCTCTGTAGGCCTTTGCGGCCTAACCCCAGTTAGAGTTTGTACATAGTAGTGGGTCGATTATGCTTGTCTTATCTTTTTGCATGCGGTGGGTATTATTGAGATTATTGTCAGGACCCGCATGTCATAGTTATCATGTTGAGAAGCATAATCAGTTATTGTGTTTGTTCAAGTTTATGTTTTAGTGGTTTGTATTTGTGCATAGCTCTGCCGCTGGCTATGCACCACAGGATCCCCACGTTAGTGGCATACCAGACATCGGTTCTTCGAGGGGCAGTTTTCTTACCCTCTTGCTTATTATTGTTTTTTCTCGCTGTTTTACTCCTATATGTCATCTGGTGGGTGCCGAGCACCCGAATTGCTGTGCTGATAGTATAAACATATATGATTGTATGATGGTTGAATCTATGCTAACCGACAAGTATGGGGTGACACGTTCTGAATATTTGTTGTGGGATGCATGTGGTCAATTGTGTTAGAGTCGTACTGGGGACAGTGCTGTGTTTTAAAGTGTGGGGGTGTGGTGCTTGCATTTCATTTCACATTTTTGGTCTGCATATTGTGCTGCATTTTGAAAAAAAAATTACAAAAAATCAAAAAATATTTTATGGTGATATGATTGAGTAAGAGAGTCTAGGATCTTAGGACTTCAATGATTGAATTGTTACACATGCCAGTTTCTTACACTGTTCAAATAATACATAAATTAGCATGAATCAATTAAGTAGAGTAAACACATGCATTAAGATCGCTCTTTTGGTTGCACTTTGAATGTTTACTTGATTAGTCGTTGCTTCCTTTGATTCCTATGCATTGTAAGCTGAGTCTAGAACTATTTGTGTATCCTATTCGAGGAGAAATAGAGTGAGGAACATGGTTAAATTGAGAAAATGATTTTAGGCCATCCTTGGAACATTTGAGCCAAATCTCTAAGCTTACATTATTTTCTTAGTCACCCTTTTTGAGCCTATGGCCTTTCGTTTCTAACCATTACTTTACAAACCTATGTGCCCATCATTTCTTGTATATCCTCATGTTATTTTTGAACTCATATTTCGTGTCTTATGTGCTTCATGAGAGGGGGGTGTTGGAAATTTATTTGTGAGTTGAGTGATTACAAGGAAAAAGAAGTCTTGATGATAATGTGCCATTTGGTTTGTGGGAAAAAAAAGAAAAGAAAAAGAAAATAAGATAGAGACCTCTCTTGTACCCGAGGAATTTAATGGGTAAGAAAAAGAAAACAAAATCGAGAGAGGAGAAACGAACAGGTGAAATAAAAGGGGCAAAAGAAAGAAATAAAAAAAATATTAGCCCAACAAGTAGACTCAAAAAGAGTGTCTAAGAAATGGTTTGGTAGAGACTTGAGGCGAAAGTAAGCGGGATGTGTGAAAAGTGGTTATGGGGTGAGATGAAGCATGTTTGACACGTTTTATTTTATGAGCTTCGTGTTTTAAATCCTTTCCATGCCCTTTGCCTAGCCATACATTACAAGCCGAATATAAGTCCTTTTTGATTCTTGATTGCCATGATTCCTCACGATTAGTGGAGATGGGATTAACTAGTAGCATATGAATCTCTAAGATCCGTGTAGTAGGGAAAAGAGGAAGCAGACTAGTAAAGTGAACGAGGGGGTGCTCGTTAGGGGAGTCGGTCTTTAATGTGAGTAGCAGCTTGCTTATTTGCATTCATCGGTTTATGTATTTTCTTGAACTTTGCTCGATTTTGTGGTGTGTAATTCTGAGAAAGCTCTTATGATCAACAAGCACACTTTAACTCAGTCATCACCAAATTTTCGTAACCTTTTTGCATGCTGCATCTTTATTTTACCATGCTTGAATAAAGGAGGCTCGGACTCATCCTATCGGGGTGAACCTCGGGGTTTAACCGGGACATATCTTACTGCTTTGTTTGTGTAATTTTCTCGGGGCGAGAAAAGCTTAAGTGTGGGGTGTTGATGTGGACATAAAATACATCTATTATAGTTGTCATTCGCCCACATTTATGTTCTTTTTAGTCCCGAGTTAATATGAAATGATGCATTTTACTCTCATTTTGTGTACTTGGTCTTGTTTCAGGGTTCATCAAGTTTTCGGAGCAAAAGGGGGCAATTCGGGAGTGAAACAGAGCGAATTTGGAAGTTGTACAAAAGCGCACCAGTTTGTTGCACGCCGTGCAACAAACTGGTGCACTCTGGACAGAGTAGTCAAGAAAATGCACCAGTTTTTTGCACGGCGTGCAAGTTGCCGTGCAACTTAAGTGCACCAGAAACTTGCACGGCATGCAAGCGACCCATGCAAGCGTCAAAAACGCAATTTCCAGCTGTGTTTCCTATTTTTTATCAGAGTTAACCCGTCATATAAAAGAGAATTTAGGTCAAATTGAAGGGTATCACGAAATTGAGAAGAAAAACACACCTTGGGAGAACTTGGAGAGCACTTGGAGGGGAAGACTTGAAGATCAAAAGAGAGTGGAACTCATCATCGAAGGTTTTTCGTAGGTTTTGATTAAACTTTGACAATTGTATTACTTTATTGGATTAATATGAGTATCATGGTTTTTATCAATTCCTTGTGTTCTCGTCTCCTTGCTATGAACTAAACTCCCATTGATCTAGGGCTAGGGGTAAGGATGTGATGAGTTGATTTAGTTTTGTTCGGGTTATGCATTTGTTAACTAGTATTAGGATTTTGTTTATCTAATTCTATTCGTAATGCTTTTTTCGCCTTGAGCACGTGAGAAATGTTTAAATCGTGTTAACCAACAATTGATAAATGAGGTTAATAGGAGGAAAAAGAATTAGATAGCTCGGGTTTTAATCTAAGCCAGAATATGGTTAGACTGACACGAGTGCAATAGCTATAGGAGTAAAACCCGAAAGTTAGAGGAATTCATAGAATATAATGGTATATACCGCTCTACACCTAGATTAGAGATAATTAGGTGGACCGAGTATGTTAGGGTCCTAATACGATCGAGAGATGGTTAGGACTATACTTAGAGAATTCTCGTTGCCCTTAGAATAGTATTAGTTGCAAATGCATACCGAACTCCGTTAAGTCATTCATCGCATTCGAACCCCGTTAATGTTCTACATCGCCTTTTTATCTCTGATTTACAATCCCGCTGTGACTTTGTTCTCCGTTTCTGATCATTCATAGATTCTCATTACTTGCATGAATTTAATATTTTCTGAAACAAAAACCAAACATCGTTATAGGAATAGCTTGACCATCGAATTAATTAACTAAAGTGCTTGTCTAATTGCTTCCTTGGGTGCGATATCTCGTACTTAAACCTCGAATACTACTTGATGACCGGTACGCTTGTCGTACCATTCTGAGGGTTAATTCTCAGAGTGTCAAGTTAATGGCGTCGTTGCCGGGGAACAACTAAGACAACTCTGATACGTTTATAATTCGTATTAAGACTATTTCATTTTCTATTTATTGTATTTAATTTGATTTATTGATGCGATTGCGGTCTCACCCCTCTTCGAGTTTATTAACTACAGATATTTCAGAGGTCGAGAGGAACGCTAGGATTGCGAAGCGTCAAGGGAAGAAAGCTAAGAGTCATCACTCTGAAACGAGTCATCACTCGGAGAATGAATATAACCAGGATGACACTCAAAGGGAAGCGATCCAGCCAAGGAATGAAAACCCAATTAGGGAGCATAATCGGATTCCTCCGGGCTTTAATCCACTGTTTGCTCCGGAAGAACCACCAAGACAAAAGGCATTGATGGAGTATGAAACTCCATCACTCCGAGGCATTGAAGGCAGCATTGTCGCACCACCAGTCACGAACCCGACATTTGAGATCAACACATCAGTTATCAACCTGGTGAGAGGTGACCCATTCCATGGGAATGCACACGAGGATCCGTTGGAACACTTAACAACGTTTCTCGAGCTATGTGACACATTCAGGTATAATGGAGTGTCAAGTGATGCAGTGCGCCTCCGGCTTTTTCCCTTCTCATTGAAGGATAAAGCAAGTAAATGGCTACATGAGATGCCCACTGGGAGCATCAGAACATGGGACCAGTTAGTGGATGCTTTCATGAACCAATTATTCCTACCTAAGAAGACAATAAAGCTGAGAGCAGACATTAACACCTTTGCCCAACAAGGTGATAAGACATTGGTGGATGCATGGGAAAGGTTCTCTGATTTGCTGAGGCAGTGTCCACATCATGGGAAACCACTATGGGTGCAGCTACAGACTTTCTATTCGAGTTTGAATGAAGTCAGTCAAGGTCAGTTGGATTCAGCAGCTAGAGGCTCTTTTGTGCAGTTGACTCCAGAGAACAATGTAGCTCTATTGAACCTGATGGCTTCTAATAGAGTCTGACAGTCCAGCAGAAGAGGTGCAAGAACTAAGGGGACGGTCAATGCAGTGGAGTCATCCTCAATGGAAAAAGTGGTGGACCAGATTGTGCAGAGTGTGACAAGAAAGTTGGATGCCATGCATGTACCTTCATTTATAGATCCCATTGATTACATTGAAGATATTGGAGAACCTCAGGGAGAAACTGCAAATCTTGTGGCAACCTGAGGAAGCCAAATTATGATCTGTTCTCCTCTACCTATAATGAAGGATGGAAAGACCACCCGAACATGGCCTGGAAACCCCAAGGGTAGAATCAAGGTTCTTCTAGGTATCAACAAAGACCTCAAGGACAGGGCTATCAACAAGGGCCCCAAAACCAGCAGTATCAGCAAAGGTCTCAGAATCAGCAGCCCTAGAATGCACCACCACAAGAGCCATCCTCCAAACTAGAGCATATGATGCTAACTATGATGGCACAGATGAAGGAGGATAGTGAGCTGCACAAGGCAGCTGTGCAAGAGCAGAAGACAGTGAACCGGAACAATGATTCTCGGTTCCAAAAGTTGGAAACCCAGATGAGTCAACTGGCCAATGCAATGAATTCGAGGGCTCCTGGGAGCCTCCAGAGCAACACAGAAAGGAATCCTAAGGAGGATGTCCATGCAGTCACGTTGAGGTCTGGGAAGTCCATAGAGGAGCTGGCGAAGGGTAAGGAGAAAGTAGCTGAAAGGGTTCAAGGAACAGAGGACCTGAGTCAAGAAGAAGGGCAAGATGAAAGCTTGGAAATAATAGAGGAACAAAGGCTCGCCAAAGGTAAGAAGGTAAGGGAGTACATAGTTGAAGCATAAATAAGGACTCCACTTCTTCCATTTCCTTCTGTTGCCAAGAAAAGTAAAGTTGATGCTCAATTCTCTAAATTTCTGAACATGTTTATGAAGTTAGAAATTAATATTACTTTTCTTGATGCTATTCAAGGTATGCCTGTCTATGCTAAGTTCTTGAAAGATATTATCACTAACAAGAGAAAGTTAGGTGAATTTGAGACAGTGAACCTGAGTGAGGAGTGTTCTGTAGTGTTGTTGAACAAATTACCCCCTAAGCTTAAAGACCCTGGGAGTTTCACCTTACCTTGTGAGATGGGTCATATTTCCTTTGTTAGAGAATTATGTGATCTTGGTGCAAGTATTAACTTAATGCCTTTAGCAATGTTCAGGAGACTAGGCCTTGGGGACGAGCCAAAACCAACCTCCATATCTTTTCAATTAGCTGATAGGTCAGTCAAATATCCTAGGGGTATTGTAGAGGATATCCTAGTGAAGGTCGATAAATTTATCTTCCCCGCTAATTTCCTTATATTAGATATGGCAGAGGACTATGAAATCCCTCTGATTTTGGGTAGACCCTTTTTGGCCACAGCTAGGGCTCTGATTGATGTGGAGGAAGGTAAATTGACCATTAGGTATGGTCAAGAGGAAGTTGTTTTTAATGTCTTCCGAGCTATGAAACATGCTAGGAGAGATGATACATGCTTTTCTATTGATGCTTTTGATCATGGTTGTCAAGAAAATTTTAATATATCTAGGTTTAATGATCCTTTAGAAGCATCTTTAATTGAAAGCCTGTCTAATGAAGTTTCATATCCACATGAAGGTATAGATGAAGCAGTGCACATGTTGGAAGCATGCAAGCCTATGAGGGCTCGTTAGAGAAAGTTTCAGACTTTGGAGACCCCCACGGGACCTAAGCTAAAGCTATCAATTGAACAGCCTCCTGAATTAAAATTGAAACCATTACCTGAGAATTTGAAATATGTATTTTTAAATGATAATGGTACTTTACCTGTGATAATTTCATCTGCTTTATCTGAATTGCAGGTAGAGAAGCTGTTGAGGGTATTGAGGGCGCACAAGAGGGCTTTTGGATGGACTATTACTGACATACAAGGAATTAGTCCATCCATGTGCATGCATAAGATCTTGATGGAAGAGGACCACCACCCGAGCGTGCAAAACCAAAGACGACTTAACCCGTTGATGCAGGAAGTGGTTAAGGAGTTAATCAAACTCCTTGATGAAGGTATTATCTATCCAATTTCAGATAGTTCTTGGGTAAGTCCTGTACAATGTGTACCAAATAAAGAGGGGATGACTGTAGTCCAAAATGATAAAAATGAATTAATCCCTACTAGGACAGTTACAGGTTGGCGGGTATGCATATATTATCGAAAATTAAATGATGCAACATGTAAGGATCATTTCCCCTTACCATTCATTGATCAGATGTTAGAGAGATTAGAAGGGCATGAGTTTTATTGCTTTTTAGATGGGTATAGTGTTTACAACCAAATTGTTATAGCGCCCGAGGATCAAGAAAAGACTACTTTTACTTGTCCTTATGGAACCTTTGCATATAGGCGAAGTCCATTTGGGTTATGTAACGCCCCTGCCACCTTTCAAAGATGCATGCTATCTATTTTTCATGATATGGTAGGTGCATATCTGGAAGTTTTCATGGATGATTTTACCATGTTTGGCTCCTCATTTGATAATTGTTTAATTAATTTATCTGTTGTGTTGACTCGATGTGAGGAGTCCAATCTTGTGCTCAACTGGGAGAAATGTCATTTCATGGTAAATGAGGGCATTGTTTTAGGCCATAAGATCTCCTCAAAGGGTATTGAGGTAGATAAGGCCAAGGTGGATGTGATTGGTAGATTGCCTCCACCTAATTCAGTGAAAGCCGTTAGGAGTTTTCTTGGACATGCTGGGCTTTATCGTAGATTCATTAAGGGATTTTCTGAAATTGCTAAACCATTGAGTAACTTGTTGGTTAAGGATATTCCTTTTGTTTTTGATGATGTGTGTTTGAACTCTTTTAATGTGATTAAGGAGAAACTGGTAAGTGCACCAGTGATGGTCAGTCCCGATTGGTCTCTACCTTTCGAGTTGATGTGTGATGCCTAGTGACCTAGCAGTTGGGGCTGTCCTGGGACAGAGAAAGGATAAGGTATTTCACACTATTTACTACGCTAGTAGGGTGCTTAATGAAGCTCAGGTAAATTATGCTACCACAGAAAAAGAACTATTAGCAGTAGTATTTGCATGTGATAAATTTCACTCATACCTTGTGTTATCTAAAGTAATTGTTTATACTGACCATTTAGCATTGAAATATTTGCTGAGTAAAAAGGACGCAAAGCCCAGATTACTAAGATGGATCTTGTTGTTGCAGGAGTTTGACATGGACATTAAGGACAAGAAGGGGGTGGAGAATGTGGTTGCTGATCATCTCTCACGGATTGAGAATCCGTATGAGAACACACAGGTGCCTATCAGGGAGGAATTTCCCGATGAACACTTGTTTCGGGTAGAGAACCAGAAGGCACCATGGTTTGCACATATTGCAAATTATTTGGCCCCTATGGAGATGCCTGACGGTCTCAACTCACATCAGAAGAAGAAATTTTTGCATGATGTTAAGAGTTATTTTTGGGATGATCCTCTTTTGTTTAAGATATGTGCAGATCAGATGATAAGGAGGTGTATCCCAGACTCGTACATGCAGAGCATTCTCAAGTTGGAGGGCATTTTGGCGGCACAAGGACAGCGAGCAAGGTGTTGGAATCCGGTTTCTACTGGCCTACTCTTTTTCATGATGCACATTTTTATGCTAAAAACTGTAATAGGTGCCAACGAACAGGTAATATTTCTAAAAAACACGAAATGCCTATGAACATCACCATTGAGGTGGAGGTGTTCGATCTGTGGGGGATTGATTTTATGGGACCCTTTCCAAAGTCCCATAATAATGAGTATATTTTAGTAGTTGTGGACTATGTGTCCAAGTGGGGAGAGGCAGTGGCCTTGCCCACTAACGACCATAAACCGGTAAAAGCATTTTTAAAGAAACATATTTTTTCATGGTTTGGTACCCCTAGGGCGATCATTAGTGATGGTGGCAAACATTTTTGCAACAAACACTTTTGGAAGCTGCTAGGTAGTTATGGTGTCCACCATAGACTCGCTACACCTTATCACCCCCAAACCAGTGGTCAAGTAGAAGTGACCAATAGGGAGTTGAAGAGCATCTTGGAAAAGACAGTTGATTCATCTAGGAAAGACTAGTCTACCAAACTTGATAATGCTCTTTGGGCTTATAGAACTGCATTTAAAACACCTATTGGTTGTTCGCCTTATAGACTGGTTTTTGGTAAATCATGTCACATGCCTGTGAAATTACAGTATAAAGCCTATTGGGCTATTAAGTTTCTTAACTTCGATGCCCGAGTTTGTGGTGAGAACAGGTTGTTATAGTTGAATGCGCTGGACGAGTTTCGACATCAAGCATACCACAATTCGAAGCTCTACAAGGAGAGAGTAAAGTGGTATCATGACAGACGCATTGAGATGAGGGTGTTCAAAGAAGGAGATAAAGTCTTGCTGTACAACTCGAGAATGAAGCTCTACCCGGACAAGCTGGTGTCAAAGTGGAGCGGTCCATATACAGTGACTCAAGTCCTTTCAAAAGGAGTAGTTGAGATCACCAATGGAGATCAGGACCCGTTCTTGGTGAATGGACATAGAGTCAAACATTACCATGGAGGATTTATAGGAGTAGAGGAAGTGTTCCTCTTGGATCAGCCGGGACCCGATATCTAAGGTCCAACAAGTCGAGCCAACGACTTAAAACAAAGGCGCTCTTGGGAGGCAACCCAAGCTTGTATATAGTCATTTATGTTTAATTATTATACATTGGATATGTACACACTTTAATATGGGGTTTTGTTTCTTGAAATATGCAGGACGGTGACTCAAAAATGGGCGAAAAGGCAAGAAAAAAATACGCACCAGATATCTGCACGGGGTGCAACAAATTGGTGCATCTAGGACAGAGAGAAGGAACAAATGCACCAAAAACTTGTACGGCGTGCAAGTGGCCGTGCATTTTTGCACCAGAAGTGTGCACGCCGTGCGTCTAAATGGTGCAAGGCTTCTAACTTCGGGACAAAGAGCAATTGTTTTTGCACCAATTTCATGCGCGCCGTGCATGAAATTGGTGCAAGTATGATGATTTTTTTTCTAAAGTCATGTGGGGACCACAACCCTTTACCCATCACTTCCTATTTTTTCCCTTTTCACTCCAAACCCTAACATCACCTTTCATCTTCGTGACAAAGCCTCCATCTATCTTCATTCTCATCCAACTCCCTCAAGCTTCTCCATATCCACAAATCAAACTTCATCTTCTCCATCTATCCACAAATCAAACTTCACCCTGCACCCACCACACCAAACCCGGAACCCATACCTCCATTCACTTTGAAACTCCACACCAAACCACACCTCCAAACCAAAAGAAAAAGAGGATTTAGTTAGCAAAGCTTGTGTCTAGGAGTAAGGGAGTTTGAGGAAGAAATCTGGTCGGGAAAAGGGGCGTTGCAGCCGCACTGCCCAGACGCACGCCGTGCAGATCAGTCGTGCGCCACGCATATGTGAATTCTCACGCGTGCAGATTAACACGCACGCCGTGCAAGCTCAGGCACACCGTGCAAAGTCTAACTGTGCTGTTTCGGTAATGTTTTTGTGTGCAGGTCGACATGTCTACTCGGGGCAACGGAGGACGTAAGACGATTGGCAGGGGAGGACGTGCTTCATCATCCAGAGCAGAACGTGGGTGGGTTCTCGAGAAGAACCCGCTAATTAGCGACAAAGAGAAGAGGAGCATCCGAGCCCCCTTGCAGAAGAATTGTCTGACTATGACTCTAGTGATGAGGAACCAGAGAACACAGAGGCAGGTACTCCTAATCAAGCATGTATTTTTCTTTTCTAATGATAGGAGGAAGAACATGGACCGAATCCGACTTAGACTCGTGTTGACAAATAGGTTCTTAGACCCCGAGATTTTAAAGGAATTCAGTATGGAAGGTTCATTTGCCTGGAAGCTTAAGCACGTTGGGTGGCCCAAGTTGCTTACTTGGAGAGTTCCATCTTATGAGAGGCTCACTCGAGAATTTCTCGCTTCATTTTCACTATCCTATAAGGATAATGAGATGGTTGTGAATTTTCGAGTATGTGGGAGAGAGTTTACAGTAACTCCACTAGAGTTTGGTGGACTTGTGGGTTTTTCACCTACATACAAGGTGCATACCCCCTGTGAAACTAATGACTTTATGTGGGAAGTCATTTGTGGTGATGGTAAGGGTTACTCCCGATCTCCAAAAGCATCCCGGCTCAGAGATCCAGAACTCTTATATTTTCATAGGCTCCTTGCCTATGCACTCTTTGGTCGGGATTAAAGCCAAGGGACGGTAATGGTGAGGGAAATGTGTATAGTACACGATTTTGCAAGAAATATAAGGGCCCCACTTGTGCTTTTCTTGTTGAAGTATTTAGAAGAACAAACTAAGAAGAGTCATCCTATCCCCATCGTGTGTGGGGCGGTAGTGACTCAGGTGGCCATGTCTTTAGGCATGTGGGATCCTAAGCTGGTTCAGGAGGAACCTATTCCTGGATCGGGGACGCTATTGGCGGACAAGAAAGTCCTCCCAAGGTTTAAACCCGCGCTACCCGCACCTGAGATGCCTGAAGCAGGCCACCCTGAGGCCGGTGAGGGCACTTCCCAGCAGGAGAGGGGTGAGGGTAGTTCCCAGCAGGTGCCATTTTGGTACCCAGAGTTACAGGCCGGTATAGAGGCCAACAGTCTTGCCATTGCAGCCAATCGTCAGGTCCTTGATGATTGGCGCAATGAGTACACCCGAGACCAGTTATGGATGAAAAGCCAGATGTCCACCATATTCGGGCACTTGGGCATTTCCAGGCCCGATGATCAACCTCAGTAGGCCTTTGTGGCCTAACCCCAGTTAGAGTTTGTACATAGTAGTGGGTCGATTATGCTTGTCTTATCTTTTTGCATGCGGTGGGTATTATTGAGATTATTGTCAGGACCCGCATGTCATAGTTATCATGTTGAGAAGCATAATCAGTTATTGTGTTTGTTCAAGTTTATGTTTTAGTGGTTTGTATTTGTGCATGAGCTCTGCCGCTGGCTATGCACCACAGGATCCCCACGTCAGTGGCATACCAGACATCGGTTCTTCGAGGGGTAGTTTTCTTACCCTCTTGCTTATTATTGTTTTTTCTCGCTGTTTTACTCCTATATGTCATCTGGTGGGTGCCGAGCACCCGAATTGCTGTGCTGATAGTATAAACATATATGACTGTATGATGGTTGAATCTATGCTAACCGATAAGTGTGGGGTGACACGTTCTGAATATTTGTTGTGGGATGCATGTGGTCAATTGTGTTAGAGTCGTACTGGGGACAGTGCTGTGTTTTAAAGTGTGGGGGTGGGGTGCATTTCATTTCACATTTTTGGTCTGCATATTGTGCTGCATTTTGAAAAAAAAAAATTACAAAAAATCAAAAAATATTTTATGGTGATATGATTGAGTAAGAGAGTCTAGGATCTTAAGACTTTGATGATTGAATTGTTACACATGCTAGTTTCTTACACTGTTCAAATAATACATAGATTAGCATGAATCAATTAAGTAAAGTAAACACATGCATTAAGATCGCTCTTTTGGTTGCACTTTGAGTGTTTACTTGATTAGTCGTTGCTTCCTTTGATTCCTATGCATTGTAAGCTGAGTCTAGAACTACTTGTGTATCCCATTCGAGGAGAAATAGACTGAGGAACATGGTTAAATTGAAAAAATGATTTTAGGCCATCCTTGGAACATTTGAGCCAAATCTCTAAGCTTACATTATTTTCTTAGTCACCCATTTTGAGCCTATGGCCTTTCGTTTCTAACCATTACTTTACAAACCTATGTGCCCATCATTTCTTGTATATCCTCATGTTATTTTTGAACTCATATTTCGTGTCTTATGTGCTTCATGAGAGGGGGGTGTTGGAAATTTATTTGTGAGTTGAGTGATTACAAGGAAAAGGAAGTCTTGATGATAATGTGCCATTTGGTTTGTGGGAAAAAAAAGAAAAGAAAAAGAAAATAAGATAGAGACCTCTCTTGTACCCGAGGAATTTAATGGGTAAGAAAAAGAAAACAAAATCGAGAGAGGAGAAACGAACAGGTGAAATAAAAGGGGCAAAAGAAAGAAATAAAAAAAATATTAGCCCAACAAGTAGACTCAAAAAGAGTGTCTAAGAAATGGTTTGGTAGAGACTTGAGGCGAAAGTAAGCGGGATGTGTGAAAAGTGGTTATGGGGTGAGATGAAGCATGTTTGACACGTTTTATTTTATGAGCTTCGTGTTTTAAATCCTTTCCATGCCCTTTGCCTAGCCATACATTACAAGCCGAATATAAGTCCTTTTTGATTCTTGATTGCCATGATTCCTCACGATTAGTGGAGATGGGATTAACTAGTAGCATATGAATCTCTAAGATCCGTGTAGTAGGGAAAAGAGGAAGCAGACTAGTAAAGTGAACGAGGGGGTGCTCGTTAGGGGAGTCGGTCTTTAATGTGAGTAGCAGCTTGCTTATTTGCATTCATCGGTTTATGTATTTTCTTGAACTTTGCTCGATTTTGTGGTGTGTAATTCTGAGAAAGCTCTTATGATCAACAAGCACACTTTAACTCAGTCATCACCAAATTTTCGTAACATTTTTGCATTCTGCATCTTTATTTTACCATGCTTGAATAAAGGAGGCTCGGACTCATCCTATCGGGGTGAACCTCGGGGTTTAACCGGAACATATCTTACTGCTTTGTTTGTGTAATTTTCTCGGGGCGAGAAAAGCTTAAGTTTGGGGTGTTGATGTGGACATAAAATACATCTATTATAGTTGTCATTCGCCCACATTTATGTTCTTTTTAGTCCCGAGTTAATATGAAATGATGCATTTTACTCTCATTTTGTGTACTTGGTCTTGTTTCAGGGTTCATCAAGTTTTCGGAGCAAAAGGGGGCAATTCGGGAGTGAAACGGAGCGAATTTGGAAGTTGTACAAAAGCGCACCAGTTTGTTGCGGTAGTCAAGAAAATGCACCAGTTGGTTGCACGGCGTGCAAGTTGCCGTGCAACTTAAGTGCACCAGAAACTTGCACGACATGCAAGCGACCCATGCAAGCGTCAAAAACGCGATTTCCAGCTGCGTTTCCTATTTTTTATCAGAGTTAACCCGTCATATAAAAGGGAATTTAGGTCAAATTGAAGGGTATCACGAAATTGAGAAGAAAAACACACCTTGGGAGAACTTGGAGAGCACTTGGAGGGGAAGACTTGAAGATCAAAAGAGAGTGGAACTCATCATCGAAGGTTTTTCGTAGGTTTTGATTAAACTTTGACAATTGTATTACTTCATTGGATTAATATGAGTATCATGGTTTTTATCAATTCCTTGTGTTCTCGTCTCCTTGCTATGAACTAAACTCCCATTGATCTAGAGCTAGGGGTAAGGATGTGATGAGTTGATTTAGTTTTGTTCGGGTTATGCATTTGTTAACTAATATTAGGATTTTGTTTATCTAATTCCATTCGTAATGCTTTTTTCGCCTTGATCACGTGAGAAATGTTTAAATCGTGTTAACCAACAATTGATAAATGAGGTTAATAGGAGGAAAAGGAATTAGATAGCTCGGGTTTTAATCTAAGCCAGAATATGGTTAGACTGACACGAGTGCAATAGCTATAGGAGTAAAACCCGAAAGTTAGAGGAATTCATAGAATATAATGCTATATACCGCTCTACACCTAGATTAGAGATAATTTGGTGGACCGAGTATGTTAGGGTCCTAATACGATCGAGAGATGGTTAGGACTATACTTAGAGAATTCCCGTTGCCCTTAGAATAGTATTAGTTGCAAATGCATACCGAACTCCGTTAAGTCATTCATCACATTCGAACCCCGTTAATGTCCTACATCGCCTTTTTATCTCTGATTTACAATCCCGCTGTGACTTTATTCTCCGTTTCTGATCATTCATAGATTCTCATTACTTGCATGAATTTAATATTTTCTGAAACAAAAACCAAACATCGTTATAGGAATAGCTTGACCATCGAATTAATTAACTAAAGTCCTTGTCTAATTGCTTCCTTGGGTACAATATCTCGGACTTAAACCCTGAATACTACTTGACGACCGGTACGCTTGCCGTACCATTTTGAGGGTTAATTCTCAGAGTGTCAGTATACTATGGCTCGGGCTTGGGCTTGAGCTTGACAAGGCCTCTTTCCACTTTTACTATAGTTGGATATTTAAATTGTATATAATATAGTGTTATATTACTGGTAAGATTACGCTTTTGGGGTTAAACAAAAATATATATAGTATAGGAGAAATCTGGTGAGAAACATGTTTTAACGTAGGAACCACGAGAATCAATCTAAGTCACAATTTTAAGAATGGATGGATGAGATACAATTAAGTAGTTGACTACAAAAAAAAACAACACTTTTTAGTAAGTGGTAAGAGCTTTTTAGTAAAACTATCATAATACTTTTTTTAACCAATTCACTAATTTAATTTTTCCCGCTTCGTTTGAACTCCGATTGGCTTCAAACTTGCGCCATTAGTTTTGTTTTTTAAGATATTTTTATCAAGATCAGTAATGAATATATTTTGAAGCACGAAAAAAAAATTATTTCGGGGTTGATTTTTTAAAAAATATGGGTAATTTTTATCAACTCTTTGCTTTGGATTTATCAACACTTTTACACTGGTTTTATCAATACTTTACACTGGTTTTATCACCTCATTTTCCAAAAGTGATCATGATTTTATCACCTCATCGCGTACTTTTTATGAACACTAGTTTTATCAACACTAAACACTAGGTTTATCATTAAAATTACGTGTGTTTTATCACCCCCATCACATGTTTTTTTTGAACCACAAAAAATAAATTATTTCGGGGCTGGTTTTTAAAGAAATTATATCTGAGTAATTTTTATCAACACTTTTCTCTTGGTTTATCAACACTTTATCCTGGTTTTATCAACACTTTACACTGGTTTTATCACCCCATTCTCCAAAACTGATCATGATTTTTATCATCTCATCACGTGCTTTTTATGAACACCAGTTTTATCAACACTAAACACTAGATTTATCATTGAATTACGTGTGTTTTATCACCTCATCACAAGTTTTTTTATCAACGTTAAACTCTAGTGTATCACACTTATTATCAAAATTGAACATGGTTTTTATCACCTCATTATTTGTTTCTTATCACCTCATTACATGTTTTTTTATCAACATTTAGCACTAGTTTGGTACTCCGATATAAAACATTTATTAGTGAAGATTTATCAACGCTCAACATTATTTTTATCACCTTGATATAAATTTTTATTTTCATGCTTCAAAATATATTCATGACTGATCTTTATTTAAAGACCTTGAAAAAAGAAAAATATTGGCGCAAGTTTGAAGTTAATCGGAGTTCAAACGAATCGGGAAATACTAAATTAGTGAATTGGTGAAGAAAATAATGGACACTTGTCCACATGGCACCATGATATTACAATTGTGCCCTTGCTTGTGTGAGAATGGATGAAAGTGGCGTGAATTTGGGTAGAATTGGGATGATGATGTGACATCATGGTGAATGTTGGATCTTAGGTGTGTGTGGCAATGATTGGTTCTCACTGTTCCTATGTTAAGAGTGGTTCTTAATAGATTATCCCTCATATATAGTATATAAAACATTTTTAATATGAAACTTTGTTTAAACATATATATATATATATATAGTATTTTCATAATTTATATTTTTATTTTTATTATATATTGTGTTTTTTTGAACGAAAATGGATGATATTATAACTTTAAAAATGTTCGCAAAATGCCAACATCTGAGTATCGAAATAAATTACATCGAAATTGAAAGAACAAGAACTGAAAATTAAATTTGCTCTTGGACCTAAAGATTTATTGGACAGGAGAACTGCGGTAGCATCTGTCGACACCGATACAGTATAAGCCAACCAAAGGGGCACTAATCGAGCAGATCTAGTGTGGATTTTTGCAGAGGTGGACCGATAACCACCCCCCACCCCCGGGATGTCAGCGTGCATCGTCCTCCCTTGACTGATAGTAGTAGGGCTCCTAAACGCGGGAGTGTTGACCCCGAACTAGCAGAGGAGAAACTTGTCGGCTGTTGGTGGAACCATTGCCACCTTATGTCTAGGGAGGCGGTGCAGCCGACCGACCCCTCCCTAGACCCATGAGGACTCATTCCTGGAGGCGAGGATGCGTTGAGCCCCCCACCGCTACAAACGATGCCCCGTTCGGAATGTCGATTATCCGGGGCCGACCCAAAATATAAGGCCCAACTCGTGTGATACCCAGCTCCAAGTCCTGACCCGATGTGGGGCCCGACCCCATCACCTGTCCCAGCCCAACACGAGCTCCGTCCCTGCCCCCCTTTGGACCCAGTCCGGGCCGTGGATTACTCCCCAAGCCCGCCTCGAGCTCATTATCTGAGACCCAGCCCAACACCGGAACCCTAGGATCATGCCAGAAGACTCTCCGCCGCCAAGGTCCTGCCTCCCTCTTGTCGGCCGACAACCCTTCCCTAGCATCCCGAGTAGCCAACAACGGTAGCGAACCTGCCCTCATCGGCCCTGTACTCCACCTCCTCGTCGACCATGCCCTCGCTGTCGGCTCATCTACCCCGACCTGAATCTGTCTCGCCCCTGGCTGAACGTTTGGTTGTAACACCCCACCTCGATTCATCATCCCACGGGACAATCGAGGACGAGTTTCCCACGGCGGAAGCCGGCGATTGAGGCTTCGAGGACGAGGTCCCCACACCAGAATCTGGCGATGGAAGCCTCGAGGACAAGGTCCCCCCACCAGAATCCGGCGAGAGAAGCATTGAATAAGTCTCGTAGGAACCCAAGAACGGGAAGATGGGTTACACATCAAGCCGGAGAAATGCGCTCCGATCTCGTTGGAGAGATGCCATGCCACCGCCACCGAAATGCTGTGGAGAAACTTGCCGCCATCTTTCCCGTTCTCTAACTCTGTTTTAGGGTTAGGGGTGCTCACAGCCCGTTTAGCGGCTAGCGCCTTTTACAACCTTATTTACAAGTATCCCAAGAACTTGATTCTCCATCTTATTAGCCCTAAAAATCTTAGGGCCAAACTCTTGCCAGAAATGAACCTAACAACTTGCATGTCTTTTTAAATGAACCTAACACTAGATGTCAAAGAAGAATCTTCAAATGTGAGTCTTGCTCATTAAACCTATGACAATAATTTTAATATTCGTATATGTAACTACCAATGCAAAAATAATTTATTAGTTAACTATAAATCATGAACCAACTAGATTTTTTATTTTTTTACGACTATCATTCAGTGAAGTGCGTCGCTTGTATAAATTTTGGTCTCGCTTCAATCACTTGAGCTTGTGGTTTCTTTGGCTGGTTCTGAACGTTAGGATTTTAAAGGAAGCCCGATCCCCGACCCGATTATCATTGTTCGAAAAATTCAGTTTGGGGAGCTTAACATTGGTTTAAGTGGATGGGCACTCTCTGACACCGAGTTCTTGAATGGTGTCGTCGACTGTTACTATTTCTTAGCACTATTTTTTTTTGGTGTCTTCGACTCTCACTATTTTTTAGCATTTTTGATATCTTCCTCCCTCTTTCTTCCTTGTTGCTCCCTCCTCTTAGTTCGTGGTAGCCTTACCTTTTCTCTTCTCTTTTTTTGGCGAGTCCAATATGTGGTTGTTCAAGAGTCACTTGTGGGGTTGTTTCACTATTTTCGAGTAGTGGGGAGGCGCGTTGTGCTTTGCTTCTTTGAGGCAAGAGGGTTCACCTTATGTGATCTCTTGTGGCATGTTCACTAGTTCGACATTTGGAGTCTTGAGCGAGTTTTTTTACCCAATATAGGAGGTGTGGCCGTTTTTCAGTCTTTTGGGGTTTATTGAACCTTTAGCTAAATCTTGTTATTGCTTTGGTGATTTGTGGTTTCGTTTCCAGCCCACTGCTTGTTTAACGCATTATATATATTCAGATTAAAAAAACAAGATTTTTCATATGTTCATGTTTTGTCTTGTTTTGATTGATGATATTCAGATATTTTACAAACAAGTTGATTAGTTATGAGAAGCCAAACAAAGTAAAGGAGCTGAAAGCTAATTACAATGCTTTTATGGATGGTCTCATCTCCTTCCCTTTAAATATATGTGGGACTGCATTCCATGCAGGCCAACAAGTAACATTTCTACTTCTTTGTCTAGCACTAATAAATTAAACAAACTTGTTTCATATACATACATGAATTTGTGTGCTAATAATGGAATTTAAATTTGATTCAGGGACGTCAAAATATAATGAAAGTGATTAATGATATCTTCCAAGAGAGGAAGAGATCTAAGACTCGGGGCAACAATTCTTTGGATCATTTGCTAGATAAAGTTGAGAAGGAAGAAACCATTTTAGACGAAGGAATCGCTATAGTCAGTCTATACAAGGATATTTAGTTAAAATAGGTTGAAATGGACCTTTAAGAAGGTAAGCTCTTCTTACTTCATGTAATAATCACTCCCGGTCAACGCCAGTCAAACCTGCGAAAAACAGGAAAATTTAAAATTTTTAAGACAGACACTTAATTGAACCTAGAATTGACCCCGAGGGTCATACCGGACTTAAGTTGACCCCGATATCGACCAAAGTGAATTCCGGGGGACTCAGGGCAACTTTCTGACCAATTTGGGAAATGTTGACTTTTCATTGGAAAAGTCAATCGAGCGACGTTTTGGTCCATTCGAGGACCGTTTTGGATCAAAAAATCTTAGCCATCGTCGCAGCGGTCTTAGTTGATCCGTTTCCTTGTAGCCCGTCAAGTTTCGTAATTTCTTGGAAAAAGTGCCCGTTCGAGGCCCGGAACGTCCGATTTTCGCGAATCTGATTGGAAAATATCTAGTAGATATTTTTCCAAAGAGGTGTGGGGCCCACCTTGCCACTTGTCAAACAAGTGGTGGTGCTAGGTTTTGGGGGGAAAATGAAGAGGAGAGATAAGGGGGGTTCGGCCAAGACAAAATCAAAAGAGAAAAAGAAGAGAGAGGTTTAGAGAGAGAAGGAGAAGGAGAAGAAGAGAGAAAAGGGAAAAAGCTAGGGTTTCTTGTCACTATTCACGTCATCCACCCCTTGGATCGTCTCAAAGTTAAGGGAATCGAACTCACACCGTCTCCTCTACGGTAATCACCAAACCGATCTTCGTTTTGTCAAGTTCTAAAATTAGGTTTTGGTTTAAAACTATTAGTTTAGGGTTGTATTGAGGTTGGGGGAGTGTTGGAGACGTTTTGGAGATGTTTGGAGGTGAAGGGGGACGTTTTCCGGTGACCGGGAGCTCGGGGGGAGCTCCGGCCACCATAGGGGGGTGGCCGGCCGACCATGGGGTGGCTGGCCGGAGCTAGGGACGGCCACCACCATGGTGGGCCGGGCCCACTTGAACCCTAGCCACCCACGACCAAGTTGGGCCGGGTGGGGCCCACGTGCTCGGGTGCTCGGGTTTAGTGTTCGGGTGGTTTAGAACGTTCCCCGGGTCATTAATCCACAACCGGATCGAATTTTGGAATTAAAATGCGAAAGTTGTAATTGACGGGTTTAGAAACTTTAAACGCAAATTAAATGACTCGGAAGTCGAAGTTCGATTCCGTCGAGTGCCTAGGAACCTTTGAATTATTCTAAGACCGTAGAAAAGAAAACGGGAATTTTCGGAGCCCCAGGAGGGCGTTTCCAAAACCCGGGCAGATACGCCATGTCGGGCGAATCGGGCTTTTCCGGGTCCATTATCTACAATGTCGATAAATTGGGAAGTTTGGGAGTGATCGACATTGTCGGGGTTACATTTGGGCGTCAAGTTTATTGAATTTCAGTTTATTCCTGCGAGTTTAAAAGTGCCTTAAATTGTGTTATTATTAGATCGTGCTGCAGACCGAGGGAAGGGAAAGCTAGGCGAGTGACTGAGATCACGTCGGGGCTTATTTGTGCGCTTTTGGGAGAATTCATACGAGGTAGGGAAAAGTAGCCGGATCTCGGCCCTGACTAGGGAAAGTTAACAGTAGAATTGCATATGACACCGGGGTGTCGTGGGTTAAGTAGGTTTATCGAATATTAGAAAGGCATGATACGGGAATGTAGCGAACCTTAGCAATGCATGTGACACTTAGTAGTGTCGTAGGAGCAGTGAACTTATCGATATTAGAATTACTAGAGACATATGACCATGCTCGGAGGTTGATTGTTTAGTTGTGTTTTGGGTGGCCATGAGAGCCCGTACTTTACTGTTGAGTCTTGGGTGGCCATGAAAGCCCGTACTTTACTGTTGTGTCTTGGGTGGCCATGAGAGCCCGTTCTTTACTGTTGTGTCTTGGGTGGCCATGAGAGCCCGTACTTTACTGTTGTGTCTTGGGTGGCCATGAGTGCCCGTGGGGTTGTTGAGCCCGTGAGTTACAGTTGGTGTCTTGGTGGCCATGAGTGCCTGTGGAGTGTTGAACCGGTCTTGTTGCTGTTTATTGAACTTTGCGTGTGATTGTGATTGTGGTTACCTGAGGTTGGAGACCCGAATTTGTGTCGGGGAAGTTGCGTGAGGTGTGGCTAATCACCTGACTGGGATCGGGGGTAGGGGAGAGGTTGTGGACTAGCCTCCCGACTGGGATCGGGAGAAGGTACGCGCAGGTGTGGCTGGTCACCCGACTGAGATCGGGGGTAGGGGAGAGGTTGTGGGCCAGCCTTCCGACTGGGATCGGGAGAAGTAGCGCAACAGGTCGACCGCCTGACCTGACTGGGATCGGTAAAGGGCGAGAGACAGAGATGGGTTACTGAGCAACTGGCGTGCGATCCTTTGTGATCTTGTTTGGTGTGCGATCCTTTGTGATCTTGGGTGTTGCGAGGTTGTCTGTCGTGTCTTTGGAGGAGGTCGTCAATCGTTGTGTCAGGTCTACATTACGTGTCCGAGTGTTGAGTCTGTTGAGGAAAGTAACGGGTTGTGTGTCAGTTGAGTTATCTGAGTTGGGGATAGTGATTCCCGGGGGTTGGGTCGTTGTTGGTGTTACTGGCATTGTCTGCTAAGTATGCCGTAGTCAGTCTGTTATCTGTGGTGGTGAGCGAACGCTCACCCCTAGCTGCTTTTCCTACAGGTACAGGTCGCAGATTGGACTAGGTGATCTTCCGAAGCTTGAAGAGCTAGGAGCGGGAGTCCGGGTCTATTTTTGAGTCTAGCGACGTACACCATGCTTTTGTTCACTTGTTGGGACGTACTTTGAGTTGTAAATATTATTTTTGATGAACAAATGAGAATTTTAAAGTGATTTATGCAAAAAGTTTCAAAATGTTTTATTGTTTTAAATGTTCGCGCCCTGAGTTCGGTTTACTGAATTTGGGGCGTGACACTTCATCTCTATCATTTGGATGATACTTAAATATTTGCTTTCTTTTTGTAGGATCAGATTCTAAAAGTTCTCTATTCAGGAGCTAACTTTCCAAAACTACCACAAGGACACTGAATCATGCAAAAGGGGATTAAGTTCAACCATGATCTTACTCTCTACTAAATAAATTTACACACTGACAATTGGGTATGTAAGCCAAATCCAACTTAGATCATATATGCCAAATCTTTCCACCAGTGTTTCTTTTTTCCTCCTTAAATGGGATCATTTATTGTGTGAAGACAGTGATGATGAGAAGAAATTCTAGGTTTAAATTTCAAATCTCAACAATCAATAAAATCGAATGACAATCAGGACCTTACCTTGATTTGCTGCCGGAAATTAGAAAGTTTGATGCCAGCAAAGAGAAAAAAAATTGAAGAACGGCTCAAGAGTCACGCAAGAAGAAAGGGCAATGGAGTTCGCGTGTTTTTGTACTGCGTTCTACACTTCTGCTGCTTAACCAGAATTTGGAAATGAGGAAAAAATCGAGTGTTAAGGTTGCTGACATAATCGCGTGTTTGTGAGCCCAAAACCCAAAAGGAAAAGTAATATTAGGGTGGTTCCAATTAGGAATTGAACACTAAACCACTTGTACATATTGCTAAGCCTTCAACCGTTGAACTAGGTTCTCAGATGTTTAGGAGGTTCGAACACCCTTGATATCACCTGGTTCCGCCCCTGCAAATACTACTTTAATAAATAAAAAATAGTTGACAGTTTCTAACTGAAATTGAAGTACGGACAAAAAGAAGGATTAAAATTGGCGCAGTGGAAGATTACAAATTATGATTGCAAAATATACCCATAAAGGTGTGGGACAAGTTTGAAGTATTTTTGGAAACCAATAAAGGAGAATCCTTGTTTGACACATGATATACAAGTATTAGGACGACCAATTAAACGCTTATACGAGTATGAGTCGTAGTACGATTAGAGGGCGATAACTGTAATTTCAGTGCAATTTAAGTCTCTATCAAAATTTATGAACAATAAGGCAAAAATTATGGCAAAACTAAAACTCAATTTCCATTAATAACGGAGAGGTCCGGTCTTGGTATGGTGGGTGGGTGGTGTGAAATTGAAGCCTCTTCTCTTCCTCAATCGCGTCTCGTCTCTGCAAATCTTCTCCTCATGGAGCTGTAAGGTATTTTTGTTCCGTTGATAATATCCATGGATGCGTTCTGCTTCGTTTCAACGTATGTCAGTGAATTGAACCCAGGAAAGCCCATTTTTGGCTGTTTATGGTGACGATGATGCAGTTTTGATTCTTTGATTTTTCTATATACACGCATGTATGTATATGTGTGCTTCTTCTTCTAGACTACAATTTCCCGCGAGATCGATATCGGAAACGTCCAGATCCTGCTCGTTTCTGGTTTCGCATGCCTTCGATTTGCGGATAGGTGATTTGCTATCGGCGACTTTGAGGTGCATTGGTTCTGGATCTTGCGGTTTTTATTTGTTACTGTCGTTGGCTCGTAGCTCGAGGATATCGGGTTGGAAGAGGTGCAGTTTTGGGGTGTGATCGCGGGAGGTGAGGTTTGGTCAATGGCTTCGAATCCTCCATTGCAGGTGGAGGATAGCACGGATGAAGATTTCTTCGATAAATTGGTCGCCGACAGTTTTGGGCCGGGCGGATTCGATTCTGATGATGCCAAGGCCTTTGCGAATCTGAGCTTCGATGATTCAGGTGGTGAAGGTGTGTTTGAGGCGAAAACTGAGGATAAGAATGTGGATGTCAGTGCAGAGTCCTCGGTTACACATGAGGTGGAGGGTAATAAATCATTGGCGGCTTCAAATTTTATTGGCGTGGATAGTGTTGTGGCTCAACAATCAAATAGTGACTGGATTGGATCAGATGTTGCAGTTGCTTCTACAGTGAGCAAGGGCGTTGGATCAGAGGCTGTGATGGATTCTACACTGAGCAAGGGCATTGGATCAGAAGTTACAATAGATTCTACAGTGAGCAAGGGCATTGAGTCAAATGTTGCGATGGGTTCTACTGTGAGCAAGAGTATTGGACCTGGGGATTCAGGGGTTAAGGAGGTGGGGTGGGGTTCATTTTATGCAGATTCAGTACAAAATGGGGGTACTGCTTTGGAGCCACACTCAGAATTCTTCACTGATTTCGGGGATGGTTCTGGTTATTTCCCTGGCAAAGTGGAGGAAAAGTTTAATGATGAAGCGAAAGGTGTACCTGCTACTGAAGAGCAAACAAGTGATGGTTTGGATAATTCACTTAATCATGTGAATTATCAAGGTGGTCAAGCATACGTATCATCTATGGAACCGAGTGCCGATGGTCTGGATATGAATAGCAGCCAGTATTGGGAAAATCTCTATCCTGGTTGGAAGTATGATTCAAGTACTGGACAATGGTATCAGGTGGATGGCTATTATGCCACAGAAGCAAATGCCCAAGAGAGCCTTGGTACCAACTCAGTTAATGATTGGAACACTGTTTCTTATGGGAATACTGATGTATCGTATCTGCAAACTGCTCAGTCTATTGCAGGAACTGTGACTGAGCATAGCACAAGCGAGCCAGTATCTAACTGGAATCAGGTTTCCCAAGTGAATGGTGGTTATCCCGAACACATGGTTTTCGACCCACAATATCCTGGTTGGTATTTTGACACAATTGCCCAAGAATGGCGATTGCTAGAGGATGGGAATACTTCCCTCCAATCTACAGTTCAAGCCCATGGGCAACAAAGTCAAAATGGATTTGCTTCATTTGATAATTATTCCCAAAATAATAACTATAAAGGATATGGGCAGGCTGATAATCATGTAACACAAGGCCTTGGTAGCCAGGGAGAAACTGGTAGCTGGTCCCAGTCTTACACTAATTACAGTCAGCAAAGTGTAGGTTTGTGGCAACCTGAGCCTGTTTCTTCTTATAAGGAGTCTGTTTCGAATATCGGAGGCACTCAACAATTGGAAAATCCGTATGGTTCACAGGTTTCCATGAACAATCATGGTTATCAAAATACATCTGCAAGTTTTATTGGAGAAGTTCCATTGCTTGATAATAACAATAGTCACCACCAGGCTAATGGAACAGCTGAGTTGCGTAGTTTTGCCCCTGCTGGTAACTTCAACCAGCATCTAAATCAGGCAAGTGCGGGGCAGAATCTACAAATGCATTTTGCAAATGATTATTATGAAAGTTCAAAATCTGTGAATGACTACCATGGAAGTCAGGAACAAGTAAACTTTCTTCAGCAACCCTTTCAGAATGGTAATCAGTTTTCTCATGACACTGGAAGATCATCTGCTGGACGTCCTCCCCATGCCCTTGTCACTTTTGGGTTTGGTGGAAAACTTGTAGTAATGAGAGATAGTTCTCTCAAGAGCTCCTTGTATGGTAGCCAGGTTAGACCTCAATATCTTCTCTCTACAGTTTTCTTTATAGCATATTTGGTCTTGAGATATGAAACTAAGGGATGTAATTCAAAAAAGCTGAAGTTGTTTTTTCAACTGCCGGAAGAGAATAAATATTTCCAGTCAGAACCTATTGGTTGCTTGTCTTGATTCAGGAATGTTTTTGTTTCTTCTAGTCCAATAGTTTATCACTTGCCTTTTTCTCAATACCCACAGTTAAACACTATTTTATAGCATTGCTCTGTTATAAGGGCTAATCATATATTTCTATTTGGTATGAAGGATCCAGCAGGAGGCTCTATTTCTGTTCTCAACTTGATGGAAGTTGTTATGGCAAATGCTAATGGTTCTAGCCTTGGGATTAGTAGTTGTGATTATTTTCTGGCGTTGTGCCAACAATCTTTTCCAGGTCCGTTGGCTGGTGGGAATGTTGGAAATAAAGAATTAAATAAATGGCTTGATGAGAGGATAGCAAGCTGTGAGGCTGCCAATATGGATTATAGGAAAAGCGAAAGTCTGAAGTTGCTTCTCTATTTGCTTAAAATAGCTTGTCAGCATTATGGAAAACTTCGCTCTCCTTTTGGAACTGATAGCACAACGAAAGTAAGTTACATTCTCTGGAGTTCATTTTCATTCATTTGCTTGTTTGCTTAATTTTATCATCCGCCATGCCATAATCAGGCAGTATCACAGTAACAGTAAGTGTGGTTGTTGGCAAATCACACTTGTACTTCAATTGTAATGTATCTTAAGCAACTGCTTTCTACTTAGCTGTCATATCAGACCCTGTTAATTATCATATAATAATTAACTGACCTTGTCATATCAGACCCTGTTAATTATCATATAGAACATGTGATGTGATGTTGTTATGGTAAATCGTGTGTTATGCAAGGCCTTTCTAGTTTTTATTATTTTGTACCACTGTATTATATACCGTGGTACGATTACTTCTAACACCTTTTCTGATTGACTTCTTATTATGACTCTTAAAGACTTATCAGATGTATCCTATATCACTTCATGACATAATTCTATGTAAGTCTCATGGCAATACTTTTTTATGACATATGCGTTCTCTTTACATGACCCCACCATTCTTTTGGTTTATTATGTCTGAAATATTGAGTTTGGAATACACTTGGGAATTGCTTTAGGAAAGTGAAGATATAATTGATCCATAGATATGGGTGTTAAGTAGTTGTTTTTCTCTGTGAGTTGTATTCTTAACATCCATCTAGAGTTTTTATTAAAGGAACTTATTCCTTTGTTTTATTATTCTTAATAGGAAGATGATCTTCCAGAATCAGCAGTAGCCAAGCTTTTTGCATCTGCCAAGAGGAATGGTGCACAGTTCAGTGAATATGGCACTCTTAGCCAGTGCTTGCAGAATTTGCCTTCTGAGGGACAAATTCGGGTAGGCCTTGTATTACTAAGCATGCTTCCATTACCTCTACAGTTCCTTTATATCCATTTCTTATTCATATCAGTGTATGCTTTAGGCAACTGCTTCCCAGGTACAGAATCTTCTGGTTTCTGGTAGAAAAATTGAAGCTTTATACTGTGCAAAAGAAGGTCAGCTGTGGGGACCCGCACTTGTTCTTGCATCGCAGCTAGGTGATCAGGTTTGTTCCTCTTTCTTCTCTGTTGTAAGTCACTGGTCCAGGTGGTTCGTTGCACAAGGAAGAATGCAAATTTATCCAAGACTTACCTTTTTTTCTTCTCATTCTGTTGTGGGGAAGTGATGTTGGCGTTTTATCAATGCAGTTCTATGTTGATACTGTGAAGCAAATGGCTCTTCAGCAACTAGTAGCAGGATCACCCATGCGTACGCTTTGCCTGCTAATTGCTGGAAAACCAGCAGATGTGTTTTCTACAGATGTCACAAGTGGTAGCAGTCTTCCTGCTACCATAAATATGTCTCAGCAACCTGCACAGGTGACATACTTATGTAGAAGCGACTGAATTAGGTTTCATCACTACAATATTATTCTTAATGCTTGCTATTTCAAGCTAATAGCCTGGGACATAAACACGGGTAAAATACAAATTTGAATAGAGAATGTGTTCTTTTTTCCTGGATGCTTAAGATGTTTATGTTTCAGTATGGCTGTATGAGTTAGTATTCTGTCTGGACTAAGGATCATTATGTTCTAGCTGTTTAGTAGGATCCTGTTATTTTGCCTTACAAAGTTCATTCCTCCTTTTGATATTAATGACAGTTCGGGGCAAATGGCATGCTTGACGATTGGGAAGAGAATTTGGCTGTAATAACTGCAAACAGAACAAAAGATGACGAACTTGTAATTATTCACCTTGGAGATTGCTTATGGAGGGAAAGAAGTGAGGTAAGTCATCTTTGTGACTATTTTCTATGCCTTTTCAGTAGAGTACGCCCTAATCTTATTCCATTTGTGATTTAGATTCTTGCTGCCCACATCTGTTATTTGATTGCGGAAGCAAACTTCGAGTCATATTCAGATAGCGCAAGGCTCTGTCTTATTGGAGCAGATCACTGGAAGTTACCCCGAACCTATGCTAGTCCAGTGGCTATTCAGGTGCCCTTTACTCCCAACTAGCTTTAGTGCTGCAAATAGATGAACTCGAACATATTAATGCATGCTCTGCAGTTTTTTGTGTAGGATGCAAATTAGTAATATTCAGATCACTTGTACTTAATTTATGTTTCAGATTGATTTGCTATTTAATTGAATTGTTTTTTTATCTAGCCATTGTTTTTAGCTTTTCTAGGAAAATATAATCAAACTCTAATCCCTGGATATTACTTATCATGATGAAAGTCTAAGCATTATGATTTTCTCATTCAGCATATGAAATGTTAATGATGTGAGGCTTTAAAGATTGACTAATTGATGTCATGTATACTTAAACAGAGGACTGAGTTGCATGAATATTCGAAGGTGCTCGGAAACTCCCAGTTTGTCTTGCTACCATTTCAGCCATACAAACTTGTATATGCATATATGTTGGCTGAAGTGGGAAAAGTTTCAGATTCGTTGAAGTAAGCACATGAAACCTTCTTTCTATTTATTTTTTCGATCATTGTTTTCTTGGGTTCCTTAAATAGTATATATTGTACCAGGTACTGTCAAGCAGTCCTAAAATCTCTGAAAACTGGCCGGGTCCCTGAAGTGGAAACATGGAAACAATTGGCACTGTCCTTGGAAGAGAGAATTAGAACCCATCAACAGGTACTCCTCCCTTCTCCCATGTTATATCTTCCTTGAGCTTAGAAATCGTACCAGTTAACTAAGTGATGAAAAAAATTGTATACAGGGTGGTTATTCAGTGAATTTGGCTCCAGCAAAACTAGTTGGTAAATTGCTGAACTTTTTTGATAGTACAGCACATCGTGTTGTTGGCGGTATACCCCCGCCCAACCCATCAATAACTCAAGGAAGCAGCCAAAGTAATGAACAACATCATCAACCAATTGCCCCAAGAGTATCAACTAGTCAATCAACAATGGCCATGTCCTCATTAGTTCCTTCTTCATCAATGGAGCCCATAAGTGACAAGGGGGATGATGGCAATAGAATGATGGTGCGTAATAGAAGTGCTTCTGAGCCAAACATTGGTACAACTCCAAAACAGGGTGGTACAGCTCCAAAACAGAGTGGCACAACTCCTAAACAGGGTAGTACACCTCCAAAACAGGTACGCAGAATTCTCCAAATAATATAATCATATATCTAGGTTTTGTTGTGAAATATGAGGTTTGCTGACTTAAGGTCATATCAGGTCGATACACCAACAGATGTAGCTTCAACGAATGCACAAGATAAATCTTCAGGTGGTGGATCTCGATTCTCCCGCTTTGGATTTGGGGCACAATTTTTGCAGAAGACTATGGGTTTTGTCTTACGGTCCCGCTCAGACAAACAGGTAGTTTTAATATTACTTAGATATTTTTCTCCACAACGTTATTACTCAGGATCTCTTTGTAGGATCATATTTTCCTCATATGTTCCTTTTTGGTGAAGGCGAAATTGGGTGAAAAGAACAAATTTTATTATGATGAAAAGCTAAAGAGATGGGTGGAGGAAGGTGTTGATCCCCCAGCTGAAGAAGCAGCTGTGGCTCCACCTCCAACTACTGCAGCCTTCCAGAGTGGAAGGCCTGATTACAATTTGAAATCTGCAATAAGGAGCGACGGGCCTCCTCCTACTGGGGGCAGCACAAAGTTAAAAAACGCAGTTCATGCTTCAGGGATCCCACCTATCCCACCAAGTTCAAATCAATTTTCGGCCCGTGGGCGGGTCGGTGTTCGATCAAGGTAAAAAAGCCCCTCATCTTCGCAAACCATGTTGTCAAGTCGTTCTTTAGATAGCATTTTTTCTCTCTGTTATGCTTGCAGCCAAATGAAAGGTGTGAATTGCATACGATATATGTAGGTCACCTGTTTGGGAGCAGGCGTGGGGTTAATCCCTGGTTAACTTGGGCTAGAATTATATTTGGATATACTGTTTCATTGCTGATAAAAAAAAGATGTGATAAATGTATAGGGCTTTTGGCAGGTACGTTGACACCTTTAACCAAAGTGGTGGAAGTGCGGGAAACTTGTTCCATTCTCCTTCCGTCCCATCTAACAAACCAGCAGTTTCTTCTAAACCGAACTTTTTCATTCCTGCCCAAGTGTCATCAACTGAAACAACTGTAGAAGCCGTTCCTGCTCCATCAGCATCTAGTGAGCATACCAAAGCAGGTATGGATGCCGAGGACAGCCATGAAAATCCTTCAACATCATTCCAGTCTCCAGCACCAACATTGCTCCAGTCTCAACCTCCGACACCCTCAGCTTCTTTGCAGAGGTACCCAAGCATGGACAACATACCGGGCAATAGGGCGATGGGGAATGGGAGCAGCACCCGCTCATCTCAATCAAGACGAACAGCATCGTGGAGTGGTGGTAGCGGAAGCTTCAGTGATGCATATAGCTCCCCATCATCCTCCATACCAAGGGACCCTTCTTTGATGCGAATGTCTACGAATGGTGGTGATGAGCTTCATGAAGTGGAACTTTGAGGCAGAGTAATGAAGATGTAAATATCAATCAAGTTTTGTTACGTTCCGTCAATATATAGAGTCTGGACATTTCATCAGACCTACATCTCTGAGTAATCGAAGAAACAACAGATGTTTCTTGTTAGTTGCCAACCTCAGTTTCCTCTATGATTAGTTGCAGGTGGCACAATGATGTTTACTTGATGTATGGTCGTCAATTCTTTTTTGAATGTAAACAGGGCTGCTACTGTGCGATGCTCTAAGAGCTGGTGCCGTAGCAACTACTTAACTCCATTTGTTCATTCATTGAAGTGATTCCTCAGGTTAGGTAGGACCAAAGAGAAGCCCAATGCAAAAAAAGATAATGCATTGAATTGATAACAGTAGGTTGTTTTACTTGTTCGTTGTTTTTTGTTATCCTTTTTGCAATTGAATTATGTAATGTAAGTTAAGTTTCATTTTATAAGGTTATTTAAAGCAGATTTTTATCCTTTTCCATGTTTGGAAATCAAACTATCTGTTTTGCTCAGTTTTAACCGGTCGTGAATTCAATTATATGGTGCTGATCATGAAAATTATATCTTTTAAATATCTAAACTGAATAAATATTTTGCATAATAAGGTTAGGGAACATCGTTGTGGGTCTGTTGTCGAAATGAAATGGCCTTGGTTTTTTTTTTTTTTTGAAATAGCCCTAACTATAAAACAAAGCCTTATTCCGAACCTACACCGAGGTATTGACGGTGATCCTCAAATAGCACATAACAGAATATGATACGATGGGATAGAGTACGATAGAAACTAAGACATAGGAAACGGTTATCTACTAACGAATTTCGAATATATTTGTTTTTTGAGGTAAAATGTATTGTACTTTTTTTTAACATAAAGATTCATTAATAGTTAATAAACCTTACAAACCGAACCACATACATTGAACAACAGAAGCGTTGCATCTACTAGTCGTTCTCGCAAACCTGAGAAACGACTAATGAGATGAATAGCTCTCGTAACGGGCGACACATCGCCTAGATAACCAACAACTACCAAGTCAGGTTTTTTTATCGACACTCCCGAGAGACCCGTCGAAAGAAAAACCCGACTGGACACACCACCCGAGGCAGCAGCCACACCTACCGGAGATTCGAGCTTCCAATAGGGGGAACAAAAACCATACAACATAAATAAAACAAAAAACAAAAACAACGACGAGCGTAAACTACTCGCAATTGTCTTATGAAGTAAAGGGCGACGCCGGTGGGTATAGATCTGATCCACTAGGGGCTGGTGTACTGATCTGGTCGGATAAACACGATATACAGGAGCACGACTGAACGGCTCGGACTGCGGTGTTCCGACGGAAGTTGGGTGCAGATCTGACTGTATGGCACGATGAGGGGCATGGTAGAGAGGCTCAGCCGGAGGAGTTGTCGTCATCGAAAGATAAGGCCCGAGGGAGGAGCGGACAACCGACCGTCGCCGTCGTCGGGGACAAAAGGTCGGGGAATGGGCCTGGGCAGGAGAACGTGGGGTTGAAAAAAGGGGGGGCTGGTATGGCCGGAGACTTGTCGGAGCGAGGCAGAGAAGGGCTGAAATTGGTAGAAGAGGGCGGTGGTTAACAGGTAAGGTTGGAGGAGTTCGGGGAAGGGGTGAGTCTGGTCGGGAGGCGGTGGATCTGTCGAAGAAAACGGGTACGTCCGGTGAGGCAACAGTTAGGTCAATAGGAGGCGAGATGAGGTCGAAGGAGATGATGGGAGTCACCGGCTGAGCCCAGCCGGTAGATTCAACTGGTCGAAGGGCAGATTTTCCTGACACGCCAACGAGGAAACCTGCAGACGGTGGAAAGGGGCTGGGTACAGGTAGAGGAAGGCGAGCAAACACGAGGTTGAACGGGTGGAGGGTGTGTGACGACGACAAGGCCCGACCGCCGACGGAGTAGAGCAGGTAGAGGGGCACGGACGAAGGTTCGTGACTGGCAACACGCGGAGTTCATGGGAGCATGGAGCGGCTTGGGTGAAAAGAGAGAGACGTAGAGCCCCACCGGCAGCCACTATAGCCGGAGCCACAGTGGCCGCCGGCAAAGACGACGGAGAAAACTACTAAGTGCAAAAGTAGGGTTTCTATTGGAGAGAGAAAGGCCTCTGTCCATGTACGTGGGTTGAAAATTTTACTGTACTACTGTAGCATGTCACCGTTCAAAACATCAATCAATACATTGGGGATTGCTGTAACTTGTGAGTCCATTACATCCCAATCATTCACATTCTTGCTAAAATAATATATTTGTTGAATCAACTAATTCGACAATCAATCAAATTCATAATGATTATAACTATACACATAAGTGTCACTGCGGTGTGTATTTGTAAGACACGATCAACTGTGTATTTTTGAACAAGGCTGATAATCAGCATAGGCTGATAATCTCTCTTAAAACTTCTCTCTAGAAACCTCTCGACGCTCACTTCTAAACCTAGCCTTCCTGCTTCTTCTTCGGCGGTGGCCACCGTGGCTTCGGCCATAGGAGCCACCGTCGATCTCTTTCTATTTTGCCTGCTTCTCTCTTCTTCCCTTCGCCACCTGCTTTTCTCCTCCCCTTGTTTCGTTTCTCGTCGTTTTGCTCTTCGGGAATCCTTTAGATCTACTCCTTCTGGACTTAGATCGTCCCTCTCATGAAGCTCCGGTGAACTCTGGTTCATGGGCTACCGTGGGGAGTTGCTCGAGGAGCCCCAACATCGTTTCTGTGCCGGCTGGGTCAGATCTGGTCCCTCCGACTCAGATCTGGCCACCTCTTGCCTCTGGTGGTGTTGGCCTCAGATTGGTTCTCCACGGTGTCCTCGGGAGTGGAGTGGGAGTCGGTCTATGTTTGCGGTGAGGAGAGGTGTGGAGGAGTGCCAGATCTGGCGACTCTCTCCCTTCCTACCGACGCGTGGACTCGTCGTCAGTTTGCGACCAGTTTCGGGTCATGATTTCCAGCAGCTCGTTTGATATTTGCTTCCCCTGGTGCGCCCCGACACAGTTCCGAGGTGGGACATCTCTTCATCCTTCAGGGATGATGGTAGCGGCTCTGCTTCGTGGGTCGTAGTCCGGGCTTCAGTGGCTGGATCTCTCCCTCCTCCAAGCCGCTCACTTGGGCAGCCATGGGTTTTGACTTCGGCGGTTCATCTCTTCAGTTTTCTCGGTCCTGGCCGCTGATGAGTTCGAGGGCTCCTCCTCCGTCATTCAGGTAACTCTCCCTCTCTCTCTGTCTCGTGTTGACTCGTTTTCTTCCCCTCCTTAACCACAGGTGGTGGTTGAGGCCTCACGGCTTGGTGTTGGCCGTCGTGAGGAGTTTGACGGTGAGCCTAGTTTGAAGAAACAGTCGATCTCGAGCAAGGGATTGAAGGAGCTCTGATAGCTCGGGGGTTGGGGGTGGGTACTTTGCTGGCTTCGTTCTCTGGCAGTGGGGGTTTTGCGAGATTGGGTTTGTGGAGGTTGGTTGCTGGTGGTGTTTTCTTTTTGTCTTTTTTTAAGTTAGTGTTGTTGTTTTTTAAGTTTCTGTTGTCCCTGTTTGGGCTTTTGTTGTTCTTCAAGGTAGCTTTTCTGGGTTTGTTTAGACCTTCTACTGCTTGTTTTCTTCATGTTTCTGAATCTGGGTTTTAAGACCTGTACACCCATTGTTGGGTTAGTTTGGTTATGAGGTACCGGTGAGGTATACTCTGGTTGTAATGGAGGGTTTAATCCCTTGGGTTCGTTTTCGTTTTGAAAACTTTCTCTATCAATAATACATTTGCTGATAAAAAAAAACTATGTATTTTTTAGAGCCTCTCTCTCTAACCCCCTCTCTCTCTAAAATCGTTCCTCACCAAACCCTAGCCCCGTTCCCGTTTCTGCCGCCGATGACCACTCAGGTCGTCTCTTTCGATTTAGATGTCGTCGGCGGCAGGTTCCTTCGCCCCTCCCTTCTTCCCCTTTCCCTACCCTCCTTCACCCACATCTCCCTCTTCTAATCTCGTTTTCTCAGATTCACTCGCGAAGGTCACTGTTTCCCTTCGTTTCTAGCCTTTCCCCTCTCCGGCCGGCGCGGTGCTTCGTAGATCTGTGAGTGGGAGACTTTTCTCCACCGATTCCGGTGGAGATGGTCGCGACCCTCGAGCCCTGTTTTCGGTCAACCTCCTTTTCTGCCATGCACGCCTCCTTTACATCTTTGGAAGAGTTTGTTTCACTGCTGATGCTGCTTCGACTACACCATTGTGGGAAGGGTTTCCTCTCTTGGATTCGTTGCGGCTGGAGCTTCGTTGGGGCCTTTGGTGGTGGGTAAGTGTCGAAATTCCCATCCCCACGACTTCTACTGGGACGGGAGTGCTCATTATTTTGGTATGATTTCTCTCCTCCACTCCTCCCTATTATCTCTCCTTTAGCCTCTATACTTCACCTCCTATTAGTCCTCTGATTCTCACTTCCATTTTTGGGCGGGACCTCACAGTTGGGGTTGGCCACCGTGAGGGGTTTTAAGCCTTCGGCTTTGGTTGAGGAATTTCTAGGTTGTGTTGTGTGGGGATTAAGGGGTTGATCTGTGGTTTGGGGTGTAGTCGTCCTGCCCCCCTTTTTTCGGTTGTAACCGGTGTTGGCCGGTTGGGAGGTACCGTTTCGGTACCTTTGGGTAGTGGTTGTTGGCTGGGGTTGGAGATTTTACATGTGGTGTGCTGAAGTTGTGGTGCTGTGGTTTGGCTTGGTGGTTGGTGCTGGGGGTGGGATCTGATCTTGGTCCTAATTGCTATTATTGGTTGTTACTTGAGTTCCTGACCTCCTCTTGTTGCTGCTCGGGCCGGTTTTGGACCTTCACTTCTCTCTCTGTTTTTGTTTTGGACCGGTTGGGTTCAGTTTTCTCCAGCGGTGGTGCTCAGAGAGTGGTGCTTCATTTCCGAGAAGTTGAAGGTCGGACGTCCGTCACTCGGTCTTTGGTGGGCGTGGGGCTCGAGACGTTTCTTGTGTTAGCAATTAGGTCTTTTTTCTTCTGTGTTGGTATGTTATGTTTGAGCCTAGCCCTCTTGGGCCTCGTTGCCCTTTTGTAGTGTTTTGGTTGGGCTTGGCCCCTGATTGTTAGGTTGTGTTGGCCTGTTTATTGTTGTTGATTTTCTTGTTTGCTTCAATTAGAAAATCTGGGTATAGGTTGTTGTTAGACCCTTGATGTTGTTTTGTTTGAGATTCCGATGGGATGCTCTGTTGGTTGTAATCGTTATGAGGGCTTTGCTCTTGACCTTCGATTTTCACTTTGAAATCGTTGGTTTTTATATAAAAAAAAATTGCTGATCAAAAAAAAAAAGTGTGACTCCTGTAGTTCAAAGATCAAACTTATCATGTTGGGGTTCAATAAACTAATCTGTACATAGAAGTCTTGATCCATTCGCATATCATACTCAAATTGATGAAAGTTATGGCATGCACGACTCAACATTTTGTAATGAATCGCACAGGGGTTTTAATGTGCTCCGTACTAAATAGCAGTAAATATGCAAATATCTAAAAAATAATTTTTACATCAGGTGTTTGCCTTCAAGCAATAGGAGGCAGCAAACTTAGAGCTGCCTATACACAAAGAATGCAATGGAAATTTTTGAATGGAACAAAAAAAAAGGAAGCGGGTTGGGGGCATGAACTTAACAGTAACTTCAGAACAATGTTAACAATGTGCCCATTAAAATTCAGCCGAACCAGGTGTGCGAGGAAAAGGTATAACGTCTCTTATATTATCTACTCCAGTAGCAAACTGCACAAGTCTTTCAAACCCCAAGCCAAATCCCGCATGAGGAACTGGAAAACAAGAAGGAAAAAAAGAGGTGACACAACAATCGTAAACCAAATAATTCAATTGCTTGAGCAATATATGTAACAAAAATATCAGTCCACAAGTCAGTAGGTTTGTCAATTAAAACATAATATGAAGATTGATGACGAGTCTTTTTCTGTAAGAAGATATGCGACATATAGAAGGAAAAACATTTCACAAGGTGGCTACTACCTTGGTTCTTTGATGATTTGTTGAATACTGTCCTAAACTGAGAGTCATACTTTCCTCATTTAGATGTCCCAAAATGGGTGTCAACTTAATTTGGAAGTTAATTATGTATGAAATATCAACTAGAAGTCTTCAAGGTTCTTCTTTATTCCTTGTATGGACAAATTTAACCTAGGAGAAGTGTTTCTTACCTGAACCAAAACGACGCAGATCAAGATACCACCATAAGCTGTCCTTATTCAGTTTCATTTCATCAAGACGACCTTCCAGATATTCTAGCCGCTCTTCTCTTTGGCTTCCACCCATAAGCTCACCAACCTGAAAATATATCAGTGATTGGGTCAATAGAATGAACCAACACTTTCATACAAGAGCAACCTCTATTCTAATGCATATATGTATAACTGGTTCACTTGTGGGAGCAAAACTACAAGTTCTATCACCCTCCTAAGTTAGCAATTGCAAATCAAACTAAACATGACATTGCTCGTTCGCATGTAACATGCAGAAGACTAATTGCATGTTGTCATTGATTGGGAATATCAAAATGCTTGCTTGGTAGATCTGATCCATCTAACTAATGTTGTTCATTGAGACTTTGAAGTGAGTTTACTCTTCATCATAATACTTAGGCCTTCAGTCACAACTTTCAAAACAGTCTAAATTGACATCTATAATGGAAATTAAATGAGGGATCTTATAATTACCCGAGGAACCAACATATCCATGGCAGCAACAGTCTTCCCATCATCATTTTGCCGCATATAGAATGCCTTGATATCCTTGAAGTATACAATTTAAGACTTTAAAATATTAATTTACAAATGCAACTATAAACCCTAACATATTACTCCGTTCATCAAGTAAGAGAAAGGCGAAGGGGGTGCATACCTTTGGATAGTCCCTGATTATAACAGGACACCCACCAAATGCCTGTTCAGTTATGTATCGTTCATGCTCACTCTGTAAATCACATCCCCATTTCACCTATAAAATGCAAAAAAAACACTGCCATGAGCAAAACCTTTTTGCATTTATTACTTCACTCTAAGGCTAGGTTTGGCAACATGGAAATAGAGTTTGGAATTGGATTTCAACAGTATTGGTTGGTGGCTCCATTCTTCACAAGATCAAAAGAGAGGGCCACTAGTTCCAATATGGAAGCACAAAACAGAAATAATTGTTACTCCAGAACTATATTGTAGGATGAGAACAGAGGAGAAAATTTAATTTGTTATGATTAATGACAATTTCGTGCTAGCACAGCAAGCCATAGGTATTATCATGAACTTGCCACAATGGAACTGATCAAAATGGATTTGTAAGAGTTCTCGGAAAAGCTGTAGGTATCAAGATTAAATAACATACTGGAAATTCGAATTTCTTGTTTGTTTTTAGAAGCAGTTCTATCGCATCGGTATAGGTCAACTGCACAAAGTCCTTCTCAGCAACATCCTGTTGATTGGACACAGTATCAGGGCACATATATAAAATTACATTCTTGGAAAGAAACAAAAACTTTACGAAAGCCAAGCTCAGAAATTATACGTTCAATCGTTTGAGTATTCCTTTTTCAATCCAGGTATTAAAGAACTCCATGTCTTCCTTGCAATTTTCAAGGATATACCTCACCTTCCATATATAAAAAAAACATGTCACTCTCCGAAGTAGCAGTGATAGATTTGCCAAAATATACAGGTAAAACAGAGAATAGATATTAAAGTAACATACTACGTACTGGAGATAAGCACTTGCACAGGCCATGTCGTCATCCAGATCAGCAAATGCAAGTTCTGGCTCAATCATCTGAGGAAAATAGAATTAAGTTTAAAGATTCATTAAATGGAAGCAATTATACACCAAACAAAAACAATGTCCTATGCAAGAAGGCTTACCCAAAACTCAGCTAAGTGTCTAGAAGTGTTCGAATTTTCTGCACGAAATGTGGGGCCAAATGTATACACCTGGAAGAATTATATTAAAACCATTTTAGAATGATTACATTAAACTACAGCCAAGTAATAAGGACAAACTCGAGCACAAAATGTATACATCAGAAAGAGCAGTAGCATATGCTTCACCATTAAGTTGGCCCGAGACAGTCAAGAATGCTGGCTTCCCAAAAAAATCCTGAAATAAAAAAAGATGAAAATATTGTGAATGTCAATAAATAATCCCCCTTTGGATTGTTACTTGGAAAAATGACTGCATGTGATCCATGTTTACAGTTCAGCATAAGACACAAAGAAAACCCTGCACCTCAAAATTAAATGTTTCTAACCCAACATGAAGGCAATATATTAAGGGAATAGCATCTTTTACATCATTTTCAAAGATCAGTTGCACAAATTAGTTTTTCTTTTGGCTTTGGATATCTAATGAACTCGGCATTTTAAAGCCAGTTTGTAGTAGTTGATAATAAATTAATAATACACTAGTGCATAACACAATCACGCAATATTAGACAAAATGTCAAAGATTTAGTAGAATGCCCGAAAAATTACAAGGCATTGCTTAAAGAAGCTCGATAAAAATGCATGTTCAAATGGTGTACTGATGTTTAAAACCACATTTTACCTGCATCTAAAACCAGTGGCCTATGTACATGAAGGTGATAAGTTATAAACTAAAAGCTATATAAGAGTTTATACCAGAGGCAGGTATGTTTTAATTTGCACAACCATTTAGTGGTCTTTACATAGAAGTTCAATTATGTAACCTTCTCGTGTCATGTTTGATTGAACTACTTCATGTATTAAAACTGGAAAGGGATGGAAAGGAGTAAATGTTACACAGTTATATGTACTTATGTGCAATGTGCTACCAAAGCACAAGAGTCAAGAGAAATAGTGAAGTTAACCATCTTACTCACTTGAGACCAATCAATTAAGCCATCCTTTCTTTTTGGAATGCCGTCCACCGGAGAGTCAGCAGCATCTTGGGAACTTGGTATCTGTTACTCGAACACAGATTTGTAAACCAAGAACAAAAGGTTAGCAAAAACTTATATGCAAAAAGAAAGTGCTGCAAGATCAAGATGCAGCGCCAATTACAGATGAGATCATATTATACCGCGTTCATTCACTGTGAAACTACATTTAAGGGACTATAAATACTGATTTAATAATCTTGTTAGGACACAGACACAAAGAATTAAATGGTAAATATGGAAAAATATATTGAGCATCCATACGTACCAAAGTAGTTACACAGAACTGTTCTCCCGCTCCTTCACAATCTGCAGTTGTAATAATGGGACTTGATACCCAAACAAACCCATTTTCTTGAAAAAACTTGTGCGTAGCATAGGCCAAAGTATTTCTCACTCTGGCAACCTAAACAGGGTCTCAAAACAAAAAGAAAGAAAAGGAAAAGAACAGTTGAACATTAGTTATTTGAAAAGAGAAGATAAACCAGATAAAAAAGTTATTCGTGTTAAGAGTTTAGTTTATTTCCAGTTTTAAGTATTTCCTATTCTAGTTAAGTTAGGTTTCCTTTGTTGTTTAGTATTAGTATTTCCTATTTTGCATAGAGTTAAACCCTATTTAAAGGGGTGTTCTCATTGTATTGAAACATCAAGAATATCAAGTATAATCAATATTCTCTTCGATCCTAGGTTAGATTTTCGTGGGTTATGGCTTTGCCCACTCGTTAATATATAATTTAGCGGGTGGGCAAGGCATTATTGTTCGGGATCTATACTGTTCATCCGAGACTGTTCACGCCGCTCACTGTTCATCGAGACACTGTTCATGCGATTACTGTTCATCGCGACACTGTTCACGGAAATACTGTTCGCCGGCCGACACTGTTCACAAACGGGAAATTCGGTCCTGACAGTTTTCTTTTGAATTCTTATGATTTTAGTGTTTTGGTGATTTTCTATTAAAAAAAAAAATCACATATATTTGCACCATCGTCGTGCTTACTTGAAGATGTTTCGCACCGTCGTTACACGACGTTGTTGCTCAAATTTGTTTGTTTCGCACCGTCGACGTAGTTGCTTGAAGTTCTTTCGCACCGTCCTTATGAGGCGTAGTTGCTTGAAAAGTTTTGCACCGTCTTTATGCGACGTAGTTGCTCGAAGTTGTTTCGCATCGTCGTTATGGGACGTCGTTGCTTGAAAATTTTTGCAGCGTCATGTGACATAGTTGCTTGAAGTTGTTTCACAGATGTTTTGCTCCCACGTGGTGGAATTGCTAGAAGCTGAATCGTGCGTCCGTAAAATCAGGGTATGAGCCAATGGCTCCAGATCGTCTTAGGCTTTAAAAAGCCGTTATTGGGTATCGTCCCGTTTGTCACCTCCACCCTGTGATCTCCGGTACATATGCAGATGTCCAGACCTGTTATGGCCCACGTGTAGAAGATCATACCTACACGTGAGGGGGAGTGTTGAAAAAAAAAATCTAGTCTTCGGCAACAACATCATAGTGGTGAAGCAACAACATGAAGAAATTTGAAACTTATTCTTCGTCCACGTGCAAGACTCGTTATCCGATTTGCACGTGAGGGGGAGTGTTAGAGTTTAGTTTATTTCCAGTTTTAAGTATTTCCTATTCTAGTTAAGTTAGGTTTCCTTTGTTGTTTAGTATTAGTATTTCCTATTTTGCATAGAGTTAAACCCTATATAAAGGGGTGCTCTCATTGTATTGAAACATCAAGAATATCAAATACCATCGATAATATTTCAGATTTTTACAATTCGCAAGGAGTAGAAAAGGAATCATTGACACTATAAAGAAGATCAAAGGCATCACACAATTCTGCATTCTGGAATATAAAGTAGCAAATAAGCAAACTAATTATGAACACACAGGCTGTGGTTCCAAGTAAAGTATTTAGTGCAAAAAAAAAAAACTAGCTTCAAGCCTTCAATTAGATAGATCATACCAGACAATGACAAACTATCTATGTATTTTTAATTTAAAACTCATCACCCTATTTTACTTTAAAAACAAATCCCAAAAAAACATCAAAACATGTAGAGAAGTTGGCATAATGTAGTAAATTGGAACCAAGATGTGCCCATGTAAAGTTACAGTAGGAAATTTTTATGATTACTCTTTCAAATTGAACAAAAAAAATCTCTTTGCAGGTTAGGGTAAATTGGTAAAATCAACTAATACAAACTATAAGGCAAGATATGGATCATACCGCACTAAATGTGTTCGTTCTAGGGCGGAGATGAGCTTGAGTTCTCAGAAACTCTGGGGAAGCCCTTTTCTTCTGAATGGGATATGAAGGATCACTCTTGCCGACCTATATGAGTAATGAACAAATTTATTCAGGATACTACTCATTTAGACCAAACTCATAGTGCATATAATACTTGGGCTGTACAAAAGAAAAGCACATTATATATTACTAGTAGTATAACCAGTGTTCTAAAAATCCCGACCAGGCCCCGCCTTGGCGCCATTCCCTTGTTGGCCGACCTGATTAGTCGCTGATTAATTCGATTAGTTCCCAATTAATCCCCATTTAGTCCCCGATTAATCCCCAAAAGGCTCTAGCCGCCCGACTAGCACCTAGCGATTTTTAGAAACTTGAGTATAACCAAAATTATATTCTCCTCCATATTATTTTTTCAGAAACAGAGAAATTATAAATGCTCCTCCCTGTATTTTGAAAATGAAGCTTCACATTCACATTTAGTATTTTCATCATGTCATCAAGTAAACTATGAACTTTATATTGAGGGCTGAGTGGGAATGTTCTTCATCACATAGATGCACAAAAAAGTTCATTGGAATTGATTGGTGCATTGGGATGAAAAGAATGAGGCAAGAAATAATGAATATGCTATTTTACAACTAAGCTAAGCAGTCACTTCATGCTGACATCCAGCATTAAAAATATAACTCCTCACTTATTTTTTTGTTATCTAAGCATCAACTCAAACTAGATGAAACGGAATAGGTAATGTCGGAGTGTGGAAAGTGTAACTCAAACACAGTTCTATTAAGATTATGAAACACTATGTATAGATTATGAAGATACTGACATGAAATAGTTTTAAAACAAGTAAGATAATCATGAGAAAAACTGCTATCAAAGTCCACCAAACTAATTGGAGTGTTTGAAATATCATACCACTACAATTTTTTCGACCTTCAACTCCACTTTTTGTTTAGATCCTTTGCTTGTTTCCACTGTACCTTGCACCCATACTGATGCACCAGTTGCAAGCAATCCAGATTTAACCTGACAAAATAAGCTCCAAGCTTGAAACAAAGAGATACTGACAGGTATATACATAAACATGTTTGTCAAATGGAATGAGAAAGTAAGCAAGCACAAGCCGCAAAGTCATGTATGGTCTTACCTGGTCATTGCCTTCAGCATCGGAGCCCATCACACATTGCATGTTTGAAAGGCAGGAACCGTCGTTGACCTAAGTATACACCAAAACATAAGCTTCTTATGTTATTGCCTAGCAGTTACAGTAAACTTTCAACACACAAACCCCAATTCAAGTAACAAGTTTTGCCACTAAAAGGCTGGACAAAGTTCCCCAATAATATCAGTAATTTTATCTTCTTAACATCCCATATGTCTCCATGCCGTAAATAGAACCTTAATCTCAACAAATCACATCATTGCTTGAGGTCTGTATCTGTCTCCCAAAGACATAATTATAGTTTCAACTTAACTAAATCTAATATTGCAATTCTGGAGTGTTTTTTCCTTTCCTGATTTTCTCACCAACCAAACAGAACTCAACTAGTCATAAGCAATCAATCACACACGCATAATTACCTCAATGAATGTAACGCTGCTCTGAGCCCGTAGGGTCCTAACCCATCCCATTACCACCACTGTCTGCCCGACTCGATCCATTCCTTCCTCAGGCCCGCCCTTTATATCTGCAATCTTCAACTTCTTCCTAAATTCCCCAACTTTACCAGCTTCACCTTCCCGCTCTCCCGCAAATTCCGGTTTTACACTCTCAACGGTCTCGCCTGAAGATAGAGCTCCGGCGCCTACTGCACAAAATGTTCTTCTTCGGAGATTGATGCCAGGAGGAGAGCCGCCGGAAAATTGAGTCGGCCTGTGAAGGAATGGCAGTATAGTAGAGGATTTAGGGGCACTGAGGAGATTCCTGGGGCTTCTCTTGGCGTAGAATGAGAGATAGCGAAGAGCTGAATAGGGATTGAGGCGGAGAGGAGTTACTGGTGCCATAGCAGCGGCCATTTTTGGTCTCTGTGTTACGATATCTGTTGCTGGGCTGTGCGTGAGCTATGAAGCACACTTTCCTTAAATTGCATTATAGTCCCATTACTTTTAATGAATAATAGATTAGCCTCGATTACTTGTTTAATTCATGAATTCCCCCCAGTTGGTGGTATAACCAAAGGAAAAAAAAAAACATTTTCTCCCTTCTTCTCCAAATTGGGGATAAAACAGAAATCATCACCAAAACCCTTAAATTTCACGAGAGGCCGTCAGAGACAGCCATGGACATATCATCTCTCCCAGAAGCCGAGCAACAAAAGCTACAACAACTCCAGATACGGTTCCAGGAACATCAAGCCCAGCAACAGCAGGCTCAACAAGAACAACAGCAACCGCAAAATCAACAAGATCACGCTTCTCAACCTCATGATCCATCACAATACCATCAATACCAGGATCAATCCGCACAATCTTACGATTACGCACCCTACCAACATTATCCCCAGCAAAATCAACCACAACCCCACCATTACGAGCAACATTTGGATCAGCATTATGCGTATTACCAGTCGGATTACGCCAACACCTATCAGCCGCAACAGCCGTATGCGCCGCCCGATCCGGTCCAGCCTCAGGTTTTTGTGGCGGGACTTGGCCCGGTGCAGCAACAGCAGAACGTGTATTACCCGACCCAATCGGCGCAGGGCGGTGGAGGAGAGCCGCCGAGCTCGGCGGCTTATCCTGGTCTAAATGCGGCGGCTGCTGCGGCTGTGGCAGCCCTATCGCAGCTGACCCATTTCGCGGGGACGATGGTCGCGGCCGAGAAAGCTATGTACGGACCACCGTATATTGGGCACGGTACAGGTCCAATTCCTTCGCAGGTACAGTGTTTGTTTTGCTTTGTTTGGTTTTCATCCATTTTGCTATGTGCTGTTACTGTGTTTATTTTCCTAGTTGAAGGCATTCTAGTATGGGATTTTGTAATGCATGTGTTTCCATATTATGGGTATGTAGACTCTTGTGTATATGGTTGCTCAAGTGCCAACCTTTAAATCAAAATGCAATCTATGGGTTTATACCCTGTCATAATGACTACTAAATTATGAGGTGGGATTGTTCAATGGATTACCCATGGCTTCCTCATGTTCTGAATCATAATGCAGGCTTAAGGATCAGAAGGGAAATAGTTGGTTATTCTATCCTTCAGTTCCTCTTTTTCGTCTATTAGTTGATATAGTTTAGAAAGTGAAAACAAAAGTAGAACCCTCTGAAGGCCCGTCTAGTTTTTCCTGGTCTAGGATGGCCTTACTTTAGGTGGTGGGTGTTTCATTGTGAACTATAGCTAACAATACTTTAGCTGTAAAAACAAAATATCATGTTTGCTTATGGCTCATTTGCCAATCAAATCCTGCCACTCTTAAAAGTTAAAAGTAAAACATATGTTGAGATGTATTTTCTAACTTAAAATTATATGGTATGGCTGGAGGGAAATTCACAGTGTTATCAGTCAAGTGAATGAATCATAGTCTTTTCCACTTATCAATCTTAAACGTTTTAGTGTCGCATAAATATGTCTAGAACAGTAAGTTTTGTGGGGGGAAACCATTTTGAAGTATTGCAATGGTTGCTTATTACCATTGCCTGGACCTGCGGTTCTTTTCCCATCAGAAAAAGCTGATCTCGCTTTATGTTTAAAATGGGTTAGACTGTTGTAGTGTCACCTTAGATACATTCTGTATCGCTATTCGGTTTTTGGCGGTTGCGATACTACATTCTACATGTGCTGAAATTCATTTTGGATTGACTTTTGACATGGATACAAAATAACTCGTGTTGACATTTAGGTGTGCCATTTCACTCATGAAGTGGCTATAATTCATTTGATGGATGTATAAGGAGTTCCTGATCGAAGGACATGAAAGTGAACTTTAAGTAGCATTTCTAAGTTTTCATCCACTGTTGGAGTTATTTTTCTTTTTCTAGTTCTAGAAGAACTATCCAGCTCATCATCATCTAGTGCAAATTGAAGCATTTCTAAGAACAGAACCTGGGAACCATTCTCATAGAGAAATTTGCTCAATTCCCAGTTGTCTGTTGCTTAGCTTTCTGAATCATTATGTTATTTAAATTTGATTCTTTGAGGCAATTTTATTTTGTTACCATTTTGCACAAATGTTAGAAAGTTATAACAGGGTGTTTCTATCATCTTTCAATCCTTAATTCAGGCCTCATTGCACTTGAGTGAGTGGAGCTAAGAGTGTAGGCCGTAGAGTGAACTTGTTTGATTTATTATACACAGTTATGGTTGTAAACCTTGTTACATGTATCTTTTGATTTAGTTAGTTGTTTCCTTTAAGCATGTCATGAAACACCAAGCACATGGTTGGTGGCTTCAGTATTCATATTCTTGAAAACCTTCATATGTTTATTTTGCAGGCTAGATCGTCTCGATACGGGGATGGTGGTAGAAGAGGTGTAGGTGCATCCAGAGGAGGAGGCCAAAGAAGAGGTGGGCCTGGCCCAACTTTTCGTGGTGGGAGAGGACGTGGTCGGGCCAGAAGGGGTCCTGTACATGTTCCATCAAATGATAAATCTTCTCATTCAGAACCTCCTGTTGCTAAGGATGGAGAAATAATTAATGAAGAGGCAGGACCCTCAGCCCCTGCACCTGAAACAGCAGCTCCAGCTTCAGTCCTGGCGGACACTTCATCAGCTGCATCTTCAGCAGAAAAGGTGGCTGCAAAACAGAAAACCAAACAGGCAGCAACGTGTGAACTGTGCAAGATTGAGTGCACCAGTCTGGAAATACTTGAGCAACACAAGAATGGGAAGAGGCATAAAAAGAACTTGCTGAGAATTGAAGAGCTGAAAAAGGCCATCAAACCTGTGCCTGCTATACAAATTGAGCAAAATTCTGATGTGTCACAGCAGCCTGAAACTAAACAAAATTGTGCGGAGAACAAGCTAATGGAAGGTTTGACTGTTGAGGTTGAGGCTGGTGGTGACAAAAACCAAGCGGAGACTAAAGAACAAAATCATACAGGAAGCCAGAGTGAAGGTCCGGTGGTGGAGCCCTCTGATACGCAGACCGTGAAGCTTAAGGTGGACCGGTCTAATAGTAGAAAGGGTGGCAAGCGCAAGATGGGGGGTGCTCAGGGAGGGAGGCGCTTGAAAACTTTTGGAGCCCCAAGGAGGCCAATTGAACCTCACAAACCTAAAGTGCCAGTTGCCCTTATCTGTGAGTTGTGCAATGCCAAGTGTGATACACGGGAAGTCTTGGACCGCCATCTTTCTGGTAAGAAGCACATTGCCAAGCTTAAGAGATTCCAAGGCCACCAAGCTCACAATGTACAAACAGGGCTTCAGGCTCTGTACCCACCACCAAACCCAATTGTGCAGACTCTATTCCGCCCTCTAGACCATCAACAACATTTTTACACCCCTCAGAGCTTGTTTCCTCCACCAGGAGCTTATATGCCTCCACAGGGTCCTCATGAAGCACTGCCATCAGCATCAGGTATTGATCCCCAGCTTCAAACAATTCCTCAGACACATGGGTCAGTAGCGACTCTTGATCCTGGTACCCAGAATGCTGTCGCAGTGGTAGCTCAGCAGCTGCAGATACAGTGAATATTGGATACTCTGCCATCCATCCCTTGAGCATTCTTTGCCCAGATTATGGCCTAACTGCTGATAATTCACTCCATCAACTCTGGACTTTACTTAGTAGGCAACATCAGGCTTATTATTTCTGGATAGTGAATATGTCCTAGTAAAGTACTGTTTTTTTTCCTTTCCCCCCAGGATTTTGTGGAATTTTTTTTCTTGTGGACTACATTACAGTGACAGTTTACGTTGGAGAAAGTATAAATTCTAATTTCACTCATTAGTCTTCTTTCCTAGTGGACATTTATTTGGCAATGATTTTGGATGTTTTGTTAATTGTTATCATCAATCCTTTCAGATATGTCAATGAGGTGCATATACTTTTGTGCAAAACATGTTTACTTATTTCAATATGCTCTTCAAATCAATCAAATAGAACTAGTTAAGACAGGAATCAAGTAAATGATAGTGTGAAAAATGAAATAGAAGCATTATTATGTGGTCAAAACGGTCAGAACAAGTTCAGGTAAGGAAGGAGACTGTTGTTTGGCCAGATAGCGTCTAAGAAAATTAGAAGAGGAAAGTCCTTTTCCCTTCGGGAAAATTTTCCTATAGAGAATTTCGGGATCCCAAGTTTCTGCATCCATGGCGGCTGAGCATTCGGACGATTTAGACCAGTTACTCGATAGTAATCCTTTATCTCTTTCTGAACTACCCATTTTCTCTCTTTACCAGCTGTTTCTGAATCACCTCTCATTCGATTTTCAGGTGCTTTGGATGATTTCCAGAATCTCAACCTGACTTCTTCGTCCTCTAAAAGGTTTTGAATTTGTATCTCTGTGGATTTGTTTGCCCCTTTCTGTTTTTGGGATCGACTTCTGGATTGGGTAACCTTCTGTTTGCTTGTAGAAGCGAAGATGCTGCGGAAAAGAAGCGAGAATCTATATCTTTGCCATCTGGGGTTCAGGGTCTCGGTATGGGATTGCCTGACTTGAAAGCAAAGAAAAAGGGCAAGCAGAAGGCTTCCAAGGATTCCCATGTCTCTGAAGCTCTTGATAAGCTCAGAGAACAGACCAAAGAGACCGTCATTGGACTGGAGTCTGCTGCAAAAATGGGTGGAGACGACATGGGCAGTGATGCAATGATAGAGGATTTGATCAAACAGTTTGAGGAGCTTGCCGGGCCTCAGGTAACTATTACCTTGAGTATGAATATGGGTTTTATGTTTTGTTCGATTTTTGTACTAGTTCATGGATGAATTTGGTTTTGTGGTAGACTAATGGTTTGGTTGTGAATTGGAATTGATATATTTTGTTGAAGTGTTTTGTTTGACTGATTGTGCTAGATGATGCTAAGCATACTATAGGCCTATAGGATGTACATGTTCTGTGTTTCTATAATTTGTACCAATTTATATATAGAGTTTGTGACATCAACACATCCTTTTTTCAATACTATGTATCATATGGTTTTTGCATCTCTTAATATATATTAAGGGTGTGGACCCTTGGTGTTTGGTTGGTGAGTGGTATTGCTTTAGTGCTTGAGTTAGTAGTTGTTTGCCTTGAGCTATTAGTGTCCCATGTACCAGTTACCTAGTTTCTCCAAGTGCTAAGTCAATTGTTTTGGGATTGTTGACCGACTTGGTAATGATTATTGATTATGGGTTTAGGATTAACTACAATAAAAGCACTTGGAAGTTTATTTTTCAAGTGGCATCAGCATCACAAGCATGTGGTGTCATTTTTTAGATTATTGAAGCCACCATAGGGAGAAGCATAGCTAGGATAGTAGATTTCTTCTGATATTATAATTGAAAGGAAACCAGTAGGACACTTCATATGTGTGGCTTTCAAATTTACTTTGTATGGTAAGGTTCTCTCTCTTTTATTTTTTCATATGTTTTTGCCTCTAATCAGTAATTTTCATTCACAACAAATAACAACCAAGCCATTTTACAAATAGGTGTTTGGAATAACTCTTATACAAGGGATATGTTAGTCCAACCTGCCTCATTGTTTTGTATATACTATATGATTATTGATGAGGTTACACCTTCTATTTTATAATATGTATGTATATAGAGAGAGTGACAATCAAGTGAAAACCCAAAACCATTTGTGTCCATTGGTTGAAGTTTTTAATGGCTGATATGTTCCCAAACCATTTTACAATATGTATATGTAGGCCAATGAACTTTGTCTTGATATGCCGTTATGCTGAAAACTAATTGACTTGGTGCCTCTGTCTCTCTACTCTACAATTGATCAGCACCATCTTGTTCTCCTTTTCAATTTAGATTAACAAAGTAAGCTCATAGCATGTTATGTTTGATTGTGAGACTGAAGATTATCTAGATACTGCGAACATTAACAGGTCCCAGAAGTTTTGCTTTATCCTCAAACACCTTTTGCCCAAAATGAATAGTAGAAAGTGACTCAGCTTGCTTACCCAGTGTAGCATCTTTTACATGATTAATAGATATTTTTGTATATCATTTTGTAATAAGTATTGATTTGGTAACACCCACATTTGTTACTGCTATGTCCGTTTGAAGACAATTTATCTCCCTGCCAAAGACACATGTACATTTGCGCGTAGGTATTATGACTAAGAGCTTGGGTTTAACCGAACCTAAGTGTAAATGTCAGAAAGCTGTGATTTATTTTGAAATTTTGGAAAAGTGTGTCAAGCTGCTTTAAGAACCCGTTGCGTTTGGTTCATGTTAAACGTACTCCAATATAAAAGCTTAAGCTATCAGGTGGAGGGCCCAATTAGTATATCAAGTGGTCAGTGAATCAACATTCTTTGAATGTGAACACTTCCAACATTTCGAAAAGGGGCATTATAACTCATGCTAAAGAATTCTAAAATTTGAGTTATTAATTGTATTGGAAATGGTTTTTGGTATAATTAATAGTTTATCTACTGATGACTTTCCCCTTTTCTTGTAGTTCAAAGCGAGTGTCATCTTTCTTGTGGTACATGTAGATTATTAAAAAATATTGAAGAATAGTTCTAATTTATTTTGTTTGGTTGCACAGGACATGGAATCTATTGTGGAAACCATGATGCAACAACTTTTGTCAAAGGAAATTCTTCAAGAACCGATGAAGGAGATTGGTGAGAGATATCCCAAGTGGTTGGAGGAGCATTCTGCCACTTTGAGCAGTGAAGATTATCAACGTTACTCCCACCAATACGAACTCATAAAAAATCTGAATGAAGTTTACGAAAAGGAACCTAGTAACTTCACCAAGATTGTTGATCTTATGCAAAAAATGCAAGAATGTGGGCAACCACCCAATGACATTGTCCAAGAGCTTGCTCCTGATTTCGACCTCTCCATGCTGGGCCAAATGTAAGTGTTTGTATACCTTAATTGTTGATTCATAACCATCCACCTTATATATTCTTTGCTTGTTTATGTACCAAGTGGCACAAGTAGGATGTAAATTTCCAGTAATATTTTTAAGTATGCATCGTTCTCCACTAACTACCCCTAAGTTTAAACAGATTTTGACAAAGCATTTAAGTTTTGTTGGGTGTGAAATGACGAAAATACACTCATGAAACAAGTGAGGGTATTTTCATCATTTCACGTCCAAAAGTTGGCAGAATTGGCGCAGATTGAAACTAAAAAGAAACTTAGGGGTTGTCAAAAACTTTGTAAGCTTAGGGATAGTTAGTTGAGAATGATGCATGCTTTAGGTTAGCTGAGTGAGTTATGCCACTAAATTTATGCTAAAGTTGTACATCTATGGAGAAGAATTGAGATACTTTTGTATCCCTTTATTGTTGCTGGAAACTGTGTTAGAAAAGTGCAAATATTGGTTGAGGCTAAGCAACAGGTTGCTTGTGCAGGTCTCCAGAAGCGCAGGACGGTCAGGCAAACTGCTGTATAATGTAGAGTCGTAGTCATAGACCGTCAAATGAAATGATAGACTCGCAAGTTGCATGAGAAATAAAGTTGAAATGTTAGTTAATGCAGATGAGGTGTTGAACTTTGTATATGATGATATAGTTCATGGTTTGTCAAGGAAATGCATATGAGATTTGTTTGTATTATTCTGTTTCATAGCAGCATAAATGGCTTCCCTATGTGAAGGAGAGAATTGCTTTGTAAAGAATGATTGAATCTGCCCCAAATTATAAGGAACTAACCAATTTCCAAGTCTACTTTAGTTCGAACTTACTTATGAGAAAAAGGGTTGGGAAGTGAGTGGAATCAAGAGGTGGTGGTGTCAGCTGTTACTTGTTAAACGTTGGATCAAATGCCCTTCTTCACCAAGGAAGATTTTTAAATAAAAAAATATTGGGGTGAGAGAGGCTCGAACTCTCGACCTCAGGATAACTCTTAGCTATGAGACCTACGCGCTAGCCAACTGCGCCACCACCCCAGTTGTGCTTTCAACGCTCTTACAACAAAGTGTTCATGCTCTCACAACAAAATATCATCACTTTCCCGTCGCACATTCTGTTGACTTCATTTCTATGAAACGAAAATGAAAAACAGTGTGATCTCTATCGTGACAATGCCGGAAACCGTGTCATTAAAATAGTTGTAGGAGTATACGATCTTCACGTACTTTCTCATGGTCGGGGGCTCGTAGACCGGGTTCCAATCTGTCACCTTACCAATCATAAACTTGGAAGTTTGTTTCTGATATTTTTAGTTTTTTTATCCAACATTTGGCGGCGAAAAGTTTCATTTTTCTCACTTTTATTGATACTTTTCTTGTTATGGACGTATTTATTTGTTGGATGAGGTATCCACAATAATGTTGAATGACATTTAGACTAAAACGGTAAATTTTGAGATTTGACATATATGCTATGAATATTATGAAATTTACGATGAAGAAGAACGGTTCCTTAACTAATTTGTCAAGTTCTTTTTTTTATCAGCAATATTATTGAAATTAACTTGCCCTTCGAAGTGAAGAAACAAGCCAAGGGCATAGTACTCCAGGAACATCCTACAAGGAAATGAAACGCGTTTTCCAGAGAGAAGTGCTCTGCCTTTTCTCTAGAAAACGAAACCCAAAAAACTCTAACCTTCACGCAGCCGTCCTCTTCGTTTCCTCAGTCGGCAATCTCTGCTCTTGTGGAGGTCTTCGGCGGCGGCTCCTCCCTCCTCCCCCGTTCCCCTTTCCCCTTCCTCCGCCTTTTTCTCCTTCTTCTCTCTCCGTTCGTGAGCTCTGGTGTGTTTCGGTGGGGGATGGGTCAGATCTGATCGTGGGACAACATTCCTCACCTCCCAAGGTGAGGATAGTTGCAGATCTGGTTCATCCTCGCTCCGTGGCGGTGGTCCCTGCGGCGGCACGGCGGAGGAGCCTTTCCTCAGATCCCGACGACATCGCCTAGAACCGGATGTGGGACGTCCTTCCTTCTCAAGGATCGTCGCGGTTTTAGGTGATTGGCGTTGCTGATAAAGGTGTTGTCTTCGTGGCGGTTCGTAGATTTGACCTCCCTCAGATCTAGGGCTTCATCAGCTCTACTCTGCTTTGAGCTTTGTTCTTACCCCGACCCTGACTGAGTTTGGTTTTTTCCTCCCTCCCCTGTCCTTCTACTTGTCGATAGTCCTGCTCGAGTTCCCGTCCACCTTGTGGCTCGGGCTCGCCGGATTCGGTGTTGGCCGCCGACGAGCTTCCAGGCTTCTATGCCTTCGAAAGGCTTTCGATCTAAGTAGCTAGGTATTGGGTTCTGGTGGATTCTCATCGGATTGTCTGTGCCGATTAGTGGTGCTGGCCGCCGGTATTATAAAGCCCACGATTTCAGTTGTGGTTCTTTGAGCTGAGAGTGTTAATTCCAGATTTGGTTAGGGTTGTGGTTTGGGAAGTTGTGGCTACCGTTTTTTGGGCTTAATGGGTGTTAAATCTGGGTATTTTAGACCTCTTTCTTCGAGCTTCATGTTGGACAAATCCGATTTTAGATCTTTTTTCTGCCTTTGTTGGTTGTGGTACATTGGGTTGCATCCCATTTCATTGTATTCATTCAGTTTCCCTCAGTCTGTTGAGGTGTGTCTTGAAGTTCCTTTGTGAACTGTCATTAGGTTGTTTTCATCCATCTGTTCTCAAAGAACAGTTTTAATTTATGTTTTGCTGATAAAAAAAAGGATCAAACCATAGAAGAAACTAGTGGGAGACAACAAGTCGGTCCCAAAAACCAACAGGTCATAACAAACCAAATACAACAATAAAGCTCCAAGAGAATTACAAACATAAAACGAAAACAGTATATCTAAAATCTGAATAACTACCATGAAGAACTAAGGAGTAAACAAAATGAGAATGGCACGCATTCGTTGTTGTCATTTCTTGTTCGAGGTGACTCCTACACGCATTCCCTTTATACGAATATGGTTGATGGTAGTCTCGATCGTCTAAACTAAGTAGACGATCGAGAGAACTTCAATTGATAAGGCTCTTATTGTGATTCTCGATCTAGACCTCATATTTACCGATCGTCTGAAAGTATGAAAATTGTGTCATATGTTGTTGATCGAATGGGTCAAAGATCTCTATCGTGACCTTAGTGTAAAACACAGATTGTGCAAAACGTTCATAAATCGTAAAATTAATCTATATAAATGAGTATAGATGGGGATAGATGCTACATTAGCATCCTATAACTGACACTACTCATCATTTCTTCAAAATATTTACTCAAACGTGTTGTATTTGGATTTTAATTGTACATTTAAATCTTAATTGGAGAACAAAGACTAGGTCAGTAGGACAACCAACAACTACAAGGCGACCATACGACTGAAGAAGCAACATCGGACAAAGGTCGGCAACCGGAGGGTGACGAGAATTACAAGGTGGTTGGCGTGCTAGGAAAATGTGAGTCACTCTCTTTTGTTGAGTCATTCATTTTATGGTTAATATCATAAAGCACCACACAAGTATACACGTTTTTCAAATAATACACTAAGTTATGATTTTTTTCATGTGTCACACTTATGTATCAACGATTTTTTTCATGTGCTACACATATGTATCAACAAACTTTGATAATTTGTTGGTACATAGGTGTGCCACATGAAAAATTCATAACTTAGTGTGTTATTTGAAAAATGTGTATACTTGTGTGGTGTTTTATGATATTAACCCTTCATTTTATTCTAATTCTAACCTAGGTTAAAAACACAAATATGGGGGAAGGTGGTGTTTGGGAAAAGACAGATAAAACATTTAAGAATGTTCATTAATAACCAAGATCATAGTGTAATAGTTTCAAATGAGAAAAAAAATTACATGAAGGTTAACTTGTTTATTCTCCCAGGATGTAGATGGGAATGGTGGTGTAGCGGAGGGACTTTTAGAGAGATTGGATACTAGAAAAAGAGAGAGACTGAGGAGAGATAAGATAAACATAGTGATTAGCTAGGGTTAGTAAATGGGCCATAGGCTTTCAACAATTTGTAAGGTTTAAATTAATGATTTTAAGAAATGGTTTGGGCTAAGGTATATGGTTTGGGTAGATAATATTGAGCCAGGCTCTCTTGGGCCTTGAGGAGGCCTAAAGTTCGGTCGGTTTCGATCCTCCACTGGTTCAACATTTTATAAAGGGAAAATTTCAGTATAATACCCTGCCAAACATTTAATTTCAGTATAATAACCTAGCATAAATTTTTTGCACTTTCATACCTAAACCAAACATTTATTTTCAGTTTCATACCCAACCGTTAACTTTCTGTTAGTTTGGATGGAAAAAGTTAAAAAGACCATAATACCCCTAACGATTGCTCAAATTTTCAAACTCATGTCATTGGTTCAGAATTTGAAAAGAAGTGAAATGACAATAATGCTCTCCATTGTTAGGGTATTATAATGAAAATTTCACTACTTTTAAAATAAAATCAGTTTTTTTTTATAAATTCGGTTTTTATTTATGAAAATTATATTTATTTTCAAAAATTCAGTTTTTATTTTTATAAATTCAGATTTTATTTATAATTTTTTTTTCAAAAAATCAAAAATTAATTTAAAAAATACATAAAAATCAGATTTTATTTTTAAAAATACATAAAAATCAGCTTTTTTATTGAATTAATAATTTATTATATATAATTTTTTTTCATTTTTCATTTTTCAACCCAATCTCTCTCATCTCTCTCTCTTTCCCCAATCTTCTCCCTCTCTCTCTCCTCCATTTTCCATCCCAGATCTTGAATCCAGTGTAGACTTCAGCTTCAATTTCGTGAGGAACAAGACCGAGGTGTATTACTCGTTCACGATCCGGGAGAAATTCCTGAAATCGAGACCGTCGGGCCTGGGAGCTCAGGGACGGCTCCGACGGTTGCCAGAGGACCACCACTCTAGACTGCTCGATAGATCGGTTCACCGCCGTGAAGGAGATGAAGCTGTCAGACACCACGAACGCGGTGGTGAAGGAGAAGATGAGTGTCAAGGAATGCAAAGAGGCTTGCCTCAGAAACTGTTCGTGTACTGCGTATGCCCGGAGATCTGGTTGTCGGCGATGTTGAGGACGGTGAGCTGCTGAAGGCGGCCTATATCGACCGGAATCGAACCGATGAACTTGTTCCCAATGAGGTCGATGATTCAGAGGAAGGATAAGGTGGAGATGAGGTCGATGATTCAAGATCTGAGATTGAAAATGGAGGAGAGAGAGGGAGAGAGGAGAGAGGGGAAAGAGAGAGAAAGGAGAGACATTGGGTTGAAAAATGAAAAATGAAAAAAAACAAATATAATAAATTATTAATTCAATTAAAAAGCTGATTTTTATATATTTTAAAAAATAAAATCTGATTTTTATGCATTTTTTAAATTAAATTTTGAATTTTTGAAAATAAAATATTTTTTATAAATAAAAACTGAATTTATAAAAATAAAAACTGAATTTTTGAAAATAAATATAATTTTCATAAATAAAAACCGAATTTATAAAAAAACTGATTTTATTTTAAAAATAGTGAAATTTTCATTTTAATACCCTAACAATGGAGGGTATTATTGTCATTTCACTTATTTTCAAATTTTGAACCGATGGCATGAGTTTGAAAATTTGAGCAATAGTTAGGGGTATTATGGTCTTTTTAACTTTTTCCATCCAAGCTAACAGAAAGCTAACGGTTGGGTATGAAACTGAAAATAAATGTTTGGTTTAGGTATGAAAGTGCAAAAAATTTATGTAATGTTCGGCATGGTATTATACTGAAATTTTCACTTTTATAAACCGCAATCCGACCAATTTATCATCGGTTTGAGGTTTTTGATGCCGGAAGCATGCCGGATAACTCCAATCACGATTTCTTCCTACTGATGATAGCAGTTAGATTGGTCGGTTTCCAACAATATGGGGTTTTTTTTTCCCACCCCTAATAAAGATAGTCTTTTATTTTACGATATTTTTACTTTTATCCTTAGTATATAGTTGGCCCGGCCCCCAACGGCCATATATGTTACGTAGGCGGGGTAGAGATATGGTTGGTTTGGGCCACATTAAGCCGAAGTGAAATGGTCCTGTCAGTGTCATGGCCCAGTGAGTTTTGTATTCTACCTCTCTCCCATTTCATAAACGTTTTGATTTTCCGAACGTTGTAACCTGTGAACCCCTTTTTCCCATTGTCGGAAGCTCAATGTAAAAAATAGTACAGATGGAGTTTTTCTTTTGAGTTAGGCCGAAATTACTCTTCCAAATACAAATGCAACAGTAGGAAAGTCGTATAGTATCATAATTGTAATGTAAACATAGATTGGGTCTATTTACTCCTATAGTATGTTCTGCTGACATATTTAATCAATTTGATCAAAAAATAAGTTATGTTCAATGATGATGTAATACACAACTTATTAATCAATTTGATCCAAAGATTGCATACTTATTACATTCATATATTTTTTTAATTAAGATTCCGAATATTTAAAGTAGTAGATCATAAACAACAAGTAATAGAAGTTCGGTTTCTAGAGAGAGAGGCTCCTACCTCTCTCTAGAAACCCTAAGCCGCTCCTTTTCCCCTCGCTTTTCTGTCGCCGTGCTCCTCACTGTCGGCGATCTCCTTCCATGGAGGTCGTTGGCAGTCTCCTTCCTCTGCTCGCCCCTTCCCCATCCATTTCCTTTCCCTTGTTCCATTCTCTTTCTCTTTTTCTTGGTTCTCGGCAGGTCTCATATCTGCTGATTTCCTTTCCTTCCTTCCTCGAGTTGTTCCTTTCCGGCGTGGGAGCCCTTTCTGAGAGGATTGGTGCAGTTTTGACCTCTCTATCGCCTCACCTTCTCCTCTGGTCTCTTTGCTGGGTCTCGAGGTAGGGTTGGAGATGAACCAACTCGCAGCGGAAAATCAAGGAAAACCAAGAGACGATTAAAACCATGAAACAACTAACAAAGAATGGATTCACAAGAGAAAAATTCAGCACTATTTCTTACCAAAACAAGAACACCGGTTAACGAATGATTGACTTGAGTCTCCAAGACGCCTACGATCCACATGGGAATCAAAGCCACGTAGTTCTTCTCTTTGAGGACTCAAGAACACAAAAATGGAGGTGAAAACTAGCCAAACCCGAAATGGTAGGAGGAGGGAGAGAAAAAAGTTGGTATGACTTAAACATAACAAACCCCATACTTGTCCAACTAAAGGCATGAGACAAGCATGGTGACAAGTAAGGTGTAAATAGGACAAAGTATGGCAAGACAAGATTAAGTTAGGTGGTGAATCACCAACACCTTAATCCTTGTCTTGCTTACTTAGTACTAATTAATCAAGACTTGATTAATTAGTTCCAAGGGCCTTGGTTGCATGGGCCTTTCACGGGCCTCTTGGAACATGGCCCGTGGCCATTTCCAAAAGGTCCCGTGATTCGCTCATCGCCTCCAAGCCTTCCATACCGGAAATGTCCAACATTATCCGACGATATCAATCCCAAGATTCCGAGCATTGTCTCGATCCGTAAAGTCCTATTCACTTACGGGCACATGACCCAAAACCCAGTTTTGGTCATGTCCCGAGACAACTCCCTTTTGGCCATTCTCCATAAATGTGTCAATGAGTTTCATCTTCCGGTGTGACCCTTAGGTTTATCCATGTCAATAGATCAACGTAAAATCTTATTTTACTTGATCCTTTAAGTGGAAACTAACGAGACTTTAGTATTGCCTGACACTGCATAACGAATCGACCTTGTCGATTCTAACCTTTCCGTAGTCCCTGCCATTATCCTTTTATCTCTGATATCCTGATTGAGATAATGCATAGAGTCGTCATCCTTATTATTCTCAATCACCGTTCCTTGATATGTGAGATGAATGAATATATGATACCCAGTATCATGTGCATGGCCATGCTATTCTTTCAGTCACTCTCGATCAAGTGGCCGAGAACCGATATCTTTCTCATACCTCAGTATGAGGGATAAATCCCTTAGCCGTCTTTCGTGTCACTCATGTAGCCCGTCCTCAAGCCAATCATGGCCGTTATGGAAGCCCTGTTACGGACAACGTTAGGCTCAGGTCAAACTCAGTTGTTGACTACATAGCGATCACAAAGACTCCTTGGTCTAAGGATACATGACAAGCTACGACAATGAATATGTTCATGACTTGATCTATGACACATATTCATGTCGGGTCGTCCAATATCATGTTCCACAGGATATCTATAATCAGACTCCGGAATCTCATTCCAATGACTAACAGAACGTAAGCCATAAAGAGCCATCTTTCATACTAGTCGCTTCTAGTGAAGCTTTGTTGACTAATGACCCATAGAGTGTGATCTATCTCGATCTATGGTTATATTCTCATGGTGGGCATAGATCAGAGCGCACATCGATATATTACTCCAACACATAAGTAATATAAAGTCGCTTTAATTTTATTGCTAACGATGATATATACATTTGGACATTCAGGATTGAACTACGGGCACTAAGACTAACACCCTTCGGCCTCCTATATCCAGAAGTCATCGCCCTCGTCATCGGCTTCTCTCTCCTCGGATCTGGGTGTAGGAGGTCTTTCTCCTCCGTCTTGGTGGGGATCGACACTGATCTAGGTCGATTTCCTCTGCGCGTGGTGTGGTAACGATGGACCGAGCTTTGGGAGACCAGGTTCCATCCGACTGCGGCTTCCTTGTGCTCAGTAGAAATGTTGGTCTCCCCTTCCTTGGCCTTCTCTTGGACCTGGACGGAAAAGGGTTACCGATTCTGGTAATGGTGGGCCGAGCACGAGCAGCCGTAGTTTGGGTGACTCCTTCCCTCTCTTTAGTCTTGGTGCGACCCGGATTTGTTCTCATATCTTACTTGTCCTCCAGGCTTCAGTGGGATTGCCTTCGGAGTAGCTGTGGTGGAGTTGCGCTGCTTCCCTTCGGGCTTCGTCTGCCAGTACCGGTCGTGGGACGCGTTTCTTTCTGTGGATCATGCGCTGATGTCTTCCTTGGTCCTTTTGGAGGTCGTCTTCTTCCTCGCTGCTGCTCTGGCCTCGTTGGCTCCCGTGGTATGATTTCCTACTTATTCCCTTGCTTTTTGGGGTTTCACTCTTTCCTCCCTTCTCTTTCAATTTCTGCTTTGATATTCTTATCTTCCCGACCAAGTGGTGGTTCGGGCTCGTCGGTCTCGGGGTTGGCCGCCGGCGAGTTCAGAGGGCTTTCGTCCCTCGGAAACCATTGTATTAATTGTTTGAGGTTACGGGATCCGGTCTTCTTGGATTTGTTCCGCCGTACGCGGTCCTGGCCGCCGGCATTGGAAGTTCCCAATTCTTTTGGGGGTTGTGTTTCTTTTGAGCATGGGATTGGGTTACTCTCAGTTAGCTAGGGTTTGAGTTAGGTTTTTTTTTTAGGTTGTTGGAAAGTTCCTCTTTAGCTTTCTCTCTTGGGCTTAATGGTCGGTAAACCTTGGTAATCAGACCTGTTTTTGGCTTGCTCTTATTGGTTGGTAAATCTGATTCTGAGACCTCTTTGTTTATGGTTTTCTTCATCTTGTAGCTTCTGAGTTGTATCTCTTAGATAGTTGTCTTGTTAGTTTTTTCCGAAGGCTGCGTCCTTCGGGTTGTATGGTGTTTTCAAGCCTGTAGCTAGGCTTTTCATGTAACTCTTCTTCATCCTCGTAAGAGGTTCAATTTAAATTTTGCTTTACGGATAAAAAATAATAATAATTGAAATAATTTTTATACAGCAGTTATTAGAACTCAATCTGTAGGACTAAAAAAGGGGAGAAATTTCCAAAGCTTGCTTGTCCAACTGGTCAAGCACTTGAACTTGGGTTCATGAGACCCGGGTTCAAGTCCCAGCAGCGGTACCCCATTTCTTATTTATTCCCAATTGTTATTGGGCTTCTCTCGATCTTGCCCTTTGGGCCTCTCTCTATCATGCTCTTCTTGGGCCTCTCTCAAGATGGGGGTCAAAATGTTTGGGTGCTCCCTTACTTCTACATAAGTATAGGTTGAGACCAAATATTTCTTGATAAATCAATCTTAAAAAGTTCTTTAAGAATCAAAAAAAAATTGGTGCACCCTTGCTTCTACATAAGTAAGGTGGAGACTAAATAATCTTGATACACCTTACTTTGCGGATAAAAAAAGGAGAAATTTGGAGGGAGGTGGGAAAGTATCCCGTTTGGCTTCCTAGAAAATCAAGCAAAAAGGGAGAGAAAGTTTACACCAACATAGAAAGTATGGTTGAGACTCGTTCATATATATGACCAATAAAAAGTGCGCGTACAGAATTGTCAAGATGCTTTTGACTTTTGAGGATAACTATGAAAACGATATTATTGAGCCACTTATTTAGGACGGACCATTTTTTTAAGAATGATGCTGTCGGATAATACAATAAGCCAATCAAAGGAAACATTTCGGTATGTACAAGTAATACAACACTATTGAGTATTGGCCAAGCCTGCTTTCTGTACAAAGAACAATCAGAAAGGGCAAAGACACAACAAATGAATCAAAACAAAAGGCGAAGAGTATTAAAATGTACAATGAATATGTTATTGAAGATGCAAAATCATGCCAATCCCCAACAGAGCTTCATGATCATATCATGGAAGAAGAAGAATTCTCCTAAATTTGGATGCTCCTCTACATCTCCCATCTTTGCTTAACCCAAAGAGTGTTGTTTCAGAGTCAATTACATGGTACATAAATCCCAGGATGTCCCAACCAAAATCTTCCTCATTGTGTACACAGATTCCGAATCACATATAACTCTGGCTTCTTTTCAACACAACTTGTTGAGTTCGGGAGGAGGAGAATTGGTTTCAATAAGCTTTGGCAAGAACGATTCCCTTTCGAGGGACACCTGAAGGCTTGCCGTGACCCTGCAGATTGAGACCCACAAAACGGGGGCACAACAGAAGGCATAGCCAAAAACAGCCAGAGCTCGGAGTATCCCACCTGAGTACCAAGGATATGCCATGACCAGAAGAGACCCAAATATGCCCATAGCTGGCATTACTACAGGGAGAATAGGCAGCAGAAAGGCGTTGATTGCAATGAAGGAAAGTGCCAGAGAGCCAAACAAATACAAGCTCCAGCCGAGCAGGGGATGGACTGTGCTTGGGATGAGGAAGAAAGGTACTATGTAAGAGGCAAGAATGCACCACATTGCAAGTGATTTGTATCCTGTTTGTATCAAGGTCATGCTCTTCTCTGATTTCCTGTAGCATAGCTTGGAGAGGTTGGGGCGTGCTATGCGCGCCATCAGCATTACTCCTAGGTAAATTATTGCCTGAATCACCACCATGGGCATCTCAGCTCCATACCTGTTTCAGTAATCTATTAGTTACCAATACTAATATGTAAATTAAGTATAAAAGAAGCACTTGAACTTAAGTTTTGGAACCTGGGTTCAAGTCCCAGAGTTTCTCAAAGAAATGTTTGGTCGTACAATGAAATTGAGCTATGTGAATTAGACAAGAAAGTGAAGAGCACAAAGATGATAAACACTGGTCTTACCCGAGAGTTTGTCTGCGTTGTTCGTGCCACGATGTGCCTAAAGGCAGGACAGGCCATGACCACCAGTACCAGGGCTTCAACCATGATGCACTGGGGAAAGTGATCACACTGTTTGGCCCACAGGGTATGCTCCAACGAAGTTTAAGATCTGAAGGGAACAAAGATGTTTAGACTATGAACTTATAGAGGCTACACCAATTGTTAAACGAGAGTGAAAATTTGGGAGGTGAACTTACAATAGTAGGAAGCATCCATTTGGTAGCCCAGAGGAAGTCTATAGTTGCCATCAAGCTTGGACGCATTAAGTGGTGGATGAAACATAGGGCTATCAAGCAAGTCTGGAAAGTACCCACCTATGAAACCCTGGTCAGCACCATCCGGGTTCTCTTTCCCATTTTCCAATTGATGAATCATATCTTTAAAAACCTCCATTGATGGCTGCAAGACAAAGAGTCCGGTATGGAAGATGCAAGGGTTGATGAAGACTGCACAGAATTGCCCACATTGGAACAACTCGTCAGTTTTATGGAGGAAGAGGTTATCAGAGTCAAGCATGACAACCCTGTCATAGTCCACGAGGCTCCATGCATAGAGTTTATTCAGTGTCAATTTGAATCTTTTATTAAAATTGGCTTGATCCTTGTATGGATTATCAATGTTCTCCACTCTCACCACTCTTGCTCCATCTTCTTGTTCACTGTGCCACAAATAAAAATGGAACTGGTTATTTACGTTAGAAGCTGGTTTGAATTTGTTTTCATGGAGTTAAAGAGTCTCCCCACAAAATAATTTTAATGTGGAAACAAGACTAAAGTCGGTCTAATTTGGACCAGGAAGTGGAACTTGACCTACTCATGCCACTAGAAAGAATTCAGTCAGAATCAGAAACCGGGTTTTTGAATTCAAAGTTCAAACAGTTGACAAAATCTAGAAGACTCCACTGCAACTTTTTATTTGTTAAGGCAATCATCACTGAGGCCACTTGGAACAAAACTTTCCGTAATGGAAGTTCCGTATTCAGAATAAAAACAACTAAATCTTATCAAGATAGATTAACATCGTTGTTAGCCTTTAATTTCCATATCCACTACCAAACAAGAACAAAAAAGATGACCTCTTAAACCATTCTTCTTTCCCATGAGATTGAACCACTTATGGGTCAAAACAGATAAGAACGTATACATGGGTGGACACTGACAGGGCCGTGGATAAGATTTCTACCTAGACTTCTACCTATGACTGGTCCATCACACAACAAATGGAATGAAATCATGCAATTTAAAATACAAACATCAATATTAATCATGCAGAAGTGTTCTTGATCAATAATTCATGTGTCTATACCATGTCAAAATAGCGTCTCATCTGTCATCTGATGCAGCAAAAAAGGGTCAACTGGGTATTTTAAAAATCAAATACTTTAATCACTCTGATGGCTAAGCAACGGATATAAGCTAACTAATCAATACTCAAACTAACATGTTACAGCCACGTGCTCTAGACTCCAAACCAAAATATCTATCCAATTTCTAAATCTACCCCCAGTATAGCGCTTATTTAGGCTGTGACATGTAGCTTTCTGCAGAAATGGCCAGCACAGCCATGGGGTCAATTATATGAAAACAATACTTATAGAAAGCCTGTTAAGAAAAACAATAAACTACCAGAGGGACCAATAAAGAAGAGCAATTCCATAAAAGGGCAGAGCAATATTACCAATAGAAAGAGAAAATAGACAAAATTGTAATTTCTGTATATGGTTTGGATGAATTTGTTGACGGGCACATTTGACCTACTCTTCATGAGGTCACATGTTTGAGGGTCTACAAGACCAGCTCAAAAAAAAAATATCTCATCTGCCTTTCAGCGGCATGTGGGGAGGGGTGAAACAAAAAGGTCAACGAAAGACATTGAATTTCTTAGTAGTAAATGGAGCACGTACCCACCACAAGTCCAATTTATTGACAACAAGGGATAATTCAGGTTGGTGCATCTACAAAAACCAAGTTGAGTTTCTGTACCCAAAAAAAAAAAGGAATGCCCAAGAACAGCAAGTTGCAAGCCTATACCATGTTAAATTGCAGGCTTTTGCCAGCCTTGCTGAATTGATGTTTGAATATGCATTTATTAAAGAAACCTCATTTAGTATGCGTTTTAATACCTTAACCAATCACGATTAAAGACCCGTCTTAGGCTAAAAAGCATAGAACATGACTCTTGTAAATCCCAATATCATAATTTGGGAATTTCGACAAAACAGAGAGCAAGAACACAACATTAATTGTTTAATAGGGGAAGTTTGGGACCGATGAAACTGATAACACCCACTACCCAGAATCCAAAAACAAACCCAGAATTTTTCTGGGTCCAGCACGTGCGAAAATGGAGAAATCGAAAACATAAAAATGGTAACTTTAAAAGGTATACTTACAGAGCTCGAACCCAGCGAAGAGGGACGTCCATGGAGGCAATGACGACGAGATCAGCCTCGACTTGGAGCTTGGCTAGCGATCTAATCATGACTCTAGTGGCCACGTAGAACTCGTAGTCCCGTGGTGTACCCATGTACATCATGGTCGCGTAAGCGTTCCTGTAAGCCCTCCTCTGCTTCACCAGCTTCCCGCGAGCCGACGCTCCGGCGACGAGATCGAGAATCGAAAGCAGAAGCAACAACGGAAGGAGAAGGGTCAGCTTCCTCCTCTTCGACGCCATAGCCATTTTGGGTCTCTGTTTTGGGTTGAGTTGCAGAGCTATTGATGTGCGCTGAGCTGAAGAGTTGGGTATGTATGCCATTTATTTATCAAATGTTCTTAAGTATATAAAGAGAACAGAGAGAGAGACAGGGTAGGGAGGCTTCGGCGAGGTTTCTGTCTGTCCGGAGAGGAAAGATTTCCATAAACGATAATTGTTGTAATTAAATAATAAATGGGTTACGATATCATTGATATTTTCATAACTGTTCTTTTTTTTTTTGCGGAAAAATAATAAAAATCGATGTTTTCTGCCGACTTGATCCGGACCGAGGATTTTCCACAAACGACGATATCAGGGTTCATTGGGACACGTGGCGAGATCGGAGGGCGAGGGAGCACGGTATGGTTAACTGAGCCTAGGTAGGGTTCTTGTTCCGGAAGAACAGGAGATTTGTGGGGGCCGGTTGTGAGCCAATGATGTGTGGCCACGTGTGGGAAAGCCTGGTATACGCGGCTTAGAAATTGAAATGTTCTGACTGGGGTTGGATGAAGCGGACTTGGTCGTATTGGAGATGAAAACGAGTCAAAAGTGGACAAGTGACTTTTCAGTACAAGAAGTGGTATTATTGCACAGCTCTTCGTATGCGTACATGAGACATATACATACATACGGCTTTTAGGCTCAAAAGTCAAAAGAGAGAATTTTTAATATGGTAATTTTATCATTTATTTTATTTTATTTTGATATTTTAATTTATTTAATTTTGAATGAAACCGTGGTTTCATTGAGGGGAAGAACCATCGGTAGAAAAAAGTATATTTTTATTTTATTTTTTGAGCAAAAAGAATAAGTTTTATTCGTATGAAACCATCAAACATAATAAGAAATAAGAAGAAAATAGTATATCTGAAGATTGATTATAATTAATCCTTCAAACAAACCCGAGGTATAATCGGGTTTTTTGAGTGATCAAACGCTTAGATTTATCAGTAAACAATGAGACCAAACTAAAACAGACGATAAGAAACCAAAAGTCACTCCCGCTTCCGAGTATATTGTCTGCTCGTTTCTCTTTCAAAACCCTACACTACCCACTCCAACGTCAAACTTCACAGCTCCCGTTTCTCCACTGGCGATGGTCGTGCCTCTCTGACCGTGGTACATTGTCGGTGGTGGCTTTCCTCTCCCCTTAGTCTCTTTCTCGTCCTCCCATTCTTCGCCTCCTGTGTCATTTTCCCCTCTCGTAGTCGATATTTTCATCGATTGGTTACCAAATTCGGCCTTTGTGGCCGGAGTTAAGGTCACTATTCCTCGCTCCCGACTTCCCCCGACCACTGTTTGAAATTGCATTGGTCTTTCACTTCCAGATCTACGATTCAACGTTTTTGGGGTACTTGGTGTTGATCGTTATGTGGTTGTTCTCGGTGGGTCGTGCTGCTATTAGTGGTGGTGGGACTGACGAGCATACTTCTCCACGGTGTTTCATATCGATTGTCGAAGTTCTACGATGGGTCTGGCCACCGTGATCGGTCCTTGCAGAACTGCCTTCTGGGATTTCAAATCTTCCTCTTCTTCACTTTTCGCCCCCTGTGAAGGGAGGCACTTCACATGTATGAATTTTTGTTGGTGGATGCTGGTGTCATTTCGACTTTGGTCCGTTGGTACTAGCTCTCTATCGATGAAGGTTAGGTGTTCTACAAGCTCGACATGGGTAAGATTGATTGTAAATCCCTACCCCTTTTTGTTCTTGAGGCTTCGTTGATTTTTCCTAGATCTAGCTTCATTTTTGTTCTTCTTGTGTTCCCCTACTTTTGTGGTGGGGCTCGTCGATGTTTAAGGTGTTGTCCTTCGACGATTCATTGGCCTTTGTGCCTCTATTAGAAGACAAATTAGCGATGGTATTTAGGAATTTCAGTGTACTTGTGGTATTTAATCACTAGTCGATCTCTGTCATTTTAGCAGTGTTGGACGTCGGCGTGTTGGTGGCCTCGATGAGATAGGACACTCGCTTCAAAGCTCTAAGTAAGGGTTTAGGGATGTTTGGTTCGATTATCGGTTGTTGGTATAGAGTAGTTATGGATTTGGTTGGTTCTTTTTGGGTTTCATGTTAGTCAAATCTTGGTTTCAGATCCGTTTGTGTTTACAATTTTAGCCCATTGTTGGTCTCGTCTTTATCCTTGTGCTTCGTGGTTGATAAATCAGGTAGCTTAAACCCTTTTTTCAGTTGCATTGGTTTTTACCCCTAGTTGGGTTTGATGTATTTGTTTTATTCGTGGTTGTAAAATATAGGTCCTAGAACTGTTTTAGACTCTTTAATTGAGTCTAGTTTTGGTTTTTTGAGGTTTCGTCTTAGGAGTTCAGTCTGTTTGTTTATTGAGAGTGATGGCTGTTAGACTTTTGCCCTCTCTTTCTATCTTGGAAAGTGTCCAGGTTTATAAATCAAAAAAGTTGTTGATAAAAAACAAAGAGTCAGACAATAAGACTCCGAACGAATACCGAAACTTTACCAAAAGACCATATCCGACTCAACCTGAACCCACCCGTCATAGTATAAAAACTTATGGATCTGCCAATCGGGAACAGTAAGTGTTTGGGAGACACGCACGATTTGGGGAGGGGTCACATGATATGGTAGAGGGATTCCCTTATAGGGAGGGTTGCAGGTCCTCCTATGCAGCCCCTCGTGTTAGGTCCTCGTGGATCCCAACAAGGCTATTTTTCAGTCCTCGCCTGAATGCCTTTTATTCCTTCCAATCCATATGCCACTCTCTTCTTGCAGAGGGGGACAAGCATCAACTCTAGCCCCCTGAAAGGAACCCTAGATATTCCACAATAGAACCAATGGTTCTCGTCGTACCCATTCTCGGGTTAGGCAAGATGTTGGACGTCACCGAACCCTCCTATGTCCCCTTAAAGATAGGCGATTCTCGGGTTGGGTTGGACGTCCCACCTGATTCTCTCGGATTAGGTAGGACGACATACCTTATAAGTGGTGCTGGACCCGAGAGAAGTTGCAACGACCTTGGTCGTCAGGATCTCTCCATGTAGTTGTTGGCAGCGAGGGCACGGTCATTGAGGATCACAATCTTGAGTAGGACCGCCCCTTGATATAGAAGCAATAGTAGACATGAGCGCCACCCTTGATATCGCATTGGAGCAAGAGTCTGAGGGTGACAATACCACTATTCCACAAAGCCAGATATAGTAGAAAGCTAGAAGGTGAAGCCCAAGAGTCTAGCTAGTTTAGGTGGATAGGAGGTTTTGGCGGTGTCGTTGGGAGGCCCATCACCACCGCCTTTCCTCGCGAACGTGGACACGGAGCGGCGGTGACAACATGAGAAACAAAAATGTTGTTTTGATGCTAGGGTGACGTGGGCTAAGGCTTGGTGGGCAACATCACCTGGACATGTCCATTACGACTAGAGTAGGGATTCTCCGGCAATGGGACTGAGATCTCCCTTGGTGGTGAGGATCCATGTAACAATGGGACAACCTTATAGAGATAACGAGGGCAGCAGACTCCGTATGATGGCCTCAGGGGGGACCGAAACCCCATGGGACGGTGGAAGACTCTCACCGGCTAGCATCGATCGGGGCGAAAGACGATTGAAAGGAGAAGAGGATGCCGACAGGGAAAAGACCACGGATCTCTTATAATGAATCTGGTGGCGGTGTGGTTTGGAGAAAATAGTGGACGGACACGGCGGGGGGACCGAGGAGGGGACGTTCCTCACCTGGCTTGACAGAGAAGAATGTGCAGTAGAGTGTGACGTGGAAGGAGACGGCGCTAGAGTGATCATTAAGGAACAAACGAGAATAGTTAGGCTAAGTTTCTTACTACCAATTTTTTTATAAAATAAAAAAATTGATTGGTGCTTGATTTTGTTATGTAAATCTTTATTTATTCGAGTTCATGGCCATCATTTTTGTAATTTTTAAAGCATGAATCGATAATTATTTTATTAATTAAGGATTGACAGAAACATGAGAACTAGAAGTGGAAATATACATCCAAGAGTGTGAGAGAGACTGAAAATAGAATTTCCCTTTTCCCACTATTGACGTCACGCTCCTCCAATTATATCGATCTACTCCGCATCCTTATCCTTCCACACCACTATCGACGACAACCCTAATTCGCAGCCTCCTCCCCACGTACAATATTTAACTGGCCTGTCTGCAGGCACCTCTTTCATGCGAAGAGGCAACACTGTCCTTTCTTGAGGACCACTATCGAAGGCCTGCATGGGCTCTTCGTGCAGCCCTCTCCAACAAACTCGTAGGGTCAACAACCCCTCGTCCAGTGTACAGCCTGTTCCTCGCTCCGGATGCCCTATGCATTGCCCTGCCGCTCTCCAATTCAACCACAGACCATCACAAGGTCGGGACCACCGCTCCCGGTTGTTACCTCGGCCTCTGGGGTTGTTGAGGTTGTTCAAGACCATTTCGTGGCTTTCTTTCTCGAGGATGATGCAGACGACGAGGATGTCATGGTGGTCGTCCTTGCTTAAGTCGTCCCGGTAGGATCCGATGATCGGTGCCATCATTCGTTGGCCAGACGGAATATGACCGCCATTGCATGCAATCCAAGAGCTCTTTATGGCTTCATGATTCAACGGTGGAAGGTTTGGGGCTTGGAGGTCAAATGCCTCTCCAAGGAAGTTGCGGCGTTCCATTTCCCGGCCAGTACAATGATGTAGAACATCCTCCATCGGGCCTCATGGGGCTTTAGCGAATACCCACCGATTCTGGTACCCCTTCTCCCTTGTATGGAGATCGGTGTGTGTGTTGGGGGTTTGTGCCTTAGGACGAATCCAAATTGGCATGTTACAAACGTCTTTTTGAGTTAATAAATAAGTTGGCAAATTTTTTATTATCATTAAGTTGTAATATAAGTAAAACCATGAATGAGTTATTTTTATGAGATATTAGGGAACATTTCCCTAATAATGTACCTCTCATAAGGAAAAAAGAGTTATTCCATTCAATTGTCCCTAGACTAATCTGATAGTTAGATCTACAGTGGTTTTTGACAAGAGAGTCGCATTTTATTGATCATGCATATAAGGATATGAGTCAGAGTCACAAATTCCAAAGAGTTTGACATTTGGACAACCCACCTTGAGAGTATTTCATAGAACTAAGACATGAGTACGTCTAAATTACCTGCGTAGTCCTTAATCCTATGACCATGACATCACCATGTGATCTACATGACAGGGATTCATGTTTTGAGCTAACCAAACATTTATCCTAACTGATAGTTATAAAATTTATGCTTGGATATGAATACACACATGTGAGACTTATGGGTAATGGTCATAGGGACTTGTCGCTTGTGGTTATACAAGTCAGATGTCATTAAAATAGTCACTCTTGATGAGTAGGAGGATTGTAGTAGATTCATGGTCATGCATGTGATTAGTAACTTACATTCCTCACTCACAATCAACAGAACATGTTAAGACTGAGTTAGATAGGATGATAGTTCTATGCTTTTGTTCAATTGTGACAATCGATTAATGACAATAGGATACGACTACACGAGGTAACAAGACTTGACGAAATATTGATTATTAGTTCGTATGGCTTGTGTGTTCATGAGGCTTGCTAAACATCATCATGACTTGTGGATGAAATGTCTCATTTCATTTCACTACCAACGATCATATGAATCCTAAAGAGTCACACACAAGAGAGAAAGTCCACAACAAAGTGAACAAAAATGTTTTGATTAATTAAAGTAGCATACGAGTTATATTTGATATAATGTAGCGCTTTAATTAAATTAAACACTCATGATGAAAAATTAAATCGGTATTTAATTAATAAAGTATAGTAATTGAATAAACAAATAAACAACTAATTATATTAAAATAGTAAGGATTGGCCGAACGTCCATATGGGCCAATAGGTGGTTCGGCCAAATCAATTATTTGATGTAATTTCATCCCTTTAATTGTTTCAATAGGATTAAAAGAGGAAATATCATTTCTAAAAAGTCTAGAAAACAATGACTAGTTGGACTAGTCTAGAAAACAAGGACTAGTTGGACTAGTTCAAGGTTTCTTATTTTTATTTGGCTTGGAATTTAAGTAATACCTACACCTATAAATACATGGGTAAAGAGCTAGGAAAAAACAACACAACAAGAGAACTACTCTCTTGTAATTTTTGGCCAAGCATAGTGAGGAGTTGTGAGGTTTCGTTCAAGGGCAACTAGCGGGTCTAGTTTATCGTGTGGATACCATTATAGGGCGAACGCTTGGGCTTCTATACTAATACTACTAAAGGTCCCCGTCTCAAACTAGTTAATTCCAAAGTAGTCGACCTGAGGTAATCTCTATTAAAATATGCATGGATTAGAATTTGTATGATTATGAGATCTAGGCTACTCGTATAGGTTACAGACAAAAGTTTGTTATTTTTTTTGTTTTTTTGTCGTGTTAATGTAACACATCTTATACTCCAACAGTGTTGGCGTACATTGTCCTGAGAGATGCTCATGTCTGATTCTTTTTGGCCAATACACTGGGAACTGAGGTGCTCTCAACACCTTTTTCGGTACTTCGTTGATGGGATGACTACCTCTGGCTCCGGTTTAGCCTGGACGTTGATAGGCCACTCTGTCGGCGTATCTGCCTCCGCTTCTTGGGTCACCTAGATCCCACGACTATAGGTCTCAAATATGAACAACTACCAAGTTTCTGCTTCCATTGTGGGAAGCTCAACCACCGGATCCGATCATGCCCAACTCGTATCCCGGGAGTGGGACGGGAGGAGGCCCGATACAATGATATACTCTGAGTTCCAATAGGACTAAATACAGAGCAACTTCTCAGGACGGAGTAAGGGGTGCCTCGGGACCAACGGGTGCTTCCGGTTGATGAATTGCTGACCACCATCACCTTAGAGGCCAATGGGGACAATTTGAGGGCCAGTAGGAATCCTCTACCTCCCATGGGTTTCCCGATACTTCTCGGGGTTAGGGAGCCTGTTGTGAAGACCTGTGATTTGGCTAAGGAGCGTCCCGCGGGGATGACTTCAGGATTTCAGTAGGCACATCCCAGATTGATAGATGGGACATGTAAGATCGCAAAGACCTGTGATATGGCTAACGAGGGCCAAGAAGATGATAGTGGTGTGTTGGGAGGATAGCACAACTAAATCAATGAGATCCCCACATAGTTATTGTCACCTTCTCCGGAGCAGCCACATGTGGACGTTGAGACCTCTCTTCGGGTGGGAACGCTGAAAGAACCTCGAGAGTTGTAGGGCAGGTTAGGACCCAAGAAATCTAAGGTCCTGAAGACGAAGGGGAGGGGAAAGTCGGGTCAATTTTACACCCATACATACCAGCTAAAACGGGCACTCGACCTCTTGGGCGTCCCTATCACAACCCATCAACTTGTGAATGAAGAGGAGAACGGCTTCCAATAGGCGAGTGCTGCTAAACAACATCGTTAGGAGCCATAAGTTGGCCTGGGGACGGGGTGATAGGTGTTTGGTGGCCTACCCCCATGATCTGGGACCAAGCTCGACAAATCGTTTGCAGAGGAGTAAGGGAGCACCCCTGTATTTTTTTCTACTTAGTTTGTTGCCGAATTCTTGGTTGTTTTTTATTTTGTATTTATGTGTTTTCTCGTAGGATGTTGGATTTACTTTTGGTTGTTTAAGATGGAAATTAAACGTTTTCTATGGGTCCAAGAGTGTCGGGTCTCTTACGGGAGTTCCGGACATATTCTAGAACCTAGGGTCCTTGACCCAGGTTATGGTACTGTTGATTGTCAAAATTAATAGAATTCCTTCGTCGCCTATTTAAAAAAACACGAGAATTAACGAAGTAAGAGGGTTAGATATAGTCACGGACAGACCTGAGACGCTTACCCTGTAACTATAACCGCTGCTTTTCTTCACAGTAAGGAAATTTAATACAACACATAAGGATACCATACTAACAATGACTATTCTAGGTTTGTATTTGACTGTTTTTCCCATCTCGACTCGAGCCCGACATTGTCTGATTTGCACCTTGGTCATTCGACGAGAACCCTTGAGAGGAGAAGGGGAGGTCTTCAGATGATCAATGAATTGTGGATGATTAACCCTTGTAAAACAGAGAAAAACGCAAACGCAAGCGAACACGAAAAAATCGGGAGAATGATCGAAGAAACCCCCTATGGGATAGACGATAAAAATACTATGACAATGATGTTAATAGATAGTGGGGGATCAAAGATAGTAGATGATCGAAGGAGTAAAAAAAACCCGCCATCAAGAAGACGATAACTAAGGTTCATAAGTTCTCTTAGAGCAAGAGATATAGGCTCTAATTGTTACTCAATGCATTATTTTATCCTTTTTGTATTTAAGTGTTACTATATTTTTATTTTAAAATAATTAATTATTATTTTCATGAACAGTTACATCAGAAGTGTCGTTCATATTGTTCTGCTAAAAAAAGTGTCCTTGATCCAAAAAAAATCATAAAATTATGAACATAAAATTTTGCAACATTGTTCTATTGATTTAGTTTTTTTTTTGTCTTGCTTTACTTGAACCCAATCTCATGTACTATGATTATGACAGAAAAATAATAAAAACTAAAGAACAAAAACAAAAAAAAGGTACAAAATGGGATGAAGAATTCGAGAAAAGATATAATGAACGAGTAGGAGCAAACTACAAGGTGCTGAAAGGCTTATCTAGAGATGTACCATTTGGCCTAATTTTAGTTTAGTCCTGACCCCTGTTTTGTTTTTGTTCAACCGCGTATTCGATTCTATTTTGTCTGAAAGCATATTCGTTTGACGTATAAACCAGCTTCGGAACCTTCAAAGGTTGTCACAGCTTACTGTCCGAATCTAGAACAGGTCTCACAGGTCACAACAAACATCCGAACTTTTTTTTTATAACTTCTTCTCTAATCTCACGTCACTTTCTTCTTAATCATACTTTGTCTTTTTTTAATTCTTCCCAAGTTTCAACGTTTTTGCACCTAGAAAGTCATATTAATGTGATGGCGTGAACTTCGGTGTCTCCCTTCTTCCCGATGATACCGTATACTGAACTGTCTTCATACAACATGCCACCAATTCGATCCATTCAGTCGAAAATCTCAGATGAGCCATAATACCCAATAGATAATCCCACTTTACACGATCGTAAACTTTACTCATGTCCAACTTTAAAGACATGAAACCCATATTCCCTTGCCGTTTCCTACGAAGGAAATGAATAACCTCAAATGCGATAAGGACATTATCTTCAATACATCGTCCCGGAATAAATGCCCATTGGGTTTCAAACATGACATTCTGTAGCAAAGGGCGTAGTCTGTTCGCCAAGACTTTAGACATAATGTGAAAGATGAAATTGCATGGAGCAATTGGGCGCATGTCAGTAACTACATTTGAGTCCGTTTTCTTGGGAATGAGGACCATAGAGGTATCATTCAATGTCGGGTCAAACGCCCTAGTAACGAGGACATTTTGGAAGAAGAAGACCACCTCCTCAAACACCATCGACCTGTAATGCTTATAAAACCTCGGGTTGAGACCGTTTGGTCCCAAGGCTTTATCCGGCCCCATCTGAAAGTGTCATGCCCCAAATCCGGTTTTGACCGGACTCGAGACGTGAGTTAAAATAATGATAAAAGGTAATACATAAATAAAACTTGATAAGGCAAATATCCGAGTAAAACAAATTTCAACTCAAAACGATGAGTCAAAAGCTCGAAATATAACGAAATGCGATAGGTTCAATACAAAACGACAAGTACGTCTCTAACACAGACACCACCAGACTCTCCACGAGCTCCCGAGCCCTGGAACGTCCTGTAGATCTACTCATCAAGGAAACATGTACAAACAGTAAACACGAAAGGGGGTGAGCTTACGCTCAGTAGAAAAAAAATGGTAAAGTAAAAGAAACCCCCGCTTGGCAATAAAACACAGTTTGTACAATTATCCACAGGTTCCGATTAGTGCGATTAACCAAAAAGATCAACAAGAGTTGCAATGCTTAATAAAACAGTAAGTCAAGAAGATCAAAGGAGAGACATTTTATTCTTTAACAAAGAGAACTCAAGAAAGTACGTATAACGTCACATAGATAACTTAACCCACAATACTCCGATCCACAATTGGTCATTGTATCATATCGGATTGCCCCTCGGTCCAGAGGAGACACATGTCGTCGAGGTTACCGGAAACATCCCTAAGGGGACACATATCATCGGAGCTCTCGGAAATGTCCCCAAAGGACCATAGATCATCGGGGTGAAGTAAGATATCCTCCCGGAAAGGCTATCGCAGGAACACATACCCTCGGGGTGAAGCAACCAGTAAACAATCCCCTCAGGGTAAACAACCTCACGTCATACCGGAATTCCCTTTGGCCTGGACGTCTTCCCGGGATTCACATCGGTGTAACACAATACCGGAATTCGCATCGAGGTTACCACAATCTCTTGGCCTAGGTACTACCCTACACCGGCATTCCCCTCGGGGTTGGTACCATACCGGAACACAACTCATCTTAGAACACACCTCAAGGAAATAGCACGCGGCATAAAGTCATAATACAACCACAACTTAGCAAATCCAACAATCTTACCACAACACGCACAAAGAACTCATCATAACAATCACGCTTACCGCCATGACTTACCAACCACGTTCCATCGGTCTATCACTCACCCGATCATACCATTTGGCACAATCAATTCACAATCAACAATCACTCAATCAATCATAACACGGATCAACCATTCACATACAATCATCACGATTCTTCTAGTTTAGTATGACTCCTGTATTAACCTAAAGACGAAACATGCATCGATACTAAGGACAAACGATCATCAATACATACATTCAACAAGCAATCCTAAGGCTCGACATGACCATTCTACCAGCACGACAATTTCCCAAAGTATTGAAAGCGGTTAACTAGTGAATCACATCCTATATGCATACTAAGACTCGTCCGATTATTATTGTAATTGAAAAGCAGTTATTCTAGTACATCACATCCTACATGCAAACTAAGACCTTTCCGGTTATTATTATCCTATAGGCATACTATTTGCGTTCTTTAAATTAAGAGGGTAGTTTAGTACTTTTCCCTACCTAGAAAACTCCAACGCTCAAATACTCCTAGCTGCTGACGTCTTGGCTAGCTTCCTCCTCGTCCTCTCACGGGGTCCCAAAGTCTTCCTCCTTCCTTGAGCTCGGGTCCACGGTCTTGGATCACAAATAAAGCTATAATTAATAACTAAACAAAGACGGGTTTAAAGCGAAAACTCCTAATTACCCTTAACGATAAAAACTTGGGTCAGAAGGTAAATGGGGCCCAAACTAGGCCCAACTCAGACAGCCCACGGACCTGGAATCCGGCCTGGCATCTGAACCGGCCCGTGCCACAGACCGGCCTGGTAACCTACCCGAACCGTGCCTCTCAGAGGCCTGGAACCAGGCCCGGACAATGCCTCTAAGAGGCCCGGAGTCAGGCCCGGACCGTGCCGCTCAGAGGGCCAGTACCAGGCACGTTCCGTGCCGCTCAGAGGGCCAGAACCAAGCCCTTCTCGTGCCGTATTCCGCGTCAGATCTGGGCAGCCCCCAACCCTTCTCCCCCAACTTCGTTTCCACGAAAAACCATTCCAAAAACTCCATTTTTACCAACATCAAGCTCCAAAACAATCATCAAAAACCCACAAACTTCAATACCCACAATGGGTTTCATCCAAGCTTCAACAAACACAACAAAACCAACCTAACTTCACTAATTTTTCACCACCAACAACCATCTAACAACACTAACATCAAAACTCAACAAGTTCTAGCAAAACCCACAAAACCCACAACTTGAATTGGATTGAAAGAGTGATTTGAGAAGCTACTTACCTTGGTAAATGAGAAGGGATGAAGGAGAGATGGTTTTGGAGAGGTTTGGTGAAGAAATCCTTTGAAAGATACTTCCTTTTCTCACTAGCTTCTTCTCCAAGTCAAGTTGTTCTTCCTCTTCTCCTCTTCTCTCTAAAATTTCGGCCACCACTAGTAGTTATGAGCTGAAATTGTTGCTTCTCTTGCTCTTAAAAGACCTAAAAGTGGTAAAGTCCAAAAAGCCCATTAGCATTTAACCACCTAGGGACAACTAGTGAGGGTAAGATGGTCTTTTTGGTCTCATTTCTTCCCATCCAAGCTAGCATGGACAAGTGTCCATGTAGGGACCACTTGTCCTTAGATGAAAATCCAGCACCTCAATTTATTCGTTTTAGTCGATAAAAAGTTCTCGTTTGACCGAATATTGACCTTTTCGATATTACAGTCAAATGAAAGGGAAGGGCCCGACTAAGCTAATCGTGATGACGGCTAAGCTTTTTGGGCCCCGGAAAGGTACCGAACGACTCCCGGAGTCATCGGTTGACTTTTCCAGCCGAAAGTCAAACTTGCCAAAACTCGCCGGTTTGACCGGGATCGACCGGGGGCGGTTCTTACAGGTAGAATGCATTCCGTTCTTCCAGAGCCGTCCTTAGGAGTAAGAGAGCTTGGTTTGTGATCAGTCGTGATTCGATTAGGAAGATGAATGGGAAAGGCGGGCAGGTCCGGTTGACTACTCGAAAAGAGACGGCCAAAGTAGTCCATAATTAGCTCCCACATACCTGTATCCCACGTTGCCAGTTCACCTCTCATATTTTTTAGTGCGACCACTTTATTGACCCGACGATGGTAGGAGCATGCAGCTTGAAAGAATTTAGTATTTGATCTCCTTCCGCCAACCAATGTTGTTTCGCCCGTTACCTCTAGAAAGATTCATGCGTACTTAGCGCACGTTCATACCGAATCTATATTGCTTCCCGCATGTGCACCCTAGCCCGTTCTGTTCTACCATTCAACTCAACAATACGATGTTGGCACCAGTTGATGTGATTAACATTCTTTCTGAAATGGTTCCACCCCCAATCATCCAGAGAAACTCCCACCTTATAGATCACATCAGTTATAGGGACCAAGGACAATTTATCACAGCTATCCTATATTACTCTACCACAACCTGGGTCCCACACCTATTGAGACTGGGAATAGAATTTAGGAGGAGCCTGATGTTATACTTTTCGAGCTAGCGAGAGGAGAACCAACCAACGATCCGAAGTCATGGTTGTGTTACAGAAATCCAAGTCCGAGAGAGAGTGGTAGTACGAGCCAGAGATCAATTCCATATCTAGATGGGACTATATACATCAATTATAGGTCCGTCCTCTGAACCAAGTGTACTGATGGGATGTCCACGAGCTCAAACAGAAGTCCTCAATAAGGCTTAGAGGACAGGAAGGTGACGATAATAATCCCGTAAAATTCCCGATAATAATCTAGTTAGGGTGGGTTGGTGTGTGTAATTGACGAATCAAATCCCAGGTCCAGTGACGATTCTCCCGACGAGCCTCCCCGTAGATACCTGTTAGTCTCATGTCCTCATGCCCTGGGGTCGAGACTTCAACATCAATGTAATGGGTATCCGATGCCTGAGACACCACATCGAAACTTGGAACACAAAACAGAGCCAATCCTCTTTGGGTATCCGAAGTTGGGACACACAAATGATCGTGGAAACCCATTAATCGGGACAGAAGGGCACATTTTGGATGGAGAGCAAGGTCCCCGAGAGGAGCACAATGTGTGGGCACCTGTCGCGAAGAAGGTGTCGTAGATGTTGTTTATGTATCCGGGAACCCATGCCCTGACAATTCCAAGCCAAAATGCAAATATCGGGTTACTCCAATGGGCAAGGTGGAGGGGGAGAATCCCCAATCCCGGATCCAACCAGCGCTGACATGGAGGCATGTGAGTAGCTTGAGTCAGTGAGATTGGGGAAGGGAGCGTTGTAATCCGAGGGTCCGCTGATAGCGGCAAGGTCTGTGAAGATGCCGTTCGTCGGGAAGCTGGTGGATATTACAGAGGCGATTGAGTCGCCATCACCGGAGATCGAGGAAGAATCGATTGGATCGCATTCGCCGGAGATCAAGGAATTACCAAGAGAATTTGGCGAAGGAGATGGTCTCCCAAGAAAAGATTCCTCCCCAGTATGATGCAGAAGGAGTTGGAGTGTTGAGGGGAACACCATAACGGCGGAGTTGAAGAACTAGAACGACGTCGAGAGACTCGTGACCGGCTAGGTTGGAGTGGTTTGCGTGAAGACGGTACCAAAACCCTAATAAAACTCTCTGGCATACTTACGAAACAATTTCTTTGTCAACAAAAACCTAATATAAGGTTTCATCAGTATTATAAATTAATAATTGTATAAATTTATAAATAAAATTAAGGAAATGGAGTGGTATATGATGTTAGGATTGCTTTTTTCTTTTCATTTTTTAAATTTAAATATAGTGAATGCACTTTAACTAATTTTGAATCGACTTTCAAATTAACTTTTTCTTTAAACCACAAATATAGACATTCTTGAGTGCACGTCAATGTCTCCTTTATAAAATAACATAACTTTCGTGTATTTGATACGTCAAGGTTGATTTTGAAACACCTTGTAAATAAAAGTCACTGCAGAATGTGGTTTTAACTTATTTTTTATTTTATTTATGGTCTTTTCAGTTATCGTCTTAAACAAAATGTTTAGTAAAAATAAATAAATAATATTTTTTTTTGAGTAATTGCTACTTTCATTCCATTAAAAAGAATCAGTACATGTTTGGGGGCTTTGACGGGTTAAACACAATGATCTTATAACTACTATTACGTCCATGACGCATTGAAGTGGGGAGCCACAAAAACTAAGGAAAACAGATAACCAAACTAAGTAAGACATTAAAACCAAAAACATAAGGCTAATAGAGTACTGGCGAGCACAACTCAAAGTAAGACCTATCGTAGGCCGTAGGTGGATGTCCTATACACCCACAATTCCCACAGAAACCCGGTAGCTTAACATAGGTCAGACAGTAGTTGATCGGATCCTGGAACTCAGGGAACCAGAGCCGCATCTTCCTACACAGAGGTCGGTCAAGGGATTGCCAGTAGCGGACCTTCACCGTCCCTCCCCAACATTGGCCGAACTCATCACAAGGAACGTCCGCCATTCCGCCCAACGCCTCTCCAATCCGAGTACCCGTAATCCTAGTGCTCACTCTCTGTAAGATACCATGGGCATGTACCCAAAGTTGCATCCTATTCATGGCTGGGAGGTCCCGGACGAACGGATCCGTCTCCGCTAGCATCAAGGGCTTGCCGTCGAAGCACCACGGTTCGTGCAGTTGAACCCAGTCCCAATTCTCCTTCCTGGCGAAGTAGAACCCAAATACTCTAGGGACGACGTCCTTGATAACCAACCCCATATCCGATTTTCCCCATGCATTAAGGAGGATACGGAGGAGAGTCTCCTTGCGAGGCTGACAATCCATGAGCAAATGCCCCACCATCCCATATTGTTGGTGGGAGAGCGTGACCGGATCAAGCACCCCATTCATGACCGTAACATCCAAGGGTTCCTCAAATCCTAGGGAGCAGCATGAGAAGCTATGTTGAAGGGCCTGAAGCGGGCCACCATGATCCAGACGAGGGGACGTGGGACGATGATCACAGGGAGGTTGAGGGGCAACGCAATCCTCGGCCGGCTCCATCATCAGGAACCGCCCCATCTGGAGGAACCGAGGTCGGGGAATAGGCGAGATATGATAAATAATAGGCAAAGCAAGAGCCTTACCAGACGCTGGCCACAACCCCTCCGCATTTTGCGTCTGGTGAGCCTCCAAAACCCTAGGTGAAACCTGAGGGGGTGGTGAGAGAGCAGACCGTTTCGGGGGGCGACCCCGCCGTGTATGAGGGGGTTCCGATGACGAAGGAAGATCCCCCGGTGCATAGGCCGTCATTGTCAGCAGCAATGGGGAACCCGAGGGCGGGGTGGCAAGTCTCGGGCCAAAGCCTTCTTCAATGCCGAAGCCTTCTTTTTTTGAGGCACCCGCTTAAGTCGCACGATTTCATGCGATGGGCAAGGAGGAGGAATGCCCACCAGAACCGCACCCACGCCAACGGCTAATGGGGCAAGGGCCCCCATAGTCGCACCCACGCAATCGGCTGATGGGACATGACTCAAGAGAGCCTTTAGGGAGACAGGTCGTGAAGATGGATCAGACATGTGAGGAGCCGAGGGGGAGACGTCGGTGGAGAAGTCGAGCGTGCAGCCTGATCAGCATAGTATGCAGAGATACGGGAGCACATGGTGAGTAGGGTTTCGAGGGTGACGATTAGGGTTTAGAGGGTCTCGACATAAGCGAGGAGAAGGTTTTCCACCGGATCAATAGTTTTTTTTTGATAAGCAATGATTTTATTAATCTTTGAAATTTGAGAAAAATTACAAAGATGAGGAACACCACCCGAAAGTGGATCATCCCGCAACTAAGACCGCCCTTCTGACGAAAGAGCAAACAATACAAACCGCTCTCAAGACCAAAACATCTGAAATATAACAGACACCTCTACTAAAAAAAGACGAGACAATTCATTCAGTCAATAACTTTCCTGTATTGACGAAGTGCCTCCAAATCTCTTTTCTACGCTGTGCTAATAAAATTTCTTGTTCGTTCTGAGTGTTCGCTCGGGTTTGTATGGAATAGGTGCAAGTCTGCGATTGTTTTTTCTTTTTGTACTTTTTGGCTGTTTTACCGATCGTAGGCGATAATAGTTTAATTTAACCTAAATAAATAAATAATACTTAACTAATAAGAAAAATGAACATTATATATTACTTTAATTAAATATGTAGGATATATTTGTTTTTTTTAAATTGATTGAAAGGTGCAGATTTTATTAATGGGACTGGATCCCCATCCCTATCTCTTCGCCTTCCCTCTCCCTCGACGTCTCTCCTACGGTCTCGCCGGCTTCTATCCCGATCGCATCAGGGACCCCGATTCTCCTCTCTGTCGATGACGATCGGGGTTTCGGGTCCGCGAGCCTTGTCCCCTTCTTTGTCGCTTGAAGTGTTACGTCATGATGAACTAGTGCGGGGGGCTGAATTTCCTTCCGACCCACTCCAAGAAGCGCCATGTCTTCGGCCGAACCCTAACCCATCTCCCTAGGCTCACAACGACCTTGCTCTAGTGACTGGATTAGATGGGCCACAACATGGAGATGTGCCTCCGAGGTCTGCACCCCCTCGCTTCATGGAGGCGGGAATGATCAAGGACGTGACGGAAAGCTTGACTTTTCTCCTCGGTCACGATGGTAAAAACCCGATTCTAGCGCATGGTCCGTGCGCGCTACGGGGTGAGACGGAGTATGGTGGAAGTCTCCTCCATGTTTGTTCGGCGTGGCTGGGCACGGAGGCGAATTAGGGTTTGGATACCCTATAGCGGGGTCGACCCTAGTTCTGCTTATGGGGTGGTGGCCCTCTGTCTCTGGCCTCGAGGATTGAGGCGCCGGATCACATGGGGACCACGGCCCGAAGGATAGCCCAGACATCGGCTACGACACGGTATCCTAAGAATCACCTTCCGCCGTATCAGGTAGGTCTACTGCGCTACAATGTGACGCGAGGGCCTCGCCCAAGCGTCAGACGTCCGGTGGTTCACCAATCTTTCCCTACGGGAGTGGCGTCGCAATCCTATGGGGATTTTGGTGGTGATGGAGGTGCGGTGGGTTGGGAGTTGGAGCTTGTGGCCCCAACCTTGGTGACAATGGATCCGATACCTAAGGCTCGGTTACCTTGAGGAAGGGGGACCGGGGTAAAAATGGATCCGGTACCTAGCCAGGTCCTTGAGCCCCCACCTGGGATGCCAGCCAGGTGCCCGCGATAGGCCCCTAGGTGGTCCTATACACAAGCTTCAGTTGTTGTACACGGGAACATCCGACGAGGGGCTGGTGGAGATCAGTTTTCTACTGATTCAATTGTTGCCCATCTACTATGGGAGCGTGGTAGGTTTGGGGGTGGAGGACGTGCTCACCCAGGAGCGCGAGCTGTGGAAGCTACAACGCCTTTGGATCGAAGGGGCGCAGCTGCTGAAGTCCTGCGAAGGATGGCGCCAACATCTGGCTAGGACGCCAAGTCACAGGTGGGAGAGATGCCCCGCTGGGAGGAATGATACACCACCAGAGCATCGGGGACTGGCTCTGGGAGGGGTCTCTAGACGATGCTTTGCCTCCCACCACCGCAATTACCGTAGAGGTCCCTCAGGATCTCCGGTCTCCCGCTCCCCTCTCTGTGTTCTACCTTTGCGCACGGGGCATCAAAATACGGTCTGTAACGGTTCTGGTACCACAAGGTTCAGTGAACCGTTGTTCGTTCACACTGACCTTTCATGGTCGAGGAGTATGTTCCTCGAGACATTTCGATGTAACCGTTCTTAAAAGGTTATAATATTGCAATTTTCGTTCAAAATAATAATAATAAAAGAGTAACTACAATGGCCAAAGTCTCATAAGGTCGCTGCCCGGAAAACTCTAAAACATAATGATCGTTAACCTTATAATAGAAAACGGTGTTAAAAAAACATGAAAGCTTGAATGAAACTAAAACGCAAAAACTGATGAGGACTGCTCAAAATAGTGCTTAAACGTTGCTTGATCCCTTCCCGAGGACCTTTTTCGTCGTGAGGAAGGCGATCAAACTTGAACTCGACAGTTTAGCGGGAGGAGAGCGACCGTTCCTTAAAGTTCCTGATTCCTTGGGTAAAAGCTATGAATCTCCACTCACTAATCATTAACCTTATAAAAGAGAAAAAACCAGATGAAATAAAACTAAACCTCTCGATCATCTTGACTAAGAATCGAGACAAAGATCGAGAAGGAGACATCGGTGGAGGCAAATGAGGTGGATACACCGATGGTGGCTTCAATAGCGGCGGGGGCTGCACAGAGGAGAGGATCTGAGGCGGGGATAGCGACTGATGTCGAGGAGAAGCAGTCGACAACCATCGGGGTTGTAGAAGGAGGGGGAACAGAGACCGGAGACACGTTGTTGGTGGCCGGGGGGAGCCAACATCACGATGGCTAGCGGTTATGCAAATAAAACCCTAGCAAACATGAAAGGGGGCTGAAACAAAGACTAGAGACACGTTTTTAGTGACAGGGGAACCAACAACGCGGTGACTAGCGGTTGCGCAAAGAAAACCTTAGCAGAGCAAAGAGATTCCTTGTGTTTTAAATTAAATTAATTAACGTGATATGAATTTTTATAATTTATTGATGTAATAAATTGATAAATACAAAAAAAATTAAATTAATATATTTTTAAAATGATAATGAAAATTACGATCTTAACATCGTTAATACATTGAAACTTTATTGTATCATGAGAGGAGAAAACATGGGAGAGTGCATGAAAATAAATCATGAGAAGACAAATGATCGAAATTCAAAAAATTCCATTATACATATGGTTGGGTAAACTACAAATGCATACCGTTAAGTATGCACGTTTAGCCGATGAATACCCTGAAGTTTAAAGTTAACTGATGCATACCCTGAAGTTACGAGTTGTAACTCAAAACCCCTTCCGTCAGTTTATTGTTCATTTTAAAAAAATACCCAAACTACCCCCAACTACCTATCAAATTAAACAACATGCCATTACTTTTCTTTAATTATTTTTTTATTCTTTATTTTTAATTCTTTTTCTTTGTTTGAACCCAGAATATTTCTTCTCCTCCCTCGCTTATGTTTCTTTTTAGCGTCTGGTTTTGGTTGGGGTTGTGTGGGGAGCGTTGCCGGCGTCGGCGAGAACACCGGAGAAGACGGAGCTCCTCTCTCTCTCTCTCTCTCTCTCTCTCTCTCTCTCTCTCTCTCTCTCTCTCTCTCTCTCTCTCTCTTTGTTAAAATGGTTCAATTGATTTAGGGTTCAAATGGTTCCAATGGTTCAAATCTGGTCTCATAGCGTGGTCGGTTTCCCTTCTTCTATTAATTTGGTGAATCTCCAAAGAGTGATCTATTTGGTTTAGTCACATGTTTTTTCTCCATAATCAATTTGCAGAAATAGAATGGTAAGGATGAATGAGAGGTTAAAGAAGAGGGAATTTTGGAAAATAAAAATTGAAAAATAAAAGAGAATAAAGAAAAAAAAGTTATATTAAAATTTGAAATTAAAATTTAATGAGAAAGAAAAAAGAAAGAAATAATGAAAACTGCTTTTAAAATTAATTTGAAATATAAAAAACTGATTTTATTAAAATAAAAATCTAATTTAAAAATAATTGAAACTTATTTTTAAAAATAAAATAAATAAAGTAGGAAGAAGAAATAAAAACTGATTTTGAAATAAAAATATAATTTTTAAATAAAATATGATTTTTTTTTAAAGTAAAAACGATTTTTGAAATTAAAATGTGATTTTTATATTTTTTTTTAAATTAAAAAGAAAGATAAAAAATAAAGAAAAAGATTTAAAAATAAAGAATAAAAAATAGTTAAAGAAAAGTAATGGCAAGTTGTGTAATTTGATAGGTAATTGGGGGTAGTTTGGGTATTTTTTTTAAATGAGTAGTAAACTGACGTATCTGACTGATGGAAGGGGTTTTGAGTTACAACTCATAACTTCAGGGTATGCATCAGTTAACTTTAAACTTCAGGGTATTCATCGGTTAAAGTGCATACTTAAGGGTATGCATTTGTAGTTTACCGTATATAGTTTAAGTTACAGTTTTGCCATATAAGTGTTAGGTCTCGATGGAGAGTAAGAGAAGAAAATTACTTAATCAGGGCGCTAACATTCCATAAGATTTCATGGGTCGTCCTAGTCAATGGTAATGACTTATTAGATACCAAAACTCCGATAAAGCAATGGAAATTACCCCGGTTCCCATTAAATTATTTTATTCTTTCATAATTCGGTCATTTGTATTGATAATGTTTTAAATACATTTTCAAATGGTAGAATAAGTAAAATATGTGTAAGGCGGCTCGAGCGGGGATGTTTTTGAAGAATCGCACTGTAAGTAAGTCATTGGACTCCATCATCATGGATATCTAAAACCAGAAGACTCCGCGGACCGACATTGCATTGAAGGCGTTCCCCCCTTATCGAGCCACACTCGCCGAATCCGGAATGCGGTGCATGATTCTACTCCTACCTTTTTTTTCAATGGCGGATCTAGCATTTTCATCGTGGGGAGCACCGATTTTTTTGTAGTAATAATTGACGTAAAACTATAATTAAAAATATTAATATTGTATAAAAAGATAATAATTAATATATTTAACAAAATATGGTGCCAAATTTTCATATTTTGAAAATATTATAAAACATTTTCATTGTCAACTCAATAAAAAATATTATTCTCGACATATATAATAATCATTGACCTCTTATCAAATATCGTGAAATCTGATATATATTTTTGGAAAATTTTCCAATAATTGTAGTACTTTTGTAAATAACTAAATTTAAATTGACTATGGTTTCAAACTTCAAACAATAGTTAAACTTAAAGCTTAATTGTTTTTTTTTTCAAAAAACAAATAATTTTGAATTTCAAAACAATGAGTTAAATTAAAATTTTATACAAATTTAAAAGCTTAATAATATAAAATATAAAATAGTTACAGAAGTAATAAGTTAACATAATAAAAAACATAAATTAAGAAATTTAAAATAATTATGATAAAAATAGAATTTTTAAATAGAAACTGAAAAAAAGAGGCAATGATACATATATTATTTCTTAATTTTAGGGGCACCATTGTACCGTTAATAAAAAACAGTAATTTATACAAGGAAATGCCAAAAAAAAAGGTAAAATATATTTTCTAAAATTTCAGGGGGGGCATCCCCCTGTGTCTCACTAAATCCGCCGCTGCTTTTTTTGCATTCAACTTTTTCATAGTTATAAATGCTATTTTTGAACTTGAACTTGCATTTTCGTGTATCTCAGATATTGTTGGAAGAGGTGTGGGAGGAAATCTTCTTGGGACGAATTGCCACACAAGAGTCTAAGTACGCGGACACGTCATATCATCGATTTTCTTGGAGCTTGATACCTAGAATATGCATGCGACAGAAAACCTCTTGGCGGCCCTAAAGGACGAGTTCAGACGGAAGTTGGGTGGAGAGTCAATATCGTCATACAGAGGGATGTTGATATGTCAAGCGCGTCATTTGATTCCTCTTAGAGGTTTTATGAGCTTGCCCGTACTATCGCTGAGCAAGATAACGCTCAGGAGAAGGAGGAGATGAGGGCTAGGATGGAGGTTGCGATAGAGGCGAGGATAGTTCAGGAGACCATTGAGATAGAGGCAATACTAGAGGAGGAAAGGAAGAGGCGGGAGGTACTACAGGACCAAGTCGCCTTATTCACATCCTACATGCAGAGAACGAAAACGGGTTGTCCTTCCTCTACAGAATAGGTTTTTAAAACTGTTTTAAGACAACTTTCGATGTTTGTGACTTTGCACGCATTTTGTTCCTAACATCGACTGTTTTTTTGTTGTTGTAAAATTAAGTATATGTTCTACGAAAAATTTCACTTTAATACCCTGCCAAACATTTAATTTCACTTTGATACCCTGACATAATTATTTTGCACTTTCATACCTAAACCAAACATTTAATTTCACTTTAGTACCCAACAATTAACTTTCTGTTAGTTTGGATGAGAAAAAGATAAAAAGACCATAATACCCCTAACTATTACTCAAATTTTAAAATTCATGCCATTGGTTCAAAACCTGAAAATAAGTGAAATAACAATAATACCCTTCATTGTTAGGGTGTTAAAATGAAAATTTCACTATTTAAAAATAAAATCAGCTTTTTTTTATATATAAATTTAGCTTTTATTTATGAAAATTATTTTTATTTTTCGAAAATTCAGTTTATCTTTTATAAATTCAATTTTCATTTTTGAAAATTATTTTTATTTTCAAAAATTCTGTTTTATTTTTATAAATTCAGTTTTTATTTTCAAAAATTCTGTTTTTATTTTTATAAATTCAATTTTCAATTTTTATTTTCAAAAATTCAGATTTTAATTTAAAAAAATATGTAAAAATCAGATTTAAAAATTTTTTAATTAAACTTAATTTTTTTTTTCAGTTTTCTACCCTCTCTCATGTGCTTCTTCTCTCTCAATATCCAAAAATCCCCAAATTTTTGGATATTGAGAGCTCATCGTCGTCTTAGAGAGAGAGACCCACAAAACAAAACCAATATGACCCTGCGCCGGCAGAAGAATGAGGGGAGATTTTTGGGGGTTAGAGATAGTGAGAGCTTGGGTCGGCAGCTATGGCACGCCTGCGCCGGAGGGATGGTCCAAATGTCGCCGGTGTACTCGAAAGTCTTTTACTTTCCTCAAGGCCACGCCGAGCACACCTCCGCAGCGGTCGATTTCGCCGCCGCCCCGAGAATCCCCCTCCCGTTGCCGCCGTGGAGTACCTTGCCTCCGAGACCGACGAGGTTTACTCCAAGATAAGGTTGGTCCCTCTCGGAGCCAAGAAATTTGGGGAATTTTATATATTGAGAGAGAAGAACTGATTGGATCTATTCATGCTCATATCCTTTGATTTGTTTGTGTTTTCTGATATCATACCCATCATAATAAATCATTGAAGTGTTGAAAGTGTTTTGATTTGGTGATGGGGATGATGGTTGGGAAGATGGAGGTGTGAAGATGATAGATGGAGGTGTGATGGAAGCGTGATGAAGATGGAGGTGTGATGGAAGCGTGATGAAGATGGAGGTGTGTATTAACTTTCCAGGAAGGGTATGATTTGAAAAATAAAAATAAAGATATGAATTATAAAAAAGTTAAAAAAAACAATAATTTAAGAAATTTAAAAAATAAAAATATGAATTAAATTTTAAAAAAACTGATTTTTATGTATTTTAAAAAATAAAATTTTATTTTTATGTATTTTTTAAATTAAAATATGACTTTTTGAAAATAAAAATAATTTTTATAAATAAAAATTGAATTTATAAAAATAAAACAGAATTTTTGAAAATAAAAATAATTTTTAAAAATAAAAATTGAATTTATAAAAAATAAACTGAATTTTCAAAAAATAAAAATAATTTCCATAAATAAAAACTAAATTTATATAAAAAAACTGATTTTTTTTAAATAGTAAAATTTTCATTTTAACACCCTAACAATGAAGGGTATTATTGTCATTTCACTTATTTTCAAGTTTTGAACTAATGACATGAATTTTAAAATTTGAGTAATAGTTAGGGGTATTATGGTCTTTTTACCTTTTCCTATCCAAACTAACAGAAAGTTAATTGTTGGGTACTAAAGTGAAATTAAATGTTTGGTTTAGATTTGAAAGTGCAAAATATTTATGCCAGGATATCGAAGTGAAATTAATGTTCGGGAGGGTATTAAAGTGAAATCTTCCCTAAATTCTAATACTTGCACTATGTTCGATTGTTGTTTACATTGTTTTTCATGTTTTGCACATTTGAAACCATAATTTATAAATACTTATTTTCGCATTCTGGATATAACTTACTCGACGAAATTGCAATTTGACGACGATGAAAAATAGTCAAAATTTCATCACCGATGACCCGATAATCTCGATGATGAAAAACCGTAGTTCAAGCAGAGGTTCTGAATTTTTTTGTGATGAAAAAAGGTTTTTCATAACCGAGGTTCTGAAATACTCGGTGATGAAAAACCATTTTTCACCATTGAGAATTTCAGAACCTTGTTCTTGAACTACGATTTTTTCATCACCGAGGTTTTCAGGTCCTTGGTTACGAAAAATCATTTCTCATCATCAAGGATATCATTTCCTCAGGGATGAAAGTGAAACACCGTCGATCATCAACTTCATCCGTGATGAAAAAAACTACCCTGCCTTCCTGGGAAGAGAATAATTTTCATTAATGATGAAAAATTTAACCATTCAAAGTCGAGGAAACTTGACTTACAATTTGATCGTGATCACTTCAACTTGACTGTCATTATAAGTCCGTCGGCCAAGTATCTTCTTGTAGTGGTGTACGACTATTATGAAGATTAATTTTTTTGAACATATATTATTATTTTAATTAATTGTTTTAGTATATGTTTGTTATAGAGTTTGATATGTACTGATTTTTTAGAAAACAATTTTTTGTGAATATTGAGTGACCATTTTATATAGGGTTCTTTTCACCTCAATATCCTAACTATCGTTTTTTTCACCTCAATATCCTAACTATTTTTCGTGGCACCTCAATACCCTAGAATGACATTTTCTGTCACTTTAGTACCCGTCGTCAACTTTCCATCCATCTTGGGTGGAAAATGCTTGAAAAGTCCAAAATACCCACAGTCAAATTTTCACAATATGCCATTGGTTTTCAAAATTTCTTTTTATTTATTTATTTATTTATTATTATAAAAATTATATTTTATACAAAAATTAGATTTTATTTTTAAAAATTCAATTTTTTATTTAAAAATAAAAATTTATTTTTCAAAAATTGTTTTTATTTTTAAAAATCATTATTTATTGTTGAAAAATCAGTTTTTTATTTTTAAAAATTATATTTTATTTAAAAAAATCATTTTTGTTTTTAAAAAATCTGTTTTTTATTTTAAAATTTCAGTTTTATTTTAAAAAATCAGATTTTATTTTAAAATATTTTTTTTAGTTTTAAAAATCAGATTTTATTTCAAAAAATTATTTTTAAAAAAATTAAGAAAAAAAGAACCAACTTCATTTTAAGAAAAAAACTTCTTTTTCGATTTTAGATTGTTCATATGCAACGAATTTCCCAAATTAACACAGATTCAACCTTCAATTACACCTTACACCTCCATATTTGCAAAATTTAAACTCTATAACTCCAGATTACAGAGTGAACTATGATATTAAAAGAAGAAGAAATTAAACCCACGAAAGGGCATAGATGAACACCCGATATCAACACAAATGTTTAGATGAAGAAAAATGAGATGAAATAAAAAAAAAAATCATATTAGATCAGATGGCGTCGCCGTGCATAGTGGAAGATCTGGACATGAACTCGAATTCTCCAGCGAGCACGGTTCTTTTTTCTTAATTTTTTTAAAAATGATAATAAAATCTGATTTTTAAAACTTTTAAAATATTTATTTTAAAATAAAATCTGATTTTTTAAAATAAAATCTGATTTTTTAAAATAAAACTGAAGTTTTAAAATAAAAACATTTTTTTAAAAATAAAATTTCATTTTTTAAATAAAAAAATTGAATTTTTAAAAATAAAATCTAATTTTTATATAAAATATGATTTTTATAAAAATAAATAAATAAATAAAAATAAATTTTGAAAACCAATGGCATATTTTGAAAATTTGACTGTTAGTGAGGGGTATTTTGGACTTTTAAAGCATTTTCAATCCAAAATGGATGGAAAGTTGACGGTGGGTACTAAAGTGATGGAAAATGCCATTCTAGGGTATTGAGGTGCCACAAAAATTATTTATGGTATTGAAGTGAAAAAAAACGATAGTCAGGGGATTGAGGTGAAAATTACCCTTTTATATATGCACAAGTAATATAAATATTCATTTATGTTTTGACATTAACCGTACAAACTTGTCTAACAGATATGTCATCTGTTAGTGAACCTATACACTTTATCGACGGATACATTATCATGTCCAGTGGTTATCACTTCTGTCTATGTGGCTTAAATCCTCCGCCATAGATAGGACATCCGTCGGTGATTCCTATTGGCTTCATCGACGGATAAAATGTCATTTTCAGTGGTTACAACTTCCGTCGTTGTGGCTTATATTTTCAACCATAGATAGGATATCCGTCGGTGATGGATACACTGGAGGCTTCATAATTATGAAGCTAAAATCAAACATTTTCTTCGTTACAAGTAAGTGACTTATACAATTCTTAAAAGGGTTAATTGTTGAAACTTACCTTTATGTATTGGTCACGAACACTATGCTACCCTCCTTTTCAAAATGATATTTGCGCTACCTTATCTATTGGTCACGCGATTACGTTAGGAAAAATAGACGGTAAAATGCCGTTTTTTCCATTCCGTTAGTCATATGACCTCAAGTGTCATATAATGGATGGTAAAATGACGTTTTTTCCCCTTAAGTATTTGACCTCTATATATTTTACAAGGAACAACAACGTGGGTGCAATGATAATGTTCCTTATAAAATGTATAAAAGTCAACTAATGAAGGAAAAAACGTCATTTTACCATCCATTATATGACACTTGAGGTCATATGACTAACGGAATGGAAAAACGGCATTTTACCGTCTATTTTTCCTAACGTAATCGCGTGACCAATAGATAAGGTAGCGCAAATATCATTTTGAAAAAGAGGGTAGCATAGTGTTCGTGACCAATACATAAGGGTAAGTTTCAACAATTAACCCTTCTTAAAATTGATTTAGATGCAATTGATATTTTAAGGATTAAATATTTTATTCCGTTACGAACATACGATGTTTATTGATCCTTTAGCGTGGTGGTCGACTGTGGTTGCGGTGTGTGTCTTTGGGCACTGATAGATGTCTTTAAATTGTAATGGTTGATGTTTAGGGGTTGGGGTGGGAGACGAAGGGTGAAAACTTGAGAAAGGTGGATTGGAAAAATTCTATAGGATAAGGGTAGTACATGAGGAGACAAATAATGAATAACACCCAGTCTCGTCTCTTACTAAATGTCTCTCTAGTTTGACTTCCTCGATTGTTCAATTTTTTCCAACCTTGTCGCTTCAGCTTTTTTAATTGTTTATAAAAGTCATTCAAGGTCTCCTAGTTGTATATATGTTATGCCATTTCCACGGCTTGTTCACAAATTGGTCCGTAAGTTGCAATCATTCACACTTTAAATAACACACATTTTTTTATCAGTAATTTTTTGTTTTATAAATCAAGCCTTTTGAATCCAAAGATAGGGTAAAGGGAAACCCCTCAACGATAGAGACTTACAAAAAAAGGAAACCCCAAATGAGGTCCTTAGCGTAAGTAGACTTGAAAAATAAGTACCATAAACCACAACAAAGGATGAGTTTAACAATCCTATACCATTTTTTTAACCGTGAAGCAAACCAAAGAGGCAACCAGACAATAGGTCTCAGAACTAGACAAAACCAGACATAAGAAAACAAAAGCAAACAAAGGATGGAAAAACTGAACAAGAACTATCCCTTACTCGAGGAAAACGGAAAAACAGTAAAGGTCTTCAGTACCCAGATATACCCACCGTGAATCACTAAACACAAAAAGTAACAAGTCTAATACCTAGATTAACTAACAAGAAGCTCAAAAAGAAGCATCTTTTACAACATACAACCGTCACCTTCCAACCGATGTACCTCCACAATCGACTTGTACAGAAACACCCTCAAAACTAGCCAAACTTGTGAGGAACACCCTATCACATCGGGGCCACCAAACTCAGAGAGTTGATTGACCACCGACACGCCAACAGCCAACACTGAATATGACAAAGATAGGCCAACAGTAAACACCACCGAAAACTCTATACCCCTAGAGCCTGAAGCCGACAGTCTTTAAACATGGGATGAAGACCAAACAACTCGAAGGAGGCCAACACCTTATTATCAACGAACTCATACTCACATAGTAGGGGAACAGTGAAGACTGAACGAAATTCGGATCTAAGGAAAAGAATTGTGCCTCACAAATAAAAGTAGTTAAGGGGAAATCAATGATAAGAAGCATACCCAAATCGGAAAAGAATAGGATTTAAATTATCCACGAACAGTCCCGTACCCACTAAAACTGTACTGAGAAGCTCCAAAAACCACTACTAATTCCAAGGAACTGATGCCCTGAACTCAACACGATCATCACCGGTCGAAACCCAACTCCCACAACAGATTGAACAAGGAAATAAGGAGCATATCTTCGAGACACAAACAACAAGGACACAAGTACAACAAATGGAATTTGGACAAAACACACGACCAGATACAATACGAAAAATCACCAGAGGGGGAAATCGGGGGCCAACACCGAAGCCCGTGGCTCCGATCTTCACTCTAGAGTCCAGAAACAACCGAAGAGAGATTCCCCCAAGGAACCAAATTGTACTCTTGAGAAAGCCAGTGACGGGGTGTCGAAGGGTGATGAGGTCTACTCACCAAAACCCGAACTGAGGTCTAAAACTCAACAAGGCTCAACGACAACATGCCAGCACCGAGTTCGATCCGACCATACAAATATAGTAATAGTCACTGGTAGATCCGACCAGGATTAAGACCTCTTCATCCAAGGCGTGATCGAGCCCGACCTCCCAACATGCACATAAACTTCGAGGCTAGAAAATTAAACGCAGGAAACGATGAGAGAAAGGGGGAAGGTTTGCAGACAATATCCATGACCAAAGGCCACGACCATCACCGACAGGTGAGGAGAATCAAAGGGGGGCGGGGAAGCGACTACTATAACGATGAAGGATTAGTTTTTATAGAGAGTATCAAGTAATAAAAAGCGTTCACAATGGACCATGCTTGATCTTCATATTCCACTTCAGGAAGTATCTTTTTATTACCTAAGTGCATTTTGGAATACTTTTTCTTATCCTTGAAGCTCCGATGTTAGGATATGCCTGATAGGTAACTCGAGCACTAATAAGTTGTTCTTGTTCCTTATCGGTCCAAATAATATGAATTAAGGAAAGGAACGTGGTCGATGCCAGGTGTGATGGTACCTCGAGAGGCACAAATAAAAGTTATACGCGAGGTAGGGTGCATGAAAAAAAAAGTGGCGCACAGATAAATACATAAAGGTCGTGTTTTATAGAATAATCCATTTCATTTGGTTAGTTGTTTTGACGAATTTCATGTTAATAATTCTTCATATTCTCGAATGCTGGTCATTGTGGTACTGATCTACTCGCTGGTGGTGGTCCGTTAGCCCGCATAGCGTTTCGTTTCAGAGCAGGTCGTGGGACGCGTTTCTTCATTAGACTTGGTGTTGATCGTTGTGGTTCTGTTCGTTCGATGTGTATTCGGTTTTGGCTTTACTTTTTGTCTGTTTAAGTTAGTGTCCCCTCCTTGTACCCGTATCGTTATTTGATTGGTACACAACTGCTTCCTTTCCATTCATGGTTAGGGATCGTCGGTTTATGCTGTTTGCCGCTGACGAGTGTTTTGGCCTTCGTGCCTCTTAGTTGTTACCCGTCAACTTTTTGATTTTTGTCCAAGTGTGTTCGGGTGGGTTCTACCTCCCGACCTGTCTCTGTCGTTTACGGGGTTGACCGACGACTTGTCAATTTTTGTCCTCCTGCCTCTATGACGGGTAGATGAACCTGATGAGACATGGTGTTCTACTTACGTATGCAGTCGTTTAGTCTATACTTGTACTGTATGGGCTTAATGTTTAGAAAATATGGGTATTAGACATATCTTTTTTATGCACTTTATGGTGGTAAAATTCGAGTTTTAGACCTTTTTACTTGTTTTGGGCTTAATGGTTGTAAAATCCGGGTATTAGACCTTCATTTCCTGTTTCGCTCTCTTGTTGGGTAGTTGAGGTTCCAGTCATTAGAATGCTCTTTCTTTGTACTTCTTCGATCCATGTAAGATTCATCTGTAGTTGTTTCCTGTCTTGGGACTGTGCTTTTTCGACAGTGCTCCGTCTTATGGTTGTGCCCTTACAGATAGCTGCATCTATCTTTGGGTTTTTGTGATCTGTAGTTAAATCTCATCTTATACTCTTTTTCGTCTTCTGAAAAGATTTTATTTATATATTTGTCTCGTTGATGATAAAAATAGTGTCTTTTGTTGTAATTAATGGTGGCCTCCACCATTTCCTTATCCGATAAGCCTTGTAGGGTGGTGACCATTTGCCTATATAAGTCTTGCTCTTTTATGAAAATGGATAGAGATACTTATAGCTTTTGAGAAGAGCAAAAACAGTTCACTATGTCGTCGGTATTAATTTTCATTCTTCGTGTACGTGAATGATCAAACCTATGAATATTATCTTATTCTATACATCTCTGCCAACACATAGCCTATGTTAGTATCAATTTTCTGTTTTTATTTATATATTCACAATACGTTATCAGCACGACTTGCTCTGTTGTTCAGGTATCAAAGTTTATACTATCATCAGTTTATTTCGTTTTATTTCGTTGATATTATTTATTAACGATATTCATGCAGTTTATTTATGTTTCATATTTATTAATATTTGTTATATATATATATATACCCCATAAGTATGCTCTGTGATCGCCAATAATATATTGGACCTTTCACATCAGAAAATATGGCGGTTATCACATATATTTGTATTTAATTATTTATTTTATATTTGATACTCGTAATATTGAAGTTTACTAAAATTGAAGCATTTTGAACCCAAAGTTCAAATGTCGACGAGAAAAATTTCACGGAACCTGCAGTTCTGTATTAAGACCGTGGGTCTTATAATAACTGAATTTAATGTGACCCGAAGTTCACATGGACCTAACATTGACAAGCACGTGTGCTTAACACGTCGGGGGTGTTTTCGCTCAGTACTGTTTAGGCACTGTGTATCTACTGTTCAATACTGTGCGGGTACTGTGCATGTACTGTTGAAAATTTGAATTTTGTGTGGGTGTAAAACACACCCCATGACTTCGCTCATTATGCAATTATATTTTTATTTAGTTATATATATATTTGTAACCTGAAGCTTACAAATACCAGTGACCCGATGTATATTGGACCAGAAGTTCCAAATACATAATACCAGCGACCCAACGTACTTTGGGGCAGAAGTTCCAAGTACTCCATATCAACGACTGGAAGTCGGGGTATGATGTATGTCGATATGTTCATATTGAAATACCTTGATATATAAAGGTTTCGATCCATGTTAAGGATGATGAACTTTTGTAATATGGACTTCTTCATGTATCAATGAAGTAAAATAGTCTTATATCGAAACTAAATCATTTGAGACCAGAAGCTCCAAATGAAAAATCACAGGCCCGAAGCCTAATGATTGCCTATACAGTCAAATGAAAAATCACAGGCCTGAAGCCTGATGCTTGCTTATACGACCAAATGATAAATCACAAGCCCGAAGCTTGATACTTTCCTTTTTACGATCAAACGATAAATCACAAGACTGAAGCTTGATACTTGTATTTATGACCGATTGATAAGGCACATGCCCGAAGCCTGTAAGATGACGTTAAAGGCAGAATATAGACCACAAGCCTGAAGCATGTACTTGTATTAAAGTCACAAGACGAAAATATAGGACTGAAGCCCGTGACTTGTGTCTAAGGCCTGAGGCCTAAAATTTATGTGCAATTACTTATATTTAATCCGTCTACCCCACGAGCTTGCTCGTTGTGCGGTTATACATATATTTATTTTTGGCATTTTGATTACCCCGCGAGTTCGCTCGGTGTGTGGTTATACTTATATTTATATCCTATTATTATTGTGTTAACCCCATGAGTTCGCTCATTGTGCGGTTATATATCTAATTGTGATGACTCAAATGTCGCATATTTGTAACCCGAAGTTTACAAATATTGAGGTATTTTGGACCCGAAGTTCCAAAAATTGTTAAAGATACGTTCATTGGGACATCGTTCAAATGGAATAGATATGTGCACCATTTCTATATGTCGTATGGCCAGAAGCTCAAACAGACTTAACTTTTCATGGAATTTGTTATAAGTTCATTCGACCATTCGTTCAAGTGGAAATTTATATGTCCATCGTTGCTAAAATGTCGTTCGGACAAAAGCTCATACATTCCATAGAATTTGAGATGAATGTGTTAAACCATTCGTTTCATGAGAATTTAATATGTGCAGTGTTGTTAAATGTCGTATGACCAGAAGTTCATACCGACTTAAACTTTCCGAAAACTTGAGATTTTATTTCAAGATACACTCTTAAAGTTTATATGGCCAGAAGTTCATATAAACCTAAACTCCCAGAAGTGATATGTTATATATGAGAAGGGATAAATTATTGGTCGATTACATGTTGTATGACCAAATATTTTGGTAGCTTTATATCAAGCGTCAAAAAAGGGAAAATGAAAATGTTGATAGAAATAAAGTCTGATCGATGACATAGATCAAGAAGATCTAAAGTGAATTTAATATCTCAGACGACTCTACATATAACGATACGTCCTTATGATCATGGTTCATTTCGCCAATTATATATGGATCCCTGAAGCGGTCGATTCATGTGCGAAAATGAAAATGATATGTGTATCACTACATAGTACGGATACCATTGGAACAATTAAGAGCTCCGGAAGGGCTACCATGTCATTGAGATTTACAACGAAGTTAAGCATTAATGCTCTATATTAAAGTAGATCCAGAATTATCTACTCAGCATTAACGACATACATGTCATGTTGAGACCACAAATGAGACTGAGTTTCTCTGTATCACCAGAAGTGATAAATATGGTGAAAAGCATGTACTTGAAGAAATTACAGGCTCTATCGTTAGGTTTGTGTTATACAACCATAAGGGAAATTGAAACCTACGCGATTATGAACTAGAAGTTCATTAGTCCAGATATTTTTATGCTTTGGCATAATCGTCCTGGTCATCCTGGATCAACGATGATGCGTAGGATTGTTGAGAACTCATGTGGACATCCATTAAAGGGCCGGAAGATCCTAATGTCCAATGAGATATGTAAGAACCGCCCCCGGTCGATCCCGGTCGAACCGGTGATTTCTAGCCAAGTTTGACTTTCGGCCGGAAAAGTCAACTAATGACTCTGGAAGTCATTCGAGACCTTTCCGGGGCCCAAAAAGCTTATCCATCATCACGGTTAGCTTAGTAGGGTCATTTCCTTCAGTTTGACTGTATTATTGTAACAGTCAACTTTTGGTCAAACTCAGACTTTTTATCGACTTTTTCCGATTAAAATTGGACTGCTGGAATTTTATGAAAGGAAAGTGGCTCCCACAATGCCACATGGCATTAGAGACTTGGATGAGAAGAAATTGGGTTTAAATGACCTTTTACCCCTACTTAAAGCCTTTAAGTGGCTAGAACTTGAAAGGGGCTTTTGGTCCTTTTGCTTCCTAGGTCATTTAAGGCAATTAGTTGAGACATTTCAGCCATTTCTCACTTATTGCAGCCGAGTACCACTAGAGGGAGAGAGAGAGGAAGAGACAACCTTTCTTGAGGAAGAAGAAAGTGAGAGAAATGAGCCATCTTCAAGCTTTTCCTTCACCAAATTATCTCCAAACCTCTTGTTTCTTCATCATCTCCCCATCCTAAAGGTATGGATGCTCTTAACTTCTCATTTCATCCACTTTCTAGTTTGGGTTTTTGTGGATTTTGGCTTGAACTTGATGAACTAGCTCTCTTGGTTGTTGTTTGGAGAAGAATTAGTGAAGTTAGGTTGTTTTGTTTGAGTTGGTTGAAGTTTTGATGAAACCCATTGAGGGTGTTGAGGTTTGAAGGTTTTTGATGGTTATTTTGGAGTTGGGTAAAGCTGGAAATGGAGGTTTTGGTATGATTTTCGTGGAATCCGAGTTGGGGAAGAAAGGGGAAAGTTATGGGCTGGTTCGACACGAAACGAGATCCGGAACGGGCCATGTGCCGGCACGATAGGCGGCACGGAACGGACCAGGTACCGGCACGGTACGCGGCGCGGAACGAGCTTGAATCTGGCACGGTACCTCACACGATCCGTGTCTGATTCTGGGCCGGTGCGTCGCGCGGTCCGTGTCTGATACCGGGCCGGTCTGTGACGCGGTCCGTACCTGGTTCCGGCACGGTCTGTGACACGTTCCGGATCGGACTCCGGGCCAGAAGGTGATACGGGACGGGCCATATTCCGGGCCTGAGCTCCAGAACCAAAACCCTTCCTTTTTTAGTCCAATTCTATCCCAAGTTCATTCCTTTGGCTCTGTTTCTGTTCGTAGAGGGATGTACTGTGTTTTAAGTTGAGGAACGCTCCGTTGAGTTACTAGTTTTGGTATTTTTGTGGTCCAAGACCGTGAGATCGAGCTCAAAGGAAGACGAGGACTTGGACCCGTGAGAAGACGGAGAGGACACTAGCTCGGACGTCAACAACAAGAAGTTTTATTAGAGGAAGACCGCAAGGTAGGGAAAGTACTAACTCCTCGTGCATTTCAATACCTAGTATGCCTAGTAGGCTAATAAAATCGGAAAGGTCCTAGAAATGCATATAGGATGCGAATAACTAGAATAATTGTCTTTCAATTACTAATAACCGGACGTGTCTAGTATGCATGCATAGGATGTGAATAACTAGCTTAACTCGCTTTCAATACTTGGGAATTGCCGTGCTGGTAGATGGCCGTGATGAGCCATAAGATTGTTTGTGTTTGCCTCACATGCCTTGGTTGCCTAGTTTTGGATAAGATAAGAGTATAATACAACTAGATGATTTGAATGTTGAACTTTAAATGCTTGAATGGTTATTTGATCGAATGCTTGGATGAATGAATGTATGAACATTGAGTGTAATTGATTGTGCTAAATGGTACATGATCGGGTGAATGATAGACCGATGGAGTGCGATTGGTAAGTATATCGGTAAGTGTAAAGTTATATTGATTCTTGTGGTGTGCAGTGATGGAATTGCGATTTGCTAAGCTATGGTTGCTCCATGATTGTTTAGTTCGTTATTCTTTTGTGAGTCTTTAAGTTGGGTTCTATACCGGTATGACACTCACACTACGGTGTGGGGTAGTGCCTGTAAGGTACCTACACCGAGGGAAATGCCGGTGTGGGGTAGTACCTAAGCCGATGAATTGTGATCCGGTATGGTACCCACACTGAAGGAAATACCGGTGTGGGGTAGTATCATAGCCGGTGGATTGGTTACCCTGCGTTGATGATTCTTCGTGGTTAGGCATGGTACCTACACCGAAGGAAATACCGGTGTGGGGTAGTATCATAACCGAGAGATTGCTCACCCTGCGGGGAAGATTATGGTTACTTATGGCTTTACCCCGAGTGTATGCGTCCTGCGGGAGCATTCTCGAAGTTTATTCTATTTTGTCCCAATGATCTATGGTCTTTTGGAGACATTTACGAGGGTCCCGACGAATGCGTCCTCATATGGATGTTTCCGGTATTCTCGACGTTATACGTCTTTGTGACGTCATGCGTGTCCTCTGGGCCGAGGGAAAATCCGACATGACACAAAGAGTATTGTGGATCGGAGTGTGGTGACTTCATGTTCCACGGTGGCACTTAAATGCTCTATCTTCTATTGATTGTTAAGAAGTGTATTGTTTCCCTTACTTTTATGATTATGGCTATCTTCTTAAAGGCGTTAAAGATCCGTTTATTTCCCGTATTTCAACATCTTCTTAGTTCTCGTAGTATTGAGACTCGAATGAAATTGTAATCTTTCTAATTGTTAAACTTAAAGGCTGCCCTTGTTATTTATTTTCCCTACTGAGCGTAAGCTCACCCCTATTTTTTTACTGTTGTTACAGGTTTGCTTGATGAGTAATGGACTCGAGGCTCGGGAGCTTCTGTGGGTCCGGGTGCTTTATCTTTAGAGACGTTTATGGTCTTATTTTGTTACGAACCTTATGTGTAAAGGATTTATTATGGAGCTTTTTACTTGAGATATTTTGATTGAAACTAAACTTGGAGAGTTATATTGGATTTGAGACACTTTTGGTTGTTATATTTTGTATTATCTTTAAGTCACGTCTCGAGTCCGGTCAATACCGGATTTGGGGCGTGACAAGATATCATGTACAACTTGTTCACAAGGGAAATTAATGGTCCAACCATCTAAAGACAATTTTAGCATGGAATTTCAATTACTCATGTAGATAATTCATGAGGATATATGTGACCATACTTATTTTATAAGAGACGCATCTAGAAGATGGTCTTATGGTATCTTGTTACTTACTTTATAAGAGACGCATCCAGAAGATGGTCTTATGGTATCTTGAGTCCTTGAAAGACAAGATATCTATAACATGATCTGTTAGTTTCATTTTGATGAGACGTTATAATTTTCCTTGAAGTGAAGAGAAAAAGGCCTTCCTGAAATATGGCGTGAAATGTTCTGGAAAATTATTTTTGTCTCATCATATGTACTTGAAGTACATAATCTCGCACATAGACACATTTAGAAAAATAATCAGGCCATACCAAGATACCTACAAATATTTAAAAGCTTTGTGAAAGCGGGGAATGACTTCTCTTGTACACACCAGAAGCGTGAGAGGCTACTTGGATAAAAGAATATTGATTCCAAGAAAGAAAGAATCAAGCAAATCATGAATGAGCATGATTCTCGAAGTTGATAAGAACATCAGTTCCAACAAAAGCGTTAATTCCAGAAGAACTACCCGAGGTGGTTCCAGAAGAACCACAAGAGACGGTTTTAGAAGAACCAATCGGCCCAGTAGTGTCGAAAGGCTCTAATACTCATGAAGAGTTGAAATAGAAAAGAAATGAGGAAATTCATATGAACTACTCACACATAAAAAAGTCATGGAATCGAAAATCGGTTTCCATTGATAAGGGCATTACTATTACCATGATTGAAATGGTAGATGATTTTGACATTGAACCACGTGGTGTTGACCAATGTCATTTAAAGACATGTTTGACCGATACGAGAAAATGTCAATCCTGAAGAATTGACTTATTGGCATAAAATCCAATGTTCAAAATCATGATCAAAACATCGAAATATTTTTTTTCCAACTGGGTATAGATGAATGAGAAAACAAAGATGCTGAATATAAAGCGTGCCTTATAAAGGTATTTTTCTCAAATGACTTAAAGCCAACTTTTGATAAAGTTGTGTTGTGTGATCAAAATGGTATATTAGATATACGTATCCACTGCTAATGGTACTTTTAAGTGCCAACATTTATAAAAGCCCCCCAAGGACCTACATTGCCTGAAGCAAAACCCATGCATTGTCTGAAGCAAAACCCATGCATTGCCTGAAGCATTGCAACTTGCCTGAAGCAAATCCCTTGAAAATTTAAATTGCTAGAAGCAATTCCATTCCCCAAAGGATTTATGATTATCTAGAGAATTGACTCTCTGAAAGGTTTAGTTTGCATGAGGCAATGAGACATGGTATGAGAAACCATATACTCAGTAAGCAGTGTGGGTTGATAATATATAGACTCCTGAAGAGGTCATTGAAACTGCAGTATGTCTAAAGAAAGACTTTCAAATAAAAGTTTTGATGATGAAGTATTGTCTCGGCCTGAAGATCGAGCATATTTCAAAAGGATCCATAAATATGTATGTACTAAAAAGCGCTTGAAGCGTGTTCTACTTGATATTCAAACAATCGATCGATATTTAGATCCTAAAGAGGATCTCATTTGTCTTATAGAGATGAAAAGACATTTGGTCCTAAAGTACAATATCTGAATTTGAGACGTTGTAATGTACAAGGCCTGATAGAAAATTCGCTGTAAATGTGCTAGCCAATCTGAGCTCAGGAACTACTTATCGGTTTTGATAAAGAAGCAGATCTGCAAAGCATGTCCCGGGACGATTATAGTTTGGGAAGACAGTTTTCATAGTTTAGTGTTTTGGTTGCAACCACTAGGTGCTCAAAAATCCTTTATCATGAACTCCAGAAAAGTCATGAGTTTGACGTCAATCAGAATCACGTACTGAAAATCCTGCACGTTTATTCACCGAAATTTGGGCAACATCAGTTTTTGGGAAAATCGGTGTACAAGATAATATTAGTCGACTTCGCAAGCAACCGAGATTACTCAGTCGGTTTTCAGGGGGAGCGACAGTCTGGAGGAGTATGTTTTTGTGCGCTGCACTCTTTTTTCCATATTCAGGTTTTGTCCCACTAGGTTTTCTTGGAAAGGTTTTTAACGAGGCAGATGTTGTGCACGTCCAACTCACCAGAAGTGAGTACATGGAAGAAACACGCTTCTCCGTATGGCTTTCCTGACATCCATTTGTTGAGAAGTTAATATTCAAAATCAAGATGCGTCGACTCAACCGAACAACCAAAGTAAACTGACTGAAGTCAGGGGGAAACAAATTTTGTGCGCTGTACTCTTTTTCCCTTATCCAAGTTTTGTCCCACAGGGTTTTCTTGGAAAGGTTTTTAACGAGGTAGCATCAAGCACAGTTTCACACATATTTTGTTCTTGCACTCTTTTCCTCACATGTTTTGTCCCACCGAGTTTTCCTGAGGAGGTTTTTAACGAGGCAACTTTGAAGCACATCTGTCGTTTATGACTTTTTTCTTACGTTGGTAAATATTATCATTTGTAAATTGTGATGTCTAAGGGGGAGTGTTGTAATTAATGGTGGCCCCACCATTTCTGTTTTTATTTATATGTTCACAACACTTTTAAGTATTTTCTCGTTTAAATTTATGCTATTTATTACTAGAAGTCGTGTCCTACCTATAAACGTATTCAATAGTCAACTTTTAAATCATGAACTAAAACTACAAATCATTCCGCCTCGTCGTGCATAATGCGAATTGTGTTGAACGTTGCAATGTAAATGATGGTAACGTTTGTAGCATTGAATCAAACTTGGTTGAAGGGTGGGTTAGTGAAGAAGCAAGTTGCGTGATCGTGATGTGTAGGTCAAAAACCACTTTGACTTAATAGTCTATTCTCCCACTAGACCAGTGGTACTTTTTGCCAGAATCAATACTGGTGTTCGGATCGGTGTTGACATTAGGCTGCTAATGTGTTGGATGGGAGACATTAGTGAAGACCATTTCTCGCGACTTTCCTACCACCCATTAATTAAGTTCAAAGAATAAGACGATAAGACCACTTCCATACTTAGGGTACAATTGCTCGTACAAAAGTCAGAGATACGCGTAATTTTGAAGTGGATAAGGCTGGGAATTAATTATTTATTCTACATGCATCACCCTTTTGAATATTGCTATAGTTTTTGAATTTGTATCTATTCAACAGAATATGTTGATGTGCAGATTACTCTGTCTTATTTTAGTGGGTCATATAAGTAATATTTATAAGTGAATTATATTAAGTTAGACATCAAAGGATAGTTATATAGTTGCTAGGATGTTGTTGTTTAGGGGATAAGTTTTGACATAATATTATTGTTTAATTTACTGTTGATTTGCATCCCTTCGATCAGGTTGATCCGTGCTAAAGGTCATAGTCCACACGTAGAGACTCGAATACCTTTTTTTTAAACCATAATTCAAATAATAATATTTATAGATAGAAACCCTAAAACTCTCTCTAGAACAAACCCTCTTCTTGCTCGCCGCCACCACTCTTCTGTACCTCCATTGGCGAGGCTGTAGCCTCCGGCCACGGTTGACGTCGGTGGGGGTTGCCTTTTCATCTCCCTCTTCGTCTACTTCCCCTTCTTCCTCTGCTCCTGCTGCGTTCTCTTGGGGTATGCGTGTTGCCGGAGCTCGCGGTCAGATCTCGGGACACGTCCTCGCGGCTTGGTGGAGCTTTGTGTGGCCGGAGCTCTGTGTGGGCTTGCAAGGTCGTCCGCCCGGCGTCCGTCATCATAGAGTCTTTGGGGTTACACAACTGGGTTTTCAGATTTATTCACCTTCCTCTGTTCAGCGCGATGGGAGACGTCCCTTCGTCCGGCGAGGTCGGGTGCTGGTTTCTGCCGAGATGGTCAGCCTCTAGAGTCGTCGAGATCTAAGTTTGAAGCTGGCTTCGCTCCGTCTGCCGGAGTTCCCTGTCGGGTCCCGTCTTTTTCTCGTCTCGCCGGAGTAGTCAGACGCTTCTTCTCCTAGCCGGAAGCCCGCATTTCGTGGGTTAATCTTATGAGGAGAAGGGGAGCGGAGTGATCCCGTCTGTTGTGAGTCGCCCCTTCCTCCGGCGAGATTGGGACGAGGTTTAGCTTGGACGTCGTTAGCTGCTGCTGAGCTAGGTGCGGCAGGCTCGGACTCGTCTTCTTGCTTGGGTAGGGTTTCTTCTGTGTTGATGGGCAGGGCTTGTCTGTTGGGCTGGGCCCGTTATATCCGGACTGGGCTTCTTTTCGGGCAGTGGGCTCAGCAACCTCAAGCAACAGGCCGACCCTTTTCACCTTGGTAGAGCAGTCCTTAAGAGGCCAAGATCAGATTGCAATCAACATTTCTGTACTTCCAGCTTCAATTTCCTTTGTTTCAACTACATTTCCACTGATCTCTACTGCGAGATCTTCTTCTTTGGTGGACTTGGTCATCTCCTCTCTAAGCACTCGTCGACTCTGACAAGGTTTGATCAGTTCCTCCCTCTTTTCGGCTTCGATCCCGTTGGTGGCTTGTGCGTGTTCTTTGTTCCTTTCACCTGCTCCATGTCGGATTGGTCAGAGACTTGTGGTGTCTCTGCTCAGGTTGTATCCCCCTTTCATGGGGGAGACTTCTTAAGTTCTCGAGTTCCTTGTTTGGGGATTCTCTGGCGAAAGTGGAGGTTTGTGGGTGCGCGTGGCAGCAACTGTTTGTGGCTTGGAAGACCGCTCTAGGTGTTGCGTCTTTTCCTTTGTTGGCTTAGGTATTAGATCTTCTTGAGTCCGGGTGGGTTTGTTCTCGGTATAGTTACAGGCCTTTTCCTTTGGGTCCTCGTTTGGTGCTGGCCAGCGAGGGGCTACCGATCCCGGTAGCGGAACGCCCAGCTCTAGTTTCACCCCTGGATTCTCGGTAGTGTTGATTTCCTCTACTAGCTAGGTTGTCTGGTCTCGCCCTCGGTAGAAATACTGGTCCTTCCCTTTTGGGGCTTTTCTTGGTGTTGGCCGGAATTGTTTTGGAGGATTGACGGCGAGTTTCAGAGCCTGACATAGGTGTGCGGTTCTTAAAGGGTTGTTGGTTGGAATTTCGTTTTGGCGTTGCGCCTTTCAATTGGCTTTGGTATCAGTTTTTCTGGATTCAGGTCGATACGAGCTCGGTATTATTACACAGGCCTTCTCCCTTGGGTCCTCGTTAGGTGTTGGCCGACGAGGGGTTACCGATTGCGGTTTCGGAACGCTCAGCTCAAGTCTTGCCTTGGATTTTCGGATGATTATTTTGCTACGACCGGCTTGGAAGGCTGAGGGTGATCGCTGGACGGTTCTCCTTGTTGTTGTTTGCTCTCCTGGTAGCTGGTTGTATGGTTTCTGTTGGGTTGTTGTTCCGGCTGTTTCTTAGTCCTATTGTCTTCTTGCTTATAGATTGTATTTCTCCTTGTTGGGTTCAGAGTTGTTTATTCTTTGGGTTGTATACCCTAGGATTCTTTGTGTCTTAAGTGGTTGTTGTGTCTTGCTCTTACAATTGGCTGCGTCCAATTTTGGGCTTTTGGGGTCTGTAGATAGATTTGCTCTTGTAACTCCTCTTTCGCCTTGTGAGAGGTTTTAATTTAAATATGATTTGCCGATAAAAAAAATAATATTTATAGGAACACAAATCGCATCTTGCAATTTTCTCTCTCGACCTGAGAGTCTACCTTAGCCCTAGCCTGCCTCACCGCTACGAAGTTTCCGTCTGCCGCTGTCGTCGCCGCGCCGCCTGGGCCTGTCGGATTCGTTGTCCCCGTGTTCGTTTATCCTATCCCGATGACCTCGCAAACCACGCCTGGTGCGGGGTTTAAATACGGGTGGGAATGGCTGGCTTGTCCACAACCTTCGGCGATTCTTCAAAACCCTATCTCTCATGTGGTTCTAGCGGTTTCTAATACAATCGCCATGCCCCCCTCTAGTCCTCTCCCGCTGATCTCGCCTAGTGTCCCTCCGGCTGATCTACAATTCTCATCACCCCCCCCCGCTTCTCTCCCACAGATATCGGCTCGGTCTCCTGTACCGTTGGGCTCTGTGACCCTGGCTCAGGCTCCGAAGGACTCATTGGAGTTCGTTGGTCCACAAGGGTCGCCCCTCGCTCCCCACGATGCTTTTTGCTGCCGATAGTGGGACCGTCGAAGTTGGGTGTGGCAGGACTCAGTGACTTCGATTACAAGCTATAGGCCTTCTCCCCATTGGCCGAACGCTACCCCGTTCCTAAGAACCCACCAAGACCTCGCTCTGGTACATAGAGGGTATGCCGCCCGATCTAGGGTTCTGTCTCAGCCACGGCCACGGAAACCCCAACCCCCTCGCCTTCAAGAGGGGAGGTTTCAGGAAGTTACAACGCTTTCATTTGCCGTCTCGATCATGTCGGTCAGGTCTCGCAGTTGGGGTTGGGCCTGGGGTCGAGGTGGGATGCGATGAAAGATGGTGGAGACCTCCTCCATGGTTGTTCTTCGTGCTCGACACTGGAGGAAGACAAGGGTGTGGGTTCCCCCTAATGGGGTGGTTCCCAGCCCTAATCTTAGGAGAGGTGGCTCTCTGGTCTCGGTGGTGCGACCGCAATCATATGAGGCGAACCCTGGAACAGAAGCTAACCTGAATGGGGATCTGGAGGTGAATGCCCGGGTCTCGTTGACAATGGACCTGATACCTATTGTTGGACTGCCTAAGGGAGAGACCCTGGCATAACAATGGACCCGGTATCTAACTAGGGTCCCGATGTTCCCGATTGGACCCCACACCAGTCGGCACAGCCAGACCTCCATGGGTGGTCCAACCCTCGCTCCCCGACTTTTGTGCACATAGAGAACCGATAGAGGGCTAGTGGGTCCCTGCTCTTTGCTGAGTCCACCACTGATCCTTCACCCCTGGAGAGGGGTGGGATGGGCGGCGGGTGTGCGACCTTGGCTAGGGGAAGAGCTACTGTTTGAAGGTGACAAAAGATGAAGTCGGCACCTAGTTGGGGCGTCGAGTCACAAGCGGGGAAGAATCCCCGCTGGGGGGGATGAGACCCTACCCAAGCATCGGGTACTGGCCTTGGGAGGGGTCCCTAGACGATACATTAACGTCGAGGTCTTTGATCTCCGGTACCCAGTTCCCCCCATCCATTTTCTGTCTTTGACCATAGGGCGTCAATTCAATACCGTCGAGGACGGTTCTACTGTGAAAAGAATATCGAACATTCTTTCATGTTCATATCCTATTCTTCGTGGTCAGAGAGTCTCTGATACACTTTATTGTCTCTACACAATTTAATTAATGAAATCTAAAAAATAATATTTATAGGTAAATTTTTTATGGGGTACTCATTATTGGAAGTAAGAAACTCTCTCTTAGTTATGTGGCCTTTTGACTTGAAAACTTCTTTTGAATGTACTCCTCTACATGACACGAAAACAAGTTTTATTTATTTATTTTTCTTTTAAGCTTACAATTGATGACTTTCGTTCTGTATTTTTTAATCGGAAAAGTTACGATTAAAGATTTTTTTTAGTATTTAAGAAAATTTCATTAATAAGGAAAATTTAGAGTATTTCAAATTTAAATCTTCAATCCTCAAAGAGGGTCTGAGGATAAGGTCTTTTTTTCGGCGACGTTATGATCTTTTTTTTTGTCGATGACAGCATGTGTGGGCTTGTCTGAATTCCGGCTTCGGTTGTGGTTTTTTGTCTCTCCTTTCTCCACTTCGGTAAAAGTTGTGGGCTTCTATTTCCTCCGTCTTCTACCTATCTCTTCCAGTTGAACCTCCCATCCTCTCGTTTTTTATTTGGGTTGCTTTGTGGGTTCTTGTTACCTCTAGTTTTGGTCTCGATTAGTGGTGTTGGGTTGTTTTTGTGGTTGTGGCTAGTAAATTTTGGGTTTCTGGAGTTTTTGGTGTTTTTGTCTCACTGATTATCGACGTCGTCGCGTCAGATTTCGTTCCTTACTCCTTCGGGCCCGTTGGTGCATCTCGGGGAGCTCCTACTAACTTATGGAGCTCCTTCTTTGGTTTGCATGACGGTAAATCTAAAGGTTTTAGCTTGGAATTGTCAAGGTTTGGGGAATGATCTTCGTAAACACAAACTAAAGGGTTATCTTACCTAGTTCAGGCCTTCTATGGTGTTTATTTTGGAGACTTTCCTCACGGACGATGCTCTGAAAATTCTCCTAAGGAATCTCGGATTCCATGGGGGTACATGGAATGAAGCAAATGGCCATTAGGTAAGTGTGGTAATGTTCTAGTGTGATGAAATGAACATCAGGGAAGGAAGATGCACACCCTACTGCATTGATATATGGTTAACCCCATTAGGGGGACTGAATTCAAGCTTACGGGCATCTACAATGAGGCTAATATGTCACATAGGCACAAGACCTGGAGATTATTGAGAGACATGGCCGAGGAAAACATGGGAGATAAGTGGTTAGGGTTTGGGGATTTGAACCGTATTCTTCACCTATCGGAAACAAAGGAGCAAATCCTTATCCGACCCAACTCATACACAATTTCGGGGAAGTTATTGAAGATATCGGGCTAGAAGATATGCCAATGGAGGGGTACCAATTCACTTGCTATAGAGCAAAAGAACCGCTAAGGAAGATTGAAACTAAGTTGGATAAGAGGCTGGTTTCTAATGGTTTTATACGGGCACACCCGCAAGCCTCGTTGTGTAATCTGGGGTACTCAACATCAGACCATAAACCTCTCTTGGTTGATTTATCAAGGAACAGAATGTGAGAAAGCCACCAAAATTCAAACTCGAGAATTGCTGGACAGATGATCCTCAATGTGGGTAGATTATCCAACAAGAATGGGACCAAAATGTAGGAACACCGATGAGGCATAATATCCACAACGTGTATTTGGCCCTACACCAATAGGGGTAAAATACATTTAAAACTAAAATAAAGAAGATTAGATGGTGTTAGAAACAACTAGCTCTGTTAAATGGCAGGAGTGATAAAACTCGTATCATGGAATGTAAGGCAATTCAGAAGAAATATGATATGCTAATGAAGGATCATGAGAATTTTTTTAGAAAAAGGAAAAGAAACATTGGTTATCCGAAGGGGACAAAAATTAAAAACTCATTTTTTGCAGCCGCAACCAGAAGGAAACGGGTCAACTCTATATCGGTCGTTAAGGACGAGGGAGGCAAATAAAAGACAGAGGAAGCAAGCATCAAGGAGTTCACTACAAACTATTTCATATATATTTTCAAGACTTCTCTAGGAATCGAATATCAACTTCCTTTTCTGGGTTTGGGCGTAAATAACGGATGTTCAAAAGCACAAAGGAAAATCGTACTGCAGTCTTCCAAATGGGCCCAAAAAAAACCCCAGACCGGACAATCTCAACCCGTATTTCTTTCAAAAATATTGGGGGATTCTTAGACATCATGTACTCTGTTTGTGAATTTGGCTATTGAAAATGGAGACTTATCGTTACAACATAATGAAACCATTCTTGTGCTTATCCCAAAGAAACCAGTGATGCAGGTGCATTTCAACACATAAAAGGGCCACATTATATCGAGTTATATAGGCTTTTAGTCCCGATTTCTATCATATATTTAGTTTTAGTGTGAACAATTGCTTTTCTTGGTGTGTTCGGTGTTTTGATGGGAAACCGGCATATTTTGGGTGTTTCGTGCACGTAGATCGTCAAGAGTGTCTCTTTTGTTCGCTCTGGAATATATGCATGACTGGTCTTGTTTTGTAGGTATAAAAACAGGATTTTTTTGGCGCAAGAACGAGATCAATCGGAGCTCAAACGAAGCCGGAGCGAGCAAAATAGCGAAATTGGAGCAAAAATTGGAGATCGCGCTAGAGCCTGACACCTGTCCAGCCGCCACCTCGCCTCCGCCTAGCACGTGGCGCACCGTAGCAGCCACTTCCCCCTCAGCCCGACGCGTGGCGCCGCCGCTAACCGCCACTCATCCTCTGACGGACACGCGTCCAAGTCAACCCGCCAAACCCCCAGCTCGCGCCACATGTCCCCCTCAGCTTCTCTTTCCCATTCTGCCGCGTGTCCCACTCGGCTCCCCTCTCTCTCTGTGACATATGTCCACACTAGTGCTGGCCTATTGCTATATTCAGCGCCACACTTCAATAGAGGGGGGGGGGGGGGGGGGTTCACCATTTTTTGAAAGAGAACATAAGCGAGAGAGCCAAACCAAAGAAAGGGGGGAGGCTCTTGAGCATTGATTTTTATTTTATTTTTTCCTTTTTCTTTGTACACACAAACAAGGATATATACAATCTTGATAGTTAATTCCAAAAGAGATTTTTACAAAGAGTTGTTTATTTTCTGAATTTATTGGAGAGATTCATTTGTTGGGAACACAAGGTGGAGCTTCACTGGATTGGAGAGGGATTTGAGCCAAGGATGTCATTGTTCTTGGAGAAAATTCATCTTTAGGAGAGCTTCTTTGTGCTTCTACTCTTGGATTTATTAGCAACACAAGAGGATCAAAGCTAGGGTTTGGAAGAAGGGGAAGAGCAACCATTTTGTCAATTTATTGTGGTGATTATATCTAAACTTTCTCTCTAAATCTCATTATGAAATCATTTACTTGTTGGTTCATCTCTATGTCATTGATTATCATGAACAACTATACCCCAAATTTCTAGGGTTTTGGGGATTAGAGTAGGGATTTCCATGTTTTGAATGCTTTAAATTGTTGTGATTGTTGAGTTGTTTTAGTGTTTACGATCGATTTGTGCTTAACGCTTTATCTCCCGGGTAGGCTTGATAATTGATTTGAATTAGAATTTAATGCTTGAAAAAGGAAAATTCTAATTGGTCTAAAGTCGATCGTAAATTGGATTTAAAGCCTAGCTAGAACTAGTGGGGTTAATACAATTGCAATAGCTATAGACTTGGCCGGTCGAAAGTTAGAAGTTGTCATGGAGCTTAACGCTTTGGGTCTTCCTACATCGAGAGTCGAAAGAACTCGGTGGTTAGATTCCATTAGGGTCCGAATCGTTCGAAAGAAGTTAGGACTAGAGTTGAGATGACTCGTTGCCTCTAAATCAAATCTTCATCACAACAGTCGAGTATATTCAACTTTATGGAATGAACTCTATGAACCCGATATTCTAGAATTTTCATCATTTGATTCATGAAGTTAAAATTTCTCGGTTTTGTGCTACGAGTGCTCTACTCGATTTGCATTACTTGTTAGTTTATTTTTGAAGCATAAACAGCAACTTTTTTTTTTTTTATAGAAATAGCTTAACTACAAACTTTAAATAGTGAGTGTTTGTTTATTGCTCTTTTGGGCTCGATATTCCGGACTTCAAATCCGATTACTACTTGACGGTCGGTGCACTTGTCGTGCTCAAGTTTGCGCTTAAACCCGCAGGGCGTCAACCAGCCCCTAAAAAAATCACGGATCACCGTCCGATTGCCTTGTGTGATGTTATATTCAGAGTCACTTCAAAAGTCCTGGAAAATAGGCTGAAACCTATGCTACACTCTCTCACTTCAGACAATCAAGGGGATTTTGTCCCTGGGAGAGCTATCCAGGACAATATCTTCACAACATTTGAGATCATTCATTTTTTGTTCCGTAAAACCTAAGTAGCAAAGGGATTCATGGCCATTAATCTTGACATTAGTAAAGCTTATGATCGAGTGGATTGTACATTCCTTGAACAAATGATGAGGAAATTGGGTTTCGACGAGCATTGGATCAAGCTTATGAGGGCTTGCATTTTGTCAGTTCAGTACACGGTATCTTCGAGTGGAAAGACTGTCGATGTAATTGTACCAAGTCGTGGTATTCGAAAAGGAGATCCCCTATCTTCATATTTATTCCTCTTTTGTATGGAAGCGCTCTCATGTATGCTCAACAAAGCTGAGGCCCAAGGTGATCTGCACGATATCTCGATAGCCCGAGGATCCCCCTCGGTTTCTCATATGTTGTTTGCTGACGATTGTTACATCTTCTGTAGAGCTTATTATAAGGAAGCTTCCTATTTGGAATTTATTCTTATGAGCTTCGGGTAAATACCAGGTCAGAAGTTAAACAAAGACAAAAGCTCTATATTCTTCAATTCAAATACCTCTCCGGCAGCTAGGGGTTGAATGTTGTACAAGGCTGGGAATACTGGAAATCTCAGAAGCCTCAACATATTTGGGAGCTCCAAACCTTATTGGCAGAAACATAACTTGTAAAGACCAGCAAATTAAATTGGGGTAATCTTTTGCAAAACAAAACATTGGAGTAGGTCATTTACGATTTTCCCTACTGAGCGTAAGCTCACCCCTATTTGTTTATTTATTGTGTGTACATGTATGCTTGAGATTTGGGGGAATTCGAGGCTCGGGAGCTTTCGGATGTCTTGAGGATTGTATTAGAGATGTGTTGATCCACATTGTTGAACTTTATTTACCTTATATTACTTATCAAGTTTTGACATCTTTTCATGGATTATTGAGAAATACTTTGGACTCGTTTTCAGTTGTAAAGGAATTTATTACAGGTTTATTACTTTTACCTCGTTTGTTTTAGGTCACGTCTCGAGTCCGGCCAAAACCGGATTTGGGGCGTGACAATTTGGTATCAGAGCCTGGTTTCATTTGAAACAGGTTAAATTTTGAACTGTTTTCAAAACCTCGGACCAACGTCAATTAGGTGGGTAGAGTTAGGAGGTCTAAGTCGTGTGCTCAGTGACGCAAGTGAAAATATCTGATGCGTAGAGTGGGAACGACACAAATCTTGATTGTCTCAATGGTTGTTTAAATTTTAATCTCTTTATTATGATGGTTACATCGCTTGATTGAGATCCTTACCCCATTGACTGTAAGGTACAGTGATCGGTGAAGCCGAATGGTTGAAATCGGTATTGGATTAACGAGCAATGATCGAACCGTGATAAACTGGTCGTTGAGTAAATTATTTGTTAAGTGTATTACCACTGTGATTGGTCGTTCCATGATTGATAAGATTGAAGGGTTGATTTATTGAAGTGTATCGAGGTGTGAACTTATTGAAGTGTTGACTGCGAGATTTATTGAAGGGTTAAAAGGTTAAGGTGTTGAATGGTTGAAACGTTGACTTGGTTGGGACATTGACCGCTATTTAAGGAATTAAAACTGAGATGATAATCCAATTGGGATGAGATTTGAGAAAGGAGTAGAACTCGTGTATTCTTGCGCTCTTTTTAAATGTATTATGTCTATTCCGAGGCTCCGTGATCCGGAAAGACTCGTTCCATCCTATGCTTCGTGATACGGGATTGGTTTTACTCCTATGCTTCGTGATACGGGATTGGTTTTACTCCTATGCTTCGTGATACGGTATTGGTTTTACTCTTATGCTTCGTGATACGGGACTGGTTACATCCCTATGCTTCGTGTTACGGGAAGACTGAGCCGATGATGCTCCGACACCATACTTTGTTGTACTATTCTATTGCTGCGTGTTCTAGAGTGATGAAATGTTAGTTGTGAAATTGTTGATTTGTGTAAGTGATAACCGTCATTTAAGAATTAAAGTTGAGACTAATAATGAATTTGAATTTAACTTTGAGTTTGAAGCTAAGGCTTAACTTAAATTTGAAATTGAAATTGAAATGGAAAGTAAGTCGAGACAGAGATTGAGATTGAAGTTAAGATTAGGCTTAGCTCGGTTGAACGAGCGATGCTCGGGTTGGTTATAACACGTTGATTAGATAATTATGGAAGGATTTGCCGCTTAGGTCGGCCGCTATTTGGTGTAAAACCTGAAATGTTAAATTGACCGGTTAGTATTGAGATATTTGCTAAGACCCGTGTGGGAGTACTTTTGGTGTTTCAAGATGTTGTGTACTGAGATGTTTTGTGTGTACTAGATGAATAGAACTCGGTGTACAGGTTGTCATATAAATGTCCCGCTTAGGCGGATGGTTAGAAGAAAATACAATTGGGTCATGCCGAATTTTCGGTAGAAACTGAAGTGTTTGCACTATCACGAGCTGACTCAGGGGCGCCACTGCAGTCGAGCGTGATAGAGGGATGTCAAGTGGTTACAACGAGATTCGGGGACGCCTGAATCGGGTTGTAACGACGTGAGATCGACATGAAGGTTATAGAAGAAAAGTAAGGGTTTGAGATTATGGAAAAGAGTTGAGGACTTAAATTGTGAGATTTATCGTGTTGCGATTCTAGACCCTAGTGTTGGGAATAGACCCAATCGAGGGGTATGCTTGTTGCTTTGCGAATTGTGTGAATTTTTATTGAGATTGTTCCTCCTATGGGAGTTGATTGAACACCGTTGATTACTGTTGAGAGACGCACTAAGTTGCGGCCCTTTCTGCCTATATATAAAGTATTATATATATATGTCTACTGAACCAAGTGCGGTTGGTCTTTCTTTGATCTTTGCGGGACGCACGTGAACGTCCTTGTGTTTTGATCGAACCGGTTGTTCTAAACGAGACTTCGTACTAGCGATCCAAGTGGGATCCCTTTAAGACGTTTGAGAACGTCCCTTTGTGATGAATCGAACCACTTGAGTTATGAGTACTTATGGTTTAAATGCAACGAGTACACGAGATGTCCCGTGTTTCCAGTCTGAGAGGGACCATGAGTTGCCCCGTTGTGGGGGCAGAACCAAACACCATTCGTTGGTCTAGCAGGGACAGCGAGCGCCAGGGTACGGATTCCACAGGACACCAGAGTTTTGAGGTGGACCGGTAGGGCCACCATCGAGCATTCCTCCAGTCGCAGAGTCGACTCAGGCGACCCCTATGGATAAGGTGGTTCGCGTAGTACCAGCAGCGCTCAGCACTCAGCAGGAGACTGCAGTACCGGCACCAGAATCTGTGCCTACGGCCGACGCCGTCACTATCGAGAGGCCATGTCAGATGCACAGCAACACGGCCAGGCTCTCAGAAATCTTCATAGATTGAGAACGCCAATCAATCCCGGGGGTTCAGACCCCGAGGCAGCTGTAGTATGGTTGGAGCGGATTAACCGCAACTTCGTTACTTCGAGAGTTTTCGGATGGTCATCTGGGATCATTTTCGCGACCGTTCAGCTTGAGAGAGAAGCATGATACTGGTGGCAGCTGGTGCAGATCAGGGTTGGAGGTGACTTTTAGGTGTTCATTAGATTGTTCCTGGAACAATATCTTTCCCTCGATCTGTTCGAGAGGACCAACACCAGTAGTTGTTGGATATGCAGTAGAGAGGGATGACCGTCTCTAAGTATGAGGCGAGGTTTACGTTCCTGTACCGCTTTGCGCCGAGATGGTGCAAACCGAGGAGAGCCGCCACAGGTGTTCGAGAGAGGACTCACCCCGTCTGTCGCGGATCGAGTTTTTACCTTCAGGATAAGGATTAAGAAGCATCTTCGGGAGACCGCCAGAGCGCGGAAGACCAGGCCGAGGCCGAGTGACTTCCTAAGGTCGTCAAGGAGTCGCAATACTAAGAGGCAAAGGATCTCAGGATTGTTTCAACCACGGACCCAGTCCGATGGGATACACCTGGTTGGGGCAGCAACGACGATTGGACCTACCCCGGTGGCACAGTTTTGTACTTCGTGCAAACAGTTTGGACATCTGGGCCGGAACTGCCCATGGATTGTTGTATTCACAAACCGTCCTGCAGGTCAGCCTACGAGAGCCAATAAGAGGACATGCTATCACAGCAGCAAATTCTTTCACCACCACCGAGAGAAGGACTTTTGAGTCAGCAGGACCGAGCATACGCGATTGCCGGGCCCCAAGCTGAGGGATTGATACCGATCTTGAGATTGCTTAGAGTGCCCATTTACGATCTACATTGTGGATTGTGTTTGCCAACACTTGAGCGTTACACTTGGTCGTATTGTTAGCATGGTTATTTCCCGTTGGGACAAAATTAAAACTGGTAAACCCTAACCGTATCTTAGCACACCGACCAATGGTGCGGTAAACCAACGAACGCTAGCTTGGTTTGAAAGAGGAGTAACAGACCTAGTAGTACGAGAAGTTCTTTTCATTCTTCTATAGTGAGAATCGAGTTCTAAGAACCGATTAGTGAAACATCAGACGTTCGTCGAACGTTATCAATAGCGAACGTCCTAGCAGTGAAAGGCTGCGGCCTTGACCAGTAAACGGTCCGAACGGTCACAAGAGATGACTGAGCAACGATGAGATCATGGTAGCGCAGCGGAAGCATAGTGGGCCCATACCCACAGGAGTCGTAATCGACAGCTCCATCTACCCCCCGTTAGAAGATTTAGTTCACAAGATTCAAACCTTCGAGGCGATTTGTTTCAAAATCCCGTTTAAACGAGCGAAAAGTTGCACAAGTGTGTGTCGTACTTCAGAGATGGGATTAGAATGTACTCTCTACGTTCTTCCCGGAGGAACTAATCGATTTACCGCCAGTTCACGCAGAACAGGCGAATAACATCGAGAGTTGTTCAAACGACTTCCCCAGCGGAGAAGATTACGGAAAACAAGAACCGAGTACCAAGGTGTAACTTTTCCAGCAAGAGAAGAACGAACGCCAAACGTCCCGCGAGGACTAAGCATAACCATAAGGTTACGCCATAAAAGTGAGACCACCTCACGTTAAAACTCGGCAACGAATAGCCGAGGGCGATTACCACAAGCTTCTAGGCCAGTAACAAGATGGCACCGAACGAAGCGTTGTGTGGTAGGACGGATCTTGTGCCATGCATAGGCACAGGTAAAGTTAAGGGTTAATCGTTGTTGATTTTGAGTTATTCAAGGAACTATTGAAGGAACCGCGCTAGTTTCCGAGCCGTTCAAATTTTCGAGATCTCAGTGCATGATGATTACTCCTTATGGAGTGACTTGGGTGGACTTGACTATAAGTTATTTTGGTCGACAGCTCGTGAACGAGTGTCAACGGTATAACAATGACCACCGATCGGAATAAACTTTATTGATAAATCTTGGATTGTGTTTCGCTGTCAAGTGTGACTACTGTGCGGTTGTTTTGATGTCTTGAAGGAGGCCTACTTTCGGCTAAATGCCAGTACGAGGTTCCACCATGCTTGTTTGTTATACGTTGTAAAACCCGCTTCGCTTCAAAAGGGTATTAAAACGCAATCCGGAAACCTTAAGGTAGGTTTTTGAAACTAGTGCAAAAAAAAATAAAATTAAAAGGCTGGACCGGGCGGGCCAGACCCGGCCCAATCCTTGGTATAAATACCAACATTTAGGGTTTTAACCCTAAATGTTGTCTGCTCTCTTCTCCTGCGCAGCCGACCCCCACACCTCTCCCTCACGTCGTCTTCGTCCTCTCCCGAACCCGATCTCCTTTCCAGATCTCCGGCGACCTCCATCTTCTCCGGCCACCGCTCCCGAGCTACCGGGGTCACCTCCCCCGTTCCCGACCCTCTCCCTCCTCTGCTTCGAAACCCCATCCCCGACCTCCTTCTTCTTCGTCCACGCCGTCGCCGGCCACACCACCGGCCACCCTCCACCGGCCGTCCCTCTCTGTCCTCACCCAGTCCCGAACCCGACCTCACCCTTCGTGTTCCTCCTCCTCCACGCCGCCGCCCTCCCACGACCACGCCGCCGGCCAGGATCTCTCCCTCACCGTCCGCTCCTTCTCCTCCGTCCGATTCTCCGACCACCGCAGCCCCCGTCTCCTTTCCCCGCTCTGTCCTGCCACACCGAGCCCCTCCTCCTCCCAGCCGCCCTCTTCTCCGCCCCTCACGCCGCCGCCGTCCAGATCCACCTCCGTCCCTCTCGATTCCGGCTGTCCCGAGCCCGAGCTCGGCCACCACCGTCCGATTCCGGCCGTCCCGAGCCCGAGCTCGGCCGTCCCCGACCATCCCGTCTCCCTTCTCCTCGTCGCCGTCCGCACGGCCGGCAAGCTCAGCCGAGCCACCACCACCGCCGTCTCCACCGCCACCGTTCGTTCCCACGGTTAGGCTTCGGCCGGCTACGCCCTTACCGGTGGTCAGCCGGTTGTGAAAACCGAGCCCTTTATTTTTTCCGTCTTCGTTTTTCTGTTGAATCTGGGCTGTCGTTGAAACACTTTGTGTTAAAGTGAACCGAGTACTGTACGTAACAAAAGGGTAATGAAATGAAACCTTTTTTCGAGTTAATTTGGATTCTATTGAGGGTTAAAACTGTTAAAGAAATTTGATTAATATTGGATCGGTTTTTAAAGTAAAAAAAGGGAATTAATTGAATCAAAATCAGTTTATAATAAAAGATGGTTTTGGATCTGCTTTGGTTGAAATCGAAATCACGGTTTTGGAAAGAAAAGGGTTGTAAAATGGAAAATAAAGTTTAAGGAAAAAGGTTTTAAAATGAAAAGGAATTAAAAGCGTTTCGGTTTTAAAAACGGTTTAAATCGATGAGTTGTGAATCTAAGTCGTAAACGGGATTTAGGGACGGTTGTTCAAAAATCGAACCTAATTCATTTTGGGCTCAAAGATCGGAATAGAATCAGATTTGACATAAAAAGGGAATTCGTTTTAAAATAAAAACCGTTCGGTTGTGAAAAAGGGTTATTAATCGGTTTTGGAAACGACTCGGGATTTTTGGGTAAAATGGACTGCTGTTGGGTTTAAAAAGGAACAAAAGCGGACCGCTGAATCGAACCTCGGGATTTGTGCATTGGGACCGTGCCTCGCATGCACCGGTTTCGGTGCTCCGGTACTCAAACCCGATTCGCCGTGACCCCGCTTTTATCCCGCTCGAGTTTAAGGGACAACTGTCGGTTCTAAACTAGACTAATCTTAACCTTTAGTTTAACGGTGGAACCGTTATTAATCTATGGCTTTCGTGTTCTCTTTAGAGTCCGGCTTCGATCGAAGTGAAGCTCGGAGGTAGCGAGCCAGAACGTCAGCAGCTAGGAAGCGTAGCGGTTGCTCTTCAGTTGAGGTAGGGAAAAGTTAACAGTAGAATTGCATGTGACAGCCGGATCTCGGCCCTGACTAGGGAAAGTTAACAGTAGAATTGCATGTGACACCGGGGTGTCGTGGGTCGAATAGGTTTATTTGAATATTAGAAATGCATGATACGGGATTGTAGCGTTTATGAGAAAGGCATGTGACACTTAGTAGTGTCGTAGGATCAGAGAACTTAGCGATAATTGAATTACTGGAGGCATATGACCACGCCCGGAGGTTGATTGTTTATTTTGGTGTCTTGGGCGGCCTTGAGAGCCCGTGTTTTATTATCGAGTTTTGGGTGGCCTTGAGAGCCCGTATTATTATTGTCGAGTCTTGGGTGGCCATGAGAGCCCGTGTTATTATTCGTGTTTGGGTGGCCATGAGAGCCCGTACTTTACTGTTGGTGTTTTAGCTGGCTTACGAGTTAGAGTCTCGGTAAGTTGCAAGCGTGTTTTATGGTTGGTGTCTTGGGAGGCCGTGAGTGCCCGTGGGGCTGTTGAGTCCGAGTTTTACTGTTAGTGTCTTGGTGGCCATGAGTGCCTATGAGTGTTGAACCTGTGTTGTTACTGGTTGTGAACTTGCTTGTGATTGTGATTGTGTTTGTGATTGTGTTTGTGGTTACCGGAGGTTGGGGGTCCGCTTCCTGAAACGGGGGTCCACGAGCACACGCGTCTGCATGTTCAGACGGGGTAGGGGGCCCGCCCGCCAATAAAGGGGTCCTGGCCGCGCGTGTGTGGTTTGGGTTTGTGAGCGTACCTTGGCTGGCTTATGGGTTAGAGTCCCAGTAGGTTGCAGCATTTTCCGGCTGGCTTATGGGTTAGAGTCCCAGTAAGTTGCAGTATTTTCCGCCTGGCTTATGGGTTAGAGTCCCGGTAAGTTGCAGCATTCTTGGGTTGGCCTGACCGGGTTAGAGTCCCGGGAGGGCGTTCTTGGCAGCTGGTTTGCGATCCTTTGCGATCTTGTTTGGTATTGCGTGGTTGTCAGTTGTGTCTTTGGAGGAGGTCGTCAATCGTAGTGTGAGGTCTACATCACGTGTCCGAATGTTGAGTCAGTCGAGGAAGGTACTGGTCGTGTGTGTGTCTTTTGGGTCGTGGTTGGTGTCACCGGCTTTGTCTACTAAGTATGCCGTAGTCAGTCTGTTATTCGTGGTGGTGAGCGAACGCTCACCCCTAGCTGCTTTTCCTACAGGTACCGTTCGTGGGACGGACTAGGTGAGCTCTCGAAGCTTGTGGAGCTAGGAGCGGAGTCCGGGTTTTGTCTTTTTAGTCTAGCGACGGATACCTCGCCTTTTTGTCCGCTTGTGGGACGTTTATGTTGATTTGTAATTATCCTTTGTTGAACTAAATTGTTATTGTAAATTGTTTTAATGGAAATGTTTGCAAAGTGTTTTCTTATTCTAAACGTTCGCGTCTCGAGTTCGGTTTACTGAAATTGGGGCGTGACATACGTCGTTCGTCCAACTAGATGTTGGGAGAGTTCGTGGTTGCACGGGACCGTGCACCGGGTTTGAGAACCGTGGTCTCGCTGATACAATGATTTATACGAAGCAACTTGTGAGTTGTTTTTGTCAGAAGGGTGAACTGGTACCGACGGTGAGAGAATTATAGCAAGTTGGTTAACTTTCATCAATCATAGTTGAGATTTGTTAGTTTCCCCCTATTCCAGGAGCGTGATACTTGATGAATGGTTGAATCTTTATCAGGTTGAGAATCTTGAACGGTTTTACCAAGTGTGACCTGTCGTTAGGGTTGGGCAGGTACGTCGCACTTCGGATGACGTGAGCTCCTAATGGTAGTACGTTTTGAGGCGTGCGACTTCCGACTAGAGGTCGGTACTTCGTTTTATTCACTTAGTTGAGGTGCGCCTACCTTTCCACGAGATGTGATGAAACGAACGATTGTTCCAGATCCTTCGATGTTAGTGAGGCCTTTTGTTTGTTGCTTGGAGTACGTATTACACGCTTGGAAGTTATTTGTAGGCGGTCTTGACTTGTTAGTACTTGAGTTCCTTTGGGATTGATCATGTGACGATCAATAAGGAGATTTTAGTTGAATTACGTTTTGTGTGGTTTCGACTTGTTTTGCCTTTAATGAGTTCCAGCAGGATACCTTTGACGATAGAATTTCCGGTGTGAATTATCGAGATCTTCACTTTAGTTTTCTTAAGCGTTTAGTTGTTGCTCGTTTGGGGTTGTTACCCGATATTCTTGGGTTGGTAAAGCGTTGCACGTGTTGTCGTGAAGTTTTGGGTAATGCGATTTGCACTGCTAAGGGCGACAATTTGAGTTGTTGTAAGAAGTTGCACGTTGGTTTTGCGAACTGTTGAGAAAGACTGTTTTGCACCGCCAAGTATGGCGTTTGAGAAAGTAGCGTGTTCTAGTGAAGCTCATCTAAGGGTTTGTTACGTAAATTCGGAAACGGTTAAAGACCGTGCAGAGCCGACAAAAAGAATTATGCAATTAGAAGGCGCAGACCTCTGGAGGTTACGGTCGGTGAGCGCGTATTACTGAAAGTGAGACTAAGAAGGACTTTAGCGGTTCGACCGCGTCAGAGGAAATTTGGCCCGCAACTTATCGAACATCTTGAGGCCTTCAGGCAAGGGCTAGAGTCGTTGCCTAGCAGCCTCCACGTATTCCCAACAGTAGGAGTACACCGCGGATCCCTCGCTTATGAGTTTTGAGCGGACTTTCCCTGTGTAAGGGTCAAGAGGAGCGCGTGCGTTTTAAATTTCGAGGACGAAATTCTTTTAAGGGGGGAAGACTGTAAAGACCGGCAAATTAAATTGGGGTAATCTTTAGCAAAACAAAACATTGGAGTAGGTTTTTGCAAACAAGGTGTTTAAAAAAAAAAGGGTTTAGAGCTTGTTGAGCTGGGCTGAACTTTGGGCCGGAACCTACCAGGCCCAACCCTCAGTATCAGGCCCAACCCAGTTCGGGTTCACTAACCCTAGTTGGTGCCTCTTCTACCTTCACTGGTACGCACGCATACCGAGGCACAATTCCTCTCGCCTCTCCTCCCTCGACCACGAACCAGAGCTCCAGTTTTGAGCTCTCTCTTCCACCTCCACCTTCCTCTTCTCCTTCTGTTACTTCTCGAGCAAGCCCCAAAACCAGAGAAAACCCTCCGTCCCGTCCTCCTTCTTCTTCGAACCAAACGAACCGGCGCCGCCGACGGGAGCTTTGAGCTCTCCGTGTGCGTCAGAAGTGATGGGTGTCCGTCTCGACCCTCCTCACGCCATCTCTCTTCCTCCCCGACCTCGCATCGATCGGATTCGTCCATTTCCGTGCTCGATTCGAGTGTTTTCAGACGAAACCCTCGCTGGCGAAGCTGGTTCTCCAGATCTGAAAGAAGACGACGGGGGTCGCGTCTCAGGCCTCGCCGTCACGGCTACGACGTCACCAGCAACCCTCCTCCCCTCGCCGCTCCGTTTCCTCTCGATTCCGAGCGTTTCTGACGCGGTGGTCGGCAGTAGGAGCACCATTGCTCGCCGGAGACGCCGCCGGAGCCAGGACACCCTCGAGCTCGGGCTCGAGCACGCCTTGGGCCAAAAGACCCTTGGGCCGAGAAGGCCTTGGGCCGGGCAACAGCAGAAGACGGGCTTGGGCCAGTACACTTCGTGGGCCAGGCCGGGCTCAGCAGTAGGTCTAGATCCGGACCGGGTCGGGTCTGGACCGGGTCAGGGCCTGGATCCGGGTCAACCCAAGACAATTAAAACTATTTTAAAAATCAGATTAAATAATCAACTTTATTTAATTAAAGGTGAGGATTTCAAGGTTTGATTTAAGCATCAGAGGACCTTTGGACTTTTATCAGTATTAATTTGGACGTTTCATTTGTCAAACCTAGACGGGACTTCGCCCGAGCGTAAGGGCTTGGACCCGAGCTAGAAGAACGAAGATCACGTCGGAACCCGTGTGAAGAACGGAGTGGTGACCACTCGAGCTTTTCATCAGAGTTTTTTTAGAGGAAGACCGCAAGGTAGGGAAAGTCTTAATTTCTTAATTAACGCTTAGTATGCATGATTAGGATAATAAAATCGGAAAGGTCCTAGAATTGCCTATAGGATGCGAATAACTAGAATAATCGTATTTCAATTACTAATAAATGGATGAGTCTAGTATGCATGCTTAGGACGATGACAATTAGTGAAGTGTGCTTTCAATACTTGGGAATTTGATTTACTGGTAGAGAGGCTGTGAAGAGCTCTCGGATTAGTTGTGTGCTAGGATCACATGCTTGGTTGCTAGCTATTAGGTTAACTTAAGAGTCTAATGAAACTAGATTAGCTTGTATGACTGAATGCTATTGTTCGTTCACATGAATGCATAATTGGTTGAATGTGTACTTGGTTGATTGAGTGTGTGCATTGATATAACTGTTGACTGAACGGATGATCGAGTATGACTGGTTGTGCCACGGGGTACAATCAGGTGATCGATGTACCGCTGGTTCGTGACAGGTAAGTATACGGTAAGTGTGGAGTGTATTGGATGTCTTTGTATTGATGAACGTGTGTACTTCTGAGATTGAGGATTAAGGGAACGTCTTTGGTGTATTGTGGTGAAAGTGTGATTCGATGAGAGTTGGTCGATGGACGTATTAGTGTATGCGTTCCTTATTCTTGTTTGTTAATGCTTGTTCCTCTATTCTTATCCTGGAAAGGTATGCTTGTTTGTTTGGTTGTTGTTTGGTTCGGTACTACACCGGGGGGGGGGGGGGGTAATCCAGTGCCGTTGTGGTGGTTGGAGTTGGTCAGATACAGTGAGATATGGACTGAGTATTGGAGCCTAAGGGCATTGGTTATTGGATATTACGAGAGTTGATTATTGGCAGATCCTGCGGGATATATAGATTGATTATGAGCAGATCCTGCGGGATATTTATTGATTATTGGCAGATCCTGCGGGATATATAGATTGATTATGAGCAGATCCTGCGGGATATTTATTGATTATTGGCAGATCCTGCGGGATATATAGATTGATTATGAGCAGATCCTGCGGGATATTATTTGGGTTACTTCTTGAGAGATGGTTACTAAGGTTTCACCCAAGGATGTGCGTCCCAGTGGAGCACTACCTTGATTCCCTATGACATATGGTACTTTGGAGGCATTTCTGGGAATCCCGATGATAAGCGCCCATTTGGGATTGTTTCCGGTGTCCCGACGCATGTACTTCTTCTGGACCGAGGGAAAATCTGATATGATATGGATACTCTGGTAGATCGGAATGTGGGAACCGATGTGATCCCAGAATCTATCCATGGATCGGAGGCTTGAGAAAGCGAGTGGTTGGCAAGATATTGATTATTCCCATTTTTACTATTATTGATCCGTTAAAGTATTTATTATGAACTTCTTTTAAGTTACTGTCATCTTTGAAGAAGCGATGTTATTTCATCACAACGGATTCCATAACATTTCTTTGATAAATAGTATTTACTTGTTCCCAGTGTGATGGATTTCTATTTTATTATAATGCTCTCCATCTATTCTCTGGGAAGTTATCGTTATCCTTGAGAATGCACTATTGATATTGTTACTTCTTATTTGTTTATTACATCCTTTGGTCTAAGGGTTTTAAATACTTTTGTGACATCGAATTAAAACAATTTTAATATTAAACTTGGAGACTAAGGTCATTTACGATTTTCCCTACTGAGCGTAAGCTCACCCCTATTCGTTTATTTATTGTGTGTATAGGTATGCTTGAGATTTGAGGGATTTCGAGGCTCGGGAGCTTCCGGATGTCTTGAGGATTGTATTAGAGATGTGTTGATCCACATTGTTGAACTTTATTTACCTTATATTACTTATCAAGTTTTGACATCTTTTCTTGGATTATTGAGAAATACTTTGGACTCGTTTTCAGTTGTAAAGGAATTTATTACAGTTTTATTACTTTTACCTCGTTTGTTTTAGGTCACGTCTCGAGTCCGGCCAAAAACGGATTTGGGGCGTGACATAACTCAAGCTCTCCAGTTCATAGCGGACTGGGTCTTGTCTCGTATCAATACGTGGGACAACCAATTTCTCTCAGGAGGGAAGGAGGTTCTGATCAAGTAAGTGCTAACAGCTCTCCCGGTGTATACAATGTGGGTATTTTTACTACCCCAACCTCTTATTTAGACTATTCAGGTGGCATTTGCTAGGTTTTGGTGGGGGAGTTCAAGTCGCTCACAATGACCAATCATATGGAAAGACTGGCAGAAGTTGTGTATTTCGAAGAAAAATGGAGAGATGGGCTTTCGTAATTTAGGGGACTTTAACTTGGCTCTTCTCTGGAAGATGGGTTGGAAATTCTTGAAAGACCCGGATGCCCTAGTTTCCAAGATTTTCCGAGCCCGGTACTTCCCGGATAGTAATTTTCTCTCGACAAGAAAAGGGACATATCCGAGTTTTTTGTGGACTAGTGTTTTGGCAACTCAAACTACGCTTATTCATTGTGCCCGAAAAGCCATCGGTCCTGGAACCTCCACCAGAATTTTGGGGAACCCATGGCTGCTGGATAGGAACCCGTAGGTCCAGTTCAATATGAATGAGTTAAGTGGGCTTTTATTCAACTCCATTCTTTTGCTGGGTCGTAGGGCGTGGAATGTGGAGGTGATAAGAGAAAGGTTTTCAAGCAGGGACCAAGAGCTTATTCTTTCCATTCTCTTATCCACGTCTCAGGATAAGGATGGTTGGTACTAGGCAGGGGATGACAAGGGGTTATACACCACAAAAAGAGGATATCGAACAATCCAACAGATGAACATGAAGAAGATTAAACAATAATTAATTAATGTTTAAAGTGAATATAATGCATTTTCGTAATTTGAAGTGAATATAATGCATTTTCGTATTTTTTATAGTCGGGTGAGTCATTCGGCTTATAATGGTGAGAGTATTTTCGGCATTTTAAAAATTATTATAGATTTTGTAATAGAAAGTGTAGTGATGAGAAAAGTATGATAATTAAGTGTGTCATATGAAAATTTTGTATATTTGTGTATTTATTTTATATTTGTTGAAAAATTTTGTAAATTTTTTCGTAAATACAGAAACTGTTTCTGACAGGTTGATATACACCGTCATGTTCTCTATTTACAGAGAAGAACATTTTTTTGAACTGGAAGCATGACCGTATATTAGCAAAATAAAGAAGCCCAACCCAAAATAGACAACCCATAGTTCAAACACTAAAGTACTAAATAACAAGTCTTAACATCATGGGATCAAAGGAAATAGAAACTAAAAATTGAATATAATGCTCAAGTATCAAAGTGCTTTACTATGATGTTCGGAAAGTTATACTACGATAGCTTCCGAAGAAACGGGTACAGTGAATCCAAACGGAAAGTTAGTACAAAGCCGACCCATTTCTAGAGTCGCGCCTAGGCGGACTGTATACTCTCCTAAGGTACCAGCGTTCGTCGTCCTCGCTGAAATGATAAAATATGCTCCAAGAACGCGAGAGTGTTGACCCCCGCGATGGTAGAAGAATATCATGCTAGAGCTTGGTGGAACCACTGCCACCATTCGTCCAATGAAATTCCTCATTGATCGAGGCTAGGGTGCTTGGTGCCTTCGCTGGTAAATCTGATGCCTTCTCAGACTTCGTAACGCTCTCTAGATTCGGGTTGGACTAGCACCACACCCACCTTTAACCGCCACTTCTTGTACCCCAATCGCCCGATATCCTATCGTGGTTCCACCACCCCGCGCACTCCTCCATCTTCCCCGCTTTAGATAAAGATCTGCCGCGTGCCACTTGCAAGTACACCAATCATACGTACAGTCCCAAACGCTAGGGCCACGGTAAGACACGACCTTATCCGCGTGCGATATATCCTCGGTTCACCGCACACCACCATGAAACTCAAACCCTCGTGGCCGCCGTAGGCGATGCCACTGTTCTCGATCTCCAACAGCGTCTCAAAGAGCATATCCCCTACGATGCCTTCGATCTGATCACCGAGCAATAGCATCCCCTCCGATCGTCGAAGCGCCAGGAAAACTGTGTCTGTCATATACAGCGTAGGTGACAAGCTTGTCACCATCAGGAACTCAGGCCCGCCATCTTGTCGTTGAAAAAGCCTGCAATGGACCAACCCCTTAGAATAAACAACGTACAGATCATCTGAAGATCCATTAAAGCAAGAGCAGCGGCGGCGGAGAAATCAAACCCTAACCTCCGCCGTGTCGTTTCTAGGTATTCACGGAGAGAAACCCGCCCACTATATTCTAGATGATACTCATTGTTTGTGTTCGCTCACATAGAAGAACATGAAACAATAATTACATGAAACTCTAATTAGTATTCTAGATGGTACGTCTTGTTTATGTTCGCTTGCAGAGAAGGCAATTACATGAAACTCTAATTACATGGCCTTGAAGGCCTATTTTAGTTATAATGACCGTATATTTAACATAATCTAGTATGTCTCAAACTCGAGATGGTTAACGATATACAGAATTTGACAGTCGGATGAAATCCCTACAGAAAAAGATTGGTGACAAATCCAATACGTAACATATTTTAATGAAAATACAATGATTATCATAAGATGCATGGCCTCTAGTGTATGCAATAATATACCTCTGGATCGTTTGCGTAAATTTTAAGATGCTTTTTTTTCAGCGCGATCAAGAGAGGTCGGTGTCGTGTTGGTTGGTTGTTCTGTTGAGTGTTTGTCTCCGTGTTTAATTCATCGTGTCGGCTTTATGGCCCATGGGCCTATGTTTACCTGTATACTGGCCGCACATTTATTCGGCCCGTCGTATCATAAAGTTAAGAGTGCGCAGCGAGCACATATAATCTGTTCTGGGACGAAGCCCTTTAAAACAGAGGGTGCTAATTTAGGTTTATTTGAAAAGTCAACCTTATTCTTTGAGGTTTATTGATGTAATGTTAGTGTGTAATGCCAAAATAATTAATTCCCAGTTGTGTTTCCAGGAGACATCGGGTCTTACTGTCATTGATAATGTTCAGCTTCTGCAGTGGCTAACATAAATTGTTTGTTTACAAGTACTATCGTATTGTTTTTGATTCTGTATGCTGCAGTGAGGTTAGAGTTTATTATTATCAATTATATTATCATTATTATTTTGATATAATTTCATGTCTAATAGATAATTGGGTATTAGTTTGTACGTATCAATATAGAGACCTTTGTAAAGGTATTATTTATTCAGCAATCAATATAAATATATTTGTAATATAGTTGAGTTGGTATTAGAGTATGTATGGTTTGCGTTGCTTACACATTTTTTTTCTGTCTCGGCATTTACAAGATTCCATAATACTTTTTCTTACTCCTGGATAATTTGTTTCGTCTTCGATCTCAACAACGCATGTCCCTCATTATTTTTGCGATAAAGATCACATGACCAATGTCCTACCTACTATGGAAGTAATAATTTTATTTTTTTGCTGAACATGTTGTCCCTATACGACCTCTTGTGTCCAACAATGTCATCGCCCCCGTCAACTATTGTTGATGTTCCGACAAAAGTATCATCTTCTAATCCGGATTATCTGTTATGGTATCATAAAATCAAGTTTTATGACCTTATTTTGAAGTATGTTCAACTTCATGACCTCCATATTATGATATCAAGTTGTTTGTTTTGGTTTCATCTACTTAACTTATGAATTTACGTTATTACCCTTACTTAAACCCCTATTTTTTTTCTTATCTATTACCCCAAAATTCCACTTTGTTTTTATGTATTAATCTTTTATGTAAGTGAAATTAACTTTGTATCCTTACTTCAATTACACCCAATAACCGTTCCTTTCAAGTGTCGATCCAATCAATTCTAAGATCGAAAACCTCATTCTTCTTCTTCTTTTTCTTGAGCACCACTCTATTCGATTCGACTTCTTTTACAACATCCATTCACATAAGTTTTCTGAGAACGAATATCGTCGGCACCGAGAACCCAATGAATCTGTCGCTCGAGCTATCCAGGCTCATCCATGATCTAGGTACATACATTGATACACTTTTTCCCATATTGTTTAGAGTTATGTGTAGACTGTGCATGTGTAGCTAGGTTAGGGCTTATGATTGCTCATTGTTCCTAGCTCATACGTATATAATGTAATGTATTTATATGGAAACATAATTGGAAATTGGTGGTACTGTGTGTTGAGGTTCCCATTATGTTACTGGTACACAATATAAGAAATTTATTCTGAGTATCAGATTTTTTTTATTATGCAATTTAACCTTGTATCGATATTTTATCCCTAATATTGTTATTTGTATTTTGCAATTTAACCCATTATCAAGGTTTTATTATGTAATTTAACTTGGTATCAGGGATTTATTCCCAATACTGGTTTGTGTATTATGCAATTCAAAACTCCAGTAAACCACAATAATTCCCTCGGAACATGCTAATATTGACCAAGGACTCCCGTATTTAAGGGAAGATATCTACAAGAAGTCAACCAGTTTCAATGGAAAGGACCATCCAGCCTCAATTTGCAAGGTTGAAGGATAACAATATGCACCTTAATGAACTGAGAAGAACTCAATTTGGTCTCATGGTGAACGTATATATATATATATATATATATATATATATATATATATATATAGAGAGAGAGAGAGAGAGAGTTGGTATCAGGTACAAACCACCCCTTATTGTGCAAACTACGAACCAACATGAGCCATAGGATCCCCCCAAAATGATGTCAGCAGAGCGCACCAGATGCTGACACGTGGACAATAAATATATAAAACACCGCACCTTATTGTGCAAACTACGAACTCACCAGGTGCTGACACGTGGGCACGCGCGCTGCTGGTGCGCGCGCGCAGAGTACTAATAGTATGTGCAGCACGATGCTGATAGTTTGCGCGCACAGTGCTGATAGTTTGCATTTGTACTAAACTATCAGCACTGTACTTGTAAACGATCAGCATCCGCGCGCGCGCGCAGGCAAAGGGCGCGCGAAGCGGCCACGTGTCAGCATCGTGCGCGCTCTGCTGACGTCACTTTGACCGCATCTTGTGGCTTAGATTGGTTTACAGTTTGCACAATAAGGATGGTTTTTACTGGATAACTACCCTATATATATATATATATATATATATATATTTTCATTTCAGTTCTTGTGGGCGCTTATGTTTAGTGAAGCCGATGTCAACAGAACATTGGAGAGGTTGTTTGCTATAAATAGGATGCCAATGAGATTCTCCTTGGAGGACTATTCTCTTATAATGGGTTCCCGTGGGGAGGAGTTCCCATTGATGGAGTTTCAAAAAGAAATTACTTGGATTCAATATTTTTGGAGAAACACTTCCCGAATGTTCTGGCTAATAAGAAAAACATGGAACGGAAATTGAAGGAGTTAGTTGATGACTTCTTACAGAAGGGACATCTTAAGGTGGTTGACATGGATATTATCAGAGCGTCGTTGTTGTTTCTTGTTGGAGTAGGTTTGACCCCCAAGGACAAATCCGACAATGTAATCGATAAAAGAGCTCTGTCATTGATTGATGACGTGTAGAAGTTCAACAATTCCCTTGGGGAACTATTTGCTTCAAGTATATGTTGAAGTATGTGAAGCACACAGGGGTGGTTAGTAAAGCTAACGCACATGTTGTTACTAAGGGAAAGAAGAAAGAGGACACATGAGCATATTCTGGTTTTATGCATACCATAACAGTAAGCAAAATGTCATTATGTTTATTTGAAATTATTTAAGTTGTGTACATGGAGTTTATCACAATTTTTGTTGTGCGTATGCATGTATTGACATTACAATGCATACCTGCATTAAGCGGTGTCCTTAGTGTAGCTCGTCCCGATAGAAATCATTTGTCGAGGATGTGCAGATGGGCCAAGGCGCATATAGACTGTCATTCTACGATGCAGTGAAAAAGGCGTTGGACAGGGCTAAGCCTGAGGTTAACAATTTATATTTATTTAGATTAAGATTTAGATTTGAACTGTTGGATATGTTGAAATGTGTTTTTCTATTTATTTTGTAGTTCTTGCCCTCGTAATGTCGTTTATGTCCTAGTAATGTGGTTAATGCCTTAGTATAGGGGTGTATGTCCTAGCACTGTGGTGTATATCCTAGTACTGGGGTGTATTTCCTAGCACTGGGGTTTACGTACTAGTAATGTGGCTTATGTTCCATAATACTAGGGTTTATGTTCTAGTAATGTGGTTTATGTCATAGTAATATGGGTTTATATCCTAGTAATGTGGTTTATCCCCTAGTACTGTGGTTTATGTCCTCAAATGGTGTATAATGTTATTTTTTTTTGTCAGACAATTATAACCATCCTAGTGCCTAGTGATGCAGAAAGATCCCATCCATACATATATAATTTTTCTAACGAGATGAAGGAATTGAACCTGAATCCAGAGTTGGATGGGATAGTGAAGACGTCGCATTGAAGAAGATGGAGGCGATATTCAATGGACATCCTCTGGCATTGAAGAAGACGTCGAAGAAGATGTTGGAACTACAAATAAGGCTACTGATGAGCCAATGGATCACTTAAAAAAATTCAAGGCAGAGGTGAAGGAGGATCGGAAAAGCTTGAATGATGAGCGTAAAAGCTTTAAGTCAGAGGTGAAGGATGGGCTTAAAAGGTTAAACGTTGAGAAGAAGGAATATTTTGAACTCGTGATGGAATGGAAGATGAAGGCTGATTTGAAAGGTCCTAGTGAGAAAGAAGCTAGCGATGAAGAAGACAAGGAATTGCAAAAGGGAAATGATGATGTAGAAGAAGGAGATGTAGAAGAAGGTGACATTCAAGTGAATATGACAAAGAATGAAGGCCTTCATGGGGGTGATTCCAATGTTGATATGGATAGTATAGAGAATGGAGACCCTCATGAGGCTGAACCTGCCACATACATCAATTCTATGGAAATTGTGGTATATAAACCTGCACCTACACCACAAGAATGGATATTGTGGGTTGCACCTACACCTACACCTACATCGTCAACGAGAAGGAGAAAGTTATTAGATCTCAGATGTGCACATGAATCATCGAAGAAGATGAAGTTATCAGATCCCATCATGACGTGGTCATCGTCCAAGAATAAGATGAAGTTTGCAAAGAAGAATTTTTTATTTCATAACAATGTTAGTCTTAGTGCCCGTAGTTCAATTGTAAACATCCAAATGCATATATCATCGTTAGAATTAAAATTAAAGCGACTTTATACTACTTATGTGTTGGAGTGATATATTGATGGGTGTTCGATCTGTGTCCACAAAATAAAAAGAACCATAGATCGGGATAGATCACACTCGATGGTTCCCTAGTCAACAAGCTTCACTAGAAGCGACTAGTTCGAAATATGACTCTTTATGGCTTAGTTCTATTAGCCATTTGAATGAGATTCTGGAGTATGATCCTAGATATCATGTGGGACATGATATTGAACGACCCAACCTGAATATTTTTCATAGATCTAGTCATGAACTTATTCAGTGTCGTAGCTTGTCATGTATCCTTAGACCAAGGAGTCTTTGTGACCACTATGCAGTAAACAACTAAGTTTGACATGAGCCTAATGTTGCCCGTAACATGGCTTCCATAACGGCCACGATTAGCTTGGGGACGGACTGCATGAGTGACACAAAAGATGATCAAGGGATTTATCCTTCATATTATGATATGGGAAAGATACCGATTCTCAGCCGCTTGATCGAGAGTGACTGAAAGAATAACATAGCCATGCACATGATATTATGTATCATATATTCAGTTATCTCACATATCAAGGAACAATGATTGAGAATAATAAGGATGACAACTTTATGCCTTATCTCAATCAGGATATCAGTGAAAAAAGGATAATGGCAGGGACGACGAAAAGGTTAGAATCGACTAAAGGGTCGATTCTCTATGTAGTGTCAAGAATTACTAATTCTCGTTAGTTTCGACTTATGTAGGATCAAGTAAAATTGAATTTTACGTTGATCTACTGACATGTATAAACCTAAGGACAAACCCGAGGATGAAACCCATTAACAAAATGATGGAGAATGGCCAAGTGGAAAGTTGACACGGGACATGACAAAAACTGGATTTTGGGTCATAAGACGTGAGTGATAAGGATATTACGGATCAAGACAAGACTTGGGGTCTTAGGAACGATCTCATAGGATAATGTTGGACATATCCGAAGTGAAAAGGGTTAGAGACGATAAAAGCGTCATAGGACCTCGGTAGGAGTGGCAGTGGGGCCCACCCACAAGTCCGTCCCAATGGGCGGCCCAAGTCTTCATAGGCCAATGGATTAGCTAGTTGAGTATTGACTAGATGAATCAAACTAAGTTAGTTAGTTAGTTAGTAACTAGTTGGGACCTTGTTTCCACTAACTTACTAATTAAATAAAGGGTTAAATACTTTTTGGTACCCTTATGTTCGGTCCACGAACGTTTTGGTATACTTATGTTCGGTCAATGAACATTTTGGTACCCTTATGATTTTTTATTCCAATTTGGTACCCTTATGTTCGATCCACAGATATTTTGAGTCTTTGGGGTTAAAAAACTAACAGAGGAAATTAAAATGACCATTTTACTTTTTGCTATTACAGTTGACTTTTGACTTAAAAGTAAAAAGATCATCATACCCTCAATTATATATTGAATTTCATTAACATTTTAATTAATTATTAATAATATCATTAATTTTTTTACTAATTTTTATTTTTTTGTTTTACTAATTTTTTATTTTTAAATTTCTTTTATTTTTTTCTTCATAATTTCCATCATTTATATTTAAAATTACTTTTAAATTTCATATATATATATATATATATATAAGTATATTTATATTTGATTACTGATTTTAATTCATTATTTCTTATTTATTTCTTTACTAATTTACAAAAAAAACATTTCTACATCGTTTAATTCTGCAAAAAACAGAAATCAGAAATCAATACATCGTTGAATCCTGCAAAAATCAGAAATCAATACACAAAATGAACAACAAAACCCCTTTCAAACATAAATTGAAACGCAAAATGAACAAAAAATCCCCTTTCAAACAGAAATTGAAATGGTACGAAAACCCCATGATCCCCTTTCCTTTTGAAGTTGAGATGGAGAGAATCGGTTCATGTGTTTCAAACTGTTCTGCAGATGTGGTTGGAGCAGGCGTGGCTGAGGACGGCAAGGAGGAGCATGCGTGGTTGAGGAAGCAATCGTGACCTGAACTTTCCGCCGCCCGTGACCTTACATCGCCGCCGCTGCTCGTGCGTTCGAGGAACCCTCACCGGAGAACAGATTTGAGCAGAAACCGAGCTCCTCGCCTCCGAGCACGAAGCCCTGACAAGCGCCATTCCTTTGAGCACGAATCATATACTATCGGTTTTCTTCTCCGGCGAGACGAGGTGTGAAGACCGCTCCGGTTAAAAAGGTTTAATTTATTAAATTTAATCGTTCAGAGCGTCGAGGTTGAAAAAGTACCGGGTCGGTTGTTGGTATCGTCGTAGTGGGAAATTGGAGCGAAGCTTGAGAACTTTTGCAAAAAAAAAAAAAGGGAGTTGGACCGGGCAGACCCGACTCGACCCGCAGACCCGAGCCAAGGCTGCGCGCGGGCCAGACAAGGCCCGATCCCGTCTTTCCTCGTAGTTGGGCCGTGAGGCCCACTTCCCGTCTGAGGCCCAAAGCGTTGCCTGGCCCGCGTTTATAAACGCATTTCTTTTAGGGTTTCATAGCATTTCCTCTCTCTCCCACTTCGTTTCGCGCAGCTTTCTTGAACCCACTCACTCCTTCTCTCTCCCCACCTTCGCCGTACCTCTCTCACCGTCTCTCTCCCCTCTCGCCTCCCATCCTCTCCCTTGTATCGTCGGCGTTCTCGTCCCGAGCCCCTCTCTCCCTCTTCGTCCTCTCAGAGACCGAGCCCTCGCGACCCTCTCTCCCTCGTATCGCCGGCGCCGCCGTCTCTTCCAGGGCCGTCGTCGCCATCCTCGTCCTCGAGCCCCTCCTATTCTTTCACGGGCGTTGCCGTCGCCATGAGCGTCCTGCCGAGGCGAGCTCGCCGGTGCGCTCACCAGATCCAAGATCCTTGTCGGTCTCGTCCGGATCTGAGGCGAATCTCCGTCGTACTCCACCACTCCCTCGACCTCCCTCTACCTCGAGCCGTCGTCCCTTCCCCGCACCGCTCTAGATCCAACGCACAGACGTCGTCCACCACCGTCATCCTTTCCTTACGGTGAGCGTCGCAACCGTGAGTTTTGGTCGTCGGCGTCTCCGCCGGTGGCCGGCCGGAATGCAAACCGAGCCTTTCTCCCGTTCCTCCTTCTTCTTTTGTTCCCGTGCGTTTTTTTTCTTTGATCTGGACGTTTTGGAGACGAAAGTGAATCAGAAAATTAATGAAATTAATTTTGTTAAAAGAAATTAAAATAAACTCGTATTTAAATTAAAGGGGTTCAAAAAAGATTAAAACGAAAAACAAATTTGAGTAATTTTTTTTGGTTTTGGACTGTTGAACAAATCCGAGAACTTGTGGGACTGTTGAATGGTTTTTGGAGACGTGCAATGAATAAACTGGACGTTTTAATTGGACTTAGAACGGGACAAAAGTGGGAACGCTGAATTGGACCTCGGGATTCGTGCCCCGGAACCCGCACCTCGGCGAACTGTGCCCCGAAAACCGTACCTCGGGAATCGTGGTTCGACAACCATGCCTTAGGATCTGTGCATTGGGAATCGTGCCTCGAGAAACGTGCATCGGGTTTGTGCTCGGGACTCGAGTACTCGAACCCGATTCGTCGTATAATCCCGCTTTTAGCCCGCTCGAGTTGAAAGACAATTGTTGAACTTAAATCGAACCCGTCGTAACTTTTAATTCAACCTTGGAACCGTTGTTGATTATCGCTTTCCGTGTTAACTTAGAGTCCGGCTTCGATCGAAGAGAAGATCGGAGGTAGCGAGCCAGGACGTCAGGAGCTAGGAGACGTAGCTATTGTTCTTCGGTTGAGATAGGGAACGTAGCGGATACCGGTTTAATTGCGGAAAGTTACTAGTATGCATACTAGGAATAATAAAACTGGAACGATCGTTTATATTAGATAATAACCGGACGAGTCTTAGTACATGTAAGATTCGATTCACTAGTTTAGCCGCTTTCAATACTTGGGAAACCGTCGTGCTGGTAGATCGGCCATGTCGAGCCGTAGGTTGTGTGCTGATTGAATTGCCTGTTATTGTTTGAAATGCATGCTGTGTGACCTGGCGTCGTTAAGTTAAGAGTTAAGAATTAGTAAATCCGTTGAGCATGTTGTTGCTGTGTGTGGGCGAGTGTGTCGTGTTTGTTATGATGTGAACCCTTGGATGTGATATGGTCGGGTGAGTGATAGACCGACGTGATGTGTTGTGGTACGATTGTTGGGCTTGGTAAGCCCTGTTTAATTATGGCATTGTGATGTGTGATATTATCTTGATGTGTGTTCCGAGGAGTTGTTTTTGGTATGGTACCTACGACCGAGGGGGCACGCCGGTGTAGGGTAGTACCTAGGCCGACGGTGTGGTCCCACGTATGCGCGGTCCCCCGGGTAGTGGTTCCGATACGATACCTACATTGAGGGGGTAGTCCGATGTGGGATATCTAGGCCAACGGTTACGTGATCAGTGCTTTACCCGAAAGAGTGCCGGGAAAGCTGTGTTGTCTGTCCGTTCCCCGAAGGAGTGCCGGGAAGATGTCTAGGCCGATGGAGATTCCGGTATGACGTATTGAGATTGTGCCCCGTGTGTTTGCCGGGAAGATATCTAGGCCGATGCTGTGTGTTTCGGTACGATATGATAGAGTCGGGCTGTGGAAAGCCGGCGGAGTATGGGACTGCGGTACGGGACGTTTATGTGATTTTACTGTTTACTTTGTGCTTGATGACCTGTTAAATGATGTGGTTGCCGTTTGTGCTTGTTCGTTGAGTATGTTTATGAGTGTGGGTTGGACTTGAGTTGAGGATTGTGGTTACGAGTTCCGTTGGAAATTAGTTGTGTGTTGTACTAGTATGCCCTAATTGGACGGTTACCCGTGGTGGTGAGCGCTTGCTTATAACCTTAACTACTTTTCCTACTGAGCGAAAGCTTACCCCCTGAATTTGTTGTTTTTCAGGTTCTAAGCGGGAAGTGTACTAGCCGGATGCTCGATGCTTAGGAGCTTACGAGGGTCTTAGGCTAGATAGTCTAGAGACGTACCATTAGCTGTAGAACTATTTTACCGTGGTTTTACCGAGCTGTGACTCGCGTCGTTGTTTAAAGTTTTAAACTACTATTTGAGATCTGTTTTTACTTTACTTTCATTTAAATTTATCATTGTTTTAGTTCACGTCTCGAGTCCGATCAAAACCGGATTTGGGGCGTGACACGAGGTCAATCAACGGCGACTTCTCGAGCTCCGGATCTGCTCGCCTCAATTACCAGATTTGTTCACCGTCTCCCATGGTAGTTTTCGTTGCCAGAGGATATAACCTCGCCGCCTGGAACCCTCGCCGTCGTGGACGACTCGCTCAGATGAACCACAAATGTACACGATGAAAAACACGAAATAGGGGGTCTGGGTAGTAGATGTATTTGTGGTTTTTTTGTTTATTTATGTTATTTATTAAAAAAAATTAAATCAATTAATTATGTTATTTCTTTATTTTGTTTTTTTAATTATTTATTGTATTATACTTGAGGGTATAATGGTAATTTTATGTATCAAATTGATAAGGCCAAATTGGAAAAGGGCAAAATCGTCATTTCACACTTCACTTAACTGCACATGAGGTCACATGACTAACTTATTTGGAATATTCCGTTAGTTTCCTAACAAAATGACTCAAAATGTCCATGGACCGAACATAAAGGTAATAAATTGGAATAAAAAAATCATAAGAGTACCAAAACATTTGTGCACTGAACATAAAGGTACCATAATGTATTTAACCCTTAAATAAAAGTCCACTATCTTAATTAACTAAGACACTTGGCTTGTGATGAGAGATTAATAAGGTGCTGGTCACCACTTATCTCTACATGCAAGACACTTAGTCATTCAACACATGCATAAGAGTGTTGAAACAAAAGAGAACATTAGTCTACTTCTTCTCTTTTTCTTCTCCTTGGCCGAACCCCCCAAGAGCTCCATATTGTTGTTGTGTTTTTGAGTTCTAAATCAAGAACTACGTGGTTTTGATTTCTTGGAGGATACATAGGCATCTTGGAGACTCAAGCCATATATCCTCCTTTATTATTCCGCTGCGAGTTGGTTCCTTTCCTACCTTGCCTCGAGACCCAACAAACAAGGATAAGATGAAGGAAGTTGTGATTACATAGGAAGAGGAATGTGATGAAAAACGTGAATTGGACCCTCTTAGACAGATTTGTAATTCCTATTATAATGTTTTTGTGGAGCTGAGAAAAGTGGTTAAAGTTGATTCGAAAAAAGAACATGAGATATATTCACCATATGGGCCAATAACTCAGAAATACTTGAATGACCTAATCATGAGGCACACCTGGCTAAATATGTAAGGAAGCTATAAATTTATTATATTCACTTTATCTTTATATTACTTACTAATATTGTTTATTTACTAAAGATTTCTCACATTATGGCTATGCATGCAACATCTTCAAGATGTCCTCCACAGAACAAGAAAGCGGAAACTTGAATACTCTCAATTGTACTACCAAGATATTGTAGTGTTGGATGCTATTTTCAACCAATTCATCACAGAAGATCATAAGAAGTTCACCAAGTTGACACATGTTAAACAATCAAAGCACCAACTGGACGTGAAAATAATGAAATATAACAGAGGTCATTATCCGGCTCTATAAAAGAAGAAATGGGATGAAGCCAAGACAGTATACTTTCCAGTGAACTTCAATAACATGCATTGGATCACGGTGGTTTTTGATTTGGAAGGAAGAAACCTTTGTGTATACGATTCAAATGTGAACCTCACGACGGAGCGAACTATGGATGAAATTATGAAGCCTTACCTTGATATTTTTCCACTCAGAATTGCCCAATATAGAAATGAGAACTAGACCTCTTGCGACAGAGTGAAGTGGACATACACCAGGCTGCATAATCTTCACCAAAATAAAAGTTATGAAACTCTAATCACCATATAAGATTTTTTTTTTCTTTTCTTTTCTAAAGATGAATCGTTTCCTCTCATTTTAACTTGAGTTTGTTTGGAACAGGGGAGGGGATTTTTGACTCTACACGATAAAGTACATCAAGTTGTTACTCCAACGCAAAACGGTGAATGAATATATGATTGAGCATAACATTCTCACCTTTCGTCGTAAGTTCTGTGTGGATGTACCGAATAACTTTATGTATCCACTAGATTAGTTCAACTGAATTGATACATGTAAACTGATGTGGTGATGATTGATCATTTTAGACATGGTTGTGAGCGAATATATGTCAACTGATTGATGGATGAAAACCTACCTTAAGACATTGTTTTTAAATATTTTTTGTTTCTAATTTATCGTTTATTTGTAGTTAAGTATTTTTCAACCTTATGTGATAATGGTTTTATCTTATTATTCGATATTGGGTTTTAGTCACGATACTAGGTTTTACTCATAAATCTATGTTACTGAACATTTATTCTACTAGGTTCTTGATCACAGTACCGGACACCAAACATCATATTGATTTTATTGATACTGGTTTTAATCATAAATCCATGTTACTGTATTTATCTTGTACTGGGTTCTTCACCCCACTGTAGCGCATATTGACGACAAGTTCCAAATTTTTTTATTATAGATTCCAATGATAAAAACTACAAGTTCTAGCTATCTACATAATATGTTATCGTTACAACCTGTACGGAATGCAAACTTTTGGATCCTATTAAATAACTAATTTATTTCATTATTTCGAAACTTGAACTAACCTTCCATCTCATTTCTTTTATCTTCTTTATATACTTTGGTAGTGGAGCGTCATCTTATTTTAGTGCGAGGGGTTTGATTGTGTTGGACGATAATATAGATAACATCGATGTTGATTTTACCAGTTGATTGGCGATTATCGAAGCTATTAGAATATAAAAAATAATTAGCCCGTCGACTATGAACTTGAGCTTTTAGTTAAATTGATCCTCTAATATAGTATCAAGCTTGTACCTCATGAACATGCGTTCAAATTTCAGTATCTACAAAAACCGTATTTTTCTTTATTTATCTAAAATTGTCTCTAACGGGCCGTCCATTGTCTCTTTTTTCAGTGGGCTTATATCTCCTCTAAGAGCATGTACATCGAGCGAATCGTGTCCGCGCACCACGATTCGCGATTCACGAATCGCACGATGTGGGTCGGGTGATTCGTGAACCACGAACCACGATCTCGCGAACCGCACCGCGAACCACAATTGTGTTTCACAGTTCGCGAATCGTGCATTTTTAGTGCCTAATCACAGGCCGCCACATGGCGGGTGAAGAGATTTTTTAAAATCAAAATAATACATTTTTATAATACAACAATACCATTTTCCCCCTCCTATAAATTCCCCTCACCCCATTCATCAAACCACCAATATTTCTCTCAAAATTTTCTCTTCTTTTCCTCTCCAATTCTCCAATTTATATTGATAAAAAATTTCCGACGACGAGGCTCAAACGAATTACCATGGCTCAAGCGACGACGATGACGACGAGTAGTGAGATGAGTTTATAAATTTGATGTACCAAAAGGATTTGTAGTTTGATGTACTATTCAGAGAGTAATGAAATTTCAAGTTTAATTATCCACTTTAGTTAATTAATTTTGCATTTTAGTTAATTTATTTATTAATTAATTAATTTTATCATTTTTCAATTTTATTTACTATTTAGTATTTTAAATCTGATTTTAATAAAATCAACAAAAACATAATTAATTATCCAGTCAGCATCCACTCAGCATTTATGCAAACCATGATCCTCATACATGATCCTTTTGATATGCTAATCTCTCAGTTTCAGGGTTCGAATCACAATTTATCTTAATAACTATATGAATCTCGAATCCTGATCTCTTAGAGCAACTCCAACGGTCGTGGCAGCCGGGTCATTGCAGGCGCTTCCACGATAGGTCGTGTCAAGGGGTCGTTTTAGGGGCGGCATGTCAAGGAGTCGTTGCAGAATCCTGCAACGACGCGTCGCGTCGTGTCAGCCTCAACGGCTAGTCGGCGACCCAGTGGGAAGCCGACACGTGTCGGCACCGATTAAAAAAAAAACTTAAAATTTTCTATAAATACAAATTCACCCCAACCCCAAAAATTCACCCCCTCACTTGTTTCAAGTTCCATTTCCTCTATTCTTCTCCAAATTCTCTCGTTTTTTTTTCTCGATTCGCAATGGACGATAATCCTTGCCTCCAACTCGTATCCGAGTCTTTGGACGACGACGACGCCGACTCTCACCACACCGAAGAAGAAGTCATGGCCACTTTCGCGTCATACACCCACCTCCTCAACTCGAGCCACTCATTGCCGCTTCCTCCATACACCTCGAACACCCACTACTCCCAATGACAGGAGTCGCAAATCCACAACGTGTAACCTTCACAACCTTCCCAATATGTTCTGGCCACACAACCTTCTCAATCCGTTCCGACGCAATCGAGGAGGAAAGGGAAGAAGGCTGCATCTACATCTATGAAAGCACCTCCGCGGCTGAAGTGGTCCATCGAGGAGGAGAAAAGATTGTCCAGTTCGTGGCTCAACAATTCGCTGGACCCCATCACCGGGAAGAACCAGAGGAATGACATGTACTGGAAAAAAGGACATGTCGAGTTCATGTCGACGAGAAAGGCAGACGACCCACCTCAGGAGTGGACTGCTTGCAAGGACCGTTGGCATCAGGTCAACAAAAAAGTCACCAAATTTCAGGAGAAGTATAGCAACTTTGAGACCGATCTCACAAGCGGGAGGAGTGAGGTTGACGTCATTGCATGCACTGAAGAGGCGTACAGGACGGAGGAAAATCACGAGTTCAACTTCAAGCATGTATGGAACATCGTCAAGGCGCAACCGAAGTGGCAACATAAAAAAGGTTCCACAATGTGACATCGACATTGACCTCAACCTTGTCGCAGAAAGTGAAGCAAGCAAGCGGACAAGGTTGGACGAGTCTCACAACTACACTTCGGGCGACGGGTGCGACCACGAGTTGAACTCGCTTGCAAGGGAGGACCGACCGATCGGCCAGAACAGAGCCAAGGCCAAGGCTTGAGGAAAAGGCAAACAAGTGGACCCCCCCCCCCACCCCAGCTGGCAGTGGTACCACCCGAGCAAATGCAGTTTCTTCACGAGTATGCTGAGCGGGAATTGATGATCGTTACGAAAAAACAGAATCTCGAAGATGCCAAATTCAAGATGCAGGAGCGGGTCATGGAGATGTTGGACAAAGTGGTTAGCCAAGACACCACCAACATGTCCGTGGAGGAAAGGAAGACTCGTAGCGCTCTCATTCAAAACCTAGGGAAACGTTTAGAGTCGCTTTAGTGAGTCGCTTTAGTTTGGTTTTGAATCTAGGTAATACAAATATTAATCTAGTTGCTTTTGTTGTAGTTTGGGTTTTATTCTACTTAATAAAAAAATTATCGGATTCTCGGTGCCTCGGTATTCGTGCACGATTACTATTTTGAAATAGTAACCGTTTGGGTCGTGGCTGCTACGCCGACCCTTCCCTTTCCCTTCTTATAAATACCCCTCACTCCTCCCTCAAATTCTCACACCTCTATCTCTCTCTCTCTCTCTCTCTCTCTCTCTCTCTCTCTCTCTCTCTCTCTCTCTCTCTCTCTCAATTCGATATATCGAGAGCATCTTCTTCTTAGGCAATTGGTCCTCATGGTCCCCGGAGGAGAAGATGCATTTGGTGTTGAATTGGCTCAAATATGTCGAGATCGGGGCAAGTACTGGAATAAGCTCTACCTTGCTTTCGTTCAAACCGGAGATGAAGCATGGCCAAAGCGGACGGAGAAGCAAATCAAGGATCATTTCCAAAAGATGAGCAAAAAGTGCAAGGATTTCGATGCTATTTACCGGGGACGTCTCAACGACCCTAGGAAAAGCGCAACCGAGGAAATCTATGCTGCGACCGTGAATGATTATGAAAGCCGACACGGGCTATGGACAAAACGTCATGTGTGGGAGATGCTCAAAGACTATGGGAAGTGGCGTTTACACATTGGAGGTGTTAGGAATTAGGTTAATTATCTTTATTTAATTATTGTGTTTTTAATTATCGAATATGAACTATGTTAGTTAATATGTAAGTTGTGTTTGTGGGTTTAAATAAAAGTATTAATTATATTTGGGGTGTTTTTTAAATTATTGAAAGTATGCTACCATGATCTTTGACACTAGTCATGGCAGATCATTGGAGAAGTTATAGCAATGTAAAAACACCTCGTACCATAACTCATTTACACTAGTAATGACAGACTATTGGAGATGCTCTTATATGTGATCCTCTATATATATATACATGCTTTAAAGAATTTACCTCCAATCCCACAAAAGAGTTTGTATAATTGAGTTTGCAACTATGTAGTTGAGGCGATCTTTGATTGCTTAATCCCTCGTCAGTGTCGCACTGAAGCTTCTCGGTCACGATTTCACCAGTAGGGTGCTAGTTGGTACCGATGGGTTTTTACTGTTATTGTTTACTCTGCACATCCCTAGGTTCACTGCCTAGGAATCCACCCCGCGCTAACTTACAACCGCCCCTTAATTCCGACGGCGGCTAAGCCGTTTCCCGGTACAGAATCAGTATGCACTCAAAACAATTCTACAAATTCCAAATCCATTTATCACGACTCGTGATATATACGCACATACTGATACAGTACAAAAATCACAAGCCATGAACAACACTAACACTAGACCAGTAAATACTAACAAAGAAGAGAGACAAAAGTCCAGATGATGATAAGGTGGTCAAATCCGGAGCTAGAGGGTGATCATGGAGAGGGCATGCAAGCTCTCCTCGTCCGATTGTTGCTGCGTTGGCGACCTCCGAGCGTGGATCACCCTCTGCCAGACCAACCGTATCGCTCGCTGCAATCTGTTCCCGGCGCCGCCCACAGGTACTTGGGCATCGAAGACTATCCGACCCAATTGAAACAGGAAGAGCCTGGAGCCGTACAGAACCTCAGTGTGGGTTCGACGGACCAGCCTGAAGCTGCAGCCCAGCTTCACCACAAAAACCCAGAGAAGGCTCGCACCGAGCGGACTCAGGGTGCGAGAGCTTGATAGGAGATTGAGTTTGGCCAGAGCAATTAGGTGCAGCCCCATCGGGAATCTGGACACACAAAAGCAAAACTAGAATCGAAGAAGTGGAGAAACGTTGTTACTTACCCCCAAAATATGATTGAAGAAGACTGTGGCTTTCTGTTTCGTGTTGGGATTGTGTAAGCAAAGAGCATCGAAGAATGGTGAAGATAATTTATGATGCCAACAAATAATAACCACGGTGCTTAATGCAGTGGACGGGGAACGAATAATTGACACTGCTCGTCCAGTTATGTAGCGCACCCACGAGAAATGGACACGACTGACCATCTAAATGCCTTGTCCATAGACCATGTAGACTGATAAATGCCGAGTCTGAGATGCTGAGTGTCTGGATGCTGTTTGGTATTCAAATGTTGAGTTTTCCAACCGGAAATGTTTGTAAGAGAATGTACAGTGATGATATTCACATGTGAGTTAAAAGCCACTTAAATTAAATTTGTTTTATTGTATGAGACTCATGTTTTGAGTGGATGTCGAATTTGTACTCGTTTTCGCGATTCGAAATGTAAATAGATGTTTTTTTGTGATAAAAAACATTAAATAAATTATTTAGAACAATACGAACCTATTGACTATAAAGTTGTAAATTTTGGACACCGTTTGCACAAAATCGGATCTCGCGTTTTGGTTGGTTGGTCGCGAGTCGCACACAATACGTTCCACAGCGTGCGACTCACTAAATTGCGAGTCGTGGGTCGCTAACATGATTCGCGCGCTGCACATGTTCTAAAAAAGAGGTTGACATTAAATTAGATTTCAGACAAAGCAATATATTAATTAAACATTACATATGGAATAAACCCTCTCCCTCGTGAAACCTTACAGAACCAAGGGTGTGTAGTCGTCGTCATCGGAAACCTTCAGATCTCCGGTCTTAGGGGTTGCCGGTTGCCTCATGTCCTCTTCAGTCTCATCATCTGCCCTTCCTCCTTCTTTGGCTACCATTCGACTTAACCCTGCAAATCTCTTCTTGTCCCCAACATTTCTGGTTTCTACACACCGTTGTCCGACCATCTCCCCTGGCTCTGCACCTTCGAGGCCATAGGGATACGATGGCGCTCTTCTCTTTAAATTATACTTGGGTCGCACCAGAACATGTCTGCTAGCCCCGGCTCGGCACGACGGGTTGTTCTCTCCTCCGGCTTCTAGTTACCAAAATTCGGTATACTTTAGCTAACTCTGTTTGGTCATCGTCGGGGTTTCAGGCCCTTGGCCTCTCGCGGGGTGGTTGGGACGGTGGTCTCGTTCCTCAGGCCTTGTGAGAGAGTCTCATTCGTATCTCCCCTTCGCCGGCATAGAAGGAGTGTGTCGGCTCGGCTCTAGTCTTCAGATTTTTTTGTTTAAGTTTCTCTATCCAATCGTAGTTGTCGTCGTCCGTCTTTCGATACAACCATATCAGGTAGAGAGATTTGTGGCTTCCTCCACGTGTTCCAGAATTGTGGTCGCCTTCCTGTGGAACGTTTTCGTGATCGTCATAATGTGGGTCGGTGTCGGGGCCTCCATCATGATGGTCGTTCTCAATAGCCATTTTATCGACCCCGTATATTTCTGTTCTCCCTCGACCTTCTACCATTGAATTGCCTCCAATCTGCTCTACCGACGTCCTCTTGATGTCGTGGACTCTCCCCAATCCCATCAGGTGTCGGCATCACCGTGCTCATCGTTGTCTGCCTCACAAGATCGACGAGGACCCTCTTGTTCCTTCGGGGTCGGGGCCCAATAAGTGGTGTAAACCCATTGGGCCCAAAAACAAGCGAGTCTTTTTGGTGCCCAACCATCTTTTGGCTCAATCTAGAAGGGTCATGTTTCGTGGGACAAGGCTTTTTATCCCACCATGAGTCAAGACACCATGTTCCGTGGGTATTTAGAACCTTGGACACGCATTATTGTGCTTATTTCCAATTGCCAAATCTCTTCAATTATGTTTTATAAAAGTTCTTGTTACTTTCAGCTTAATGTGTCAGATCGCCTGTTTTTACAAACGGGAGACACTAACCTTTATCTCAGCTTATATCAGGTTTTATCCCTTGATTTTGATGGTGCTTCTGTTTGGAAAATGACCGAATGAAAGTATAAACTTTCCTAAAAAAAGGTATCGTTATGTAGTCATAAAAATAATTAAACATTATATATTAATTAAACATGATATATATATATATAAGATTAACACATTTGATGAATTTTAGTCTTTCCAAAAAAAAAGAGATAAACGAAACTAAATAACTATTTTAGATAACCACCAAATTAACGAATTTAGTTTACATACTCATCAACTATTAGAGACAATTATTGTGAACTTTTAACCGTTCCTCTGTTCCAGTATCTTTACAAACGTTCCTTCTCCACCAAGACAACAATGTTGGCATTCAGGCTAGTAATAGTATCAATACTTGACGTTTCGGTATTTGCGTCATTTTTCTGAGTTTTCTCAATCACTAGGAGAATTTGCAAATCCCCCCTCCCCCCACCTCAATTTAGTCTTGGCTTTCATTTGGCCGCATTCGTTCCTTTATTACACACTTACAAGGGTGGAGATAAAGCTCTTTCAACAGGATCAAGGGTCCATTATGCTAACGAACCATATAAGAAACCTTGACCCATTGATGACAGTGTTGGAATAAGATGTATGCAATAACTTCATACAACCTCGTTCGCTTCTTGTATTGGTTGACAGGTGGAGGTTTTTTTTATTTTTCGTTAATTTCATACATCATTATGGTCTTCTCGTAGAGCTGGTCATCGCTTAGTCACATGTGTACTGTCACGCCCCAAATCCGGTTCTTGCCCGGACTCGAGGCATGACTATAAAGATACAAATAAAGGAGATAACCAATTAAATCAATTTCCATAAAACTCCAATACTATAACTCGAACCCATCAATACGTAGTTCAAAACATGAAATAACCCTCAAGGGGTGTAATAATAATAATCTCCACGGTTTGATTCACAACAAAAACTGTAAAGTCCGAAGTCTCTAATAAGTACCCCGCCGAGAAGCACCCAAGCTTCTACTCCTCAATCAAGCCTGTAGACACAACAATAAATCATAGGGGTGAGCTCACGCTCAGTAGGGAAAACGCATAACAAGGTAAACCTTAACTCGAACAGGATCAACAATAAAGTTAACAGAATATAACTTAACAAAATAAGGGTAATAAGTAAACCAGCCAATGCCGTGGCACATGAAGTCACCACCCTCCGATCCACATGATGTGTCCTCTCGGATTCTCCCTCAAATCCAGAGGAGACGCATAACATTGAGGCGACCGGAAACAACCCTTCGGGGCGCTTATCGTCGGGATTCTCAGAAACGTCTCCAAAGGATTTTATGTCATTGGGAACCCAGGGCCATACTCCCGTAGGAGCGCACACGTGGGCAATTTAAGAAATAGCCAATATATCATCCTACACCGGACTCCTCAACGGTGTAGGTGTCATATCGTATCAACCATAATCCAATAACAACTTAGCAACACGCTCAACCGAAACTCGACACCATCCAATCCAACCACCCTTAAACCACTAACACACATAGCTCACACATCACCAATTCCCCATAGCACACAACACACAAATCACTAGATCATTTCACACCAATCACACAATTCCAACTTACCGTTCACTTACCAGTTTCGAACCACCGGGGCATCGATCACCTGATTGCACCGCTCGGTACAACCAGTCATACTCGATGCTCCAAACAACCATTCAAGTAAATCAAGTAATCATTCGAATACAATCAACGAGCAAGTACGAGTTTAAACAACCAATCATCAAGCCTTCAAGAGAGCATTCAAACATGCAATTCCACTAGTTTCATTAGACTCTTTAGCCTATCCACTAAGCAATCAACAACCAAGCATGTGATCCTAACACACAACTAATCCGAGGGCTTTGCCAAGGCTCCTCTACCAGACAATCATATCTCAAGTATTGAAAGCGAATTACACTAGTGATTGGCATCCTAATCGGTCACCACTAGACACTCCGGTTATTAGTAATTGAAAGACGAGTAGGCTAGTTATTCGCATCCTATATGCATATCTAGGACCTTTTCCAATTTTATTAACCTAGCATGCATACTAAGCATCGTAAAAGAGAGGTTAAGGCTTTCCCTACCTCAAGGTCCTCCTCTTCAAAGCTTTGGTGAAGTCCGATGATCACCCATTTGCTCTTCCCTCGGGTCTCGGCGTGATCCTTGCTCCTCTAGCTCGATCCCCAAAGTCTTGGACACAAAGAAACACTAATTAGGCTCCACTTAAACAACAAGGAAGACCCCCAAAACCCTTCCAAAGTTACCAAGATGTAAAACCTTCGAAAAACCCTCCAAGAACCCTCACCCTGGTGGGTCACGGATCTGGTCACGGATCCGTGACGTTAACCCTCACGGTTACCGTCACGGAGCCGTGACGAGTGCCGTCACGGTCTCCCTCACGGAGCCGTGACGTCGCCCGTCACGGGATCCGTCACGGATCCGTGACGCACCAGGACAGATTCGCCCTTCTTCAACCTCCAGCTCCAAAACTCCGAAAAACTACCATCAAACCCAGAAAATTACCCTCTCCAACCCCCAAAACAGTCCAAATCCTTCAATACTCCTCTACCCATGGTAGGAATCAACACACAAACAAGTTTTCCAAGGATTCATCAAATCAAACTCACTTCAAAATCTCCAACCACTATTGATTTCTCACCAACAATCCAACGAGGTTCATCATCAACACCATCTCCCACCATTTCTACTCAACCCAACATCATCTAGCCATTTTTCACCCAAAACCCAAGGAAATAGATGAAGAGAAAAGATGAGTAGACAGTTCCATTACCTCTAGAATGTGAAGATGAAGAGGATGCTAGTGATTTTGAGGGTGGAAGGCTAGAGGAAGGCTTCAAAAGGCTCCTTCTTCCTTGGTTTTCCTTCAAGCCTCCATGGGAGCTCTTCTCCCTTGCTTCCTCTCCCAAATTCGGCTACACCAATGCAAATAGGAAATGATTTTGCTTCTCCAATCACATATAATACCTAGATGTAGCAATGACTTAAAAGCCCTTGAGCTAGAAACCCATGTAGAAGCTTTTGGGAGGGTAAAAGGGACAATGACTATCCCTTTTTCTCTCATTCAACCAAAATAGGACAAGTGTCCCTCTAGCTCATTTAAATTTCCAATTTAAATTCCAGCACTTTTAAAATTGAAGCTTTAGTCGATATAAAGTCTCGTTTTGACCAAAATTGACTTTATTCAATATTATACTCAAACGAAAGGGTTTTCTCCCCTGAAGCCAACCGTGATAATGGCTACTTCGTTTGGGTTCCGGAAAAGTCCCGAGTGACTTCCGGAGTCACCGGTTCGACCGGAAGCGGGTCTTACATGTACGGTTTTTTTACCTTCAAAAATTAACTATTAAATCTTTTCACCCGAAGGTTCCCTTTGTCCCAATGATTCATCAATTGTGTCCAATCATTTTGCTTCATAATTCCGCCCGAGTTGTACTCTACCTCAACATTTCTCAAAATAAAAGTGTTGGCTTGATATTCCCTTTCTTTGAGTCCTTGGATTGATGAATTCAACAAGAGACTTCAGGAGAGTGTTGTGTGCCCATCAAGGGTAGGTTGATTCTAAATGGAATCTCTCTTGTCTTCCCTTCCCTCACCGCTCCTCATATTTGGTTCTTCGGTATATCTCTTAATTGGCTCAAGATCCTCGTTTTGATGAGATTTTTTGTCCGGGCAAGGTTCGATGGGCGTTAGAATATGGATGCTTCATCCAATTTTTGGAGGATGTCTGTGTCACAGATTTTCCTCTTTTGATTTTGTTTCCTCGCCTTTTTAGATTGATGGTTGAGTATGGTTAGTCAATTATTTATTATATCGAGAACCCATTGCCTTTAATGGCCTCTAAACCTTTCTCTTAGATGTTCATCTCGACTTTGTCCGTACAAACAGGTTGTTCTGGTCTATGGATTCTTATGGTTTCTCAACTTCGAGAGTTTTTTATGTCTTTACTGGTGTTGACAGGTTGGAATCGGTATTTTGGGTTTCTGTAGGTTAGAAATGTGATATTTTACCTAAGTTCCAATCTTTTTCTTGGCTTATTGCTCTCGATTATGTCCTCGCTAGATATTTCTTGGTGGTGATAGGTTTCTCGGTCCGAGTGAGTCTTTGGATGTGTCATATATGTAGAAAACATATTGAGGACACCTCTCACTTTCTCATTACGTATGGATGGGTTGGGCAAGTGTGTTCCTTGGTTCTCTAGTCGTCAGGGGTTCCCTCAAATCTTTGTTCGTCTCTTGATTTGTTCATTTCTTCTTGTCCTTCTATTTATGGGGTGCATCAGCTACGCAAATCTTAGTCTCGTCTCATTCTTTTTTATTCGTGATTTCTTTAAATGGCTTGGAACGCTTGTATTTCCAAGGGTTCTTCATTCTAGAGCCAACTATCATTATGCGGAGAATTCAAGTTGTAGCGCTTATGTTAATTTAGGCGGAAGGGTGCGCTCCGTCTCTTAGGTTTTGGATGGTTTCTCCAATTGATGCTCTTTCTCAACCTTCTTGATATTTCCGTCTATTTTTCTTCTCCCACCTTTTGATCATAGTCTCTTGCCCGCCTTTTCTCCGCTTGTTCATGAATTATTTGTAGGGTCATTTCACTATACCAGGTAGTGGTGATGGACGTTCAGATCAACTTCTTTGGGGCCATAGGGTTCACCTTCTATAAACTCTTGTAGCACTATCCACTAGTTTGATGGTTAGAGTTATAGGCAGGTTGGTTCACCCAAATTGAGCATTGCGACTGATTCTTTTTTCTTTGATTTTTGGGTCTTCTGGTCGTTTGTTCAATTTTATTGGTGGTTTGTGGTTTTCTTCCCGTAATCCATCTCATGTTTTAATGCATTATTTATTTTCTAATAAAAAATTGATAAACATATATTATACAACTCGACAACTTTACAAAACTGTGGAAACATGGGCGTATTTAAGGGGTTTAAGGTATTCCACGACATGCTCTACCCCGAGAAAATTTTGTATAATTGTATAGCTTTCAGATATCTTTGATTGGATATTTTATAGGCTTAAATCGAAGATCGTATGAAGAATTTTTGATCATTTAAACATATACTGCGTGTATGACCTCATTTCACTTGGAAATGCTTTTTTTTACACTCCAAATATTTATTATACTTTATAACAACCTTATTCACAGTTTTTAATAGATTGTATTCGAAAAGATTAGATTAAGATATAATAGTTCAGTAGTATGCTTTTGTAAGAATTTATAGTCAATGACAATAAAACAGTTTTGACCCATTTTAAAAAAAAAATCATGTCTCATATTATATCATTTATGTTCTCATATATATTGTATGACTATGTTTTGTCCAGAGTGCTCTGCCCACGGCAAACAAAATTTTCTAGCTGAAATTCCTTCATAAAAATTGTAGATATATGGATTCCATTTGATTTGATATCTTATGGACCCAAATCGGAGCTCGTATGAGAAAATTGTCATTTAAAAAACAGACACTTTTAAAACCGACTGATTTTTTTTGGATTTATTCATTATCGTTTGCATACCAAAAAATAAATTTCTGGATCCACCTCTGTGTGGTAAATGAAGGATCTGGTTATATGACAATAGGAAACTTTGTTTAGCCTTAATCTAACTAGAAATGTGTTCGATTTAAAGTAAAAATACGGATTTAACTCCCTCATCGCATGGTTCCGGAGGAAAACAGTGGTTATACCTTCATCATTTTATCTCAATTTTATTTGGAGAGAGGAGTTTAGACATTCTATATTTAATTGGATGGTTTTTAATCACAAAAATAAAATCTTGACTAAACATATTTCTCTCTACTTCTCCCTGCCGCCTCTACAGTACCCCTCCTCTTTACTGCGCTCCTCCCACCGGCGACGCTATGGCCATCGGCCAACGACGTCGCCGGTGGTGACACTCCCTTCCCCCTTCCTCTTCTTCCCCCTTTTCCCTTCTCTGCTTTTGGTTTCTCTCTAAGCTTGCTTTCGTCTACTTCTTGTTGGAGGTGTTGGTGACCTCCAGATCCTTATGCTTCTGGTTATGAGCTACTCTAAGCCGAGGAGTTGGTCACTTCTCGGATGGGTTGCAGTGCTCGGCCTCAGTGGGTTGTCGAGCCTCCGTTCGCTAGAGTTGGGGGTCGTCCCTGGACCCGTCTTGACTTGGACGCGCCGCTGCTCGACCGGGAGGATGGGGCTGCTCTGGTCTTTGTCGGGGTTCAGAGGAGGTTGTGATGGGTCGTCGGCGCAGCAGGATCCTTGCTGGACCATCAGGCCTCAAGCTCTGCTCGACGGTGCCGTCATTGTTGTCGGAGCTCGTGGTATGCTCGAGTGTGTGCCCGTGGATGGAGGTTCGGTAGACGCAGGCTTGGGGTTGGTCGGCAGGCTCGGGGTTGGACGGCTGGCTCGGGAGACGGGTCTGTCCGGGTAGGGTAGCTCTTTCGGCTCGGGCCCATCTGATCTGGGTGGTTTGCTGGGTCGCGGGTTAGGCCTTGTTGGGTCGGATGGGCCTGGGTCTGGTTCTGGGCCTGGGTTCATTTTTGGGTCTGGTTTTGGGCCTGGGTTCAGATTTGGGTCTGGTTTTGGGCTTGGGTTTGGACCTGGGTCAAGGCTAGTCTACTGGTTTCAGAGTCTTCTCTGTTGGAGTTTTCTTTGGATCGAGCTAGGTATTATTGCAGGTTTTCCCCTTCGGGTCCTTGTTGTTGCTGGTGAGGGGTTACCTGCTATGGTTTCAGAATGCTCGGCTCGCTTTTCAGTTTAGGCTTCTAAATAGTTTTGACGTGCTGCTGGCAGTTTGGTGTTCGGAGCTTGTACTCGGTAGAAATACCAGTCCTCCGCCTTTTGGGCCTCTTTTCGGTGTTTACCGAATTTAAGTTTTGGAGGGCTGAGTGCGAGCTTCTTCGTCAGCCCTGTCTCTCGCGATCTCGACAAAGTGGTTTTGAAGGTGGACCTTCTCTCGGGTCTTGGAAGTGGCTAGTTCCTGCTCAGGTCGTGGGATGCGTTTCTACAGTCTAGCGAGTGTGGATCGTTACTGAGATTCTCTAGCTGCTTCTGGTGCTTCAACCATCAGGGTACTCCTTGGACTTTGTGGTGTGATTCACTGGCTACCGATCTTTGTTTGGTAATTCCTCTCCCGCACTACCCTTTCTTTTAATTCGTTTGGCTTCGCTTCTTCTCGACCCGTTGTTTGGTGTTCGAGCTCGTCAGTCTTAGGTGGTGGTGTTGGCCACCGGCGAGTCCTTTAGACTGTTCCTTGGTCTGAAGCCTTTCGTTTTATTGTTGGGAGTAGTGCGTCTCAGTGATTTTTCATTGATTTTGTATCTTTCGATCGTGGTCCTGGCCACCGACGTTTTTAGTACTCTCTTTCTCGCTAGGATTGAGTGTTACTAATGATACAGAGAGTTTGGTACAACTCTGATTAGGTTTGCAGCGTTTCTTGAGTACCTGCTCCTGTTGTTGGCTTTTCTTGGTTGGTGGCTGTTGCCTTGCCCGGTTCTTCAGGGGTGATTGGTCTGGACTTTCTTGTTGCACTTGGTGGCTTTTCTTGTGTTCTGCCCTTGTTGGCGGTTCTTGTAATCTGCACCTTCTTTTTCTTGTAGCTCTTGGTTGCTTTTCTTGTGGTCTGCCCTTGTTGGCGGTGCTTGTTTTCTGCATCTTGTATTAGAGTAGTTGTTTTCTTTCCTTTATTGGTTTTTTGTTGTTGTTGATCTCCCTTATAGATGGCATATGATCATCTTAGGGAATCGCGCTTTTGTGCCCTTGTTGGCCTGTGTTCTTCCTCTTTTACCTCAAAAGAGGGTTTATTAATGACAAAATTGCTTATTCAAAAAAAAATTGGACGGTTTTATTCATGGTAAATCCTAGAAGTTCTTTTCTATTGTTATATAACTTAGAGGTAGATTTTTTTTTTGAAACAAAAGAACGTACTTTTATTATTTGAACTGTAATAAGATAGACATAAGTGCATCCGGAATAGTAAAACCGGACCACATAAGTACAGGCGAAGAACGGGCTTCTCGGGCTAGCCAGTGGGCTGCACCGTTCGCTGACCTAGAGATATACTTGAGTTTAACATCCTCGAGAGTAGCTAACAGGGTCCGCCAGTCGTCTACCAACCGGCCCAAAGGGGAGAAAACCTGGTGTGTTCCTTGGATCAAGTGCACTAGATACTGGGCATCGCTCTGTATAAGAACCCTGGAGGAGTGTGATGCTTGGATCCATTCCAGGGCTTGCCAAATCACCATGGCCTCTGAATATTCAGGACTTAGCGAGCCACTCCCACATCCATTTCTCGCTTCCCGGAACCCACTCGTTTCTGTTCGGCAGATCCAACTCCAACCAAATTGCCTTGAGTCCGCAAAAGTCGCTCCATCCACATTGATGATAAACCAGTTAGGGGGTGGTGGGCTCCAGCTTGTTTGCATGTGATAGGGGACAACGGTGGGTTTCAAGCGACCATTCTGAGCTTCTGATCAGCTACACTGGTTACTGAGGACCGTGGCAATCACATCATGTGGTCTGGATGTAGTCTGATCCCAGACCATAGCATTCCTCGCTTTCCATATCTCCCACAAGAGCAGGCAGGCTTTGCTCCGGAGCAGTGTATCAGGCAAAAGTAACAGGGCAGTTAACCAATCGTGCAACGTGGCTGAAGGGGGGATGGGAATCGGTATACCTGCTATATCCCAGATAGATCTTGCGAAAGGACAATGGGGGAGGTGGTGGTCCGTAGACTACTGTGTCTGCTGACACATCTGGCATGTCTCCGGAATTGGGACAAACTTTGTCCGAAGATTGGCCGCTACTTGTAGGGTGCCAGAAAGAGCTCTCTAGAGGAATACCTTGATTCGAGGTTGAATGTCCTGGTCCCATATGCCCGTCCAGACTGTCGTTCCTGCCGAAACGTGCCAACGACCATTCTCCCGGGATAGTGCCTTGTATCCTTCCTTGACCGAGTATACCCCCCGGATATTAAACTTCCAGGACCATTTGTCTACATGCTGGGGGAGGGGCGGGGGAACCTGCAAAACATCATCAACAATGGTCGGAGGGAGGTTTTGTTGTAATTTCGGGACGTCCCATTGGTGATTATCCATAGCCAGATCCGAAACCCTCAGAGTCGGAGTGATACAAGTATGGAGCGGTTTGACCGGGGTGTTCCCCATGAGCCATGGGGAGCCCTCTACCATTGTAGAGCAGTCGTCCCCAATAGTCCGAATCAATCCCTGCCGGAGTAATCCCTGAGTTGCACGAAGTCCTGTCTAGATCTGACTGGGTCCATTACCACCTTCCGCTGATAGGAAGTCACCCTTCGGAAAATACCTCGCCTTGAGGATGCGGGCAACCAAGCAGTCTGGCTGGGTTAGTAGTTTCCACTCCATTTTTTCCAGCATTGCAATGCTCATATCTCTCATTTCTCGGAAGCCCATTCCGCCATCCTCCTTTGGCCTACACAATTTTTCCCAGTCTTGCCATATAATCGGTTTTGTGCCTCTGGGAGTACCCGCCCACCAATATCGAGCTAGCGTGACATGTATCTTATTGATGGATTCCCTTGGTAATAAGAAAACGCTCATCGCATAAATCGGCATAGCTTGGAGGACTGAACGTATCATCACCTCCTTCCCCCTGCAGATAGCATTTGACCGTCCCAGGTTCCAGTCTTGGCCACGATTCAGTTACACAGGAACTGGAGACTCTGGCCTTTTCGTCGTCCCAACATATTGGGGACCCCCAGATACTTAGTCGGACCAGAGATTTCTTGTATCCCTAAAATACCGCAACATGCCGATCGGTTTGCCAGAGTTGTGTTGGTGCTAAAGAAGATAGACGATTTGCCTTTATTGATGACCTGGCCCGAAAGACGACCAAACGTATGAAGGATCTGGTTCAGCTAGGACTCCTCCTCCGGGTCCGCCTTGCAGAATATATAGCAGTCATCGGCAAAGAATATATGAGATACTAGCGGTGCACCTCTGGCCACCAAAACTCTGTGAATCTTTCCAGCCTTCTCTGCTTGGTTGAGCATACGGGACAGACCCTTCATACAAAATAAGAAGAGATATGGGGATAAAGGGTCGCCTTGTCGAATACCCCTCCCTACTATGAACGATGACGTATGCTTCCCATCTGAGCTCACTGTGTACTGGATAGAACGCATACACGCTAAAACCATATCCCGCCACCCCATATCAAAACCAAAGGCCCACATCATAGATAGAAGAAAGGACCATTCCACTCTATCATAGGCCTTACCCATATCCAGTTTCAGGGCCATAAATCCCCTTTGACCTAGTGTTCTGCGTCGGAGAGTATGCATAATTTCGTAGGAGATAATGACATCGTCCTGGATGTGTCTGCCTGGCACAAACGCTCCTTGATTTGTAGAGATAATCGGCTCCAAGAGTGGTTTCAACCGGTTCGCAAGAAGTTTAGAGAGAATTCTAACCGCAATTCTGTAGTCTTCTTTGCCCTTGGGATCGTTGGAATCAAGAACGGAGTGGTTTTGTTGATGTACTGGTCAATGGTACACGTTGCTACTGCAGTTCGGACAAAATAGATAACTTCTTGAGCCAGCGTATCCCAGAAATGTTGGAAGAATTTCGGGTTGAGACCGTCGGGGCCTGGAGACTTCAATGGTCCCATCTGAAACACTGCATGATGCACTTCCGCATCCGTTACCCTCTTGGTCAGCTGTAGATTTTGTGCCGAGTTGATCATAAGGGGGACAGGCATGGGGAGAACATAGTCCTCGATATCGCCTGCCGTAAAGATGTCGGCAAAATAGGAGTGTATCAGCTCACTCATTCTCGTATGCCACTGTAGTTCCACCCCTGCGTCATTAACCAAATATGTCAACCTGTTTTTGGCATGTCGCTTCGTAGCTGATCTCGGAAAGAATTTCGTGTTTCTGTCCCCTTCCCCGAGCCAATGTTGTTTACCTCTCTAACGCCAGAATTGTTCCTGTTTTGCCAGGGCCTTATTATACTGTCTTTGGAGTGCCAAGAAAAGTTTGATTTCCTGTCTATCAGTCCGGCCATTGAGCTCAGCTAATCTCCTCTGTACATGCCTGATCTGGTTGATGTTGTCCCGATAAATTGTTTGTCCCCAGTCGTCCAACGAGGTGCCAATATTCTTGATATGATGCTTGATGTGGCGGTTTCCGGACTGACCCCATTCAGATTGGACCAAAGTACCACACTCAGGATGCTATAACCACATGTTCTCGAATCGGAAGTGTCGAGACCGGCGTTCCACCGGTTCCTTCTGAATCTGGAGTAGGATGGGCTTGTGGTCCGAGGTTGACACTCCCAAATTCTGTAAGGACACGTCCCGGAATCGGAGACGAGCTTGAGGAGAAATAAAGGCCCTGCCCAATTGACTTTCCACCTGCGTTTCTGGGTCATGTCCACGGGACCACGTGAACTGATAACCCTGTAATGTCACCTCATCCACTTCAATATCCGAGATGGCCTGTTGAAATCCCTGCATGAGAGCTAAGGGGTACGCTTGGCCACCTCGTTTTTCTGAGGGGCGGGGGATACCGTTTAAATCCCCCATAAGAACCCACTCCACCGGGGCCGGGACTGTGGCCAGCTGCCTTAGATTGTCCCAAGTCATATGTCTGTCCTCCCAAGCTGGTTCACCATAAATGCCTGTAAATCGGAAAGGTGGCTCCTGCCCAAAGCGAATCACTGTGTCTATATGGGATTGATGTATCGATAGGACATTCACAGTACATTTCGCATACCATAGGAGCATAATCCCCCCTTTGTTCGACGGGGGACGAAGGCTCGGGGCTACCTGTGGGACAATGTCCGGGATCCCTGTACCGCCATGAAATCCTAACGTCCTGCGGAGAATAGCAAGTCGGGACCTCGAATTCCGAGAATCAACATGTCGGGTTTCGGTAAGAAACACTGTATCAGGTTTGAATCGGTTCACGAGATCCTTCAACTGGCAAGGGTTATGATCCGTTCCAATCCCCGGCAATTCCAGGCTAGCATTGTCGGCATTCAAACACGAAAAAAGAACCCTAACAAGCATATCAGAAACGACGATACCTGAGGATGTCCCGGACGTCAGAGAGGCGGCGAGATAGCACGGCGAGGGCACCACAGACGCCGTCCGATGGTCCTTAGTCCTCCCTCAGCGCAGACAACTCGAGAGAAGTCGCAGCCGAGGCAGCCGATTGTTGTGAACAGAAGGACGAGAGTCGTGCAGAAACAACCGTGGAGCAGCAGGAGAGCGAAAGCAAGGCCCAAAATTCGAGAACAGCTACGTGACGACGATGAAGAGAGTGAGGAAGGAGGCGGTGATCGACGGAAAGCAATAGTGACGTCGGCGAACCCTAACTAGGGTAGAGGGGATCCCACCTAGAGGTAGGAGGGAGCTTTTTCATTATTAATTAACTTAGAGGTAGATTGATCGTGCTCATATGACATTTGTGGATTAAACCGATCATGTAGTTTACATGTATTTAATAGCAACAATTTTTTGTTAGAAATGTCACTATTGATTGATGTGCTCCCACATGATTAACATAAATCATCGGTTTAGTAAAGAAACGTATCACCGTTATGACAAACATAAGCTTCGTCCCGTAGCGACTGTTTGCTCCGGTTTGGTAACCAAAGCACGAGGCGATCACAAGTATGCAGAGAAGAACCAATCACAAGTTATTTACCTTGACCAGCGGAGGACTGTGGGCCCCGCTGAGGAAGTTTCCGTGAAGTTTCTCAGCCGTGTCGTTCTCGCACACATACAAATTCAGTGGGTGCCTCTCTGATTTTTCTTTTCCTTCCCCGGCTACACCAAACACCGAATAATACAGACAAGATGTTTGATTGAAGACACACGTGTGAGAAACTGGTTGGTCACGGCCGGTGGGCCCATCCATATCTCTCTTTTTATCCCTATGCTTATAATAGTGAGTTTTGATTCAACAAGACACGTTAAAATTATGTCCTGAATTCAGTAGCCTCTTGTGATTATATAGACTGAGCGAAACGGAAATGAGGATTTTTTTTATCCGTCAAATGTGTATCAAGCACCAGCAGCGGCTGAATCATCTATTAAGTGCATCCATATCGTGTACGATTCGCGATTTCGATTTATTAAATAATAAATAGTTAAATACAAGTCGAATGACGTGAAGCGCGGTTCGTTCAGTTTCCATTTACTATTTAGCGTATTGGAACATTAAACTGTGATTTACGGTTTACAATCGTGAATCAGTATCGTGTTACTTGCGAGTCGTAGGTGGTTAATGGGAAGCCGCCACGTGGTAGCTGTTGGGCACAAAAGAGTCGTTGACTTTACCAACGGCTTTTCATCCGGAACTTTTTTAATTAAAAATAATACTTTTAACGATAACAAAAATAATTTTTACCATCTATGAATACAACCCAATCCCTTTCATCAATCCACCAACAATTTCTCTTCATCTCAAAAATTTGTTTCTCATGTTCCACTTCCCACAAAGTTTGCATTCCGATCGATTTTGTGTTCGAGCTATGCATGATCTGAAGCCCGCATTCGTGAAATGACAGCACAAATCTGGCGAGAGACAGAGTATGAATGAGCAAAACTGCAGCCACAGTTGGACGCAATGAGGCGAAGGCTCGAAAGCGGAGAACCTTCCCGAAGAGAGATAACAAAGGTCGTGCTGATGCCCATTAACGAATACTGCAAGATTATTTTGTCCAGAACCTTACCTATGGGCCCTAGATGTTTAGGCATCGATACCGTATGAGCTGACCCCTTGTTATACGGGTGATGGAAAAGGTAGTGGAACATGACGATTATTTCGTTCAAAAGCGGACGCTTTCAAATGCATGGGGTTATTAACTCACCAAAAATGCACCGCCACTATACAAATGCTAGCGTATGGGCGTTTGGTCGATTCGTTAGACGAATCACTATGACTTGGGGTAAGTACCATACTCAAATGTGTGTGTTGGTTTTGCAAGGTTTTTATGGAGGAGTACGAGCGAGCACCAGATGCGGATGAGTTGACCCGATTGCTGGAATTGGGATACAGGTAAGGGTTCCCCGACATGATTGAGAGTCTTGACTTCATGCATTGGAAAATTGTCAAACCATATTGCAATGAGTCTTTGACCGGGGAGATCACCATGGGCACCCAATCGTAATGCTGATAGTTGTAGGCAACCGTGATTTATGGATTTGACATGCTTTTTTTGGAATGGTGAGTGCAAACAATGACATCAAAGACGTTCTTGCCGGCCGTGACTATGTTGTGGAGTACGAGATCAATGGGACTTGGTACGATCGACCTTATTATTTGGTTGACGAGATTTACCCAAACTAGAGCCGGTTTATGGAGACGATTCGACATCCCATCCAACCCAAACACAAATTGTTTGCTAGAGTCCAAGAAGGTGCTCGGAAATATATTGAACGTGCTTTCGGAGTCCTTCAAGCACAGGGACACATAATTTCCCGACCCGCTCGTTTTTTTGGACATGAGGACATTGGCTCATATCACGCACACTTGTATCATTCTACACAACATGATTGTAGAGGATGAACACATCGGTACGAACAAGGAGATGAAGAATGGTATTACGATGCCTCTTTTGGCATGCCTGATTGGACACCACCCTTGAACGATGGCACCACGGAGGGCCCGTATCCCACCAAAAATACTCGGTCGTTCGAGTAGAGGCCAAAAATGATAACGCCTAGTGACAACTCCAAGCTGGCCTTATTGAGCACATATGGGATCGCTTTGGATAGAATTACCAATCAACCAATTAACTTTAAGTACTTATTTTTTTAATGAAATAATAATAATTGGGTTAAATATTTATTTTCTTTATTAAGTATTTATTTAGTCAATATTAAATATTATTTACTGTTTTATTTGGAATTTGATCAATTCAATAAAACAATATTAATTATCTTATCACCATCCAATCAGTAGATAAGAATCTTTATTGAACCCTAATTAAAAACCAACGATGTGGAAAATAGCAAATTTTAATTCAAGCATTCCTCTGCATATATTAAAGGGAAAACTATGTTTCCTAACCTTTACAAACGTTTCATTATCAAATCCTAACCCAGGCCAACGTTTGGTCTCAATTCCTAACATTTTGTTTTGATAAGCTCGAAAATTTATTGATAAAACTGAATCCAGAAAAGGAAACGGGAAGCCCTGATTCAAGGAGAAACGGGGTAGCAACCAAAATAACAGAGGGGTTCTAACACAAGAGGAACCAAAAGGCTTAACATTTTCTTAAAAAGAAAAAACAAGGAGCAATAGAACAGGAAAAAAAACCCGTCAAAACGTCACCGGCCAATCGGCGAGGCCTTCTTCTTGGCAGCCAACTCTCGGATTACCGTCCAAGCGTCGGGACCCTGAGACGACCCAACGATTTGAGTTTCTCCATTTCTAACTTGCTCAACCTGTTTCCCAATGTCTACGGGACGAACAACTCTATCCCGATCTCTAGAGACCTTCGGCTTGCACGATAAAGTGCAAAAATCCGTTAGATGTTTAGGGGGACGACTCTCCCGCTTCTTGACCAGAACGTCCTTCCACGGCGAGGCCACCTTTGGAGACGGTTGAACTGTTGCGGCGTCCACCTGAGCGTCCACCGTTTCAGACACAACCATCTGCACACTTGGACCAGACCCCTCTACAATATGGTGTGTAGCATTAGACCCATCTACAGAATCAGGCCCAACCCTAGTTACACCATCTTCGGCAGCCTTCATCTCCACGCGATCGCAACGATCACAATCATCGATCAATTTCCCAGAATCACGAACTGACGTGTCACAATCCTCCGGCAAATCTCCTACTGTAATCACCGCCACAACCAAGTTCTTCTCCGGCGACTCAGCTTCTGTGGGATGGACTGGCAATACTGACCTGTTTTGTACACTCTGGTGATTCCCAGAAACAGAGTCTATTGATGGCAGCACCCTAGAATTTGGAACCAGGACCGTAGCAACGGGCAATCAGCGATGCCAGGCCGTGGCAACAAACAACACGTACCCATTAAGTTTAAAACCATTCATAGCCTCCACTACCTTAGTTGCTGCCTCAATTGAATCGAAACGTACAAAACTGAAGAATCGATTACTTCGATTTGGGCGTTTAGAGACCTTCACAGACACAACTGTACCAAATAGACTGAAAACATTGCGTGTCCAGTCTTCCAACGCCTCGAAAGGTAAACTAGAACAAAGATTTCATCCTTTTGTTCAACAAACTTACCAATCCTGCAAGGCCTGCGAAAGCAGTGAGCTATCGAATGCTTCTCTACAGCTACCTGCTGTGTCTCCTAGCCAGTTCCGAGAATTAAGGCTCGAGAATCCGAGTCTGAGACGCTGCCCTCAGCATCCACAACACCTGCGACCGGAGCCTTGGCAGCAGTAGAAGTTGTTCCAGCAGCATCCCCCCCAAACGATCTCCTCTTAGTCCTCTTTCTTCGCTTGGAACTACGAACATTCTCCTCTATCGGCGCTTTCCGGTTAACGGAAGAGTGAGCCTTCTTTGAACGACCGGAGTTCTTCATCAATCCCTCCGAAATTGCTAACACAAGATTCAACGCCATCACAATTGAACCTAACGTCGTGGTTACCTCCGATAGCAGACCATTGACCGAAGGTGTGGAGCTCCGGCGACGACGTGAAGTCATGGTAGAGAATTTCATAGTCTAACCCGTGATACACCAAAACACTGCACAACACAGATGAAGCACGACCCAAACCTGGTGCTGGCGAACGAGGCTGACGTCGGCGACGATACAAGTGCGTGACGAACCCAATCTGGCGGCTGGACACGACCCAATCCATGGTGCTGGCGAACAAGGACCCAAACCTGACGCCGGCGACGATACAGGTGCGTGACGAACCCAATCTGGCGGCTGGACGGCGCGCAGTCTGCGACGATGCATACGAGTCGACCGGGACGGAAAACGCAGCGGCCGTGATAGAGAGCGACGAACCCAATCTGACCGGAGAACCCAGTTTGAACGGTGCACAGGAGTGAGACACCCCTACTGTTGCTGAGAAACGCTCCCGGAGACGAGAGCACAATTCAGGCAGGCGACGACGATAGGTTTTGGGAAAAACCTATTTTGTGCGCGTGCAGCCCGTACACCACTCTGTCTGTTATGTTTCCAATTCCTAACATAATAGGTTTGGAATTTCTCAGAAACTATAAAAAGTCGTCCAAACTCACGATTCCGTCAACTCGTCGAGCATTGGGTTCGGTTGCTTGAGAACGAGGATAAGTTCAACGTCGAGGAAGGCACCATGGGTAATGTACGCCAACAAAGACAACGCTTGGATGAGTTGACGGAATCGTCAGTTTAGACGGCTTTTTATAGTTTATGAAAAATTCCAAACCTATTATGTTAGGAACTGAGACCAAACGTTGGTCTAGGTTAGGATCTAATAATGAAACATTTGTAAAGGTTAGGAAACAAAGTTATCCCTATATTAAAATTCACTATTTATGAATCTGAACCCCTAATTAAAAACCCCAACGATTTACATGCTTTAATTAATGAAGCTCCTCTCTTAAAATTATAGAGGCCTCAACTCTGGTTCCAACAAGAAGTTGGCCTCTAAGTTAGGGTCCATTCATTCGACTTTATGTTGATTCAAGAGTCAAACATAGAGATGTTCTCATTTTGCACTATTCGGTCTTGTGGGTTTGGTGCTGACCACGACTTCGCCTTTGCTCCGTTAATTGGGACCTCGGGTGGTGTGATTGTTGGGGTATAACAACGTGGAACAATATTCAAGCAAGAAGAAACCAAGGGAAAATAAGCAGTCACACAAGAACACAAGAATTTACGTGGTTCGGCAATTTGCCTACGTCCACGGTCTCACTACTCTCTTCTTATTTCTCTCACAATGAATGATTTGGGTTTAGAAGTACATGGTATTTATAGGAGAAGACAATGGGTAAATAAGGTAGGAATTAGGTTTCCTAATCCTAATAGGAAATCTCCTCTAATTGCCTACTCAAGTCTCTTACCTAAATCTATTAGGAAGACTAGACCTTTCCTAAATAAAATAGGAAGTCTCCACACAACCCTAACAATCTCCCACTTGGAGACTGTCCATGAATGTCTTCACTTCAGTCCTACTCATGTAACTCCAATAACACCCCAATGCACCATCAATAAGCTTCTGAGGTAGTGAGACATCTTCCTTCAACTAACCATGAAGGCCAGCTGAAGTTATGCATAACTTCAGCTTCACCGTTGTAACAACCTTGGTCAACATATCTGCAGGATTCTTTGACCCAAGGATTTTCTTCATGGAAAAAGTACCATAATTCATTAATCCTCTAATGAAATGATGTCTCAACTGGATATGCTTCGTCCTAGCATGAAACACATGATTCTTGGTGAGATGAATGGCGCTCTAACTATCGCTATACAAAGGACTGTCTGCCTGTTTCTTCCCTAACTCCTCCAAGAAATTCTTCAACCATATCATTTCCTTTCCAGCTTCTGAAATAGTCATGTACTCAGCTTTAGTGGTTGAAAGAGCAACACTCTTTTGCAGTCGAGACATCCAACTAACTATTAAGCCACCTAAGGTAAAGACGTACCCTGTAGTACTCTTCCTTGTGTCCAAACATCCACCTAAGTTTGCATCAGAAATCCCTTCTAAGATTACATCCTTCTTCTTGAAATGTAGTGCAACCTTTGAAGTGCCTTTCAAGTAGCGAAACAACCACTTGACTGCTTCCCAATGCTCTCTCCCAGAATTAGACATGAATATACTAACAACTCTCACTGCATGTGCAATGTCTGGCCTTGGGCAAACCATTGCGTACAACAAACTGCCCACTACTGATGCGTACGAGACTTTAGCCATTTCTTCCTTGTCTTTATCCGTCTTAGGTGACTGTTCTCGAGTAAGTTTGAAGTGACCTCCCAACGGCGTACTTCTTGTCTTAGCATCTTGGAGACTGAACTTGTTTAAGATCTTCTCAATATACTTCTCTTGAGATAGCTTTAAACTTCCATCAGACCGATCCTACTGATGCTCATTCCGAGTATTTGCTTCGCTGCGCCTAAGTCTTTCATCTCAAACTCTTCAGACATCTGTCTCTTCAACTTGTTGATTTCTACCATGTTGGATCCTGCAATCAACATGTCATCAACGTACAACAATAATATGATGTAGGATCCATTGAAATGCTTTACATAGCAACAATGATCAATGGCACATCTTTAGTATCCACTCCTCATCATAAAATCGTCAAACTTCAAGTACCACTGTCTTGGTGCTTGTTTTAGACCATACAAACTTTTCTGCAATTTGCAAACTAGGTCTTTACTCCCAGCTCTCTGGAAACCCTCTGGATGTACCATATAAATATCTTCGTCAAGATCACCATGTAAGAACGCGGTCTTCACATCTAGTTGCTCTAGATGAAGATCCTCTGCATCCACGATATCTAACACAAGCCTGATAGTAGTCATCTTGACTACTGGAGAGAATATCTCGTTGTATTCAATCCCCTTCTTCTGTTGAAAGTCTTTGACTACTAACCTTGCCTTGTACCTCTTGTTACCATCATGTTCTTCCTTGACCCTGAACACCCATTTATTTTGTAGATCCTTTTTCACAGCCGGTAACTTAGTCAATGACCAAGTTTCATTATTTTCAAGATATTTCATCTCTTCATCCATGGCTGACTCTCACTTAATCGAATCATCCATTTGAATTGTCTTTGTATAACACTAAGGCTCTCCATTTTCAGTCAACAACAGATAATGTAGTGATGGAGAGAACCGTTCTGGAGGTCTTGAAACTATGCTCGATCTCCTCACTTCAGCTACTGGGGTAGCCGGTAGTACCTCCTCATTATTTTCCTGTAGTTGACTCTCACTGCTGCTTGTAACATCTTCTATTATAATATCTTCCAACATTGCTTCTTCCTTGCCTTCGGGTTCTTTAGTAATATCTTGCTCCATACTCAAGCGATCCTTGTACATAGCGCTTTCACAGAATGTGACATCTCTACTTCTGACGACTTTCATCTTTGACTCATCCCAGAATCTATACTCCATGTCATCAGATCCATAGCCAATGAATGCAAACTTCTTTGCTTTTGGATCAAGCTTGTCTCTGTTGGAATACTTTACTCTCACATAAGAAACACAACCAAAAACTCGTAAATGTTGAAGATTTACCTCTTTTCCATGCCATTCTTCTTCAGGAATCTTGAATCCCAAAGAAACTGAGGGTCCACGATTGATGAGGTATGCTGCTGTGCTCACTGCGTCTGCCCAAAACCTTTTAGGCAATCCTACTTGAATCCTCATACTCTTCGCCCTCTCGTTCAGCGTTCTGTTCATCCTCTCAGCAACACCATTATGCTGGGGCGTCTCAAGCTAAGTCTTTAGCATTCTTATACCATGCTCAATACAATAATCAATAAACTCATCACTACTATACTCACCACCATTGTCAGACTTTAAACACTTCACTTTTAAGTCAGTTTCATTCTCAACAGCAGCTTTCCACTTCTTAAAGGTATTAAAAACTTCATCTTAGTGTTTTAGAAAGTAAACATGTGGAATCATCAATGAAGGTGACATAGTAGCGAGATCCTCCAATGGATGGAACTTTTGTAGGTCCATACACGTCTGAATGCACAATTTCCAGCTTCTTTGCCTTAGGAGGTTTCCCTGACTTTGCAAAGCTAACTCGTTTTTGCTTTCCGAACACACATGGTTCGCAAAAACTAACCTTCACATTCTTCAGTTCTGGAATCTTCCCCTTTGAAGCTAATATCTTCATTCCTTTCTCACTCATATGCCCAAGTCGTTGGTGCCATATAGTTGAAGGATCAGGCCCATCAGTAACTGCATTAACCTCTTCCACAGGCATCTCCGCCATGTACAAAGTTCCCCTCTTCCATCCTCGAGCAATAATCTAATTCCCTTTTGATACCTTCCATTGGCCGTTTTTAAAGGTTATACCGTATCCCAAACTGTCCAGATGACTTACAGAGATCAACATTCTCCTTATGGTAGGGATATACCTTACATATTTTAACATCCAAATTGTACCCATGGGAGTTTTGAGATTCACATCTCTTATGCCCGTAATTTCTTCCATCTCATCATTAGCTAAATGAACTATACCTTTTATAGGTCTAAAGTTCACTAGCATATTTTTATAATGGGTAGTATGGAAAGAAGCACCTGAATTCATGATCCATGACTCAACCTGGATTTCTACACAACAAATCAAAGCATCATCTTCAAATTCCTATATCGCATTCACCGAGTTGTTCTCCTTTCTTTCCTTCTTTGGGTTCGGGCATTGACTCTTGAAGTAGCCAGTTTGTTGACAATTATAGCAAGTCACGTCTGCTTTGCTCTTAGATTGTCCTCTCCTTCTGGACTTCGACCTACCTCGCCCTTTGTTCTCCCCCCTTTCAGAGTTCCTACCTCTTCCGTCCACGTTCAACACGGAGCCTGATGATTCTCTAGAATTCCTTCTACGAATATCTTCCCCGAGAATCAAGTCTCTTATCCCCTCGAACGACAACTTAGTAGATCCAAACGAACTACTAATTGCTGTGACGGTTCCTGACCAACTATCAGGTAACGAAGACAACAATAATAGGGCTTGTACCTCATCATCGAATTTAATGTCCACTGACACTAATCTGGATAGTATCGTATTAAATTCGTTCACATGATCGGTAACATTAGCACATTCCCTCATCTTCGTATTAACTAATAGACGAATCAAATATACCTTGTTTGATGCAGACGGCTTTTCGTACATTTTTGATAGCGCATTTATTAGTCTGTAGGTAGTCGTCTCCTTCATTACATTGTATGGAACGTTCCTTGTCAATGTCAACCTCACCGCACCAAGTGCTTGTCGATCTAGCAACTGCCAATCGGCCGAACTTAGCTTCTCTGGCTTGGTCTCTGACAAGGGTTCGTGTAGCTTCTTCTGGTACAGATAATCCTCAATCTACATCTTCCAGAATCCAAAATCTTTCCCATCGAACTTGTCGATTCGAACTTTCCCATCTTCTGCCATTGCTCCCACTTGCCACGAACCGGGCTCTGATACCAGTTGTTGGGGTATAACAACGTGGAACAATATTCAAGCAAGAAGAAACCAAGGGAAAATAAGCAATCACACAAGAACACAAGAATTTACGTGGTTCGGTAATTTGCCTACGTCAACGGTCTCACTACTCTCTTCTTATTGCTCTCACAATGAATGATTTCGGTTTACAAGTACATGGTATTTATAGGAGAAGACAATGGGTAAATAAGGCAGGAATTAGGTTTCCTAATCCTAATAGGAAATCTCCTCTAATTGCCTACTCAATTCTCTTACCTAAATCTATTAGGAAGACTAGACATTTCCTAAATAAAATAGGAAGTCTCCACACAAACCTAACAGTGATATCTATTTGGAGCACTCTTGTGCTTAAGGTCCTTATGTGTTATTCGCAAGAAAATATTGTTTTACGGTCAGGTGAGCATCTCCCATCTCGGAAGCTGGTTTCGATCATTAATGTCTACACTCCTTTCATGTCTGTAGCTCGGCAAGAGCATTCGTCTCTCCTTTCTTCAACTATTCCTTATTCCGACCATTTCTTGGTTATAGTTGGAGATTTCAACACCACCACGACATCGGATGAGGTGTCGACGAGAAGTAGATTTCATGTAGATATTGGTGATTTCGCCAATTTATTCAGTCCTTTGGGTTATTTGACCTCCCTCTTTCGAATAGGAAGTATTCTTAGTACGGACCTTAATCTCGTTGTAGTCGCATCGATTGCTTCCTGTTGTCTACAAAGAATTTTGAATTATTTTTTTAATCCCAATTAATCCGGCCTCACGCGGATGCTCTCGGACCACTGTCCTATCTTGCTGACTTCTTTTGAGAAAAATTGGGGTTATCGCATTTTTCGCTTCATTTATTCATGTCTATACCTTAAGGGAACCCCACTATTATTTGTATTCTTTGTAAATATATTTTGGGAGTCTTTACCGTTGTTAGGGAACCCCACTATATTCTGTCGTCGAAATTCAAGAGTCTTCGTCATGATCTTCGTAGTTGGAACACCACTAGTTTTGGTCATTTAGACACAGTCATTGTCGACCTTGAGTACAAAGTAGGGGCCTTTGATTATATGGCCGAATCTCGAGCTCTCACCGAGGAGGGGCTTCTTAATAGGACCACTTGTGATTGTCAGCTTCACACTAAAGTTGGTCATCGCGAGGTCCCGTGGAGGAAAAACTCCCGCGTGAAGTATGTTGGATTTTGTGTCTTTGGACAAACCACAATATGTATACAATGTTATTTGTGAAATATTAAAAGTTGGAAAACCTTTTTTATCATTTAATGTTATGTTAAATGTATTAATATACTAATAATTTTAAGATATCAGGGCGTCATTTCCCGATTGAACTCTTAGCAACAAAGGAGTGATTCTATTCATTCCTCTCTAATCTAAATCAATATTTAGAGCTAATGTGATTGTTGATTAGAGGATCATATTATACTGATCATGCATATAGGGATATGAGTTAACGTCACATATGTTAGATATTGACATTGGATGACCCACCTTGAAAATACTCCATAGAACACAAGACATGAGTATCTCTCAACTAGCAAAGTAAATCTTAGTCCTACAACCATGAAATCACTTTATTATCAATATGTGTTGATTCATGTCTTGACACAATCGTACGCTACTACTAATAAGATGGTTATTAAGGTTGTACTCATACATAGACAGTATATATGAGGTATATGAATGATTATCATAGGGACTTGTCACTTGTGTTTATAATTCAAGTGAAGTGTTATCGCCTCCCTTGATGAGTGGAAGATTGTAAAAGAAGCATGGTCATACCAGTGATTTGTCACCTACAACACAAACTCAAAATCAAGAAAACTATAGACTGAACTAGAACAAGGATGATATTTATATGCCTTTTGTTCGGTCATGGCATTGGCAAATGACAAAGGATAAGAACACTTATCGTAACAGATTCTAGCAAAGATAAAGGTAAGAATTCATATTAATTGGGTAGTTATGTGCCTTGATAGGAATGTAGATTTGATCCCACTGTCAACGTCGTGTGAAACCTAAATGGTCACACACAATAGAGTAAAGACCACAAAGAATTGGATCTTGGAGGTTTGACTTAAGTAAATAAGGGAATATATATTTGATATAATAAAATTATTTATTTAATTACTTATTCATGATATGATGTCATTATTTGTATTTTTTTAACGTCTTGCATGACATTTATTTAAAGAAAATAAAGTATTAAAAATATAAATATATAATGGGCTTGGTCAAACTCCCTAATAAGGGTATTGGGATTTTCGGTCAACCCATGTGTGTGCATATATGTGGTGTTTTTATTTATCTATCCAATCTACAAGACTATAAGGCCAAGACACATGTCAGCGTGTCACTTTCCTTGTATGTCGTGCTCCGACGTAGCTCCATCGGGATTGGTCATCAATGGGTGTAGGGCCGGCTCGTCCACTTGGCCAATTAGGCGATCGCCTAAGGCCTCCAACAAAAGATAGGCCCTATTTTTCTAAAAAAATATTTTAGGCCTTCTAAATTATTTATTTTTTGGTTCATGAAAACTAATTTTGGGCTTGCTAAGGCAGACCCTTTACTAGTATAATACTCATTAGATTTTATTTCCTATTTCTCTAGGGTTTCCACCGTTTCTACTTCTTCGAGTACTCAATCGATGCTTTATGATTTTGTACTTCTCCTTCTCTCCGTTAAGTTAATCTATTTCCCAAATATGGTATGCACAATCCTTTCTTCTTCATAGATGATTAATTGTTTTTTATTTATTTCAAATAAACATCCATCAAAATTTGTATAAATATGATGGAATTTTTAGCTTGATTCACCCCAACTTGCTATTCCATCCTAGTTTATTCTTACTTTACTTAAACATAATCCTCTTTTTAATTTTCACTATGCTTTTTGGTCCATTTTTATGGAGAAAAAACATGACAAAACTAGAAGGAAGAACATGCAATTGATGTTGGTATATATTGTATTTTAAATGTACTGTTATGCAAATGTAATGTTGGTGACAAGTAAGAGCTTGTACGAGTTCGAACATATTGTCAATTATTATATTACCAATTTCCAATCTATATGATAGATATCATGGATAATAAATGTCTATACCAAGGAACTAACATTCAACCAAACTTGGATAAGGAGGACGTAAATTCGTTATAGAAAAGATTGTTGAACTAAGTGAGATGTAATATTTGATGTAAGATTAGATGATTTGGAGTCATTTTTATCATGTATATTAGTTTGATTGTTTTTTTTTTATCATGTATACTTAGATTGATTTTTAGAGAAAGGCTTGTTATTTTTCCTCTATTTAAGTGTATTTCTATTATCATATTAATAAATTTATCATAGTATCGTCTTTTTGTATTTTTTTCTTACAAAAAGGCTCCATTTTAAATTTTTGCCGAAGGCCTCGAGATGCTTAGGGACGGCCTTGAATGGGTGTTGTGGTGCACTTTGGTGACGTGGACGGGGACCCATCGTGTGGGTGCGTCAAACAAATCCTCGGGGTCGTCCATCAGCTTGCCTTGGTTTCGCCGACCTCCTTGCCCTCGGGAGGCCGTGTTGGTTCCTCGTTACACCGCCCCGATGGCGGAGAACACTACAACCTGTTTCCATAACACCGTCGCGCGATCTATCACCGGTGACTGTGGGTTGGGAGAGAGGCTTTTTTCTGAGAACAACGGGATCGGGGACGCCGATGGTGAGAACACTATCATCCTTGTCTCTGAATCGTCGCCGCTCGACTCATGGTGGTTGTTCGTCCTGCTAGAAGATGTTTCCGCCATCATTTTTTTTTCTTAGCTTACAAAGCATATGTTTTTTTTCTTTTTGCATGTAATTTTTTTGTACACTTAATCATTATAAATGACAAACCTTAAATTAAATTTCTGGATCCAGTTCCTGCGTTTAACCAAACTATTATAACATGTAACTCTTGTTTTTTTTTAAATGTTTATATTTTATAATATATAAAAATTGGAAGTCGAGAAGACTAATTTTAGGGTTGCAAAAATGTAACGTCCCGAATCCGGTTTTGACCGGACTCGAGACGTGAATTAAAAGATATATAATAACAGTAGTTAAATAATGAAAAAGGGTCTCAGATAGCAGTTTAAAACTCCAAATAGTAATGCGAGTCACAACTCATCAACAACAAAAGGTAAAACAGTTTAGAAACAGTAAAAAAATGTACGTCTCTAGACAACACTAGCTAAGACTCTCACTAGCTCCCCAGCTCCGAGAATCCCGCTAGTCCAAGTCCCTCTCAAAACCTGTAAAACAAAAAGGTAAAGGGGTGAGCTTTCGCTCAGTAGGAAAAATAGTTAAGGTTATGAACATCAGGTCAATACCACGAGTAACCGTCCAACTAGGGCATACTAGCAAAGCATAGCTATCAACAACGCCCACGAAACAAGTACCAACCACTAATCACCCTCGCAAGACCACAGTTACATATAAAAAAACGCACAAAGCCAACCAGCACGCACGGAATACACGGCAGAACAACACATAACATAGAACAACCGTTCCCAACAACACCGGTTGTCGCAGCCGCTCCATTTATATCGTACCGGAACACAAAGCATCGGTCCCGGCATCTTCCTGTCACGTAGAATCGGGGTAACATCCCAGACCGGAAATCCCTCAGTCGGACGTCTTCCCAGCGCACAGACTTGGGGCCTCACGCATACCGGACCGGCACATACCTCGTTCGTACGCCTTCCCGGACCACATAGCATCGGGGTAATGGTTAAACCGTCCTCGTCCTCGATACTCTACACCGGCATACTCTCTCAGTGTAGGTATCATGTCGGACCCAACTCCTCTTGGGACACACAGCAAGAGAATAACACGCATCACAAATCCATAGTTCGACCACGGTATCCCAACCGCGCCAACTCACCATAACACACAAATCGGTCTATCACTCACCCGGTCATATCACAACAAAGGATTCACATCACATCAAACACGACACACTCTCCCACACATAGCCACAACATGCTATACCGAGTATCTCATAACATGATTCTTAATCTTATCGACACTTAGTCACACATCATGCATCTCAATCAAAGATCATACATTTTAATCAGCACACAACCTAAGGCTCGACATGGCCATTCTACCAGCACGACAATTTCCCAAGAATTGAAAGCAATTATTCTAGTGAATCACATCCTACATGCAAACTAAGACTCGTCCGGTTATTAATGTAATTGAAAGAGGTTATTCTAGTGAATCACATCCTATATGCGAACTAGGACCTTTCCGATTATTATTATTGACATACATGCATACTAGTAACTTTCCACAATCGAACCGGTATTTGCTACGATCCCTACCTCAGAATAATCAACGATCAACTCCTAGCTGCTGACGTCCTGACTCGCTTCCTCCTCCACTTCACGATGTCCTCGGGTCTCCTCCTCCGTCGATCTCGGATCCAAAGCCTTGGATCACCATTAAAAATTGAGTCAAAACTAAATTCAGTTGCGATAAGAACGAGAAATAAGTGAATTAAGCCCGAAAGTCCAACATAGGCTAAAACGGGCAATGGGCCGAAACGAGGCCCAAATCAGATGGCCCACTGGGCGGAACCCGACCCGGCCCGCGGCCTGAACCAGCCCGGTATCCGACCCGGCCCGCACCACAGACCGCCCCGGAACCAGACCTGGCGCGTGTCACAGACCAGCCCGTAACCAGATACGGAACGCGCGACGCACCGGCCCGGAACCTGGCACGGTCCGTGCGGCGCTCCGTGCCGGAACCTGGCACGGTCCGTGCGGCGTTCCATGCCGAAACCGAGCCCTCTTCGGGCCCCGTTCCGTGCCAGACCAGGACAGACCCTCCTTCTTCTTCCCCAGCTCGATTTCTGCTAATTTTCTCCACAAAAGTCCATTTATGAACTCAAAAACCTCCAAAACAGATTCAATCACCTCCAATACTTCAATCCCTCCAATGGGTCTCATCAAAACTACTCAAAACAATTGATTTCTCAACAACAAACTTCACTTCTAACCACCAAACTATCATCTAACATCAATTAACCTCCAACTTCAACATTTCTAGCATTTTTCTCCCAAACCCATGAATCAATATCAACCCAAAACGAAAATGGATCAGATAGATACCTTGGTACTGAAGAGTAGATGAAGAAAATGTGGTTTCTATGAAGTTTTGATGTATAGATGAGTAAAAGTCCCATCTTTTTCCCTTTCTTCTTCCTCAAGCTTCCATGGAAGACACACACACTCTCTCTCTCTTGCTAATTTCGGCCAACTATCAGAAAATGAGAGAAATTGGTCCACTTTGGTGTCTTAAACCCTTAGGAATTGATTCCCAAACTACCCTTTGGTCCCCTCTCTTCTCAAGTGCAACCATTAAGGGAATAAGGGTCAAAACATACCCATTTCTTCCCTTCCAAGCAAGCATGGACACATGTCCATGCGGGGACCACTCCAAGCTTAATAAATTCCAGCACCAATAATTTATCGGATTTTAGTTCTTAATCGGATTGCGGTTTGACCGAAAAGACTCTGGGTTGACTTTACCCAATATTACGGTCAATTGAAAGGAAACGGCCCAACTAAGCTAACCGTGATGACGGATAAGCTTTTGGGCCCCGGAAAGGTCCCGAATGACCCTCGGAGTCATCGGTTGACTTTTCCGGTCGAAGGTCAACTTTCGCCGAAAACTTCCGGTTCGCCCGGGATCGACCGAAGGCGGTTCTTACAAAAAAAAACTCTCCCCTTTTCCCTCCTTTTTCTTGCCGCCAAGCTTCCATGGCTTCTCTCCTTCTCTCTGTGCCGAATACCACCATACCGGATGCAACTCAACCCCACCTTGCAAACCGACCCCCTCCATCTTTGTTGCCAGACATAAATCTTCCTCCGGTGCCTACCTCCCTAGACTCACCAAAATCCGATGCCCCCCACAACCCACATAGTCTCGGGACTTCTCCCGTTCTGATGGTTGCACGCACGAAGAGACTAGGCCTCGACTCTCCGTGGAACCGCAGGCACCGGCTTGGCCGGCCCTCTGACTACCACATGTAGAGGCCGGAAAGGCTACATCGAGACCCGAGCGGTGGCCGGGATCTTCTCCGCCACACCACAGACCCATTTGGTGCAGGTTGTGGCAGGTCCGACACTGGTCATGGTAGGCCCGGTAAGGGCACCCCATGCCCCGTCTAGATCTGATGGGGGGAAAGCGCATCGTCGTGCCTGATTGGGAAGATGAAGTTGCTATCCTGGAGTTTCCCGTGGAGGTCCCGAGCCAGCAGATGAGGGGCGAGGAGGAGTTTGGGGACCAACAGGCGGAGGTGCCACAACCTCCTTCGGAAAAATGAGGGGACCCGGCGGGGGTGGGGCGGCCCTAAAAGGGCCTATACCCACAGACCTGGAACAGTCGGTGCTGGGAAGTCCCGGGAAAGTTGCAATAAGAGCACTTTATTTGTGCCTGTTTTATGTTTTTTTATCGTTTTAGTTTGGGTTATTTAGTTTCATTCGATTGTGGGACTTTTTTATTCCCTTTCTTGTACCTTTGAAATGTCGGTAAGAGTATGTCTTGTGGTAGTATCTGCGATTCAAAGAAGTATGTTTCTACGGGTCCATAAGCGTCGGATTGGCTACGGACAACCATGACATGTATCTGAAACTCATAGTTTTTACGCCTTATTTTGTATGGTTTATATTTTACAGTATTGCACTTCTCTAGTTTACTCATTTAAAAAAAACAGACGATTATAACATGTGGTATGTCAAATAAGTTGAATTTGTTGGGCCAGCGGGGTCATAATACCTACCGACATTTCTTAATGGTCAGATGTTTATTGGGTCACGAAGAAGGGGTAGTTTTGAGTACGACTTGAGGCTTTGAAGGATTTTAGTATCTAAGTTCTAGAATCCCAGAATGGTGTCATTATTAAGCAAGCCATGCATGACAATATAGTAAATATCCATCAGAGCTCAATATGCCAAAAACTAAATCATGACAAGGAAATAAAAGCGACAAACAAGGAGATTTGAAAATAATAATAATACTCACTAGTTTGAATAACTAAATTATAGTTCACATTTAGATTAAGACATTATCAAAGAGATGGGAAAGTAAAGTCCTGCTATGCAGCTCGCGTTTTTAAACAAGAACAAATACGTGGAGAACTGCAACTAATTAGAAAAAAAGGGTTGGTCACATCAAAGCGTACGTATGGAGAAGCAACACTGTGAGATGCCATTTAGATTAGCCCCATTAATTGTGATTGATGAACCATCACGTAACGTAATTAGTATATGTAGATGCATGCATGGGACGAAGCGTGGCGTTATATATGTAATATTTGAAGAAGGTGAGACAGTGAGGGAGCAAGAGTGTATAGTATAGTAGTGAAATGGGAAGGGCTCCATGTTGTGCCAAGGTTGGGATGCGAAGAGGGCCTTGGACACAAAGAGAAGATAGGTTGCTCAAAAGCTATATTCAGGTTCATGGTGAAGGTGATTGGAAATATCTGCCCCAGAAAGCTGGTAATTTATTCACTTCTATTTCTTACGGTATTACAATTCGTGATTACATTTTTGGAGGTTAGTAAATCTGATCAAGGTATACATAATGTCTCGATAACCTCTTACCATATGGTAGCAAAGTAGGCTTAGTGTTAATTACTTGGTAGATTTGAGTATTAACTGTATTCTTGTGTCTCCAAAGCTCAATCTTGTTATAATTCACTTATAAAAAATACATAAAATAAACTCACATATATAAGAGCGGAAGTGATGACTGATTAGATATACAAACTTACATTGTAGAAACACTAGAAAATGGAATGGGATGTAAAGGGTTGATACAGGAATGGTTTTGGGGTCCGAATTCACAACGAAAGATAATATTTCAATAAATTTACAATTGAATGTATAAAAATATACTTGGACTCAGTACAACACTAGATTTAACACATGTTTCGGTAAAATGAAACAAGCAAAACTCTCTCAAGATGGCCGGAGGTCCTTTCCCGGCAGCCTTGAAGAGTTTGTTTCGTTTTGCTCCAGTCTATTGTCCTTGTACAAAGAGTACCAATCCCTTGTTTCACCGGTAAAGAAATCTAAGGCCGACTCGGTCCGTGAAGGAAGGACAGAGAAGAAGCAGGCTCGTGGCCAGGGAAAGAGTTGTACAGGTGCTGCGACGAGGAATGGAAGGCAAAGCTTTGATTCAGGCGGGGTTACTGCTGGATCGACTGCCACACATCTGAACGTTGGACCAAAGGATGGGGAGAAGGCCGAAGTGCGCAATACGGTTCGCCGTCGACGTTCTCCGGTTCAATACGAAGTGAGCGACACCGAATTGTATGTCAGGAACTTACCTTATCCGGCGTCGGAAGACTGGTTTCGGGGCCAGCTTTCAAAGTTCGATGACATAGCATCACTTTCTATGTTGAAGAGAGCAAACAGAGCAGGGTTTTTTTCCGGCTTTGTTCGATTCTCGACGTCAATGGCCGCCTCCCAGGCGTTGCAGACCTTAAATGGAGCACAAGTGAACGGACATGTCCTGTTTGTGGCGTTTTCTCGGCGACGTTTGACCTTCCCGACGACTGAACCAGTAGCAATCGAAAAACAGAGCATACGCTCTGTTCTTCGTACCGACCTGGTTTGCAACTCCGGTGATCAGGTCTGCAACTCCGGTGATCGGGTCCGAACGGAGGTTAAAGGGTTGGAGTGTCCTGGAGGGGTAGTTCATCCTCCATTGGTCACGCCTTCTCCGGTAACAGCCCCGGCGACAAAAGCGCGGGACTTTGGCGAGCGTCGCGTTTCAGGATCTGCTTCCGTGTTTCCTGGGATCTCCTCTGATCCAGTTTCGTTTTTGAATCACGGGATTGGTAACCCATCTGTTTCTTCCATGATCGCGCCGCAATCTGTGGAGGATCTGATCGCGCCGCAATCTGAGGACGAGTTTTCGTTGAACGGTGGTGTTAGTTTTGGGCACTCGGTTGGGCCTCAATCTTTGGGCCTAGTTTCAGGGCAGGGCAGGCTTGTTTCAACCCATGCTGGGTCCGAGCGGGTTGGGCCAAATCAGAAGTGTCCTGGGCCTGTTTTAACTGGGTCTGAAGATAAGGCCCAACGGTATGGACAAGAGGATCCAAAATTGGGTATTGTTTTTAAGCGATTGGAGAACGACTTGGACCCTTCTATGTTGGGTTTGGGTCAAGTCAATCCGGGTCGGGGCGTTGATCCGACTATGGAGACTGGTTTTCAAGGCAGCCCGTGGAAAGAAGCCTTACAAAAACCGGTCTCGGGGGCTGAACCAAAACGCCGTGGTCGCCCTAAGAAGGGCCAGGCGAGGGTGATTTCACAACCAGTAGTCGTGTATCAGACTAGAGCCAGGACTTCTGCTGATAAGGGGGATAACTTGGGACGCTTTCTGGTGACTGTAGCCAAAAAAGATAGCATGGGTAACTGGAGTTCCAGCTCGAAGGTTGGTCGAAAAGCTGTTGATTTCTGCTCCTTAGCTCTCGATCAGGATTCCGAGGGACGAGAACCGTCTTCCGATCAAGTCCTAACCCCTGTTCCGGTATCCAACCGGTTTACTTGTTTGAACCCGATTAGGAAATAGTCAAGGTGTTTTTACATCCTGTTTTTTCTGGGTCAGTATCTGCTATTTGTAGCTGTATTGGTTGAAGGAAAAGGTCTGTTTGGATCTTTTCTTGCTTTGTTCTATTCCTTTATAGAACATTTGCTTAATAAAATTCTTAGCTTATAAAAAAAAAACACATGTTTCGGTCGCTAACCGGTTTTCTTGTCTGAATCCGATTAGTTATTAGGCACGGTGTTTTTTCTGTTCTGTTTCTGTTTTTGTTTTCCAGTTTGTTTTGTTGCTCTTTGTAGCTGTTCTGGTTTGGGAAAAGGTTCATTCGGGAAAAGGTTCATTCGGATCTGTTTCCTGATATGGTCTATTTTTTATAGACCATATCCTTAATAAACTTTTCGCTTATCAAAAATATATATATATATATATATACTTGAACTTGGGGACATTGAAAGCTTCATCTTATAAACAGCTAAACTTTTATTATAATTGACGAATAAACATGATAATCAGTATAACAATCAATAACGAGAAATACATGTTCGAGAAAAATGTGAAACTGTATTTTATTTCTTGAGTTTGAATTCTAATGGTTTGATCAAGTCCGAAATAAGATCTTAAAATCAGATTCACAATTGAATTGACTATCAATTTAGATTATGACAATGAGTGGGAATGAAAATTGAGAGATTAGTCTTTCCTGTCCTTCTTAAAAATCTATTTATACCTCATTTCCAAGACTTGAAAAATATACTAAAAAGAACGGTCTCATCTTTTCATTCTCAGTGATTTCCCACATAATTAGAGTTCGACTTACTTCTCGATATCATTTTCCAAATACTATTTTCATGTTAATTTAAATTTTCTTTATTATTATTATTATTATTATTATTATTATTATTTTATACATGTTTGTCTAATGCACTAACCTATTCCTAACCATACAGAGAAAATTCACTAAGGAATTCTAGTTTTTTTGGTTGTTCTAAAAAAAATGTTATGGCCTTTAAGAGAGTGAACCTAAAACAAATTTGATGTCCTGATAATTTATATATTGAATAGTTTTCTGCATATCATATATTCTGATTGAATTTTGATAAGAAAATAATTGAAAGTTATGATTGAATCAAGAAGAGATGGTAGGGTTGATTGAATCAAGACGAGATGGTAGGGTTTAGAGATAGGGTGGAGGTGAGAAACACATAACTAACTCATAGCTAGTATCTACTCTATTCATCTCAATATAAGTGTTTAATATTAAAGATTCAAGTACTATATATTATAGATATAAACTTTCCATCATATACTATATCTGCATTGCTAAAACTCTTAGATGATCGGTGGATAATAATTAAGTAAGATAATATATATATATATGAAAAAATGAGAGTTATATATATTTAACCACTGTTAGCGTGGTACGATGAATATATAGGCCTGCTGAGATGTGGTAAAAGCTGCAGGCTGCGATGGAGGAACTATCTGAGGCCCGACATCAAGAGAGGGAACATAACATCGGACGAGGAAGATCTCATCATCAGGCTCCATTCCCTTCTCGGCAACCGCTGGTCCCTCATCGCCGGCAGACTTCCTGGTCGAACTGATAACGAGATTAAAAACTACTGGAACTCCCGCCTGCGGAAGAAACTCAGCCCCACTCTCCACGCGCCCCCACGCGCCCCTGATCAGCTTGTCAAACCTCACCACCCCAAGCCCGAGAGGCTCACTCCCTTTTCATGCACCCGCGGAGGCGAGGCTGCTGGATCCTCTGCTCCTCACCTGCACGGGAGTCTCAGCCATGATCCATTTGTGGACGTTGGCTATGATCATGATTTCGTGGACGGCTTAGAGTTTGCTTATCAGTCTACTTTTGTGCCTAGCATTGATCTGGAGATGATCTACGGGGAGCTTTCGCAGCTGCTGAATATATAAGTATTTGTGCTTTCATTTCCTGCGTTAATGTGTGTCTATGACACAACAGTTGGTTTGATGTTGTTGACTGAGATCTTGTATGGAAACCATGACTGATTGCAATAGCTATGCACGTAGCCGATGTATACGTTGGCACCAACGCCTATACTACAATATCAAATGATATTAATGAAAAAGACCCCATTGATACTTTGCCTGTCTCATTGGCTTGCTTGAACGGTTAGCACTACACGTTATAATAAGCACTAATATAATGAAAATAAAGATCGGAGTATCTCCTACCATAGTTGCTAGTTAAGGAAGAAGTCTTGACAATGTTGAGACTTTTCCCTTGGTCTTGTAAGTTATTGTACTAGATAGTATATAAGAATTGAATATGAACTTGGAGAACAAAAATATGTATTTATATTCTTATGACTTGTCTATCAAAAATCATGAATAAGGTGATTTAAAGATTCAATATATTTGAGTTCAAATAATAGTATTGATCCTCTTATAATATCAAAATATGAGAAATAGCTTTATTTTATCTGATTATATATATCCCACCGATACATATATAACGTGAGACGTTATCTGGGCGAGGAATGATTCGTTGAAGGAGAGGTATCGTAGATTATTCCATGTGTCGGAGAATCAATGAGGTAGCGTGGCGGATTTTTGGATGGATAAGGACTGAGAGCTTCATTTTTTGTAGGCCCTTAAGAGGTTGGGCTCTACACTTGAGGACGGAGCTGAAGAACTTTTTAGCAACTTTCTCATTAGCTCCGGGAAGAGAGGATGTCTGTGTGTGGGCCGGTGCCTTTTGAGAAGGGTTTTGTATGGGAAAGGTGTTTAAATTGTTGGGTTCTCCCTTAGTTGTCAAGACGTGGGCGAATGTGTTATGGGTTCCGGAAACACTGTCAAAAATTACGGATTTTGCTTGGTTATGCTGCCATTATAAAACTATCTCGACCAATGTGTTCTTACAGTACAAAGGAGTTGATGCCAGTTTTGTGGGATGGTATGTCACGCCCCAAATCCGGTTTTGACCGGACTCGAGACGTGAACTAAAAGTGATAATAAATAAAGTAAAATTAAACGAAATAAACCTCCAGTAAATAATCTAAAACCGGTAATTCTGGTACCAAGAGTCAAATGCTCAAAATCCAAATATAAAAGTTTGGTACGAAAAAGGAAATACGTCTCTAGACAACCCACAAGCTAGGACTCTCGCTAAGCTCCCAGGCTCCGAGACATCCTCTAAACCAACTCACGATCGAAACCTGTAAAAACTGTAATAAAGGGGGTGAGCTTTCACTCAGTAGGAAAAAGTAGTAAAGGGGATGAGCATGTCGCTCACCCCACGGATACCCGTCCAAATATGACATACTAGTAGAGCACAATAACTAACGAATCGAATAGTAATCACAACCACAATCATAATCAACCTCACTTAACCATACCTCGTGTGATCAAATCACTTACCCAAACACCACACTTAGTGTGTGAAATCAACCCTGCTCAACAATTAATAATTTCTCAAAGTTCACACCCAAACCATATCTCAAAGAGTCATCGAGTAAATACACACAGTAAATCATTACCGATACACACCGGAACACACATCATCGATCTAGATATCCTATACCAGAATCCTCCTTCGGTATATGTATCATACCGGAACACCTAGCCTCGGTCTTAATATCCTATATCGGAATCCTCCTTCGATATAGGTATCATACCGGAACACACAGTATCAGTCAGGATATACGTATATCAGAACACACAGTATTGGTCAGGATATCATACCGGAACACCTAGACTCGTAACATATCTACCTGGCACACAGCATCGGCCTAGATATCGTCCCAGAACACCATCCTCGGCCTAGATATCCTATACCAGAATCCTCCTTCGGTATGGATATCATACCGGAACACCTAGCCTCGGTCTAGATATCCTATATCGGAATCCTCCTTCGATATAGGTATCGTACCAGAACACACAGCCTCGGAACATATCGTGCTGGAACACACAGCATCAGCCACGATATCGAACCGGAACACCATCCTCGGCCTAGAAATCCCAACGGGGTACACACATACAGGGTCTCAAACACAGCACAAGCAATAATTCACACCAATATTCACCACAACATATCTTACTGAACACACCACATCGGTCTATCATTCACCCGATCATATCACAAGGTAGTAGTTCACGTCATACCAAACATATCATACCAGACATATCATACCGAGCATATCATACCGTGATCATTAATTTAGACCGGAACATACCACAGATTAATCATACCAAATCTACTAATCACAACCAAGAGCAATCATCACACAATCCTACGGGCCCAGCTAGGGACCCATATGCAATTCTCCAGCACGACAAGTCCCAAACCTACGGGCCCAACCAGGGACCCACATGTGATTCTATATTATATCGAGAATTCATAACTTATATGCAATTCTAGTAACTTTCCGCATTTAAACCGGTATTCGCTACTTTTCCCTACCTCAACCGTTATCCAACACGAACAACCACGAGTCGCCTAGTAGCCTCCTCCGTCGTGCTCGGGAACAACGTCTAAGATCACAAAGTAATACGAGAATTAATACTAATTCAATGGTGGTTTAAAGAGGAAATACCCAAACTAACCCCCAATTACTCAACTTGTCAAAATGGGCCCGGAATGGCCCATTTCGCCCAGCTTGGCGAATCTGCCCGGGATCGGGAAAACGTCCCCCGGGGACCCGAAAATTTCCATTTTCATTTCTATCATTCCTAATTAAATTCACGTGTTCCAACGCACTTGGCGGAATCAATTTCCGATGTCCAAGCGTTCTAATTCCGCAATTTAAAGTTTCTAACTACATTTTCCGAATTTCCACGAATCACTTCCATAATTTGTTCCGGGTGTGAATTATCGATCCGGGGGTCACCCAATACCACCCGACATGACAAACCCGAACCCCGGCCAAGTGGGCCCCACGGCCACACTTGGGCCGTGTGTGGCCGGTCATGGTTCCGTGCCCTCCCTCTGGCCATGGCCGGTCATACCACCCGGTGGCCGGAACTCCGGTGACAGGCCGGAGCTCCGGCGAACCTCCGGCCGCCGGAAAAATATCTCATTTCTCCCAAAAGGTTCCTAACAAGCTCTAGAATCTCCAAACTCCATTGTTAAGCTCCAAAACCTCAAAATTAGCCTCAACAACTCTTAAATTTCAAGACCCAAAGTTGGGTTTCATCAAATGAACAAACCCAATCCATTTTTATTACAAGCTTCCACTTTTTCACCATAAATCATCCATTTAATCAAGGAAGAGCTTAAATCCATAGAACCCAAGCCTAGTTCATGCATTTTCTACAAAACCCACAACTAGAAAATCAACAAAAGAGGGTTTTATTGGAAGCTTACCTTGGAAAATGAAGAAAGGATGAGAAATATGAAGGTTTTGAGAAGATTTGGAGAAGTTTGAGGTAGAAATCAAGCAAAAGGCCTCCTTTTTCTTCAATTTCTTCTTCTTCAAAAATGGAGGCTCAACCTTTGTTTCTCTCTCTAAAACTTCGGCCAAGGCAATGTAAGTGCTGAATTGTTGCTCACATGTGTCCTTTAACCTAAAGTAGAAATGCCTCTTTTGCCCCTTTTGTCCTTTTCCCCCTTAAGCCCAAAATGTGAGGTCAAATGAGTCTTCTTCCACCATTTTCTTCTCCTCCAAGACACATGGACATGTGTCCATGTGGGGTCCACCTCTACCCATAATTATTTCAGCCCATTTAAATTAATCCGACAAAGCCCCTAATTTGACCCCGTTTGACCCGGATTTGACTTTTTACCAAAAGTAGTCATTTGAAAGGAAATGACCCAACTAAGCTAACCGTAACGACGGCTAAGCTTTTTGGGTCCCGGAAAGGTCCCGAATGACCCCCGGAGTCATTGGTTGACTTTTCCGGCGGAAAGTCAACTTTTGCCAAATTTCACCGGTTCGACCGATGTTGACCGGGGGAGGTTCTTACATGGTATTTAAAGAGAATTGGCAATTATTGGTACAATGTGAATTTACCTGGTTAATTTTGTTGAGGATTTTGAAATGGTGGGGAATCTTGTGGGTGATGCCGGGGGATGTTCGCTCCTTGCTTATCGCCTGGCCGTTTCTCGTGCCTCACTTTGCTTGTAAATTGTGGAACCTTTATGTGCTATCATTTTGCGGGAGATTTGGGTCGCCATGAATCACTTGGTTTTCAAACAAGAAGAAACCATGGATTTAATATTTAACAAAGCTTAAGGAGTATCTTTTAGAGTGGGGAGATTGTTTATGTCAGTGGGAGTGGTGTGGTCTAGCTATGACTGGTTTTGGTTTACCGAGATTTGTTGTAAAAACTCCCTTCGATCCAAAAGCCGAGGGCAAGGTTTGGAGGCTTGCAGTTGTGTTTGGGAGTGTTGTGTTTTGGTGTTTTGTGCAAACTTTATAGTTGTTTTTCTAGCTTTTGGTGTTGTGTTTTGGTGTTTTGTGCAAGCTTTAGACTATCCATAGTGGGATCAGTCTGAATTGGTCTAATCCATGTCTAAATCGCTCCTTTTTGCAGATTAGACTACCAATGTTTACCCTAAATAGACGTTGATTCGCCTAGAATGCTGAGTCTACTCTTTGTGTGTACACAATGGCGAATAGACCGTGATTGGCCTTGGAATACATAACGTGTAGTGTTTGGGTTGGTTTTTTATTGCAATGTTGACGATTTTTAATTTTTAAAAATTTTATGGACTACAAATGCTAGTCATCAATGGAAAGTACAATAAAATATTTTTTTTTTGAGTTAGAAGCCCGGTTAATTCCTCTTCCGCTTCCCTAATGTAGTTGTAATTCAGTTTTACGGTTGTGGTGCAATGTTGGTCGTGTTGGTGTAAAGCTCTGGTGGAATGTTGTTAGTGTTGGGAAATAGAACGATAAATCTCCCCAACATCCTGAAACATAAATAACGTAGATTAATATTGAAAAGTCCAGTACAGAAACAAGATTTTGGTATTTACAACCAAAAACCGAACAACTTCTCAAACCAACCCCGACATACTCTTGGCCATGCCCTCCGGAAACAACCGATGGGTAGCCACTGCCGCGGGTCCATGTTGGATGTGTCCATCTCCTGGAGTAAGTGGTACTTCCGCATAAGGCGCTTCAAGCCCTGTTGTTGGAGGGTTCGCTCGTGCTAGATGGCCTACAAGCTAGCGGTCAGTGCTTGGTTGTCTTGAGGCTGGCCTCCCCCTGGCCCTTCATCTTCTTAGCCTTCGCGGTAGTTCGACCCATAGGCCGGCGCCCCTCGAACTGGTCCAGACCATCTTTCATCGGCATCTTTTGCAGCGACTACTAGCATGTCCATCTGAGACATTGGGTCGCTAAGGTCGGGAGTTCTCGGTGTACGCCAACCATCAGTCCCAATGAAATCACCGGTTGTGGCCGAGAACTCATTCTCAAAACGTTGTTGCCAACATGGCTTCTCTCGCACAAGCTGCCATCAGTGCTTCCAAGCAAAGACGTGGTTGTATCTCTCCACGCAATCCCGCTCCACATCCTCGGTGACATGCTCATCGGATCTACCATATTGGTATATATGTGTGAACTTCGAGCAACAACCTTGAAACATTTTCACCTTTCGGTTAGTAACGCTCCAATGTTGTTAGCAATTCTTTTCACTTCGCTCCAGGCCAATTCCTTGGCTCGTCGCTTCGACGAATTCCCGGTGGATGCCCGCCCAAAAGCACTCAGACGACTGGTCAGCCCTAATGTTTGAGTTCTCAGATTTGTTCAACCAGGCTGAAACCAATGCCAGTTCCTCCACCCGTGTCCATTTCCGATACTAACGAAAAGGAGTCGGAGTCTCGGACTCCGGCTCAACTTGAGGTGGTGGTGAGACGATCACCCGGTACGTTGGTGGAGTTGGTCATGGACGGTGTGAAGTAGGCACTACCTTCCCGGTGTAGCCCTTGCGCGCGGAATATTGACCCGATCCCATCCTGTATCCCAATGCCTTGGACCTTAGTACTTTATTCCATTGAGGAATGGCGATGATGAACCCAACGTATTTGGGTTTCGGCTACGCATAAGGGTACCCGGTAAAGTTCGTTGATCAAGCGACGTTAAGACATATTCCTCCGGATCTTGGCCTTAATGCCTATCCTCTTCGTCCTTACCGTAATGCTGTGAATCGGGTACGAAATCGCATACCCCTCGGTTTCTCCGATAGTATTCTTCATGCACTTCCTTTGGACTTCTAGGTGGTGGCGAAACGTCATATTTCAAGTAATCCGAGGGGTACCGCAAGCTCTTTTCCCCGACCATTTCAGCAGACGAAGTGGAGGGTGGTATCAGTGGACGTCGACGAAACTCCGGGAAGATGACAACAAGTTGCCTGAATCGGATGGTACTGGGAAGCACTACAGAGCCCAAACGGTGGTGAAGTTGCAGATGATTCGTGAAGAAGAAGCTTCGGGGGTTGGATATTTAAGAGCCGAAATTAATTTGAACATTTAAATCGTTGCCACGCGTTGCCAGTTTATTCGCAGGGCCCGATTTGCCTGGGCCCGTATTCGTCGATTCAACAGGCCCCCGAGTCTTCGTATCCCTCGACGTCGATTCAGAGATTTCGAAGATTCGACAATAAACAGACAACGCTGACTCGATTTGACGTTAGAAACTTGTGCCTCGTACTATTTTACGATACAATTATATCCCGTTTCGACGCTATTATGGGTAACCTTTTAGTTGTTTTTCTAACTTTTGGTGTTGTGTTGCGGTGTAACTTTTTTTTTATAGAGGAAATGATGATATTATTAAAATAAAGTAGCCTGGTGCCCACAAACGTAGGAATCACCGTACATAAACCAAACTAACATAAGTGGAAAGACAATTGCAGAATAATTAAATGTGCTCTTAAGCATAATTGCGGTCGGGGGGGCGGGACTGCAGTAGCATCCGAGGATACCGATACAGTATACTCCAACCAGAAGAAACTGATCGAGCAGATCAGAGGATAAGCAAACAATGGTGGACCGATTACTCCCCCAGTATGTCAGCGTGCGTCGTCCTCCCTTGAATGATAATGGTAGGGCTCTTGAACGCAGGATTACTGACCCCGAAGTGGTAGAAAAGTAATTCTTCAGCTGTTGGTGATATTAATGCCACCTATACACCAGGGAGAAGGTACAACCGACCAAACCCTCCCTGGCCACTTGGTTACTCATTCCTAGAGGTGAGGGTGCTTAAAGCCCCCCGCTGCTGCAGATGACGTCTGATTTGACGCCGCCGAGTCTTCATCCTCCTCGAGATCCTCCCCCCTCATGACCCTCTTGGTTCCAGATAGTGTTGGTGTCAGATCCCTTGGCAACCAACCCCTCGGCCCCTCCTCCTCTTCTACTTCCCTCTAACTCCACCACCTTGTCCCGTCCTTCCGTGGTGGTGTCCTCGGTGCTTCCTTCGAATGGCCCCCCTTTTTTGATCCCCCTAAATAAGTCCAGTTTTTCCCCGGTGTGGCCTTTCCATGCTTTGCTTTCTCTAGTGCTGACCTCGGGTCCCCCGGTGCTTTCAGTGAGGACCCCCTGACTCCCCCCACAACCGGGCAGACCAAGAATAGATGACCCACACAACAACATCCAAAACAATGCTCAGGAAGATGTTCGTACGAGATATACAAACGTGTTTGTACCTATGAGATAGAAAGTCGGAACCAGAGTTGGCTCTGTAGCGGGACTCTGATATCTGCCCTGATCCGGACCTTCATAAAATCTCCCCAGCAAAGTCCATCCTTGTCCACATCCACGCCTTGACATACTCCAAGCGTGTTGCCCACTCTAAATCCCACATCCCTCGTCCAAGCTCCAATTGGCAAATTCGACACCCTCGCCTAGACCGAAAAGTGATGGAATTGCAGGTCATTGACCTGCATATGGGCCCTCAGATCCGTAAACAGAACCAGAGTCCCAGAAGGACCATGGCTCCCCCATCAGGACCCTCTCCCTCTCCTTAACTGTCCTGAAGAAAAAGGCGACCAAACCCCCTTCCAATGGTTTGGCCTCGACCTTCATACCCCAAACATCCTCCATTCGGGCCACTATCGACTTCCAAAAGATCCTCCTAGTGGTCAGAACCTTGGCTGCCAGAGCAAATTTATACGAGCTCCCTCGACTGGTGTCCTCCTGGACCGGCACCAATACCTCTTTAATCCTCATCGCTCCCATTTGGCAGTCCAGTGCAGCCTGATCCCCTCGAGAGTCCCCACCTCCCGACGCTGAACCATTCCAGAACTCCGGACCCCCCTCACCCGACCGGACTTCCCGGCCCATTGGGTTCGGGGCCCGTCCGTACCCCCGACCCGCAAGCCCATAGATCCGACCGGCTGGACACGACTCGAGCCGAACTGGGCAGCCCACTCGGCCACATCGCCCACCCCTTCAGGGTCCAGCCCGTATGTGGTCTCGGCCCAGCTCGAACCCCACCTCCCGCCCACCTAGCATCGCCCATGAAGCCCCGGCCCAGACCCGACTCTCCGGCCCGAACATCAGAAACCCTACCTCCTCCACCGCCGGTTCCTTCCCCTTTCTTCGACGCCAAGTAACCGCTGCCAGCGCCTCCTCCGGCCTGACTTCCAACCCCGACGAGATCTGGAACGGCAGCAAATCCTCCCCCTCCCTCGCCGGCTGTTCGGGGACCCGTCCTCCTGTACCCACAGGACCCGTTTCCTCCCGTCGAACTACACCTGTGCCCACACGCCAAGGACGCGGACCTCTCGCCTGCGTACGGCGAAGGGTCGTCGGACCAGATCAGACTCGACCACCCACCACCCAGCCAGGCTCCTCCTCACGGCTGGCCGAGAATCGCATCGGCGATCCCGACGCACGGGCCGTCATCACCCCGTCGAGATCACCGGGGTAGGTTCCCGCTCCGATTCCTCCACCGGCCACAGGGAGCCCGTGTCCACCGAACCCTCCTCCAGCTCGTCCTCCTCACGATCCTCCCCCGACCACGTCTCTTCCGCAGCCGGCGTCTCACCCATCGGGATAATACCCGACCTCTCCGTACCAGTCGCCCGGATCCCGTCTCCACCACGAAATCCTCGGCCCCAGCCTCCTGTTCCGAGAGACAGGGTCCCCAATAGACCCCGCCGTCGACACCGTTGTCCCCGTTGTCCACTGTGCTCGAAAACTCCATGGATGATGGTGAAATCGCAAAGCATATCCTAAACCCTAGCAGAGAGGTTTAGAAGAGGCTGCGTCTACTGTTGGCAGGATTTGATGTTGCGGTGTAACTTGGTTTAGACTACAAAGATTGTTTCCGGTTGATTCGAGAGCTTGTTGTTTTATATATTTACTCTTTTACTTCGTCTAGAAGAGGAACTTTGTAACACGTCGCAGATGAAAAAAAATATATATAATGTGAAACGTCACAAATAAAAACACAAAACTCAAAGGCATCCATGATGGTAGCCTTTTATTATATAAAAAAAACGTTTGTCTAGGAATGGGGTAGGCCTTTAAAGGTTCTCTAAACTACATGGACAAAATATTTCACGTTATTTTTTTATCAGTAGATTTTTTTTTATAAATAACCTGATTTCCGAATTGGAAAACAAGGCCAAGGGGAGAACCCCTCCGATTACAACCCAGAGACTACCACTCAGGCAGCTCAAAACCATAACAAGGCTTAAAACCAACAACAACAGAGGTTTAGTACCTAAATTTTACAGTCATTAAGCAACACAATAGGGAAGATACAACAATCTTAACCCCCAAAATAAAACAAAAGTGGAACTGGAGTCTTAATACTCAAAACTCACAAAATAGAAGCTCAAACGAAACAAGAACTAAAAAAAAATAAAACCAAAACCGGACTTCCCGTACCAGCACAGAGTCGCCGGCCTCCAACCGACCCTCTCCCGATAAGATGGATCATCTTATAATAATGAGGCCATCGTCTCAGTTTTGATTTTGAAACATCGCATCATCTCAGTTAAGTTGGGAACACATCAAGACTACATAATTAGAAGCTTTATATTTCATGAAAACAAGGATTAGGATCATCTCTTATACCAAAATTTCACATCATGTTTCTAAAGTTTTGGGCATCCACAATGAAGAGGCTGGGAGCCGGTCGGAAGCAAAAAGTAAAAGAAGGAAATTAATTAAAATAATACTGACTGGGAGTGCTGACTAGTAGCTCACCGCCTCTCCTTATCGCGGTTGAGAGCAAAAATATGAAGAAAAAAGGTTACTATAAGCCAACAAAAAGAATTAGCATTATAAGTCAACAAAAAGAATTAGCATTGTAGGGTATTAGCTGTGAGATCTGACTATAAGCTAACAAAAGATAATTTTTTATTCTCTCCGCCAACACCTTCCTACCAGCAACCAGCTATATAAATGTGGATGCCCTTAGTCCTCACACTAAAACCCCAACAAAGCGCAGACTTGGATTATTTCAGCCCATATGATGTCCGGCCCAATACATCACACCGTGCTCTGCGTTGACGACTGCCTGAGGTGAGTCTAGCAGAGCTGACCCGTGCGGGAAAGGCAATAAATATATAAATAAAATGAAATAAAAGACACCAAAAACCCCTAAAACCTTTTTCTCTTTCTTCTTCGGACTCCGATTAGTTTACAGTCCAAAGTGCTGAGCAAGAAACGTCTATCGGTTGCCACAGCACTCTCTATAAAGTCAAAACCCTAGAAATTTTCAAATAAAATCGAGAGGGAGAGGGAGAGAAAATGATGGAAGGCGACAGTACTGATGGACCTCCGAATAGACAACTGTACGCACTGTTGCACGTATCGCCCGAGGCCTCCGATGAAGAAATCAGAAAAGCTTATCGCCAATGGGCTCAAATCTATCACCCTGATAAATATCAATCTCCTCATGTATGTGCTAATTTATTTATTTCATTTTCATTACATGTTATTTTGTTATTCAATTCGATTGTTCGGAATCAGAACATTGTTATAACTCGATGGTAGTGAGATGCTTGGTTCAGCTACTTAGCTGAGCTTACTGTTTTTGTTTTTTGTTGAATTTTATAAATTGGACTCTACTAATTGGTTTTGCTAAGGACTGAATGAATTGCTATTGAATTGGTAACACAAATGGTGTGAATTCAAATGCATGACACAGTTGTAGTGTTTACATTGTTATAGCTAAATTTAGGAGTTCCTGAAATTCACTACTCCCTCGGGAATCTTTAAATCATCACATTTGCTATAAAAGCTCGCCCCTATTAACTGAATCTGATAAAACAAATTTGCATTAGCATTGCTAAATTTTACTGATCAAGTGTTATACATGTGTTTTGTCTACTATTCCATGTATTGCACCACAACCAAGTCGTTATAGTCAAGTTGGAGGTTAACTTGGGCTTCGGGATGACGTTATATATGGAATTGAAGTTCTAGAGCTTTTACATTTTCAAACCGATGTTCTAGAGCTTCAGGGCTGGTGTGTAATGTTTTATTTTCAACCATGACAACTACATTAAAACTTGTGATTGCCCTTTACTTGCTTTCATTAATGATAGAAATTGATTGATTATTGAAATGACATTTGTTTTCAGATGAAAGAAACAGCTACAGAAAACTTTCAACGAATATGTGAAGCTTATGAAATACTATCAGATGAAAATAAAAGGCAAATATATGATATTTATGGTATGGAAGGGCTGACTTCAGGTTTGGAACTTGGTCCAACGCTGAATAAAGCAGAAGAGTTAAAGGAAGAGCTTGAAAGGTTAAGGCGGAAGAAGGAACACGAAAAGGAATCAGCAAATTTCCTACCTTCTGGTACAATTGTGGCCAACTTATCATTGCCACAATTTCTATGCGGTGATGGTATAATGAATGGGTATACCTCGTGCTTCTAATCATTAATTTTTGCATCTTCATCTGGTCTGATGTTCTGCATTTAAAATGATAAATTATTTCATCAGGAAGTACTCTAACGAGGATCAATCCAATGTATGAATTGGGGATACAAAATTATGTCTTCACTGCCACACACCTGTAGTCGGTCAGATTTTTTTATCTTGCATAACAGTTAACAACCTGACAAATACTTTGAATTGCCTGTGCGGTCTGGTGTTTGTTAACTAGGCTCTTTGTTACTACGTTGCTGATATTAGTTTCATTAACAAGATAAAAGCATTGACTACCCTTTACACATAAAGGATGCATACTGATGTTCTTGCTTAGTTCATTTTCTGAAGAAAGGTACAGTCCTTGTCAGATTTGCTCTTCTACAAATTTAATTGAAGTAGCTTTATGCCTTCTGTAAAATGTTTTAATGGACACGTATTTTTGGATCAACTTACATTTTAACCTTGTACCATTTTTTTAATCTGTGGTTTTGTAACCTTTTCAATGAACTCCCTCTGTCCCAAAAACAAGTTCCCCATTTAGCTATTTGCAAAGGTTAAAGATTCAATTTTTAGTGTGACTTTCCACCCTTTACCTCCTGTGGTTCTGTTTCTCGCTAATCAGGCTGTTACAACTAACTTATAAAGTGATGTTATTGGTAATCCGTGCCTAATTAGCTAACCAAATATGGAAATGAACCCTTATTTCAAGCATCCGTTTTAGCCGTTCTAGGATAGTATACCACTTATTCTGGGAGAGGGAGAAAAGAAAATATTTGCACATCCTTATGGTCTAGATTGTTCTGCACACAAGTTCCGTCTTGTTTCCTTGAAATCATTGTGAATTTTTATTTTTCGGAATATCCTTCTTGTCTGTCTTATTTTCTAGATTTCTGTGGTTCGGTTGGGTATCAGTAATTTCATTTTATTTTGGATGTTCCTTATTTTCAGTTTTTCTTTCTATACATCGCACTTGCACAGAAATTGTGCCTGTTTTTTTTAATCATGTTTCTCTAATGCATTTTCATTTGTTATATCTGGATATTATACATCAATCTATTTGGAACTTTCAAATCAACATGAAAATGATCCATACATTCTGAAAACCAAGTTTTTCATTAGTTTGTATTGGTTGAGTGAAGTTTGCTTTGTGTTGCTGCTAATGTATATGTGTGCACAACTGTCAGGATGGTTATGACTAGTCAACTGCAATCACAAATATCAAAACGCAATGTTTTTGCTGTTGGTGGAAACTTGGCTGTAAGTGAGAATGCTGGTCGTGGAGCTGCTTCAGCTGTGCTCAAGCATCAAGTTTCTTCAGGTTCTTCAATAGAGTTTATGGCTTCGGCTGGTTTACAGTCACTTATTGGGGTGCAGATGTCTCAGTAAGATTTCCTCTCCCCATCCCCTTCAGAAATGTTCAAACATTTCAGCAAATTTTACTAGTTTGACCCAACTTTCTATTTTCTCTATTTTCAGTAACCTATCAGTACACTCAACTGCAACAATGGGGCTTGCAATGTCTCTGAACGACCATACATTCAATCTTTCAAATGCATGGACACGCCAACTATCTGAAACGACGAGTGCAGATGTAAGGTTTTCTTCATTTTATGTATCCTAAGTGTATGAATTAATTTTGTATGATTCTTGCATCAAGACAAAAACACTATATTTGATTGATTTGGAGTAACAGTGACATACACGAGAAGACATGAAGCATTCTGCTGTGGCGTTGATGTTCATTCATTCAATCTTTAGCATAGTATTATGTGTAATTCTATCTACCATAATGACATATATAACCAGAATTGAATGAGCCAGCACAAGTGTGAAAATTTTAGCTTGTAAATCGAATAGTTGTCATTATTGTAGGTTGGATAGAAATTACCGTGTTTGACTATTGACCTTTGCATTGATTTTGTTTCTTGCAGCTTATAGTTTGAACTATGTGTTTTTGTGGTTTTCTGTATTCCAGATACAGCTCATGTTAGGCCCAGAGTCAGGTATTTCAGCTGGATGGCGAAAGAAAGAGGAAAAAATGGCTGCTGGTGGAGAGTTAAAGGTACATGTACATATTATTTCTCGTCTTGAATAGTAAACTTGTTACCATCTTATATTGTGTTAAGTAGTTTCTTCAATAAATTTATTCATTGCATATGAATAACCGCAGATTGGTTCAAGCTCCTTCGGGGCATCGGCCTTTTGTACACACGGCTTCTCTTCCAAGTCTCATGGCCGTATTTCTGGTACTATTGGGAGGTATGTGCTAAGATTCTAGTTAGATGGTGATTTAGTTATTTTATTAATGATTTCTTTTTAAAGTTGAAAATGTGGTAGCTTTGTGTTTCTCATGGCTTCTGTCTTCCCTTCTTCAAGCAACCTTGTGATACAGGATACACATGTTTCATAACTATTTTGCATCACTGTATCTATGAATTTATCCATTATACGTATCTGATAATTATGTTATGGTATCACTTATTACTGTGGCAGCTCGGATCTTCAAATTGAGATTGGTGGTGGGAGAAAATTATCTAATTTCAGCACTATCCGCATGATGTATTGTATAGGTATTCAGGTAAATGCAGCTATTTAGACATAACTGTTTTTCTTTCTTTTTTTAAATTTCTTGTCACTGATGTTTGTGCCAATATATTCTTATTACTATAAGAGGGGGAATTCTTTAAAACTACCTCGATCAATAGCCCATGAACGTAAAACTACCCTATGAATTTTTTTAAGTTTAAACTACCCTTTATTTCAAACACTTTACACTTATGGATAATTCCGTTAAAATGGACACTCAGAAAGGCAAGAATATTCTGTTAAAACAGTGGGATTTTTCCTTTCAAAATGAAAAAATTGCCTTTCAAATTTAAATAATCATTTTTCTTATTTTTAGGGAAAAAGGTAGAAACCTACCCCTTTGTTTTGGTCACGAACAGTAAGCTATCAATTGTTTTAAAGTGTTAAATACGATACCTAAAGTATTAGTCACTACTTCTGTTAGTAAAAATGGACGGAATGTTCCATTCCGATGTCTTATGATCCATTTCACTGTTAATGGAGAGTGAAATGACGATTTTGCCCTTATTCATTTAAACCATATGATTTCATATGGGAAATGACCCTTTTGCCCTTATTTCATAATAAATTATAGGGTTAATTGTCAAAAACTACAGTAGGGTTTTGTCCACAAACGGAAGCATGCCAGGGGCGGAACCAAGGGGGAATAGGGTGTTCCATGGAACACCCTAAACTAATGAGAAAGTGGTGGAATGGTAGAAGGCTTCTACGAATTTACTTGTAAACCTGGGTTCGATACTTCTGGGAACACCCTGAATTTAACGCTCTTATTTTCGTTTGGGCTTTTTTTTTTTCTGGTTCTGGTAGGAGCCTATTGGGCTTTCTGGTAGAACCACTCCGCCAACCCAATTCCCTTTCTTCTTCTCTATCCGACCTTCCTTTCTTCCTCTTTCCCTGCGACAATCCCAATCCGAAAATCCTCTTCTTCGTTGCAACAGAGCCTCAAGGATGTGGCTTTTTCCACCAGCTTCTACCCATCCACCGGTATTCTTTTTTCTCTCTCTCAATTTTATACCGCTGAAAATTTCGGTTAGGGTTTTGATTTGGCCACCCTTCCGTTGCTTAATTCTGGTCACTGACTCACTGATGGACTTTGAATTCTAAATAAATCATGAATATATAGGTTTATTTGTTTTGAAAAAGGGATTATAACCTTTTGCAAGTGTAGAACGATTCAAGGTGTGCTTGAGGCTTTTTAAATATTTGGTATGACACAGTTGAGTGAATAATGTGGTAATAAATTCACTTACCGAACTTCAATTTTTTTTTTTATGGTTGATCAATAATCATGGTCCTATGAAGTGAAAATGCAGTAGTTTTGGTTGGAGAAAGATCATAGGACTGATGACATAGGATTAAGTTAGTTTTTCTATTACTTTTGATGATGAAGAAGAGACGAGATAGGTGATAGAATCTGAGATTTTTTGCTCTTTGTTCTAATTTTGTAAGAGTTTAACTTCTTATTTCTTTTAATTGATTACTTGAGTTTGTGATCCTTCTTTTTTATATTTCTTGTCTCTTACCTACATTCTCCACTATTTACATTATTATATACATTCTATGAATATTATAAAGAATAGTTTCAATGAAGATTAATGAAATTTAGTTTCTTGGGCTGGTTGGGTTATCATTATTTTTTGGATTGAGAGGTTTATATCAATCTCCAGAATTTTTTATTTCAAATATTTTTATATAATTTGAATTATAATTGATAAACAAATTAATAAAATTTGAATTATAATTGATAAACAAATTAATAAAATTTGAATTATATTAGTAAGAATTAATTATTAAAAATCGAAGGGAAAAAAGAACTGATGAAAATTGTAAAAAATAAATAAAAATATAAGAACAAAAGATTATAAAATGTTATGATTTTTTTCATTAAAATCCAATGAAAATAAGAATTAATAAAATAAAAGAATAATTATGAATTAGTTAAAAAGTTAATGATATTACTATTCATTAAATAAAACATCAATGAGTTATTAAGGATTTAATGAAGGTTAAAATAGTCTTTCAACTCATATGGGTGAATTAATTCAAATGCAAAAGGGAAAAATTGTCATTTCATGTCTTGCTGTTAGTTTTTACTAACGATAGTCTGTGACCAATACTTTAGGTATCGTATTTAACACTTTTAAACAATAGGTAGTTTACTGTTCGTGACCAAAATAAAAGGGTAGATTTCTACCTTTAACCCTATATTTTAATTATTAAAATTACTTATGACTAAATTGTTGCTTTTCAGAGGTCCAGGGGTAAAACGACCATTTTGTTTACAAACTAACAGAAATCCAACTGTGTACAATTTTGCAGACAAAATGTGGCTTAAAGTTCATATTTTTTTCGAATGGTAGTTTTCCGTTGGTGGACAATTAGGTAGCTTTAAGGAATTCCCCCATAATAAAGTAGCTTGTTGGGAAACTTAAATGAACTGTTGAGCTTGTGGTTTGGATATTTGAAGCAGTATGCATGCTATATCTTCTCTCTGAGACCAGGATCTATTTCTTGTTTGAGCCGAGCCCATTCATTTCTTGAGGCAACAGGTCATAGGAGTGTTAAGCCTTCTTTGTTATCCTGTATTGGCCAATGAAACTATTTTTTGTACCATATTTCTTTCATCTCATGTTCTATCTTTCTGTTTCCTTTCAGGGTATTTTTTGGAAAATAGAGTATCGCCGTGGGACTCAAAAGTTAATTATTCCTGTAAGTGTACTTTGTTCTGCCAATTACACTGATTTATAATCCCAACATGTTTGTGACACATTTTACCATTTTCTTGTTACCCGACTAAAAACGATGTATGGATCACCAACGTACATCAGTGAGAGGAGCGTTCCCATTCATCTAGAATATATAATTTCGGTTCTTATACTTCTTGCTGTATAATGCATGTCTTGTTGAAGCAAATCTGATCAAGTGAATTGCCTCATGAATCATTAACAAGTCTAATCATTATTCATGATAACTGTGTACTGTCCAGATACAAGTGATGTTTTGAGCTCCTTTTTCAAAGACAATCTATTTTTTATATATATATCTGCCAATGTGTGCCAGGCAAAGGCTTGAGCTCAAGGCCTTACTTGTATAGAAGTGGGAGAGCACTCAACCACTTGGCTTTAAATAGAGACAGTCTGTTTATGTTGTGAAACCAACTCAACTAAAAGCTTAAACTGACTGTTATGGTTTTGCCGGTGGGTCCATTCACAAGCCCGCATTTTTATATGTGCCTGAAATTTAACATAATCAGGACGGTAGCTTGGGTTCAAACATGCGACCTCTTGGTTAATGTAAATATGACTTCATTGCTTATAAGCATGGGATTAACATAATATGTATCTTGGCTTTCTTTAGCTGCTGTGTGAATATATAGCATCCCATATCTATATTGAAAGAACATAAAGTATTCTACAATACAGTTTATGTCTCTTCAGTCCTAGCCAGGTTGCTTATTTATTAGGTATTGTGTACAGATTTTACTCTCCCAGCGTATAAATGCCATGTTTGCAAGCGGAGCATTCTTTATTCCAACATCGCTGTACTTTTTACTCAAGGTTAGCCTATATGCTTACAATTCCATATCAATAAGAGCTTTAACTGAGGTTCCACTGAAAGAATGTTGTTGTTGATAGGCTTCTGTAGTCTGCATATACTATATAAATTAGTTCAGAAATGGTCAGTGTGGCTTGATGTGGAAATGTTTTGCTGTTTATCTTTGTGTTTTCTCACAGATGCTATTAACCCCTCTTCAATAATCTGCTACTTGTGCTCTGAGTTATGACAAGAGAATCTTTATTGGGAATACAGTATCCTTAGAAGCAGACACTTGCTAATTACTTTCTACACCCGATGGTGTCTGAAAGTATAATTAATTTCCACATTATGTGTGCCTTTAATAGGCTAATTTTCCATGCTCAAAATCTCTAGTTTTAGGCTCTCTATTTTTGTGGGTTTTATGTCAGTTGAGTGGTGTTAATGGTTGGTTATTTGCCGATGCTTTGGATGCTGTGGAGTTGTGAATTTTCCGTAGTTCATTTTTTGTAAAGCGCTGTAGTCAAGAAACAAGATAACCAATGTAAGACATGTTATTGTATTCTTTGTCTAATATAGCCTTGTTTTTTGCTTCCAGAAGTTTGTTGTCAAACCTTATCTTCTCAAAAGAGAAAAGCAAAAGGCGTTGGAGAATAAAGAAAGAACTTCTGCTCAGGTATTCATTCATGTATCGCATGATCAATTTAAAATATATGATAAATATTGTCCTGTGTGGATTATATCTCTAGTAATAAATGCATCCACAAGCTTTTATTTTCAAACCGTTATCATGTTTGTGTGAAGTTATTCCTTAATGAATTTAGTCATGCTCCATTTGTTCAGTTGAAGTATCTCAGTAAATTTATACTTATCTCTGTCCCTGGTGAATGAATATCAAAGATTCATGTAAAGGAAAACGACGCTGTCTTGCAAAAAGTTCCCTTGAAAGCTTCCCTGGTACATTATTGACAGTAGCATTATCTAGTGGTAAAAGCAGTAAACATACTAAATCAGCTAGTACATAATACTTTGAATTAAAGATTTTAAGGCATTGAAAACTATTATCTAGTAGCATTACTGACCACAAAACCATCGCAATCTGCGAAATGAGATGTTTTCTTTTTTTCTGAAGGCTTGTCTGATACATGTTCCTCTCTCATGGCTTGCCTTAAATTATTTGTGGTTGATATTCTTTTTTTTTTCTTGTTTAATTCAGGTTAAAGAGTCAAAGGCAGCAGCAGAAAAAGCTCAGCAATTGCTGCAAAATGTGGCTAATAGGAAAAGAAATAAGCAACTAGAAACAGGTGGTTTGATTATTACTAAAGCGGTCTATGGAGATCGTAATGCTTTGAAGAAAGATGATGAATCAAGACAAATAAATGAAGCAGATTCACCAATCATGGATGTTACATTACCCCTAAATTTCCTGGTCAATGATTCTGGGACACTCAAGGTGAGTTTCTTTGTAGCCATCTCGTTTTTGAGAAGGGAGAAGGCATTGCATGTTTTAAACCAAATCTGCTGTTTTTATGTTATTTTGAAATATGAATCTTATCTAATCTTGTATTAATTCTAGTTGTACAAGAAGTAATCTAAAGATACCAAACACAGAATAGCCTATTGACCATACTTCAAATGATTTCAATGTCACCATCACTAGATGCATCATTCACAAGCCTTGTTGACTTACTGTTCTGATGTTCCTTTGATTTTTTGTTGTCAATCTGTTGGTGCAGCTTCACCAGGGAGTAAAGAAATCAGGCATAATGGGCTTCTGCGATCCTTGTCCTGGACAGCCTAAGCAATTACACGTAGAGTACACTTACAAGGATGAGAGATATCAGGTATGACTATCTCAGCCTTGTTATATACATGCTCATATAAACAGCTTCCACAAGATGGCAAATCTTCTATTATGTACTAATGTGAATATTTAATCAGGTGGTCGTTGATGATTACGAGGAATTGATACTCCCCCAGGAATTTCACAGAATATGAGTATATCAATTCCTTGTAGAGGCATTTGACCAAGATGTTGATTTTTACCTTTTTGCAGTTTTGCATGCCTTTGAGGTATTTAAGTCAAGATTACCTCCTAATCAATTCATGTATACTCCAATTGATTCATCTTTCCTTGGGATGTTGTATAAGTGCTTTGACAGAATTCACAAAGGTTTTGGTGTATTCTTCCTTTTGACAAATAAAAAAGAGGCCTTGTGATTGCTCTGCTTGTCTTTCTCCACTATAGGATTCTTCTTAGGCTTCCAATGGCTCAGCAACCATTTGTGCATTATGCTTTTTCTCGTAATCATACTCTAGCCGAACCTTTCCAGTACCTTTCATAGTTATTTTTCTCCAAGTACTATTCTCTTTCATGCTCTATATTCATTCTTGGGTATTGTTTTATTGGTTCAAAATTTTGAAAATCTAGTGAGCATTGTTCTGTATAGAATTTGTCTAGCAAACCAACATGTTCACAACCTAAGACTAGATATGTCGTTTCAATATTTTCCATTCCAGTCCTCTAGTATATTAGAAAACAGTAGTTTATCAACTCTAATATCAATGTTTTTCACTTACGGTGAATAAGGTTTACCTTTTTTAGTTGAACAATAGTTCATTTTATTAAGCCATTAAGGCAATAAGTATTATGTAACCACAAAAGGGTAGACATAGTCTCAAAACATGTCAGAGACGCTGGCCACATAACAGAAATGTATGGTTATTCTTAGTGGTAAAGTGGGGGATCTGTCTCTGTTCTCGTGAGGAGTCGTATATGTTGCTTTTCCTATCTTGACTATAATCAATCTGTTTTGCCCGAATTGCACCTTGGTTCTTTGGTGGTGACTCGTGGGAGGGGGAGGAGTAGTTCAGGTGACCGAGAAGTTGCTTGGAGAAAGGATTAGGATAAGGATCGGGCCCTGTTAGATCCCATCGGGACGGGTTCATGTGTCTCCTCAACAACATCCTGCTGACCCTCGTCGGGATCATTGAATCTAGCGAGGTTACGTAGCAGATCTCGCCTGAATGTGTGGGACAACAAAGGCACCTGATACATGATTCCGATCGCACTCGGCGGTGAGAACCCATGGTCTAGGTATTTCACCAGTCGTACACTCGCTCCTGGCCACGGCTATGAAGTTGTGGAAGCTAACACGAGGAAGAAAAAAACCATCGCAATAGACACTCGCGGATCGCCTCCAAAGATGCCCTGGCCTTCGAGGTGCTCAGACTTGGAGGCGGGAGAAAGAAAAGCATAATGGCACCTGATACATGATTCCGTTCGCACTCGGCGGTGAGAACCCATGGTCCAGGTATTTCATCGGTCGTACACTCGCTCCTGACCACGGCTATGATGTTGTGGAAGCTAACACGAGGAAGAAAAAAAACCATCGCAATAGACACTCGCGGATCGCCTCCAAAGATGCCCTGGCCTTTAAGGTGCTCAGACTTGGAGGCGAGAGAGAGAGAAGCATAAAGGCTTCAAGGAGCCGGCTATAAAACTCACGAAGATGGATCTGTGTGGAGGATGCTTCGTCGAGGGCATAAGATGCATGAGACGGTTAAAATTGAGAGCTCTCAATCCTAACAAGTTAACAGACTTTATCAACTCTATAAAAAAGTTTTATCAACACAATCGATAGAGTTTACATATTTTATCAACTTTAACAACATTTTTTTTTTATCAACTGTCAACAAATTTTATCAGCTCTATAAATAAACCTTCAACTCTAACAACATTTTTTATCAACTAAATTAACATAATTACTAAAAGTTTTAATTAACTCCAACATGTTTTATCAACTATAACAAAGAAAATGTAGACAATTTATCAACCATAACAGTAGAATTTAACAACTCCAACATGTTTTATCAACCATCATCCAAGATTTTTATGTTCGTTTAAAAAAAGATTTCTATATAACGCAGAGCAAACCCCTCTCTTCAACCCTAGCTGCCGCCCCCGCCCCCGCCCCCGCCCCCGCCCCTTTGAGATATCCGTTTCCTGCCGGCGACGTCATGGTCTTCGGCCATGGATGTCGCCGGTAGGTCCTTTTGTTCTTCTGCTCCGTTTTCCCCCGGCTTCACCCCCCCCCCCCCCCCCCCCCTCTCCTCTCAAGGCGGGGTCGGCGCAGGAATTTCATGTTCCGGTGTTTGTGTCCGTCTCCGACTGATGCTGTTTTGGTGCCAACAGACTCGCAAGGTGGGTCTGAGCGGTGGTGGGCAGCTCCGACGACTCGTCACGCTGGCCTGAACGGTTACCTTTAGCGGGAATCTGGAGCTCGCGTTTTCTGGATTCCTCGGATCAAGGTCCCTTGTCAGACGGTGGCGATTCTGATTCGGCTAGGTTTTTTTCCTTTCGTCTTTTTTTACAGTTTTTTAATAACTGCACTTGATGCAGATTGGGTGTGCACTAGTTGCACGGATTGTGTGCACTAGTTGCACGTTTAGTGTGCACTTGTTGCACTGTTTGGTGTGCCCGTATGTGGCACGGTTTGGTGTGCACGTTGTTGCACTTTTGACGTGCACGTGTTTGCACGTTCTAGGGCGTCCTATGTGCGTTCTAGTAGGGAGTTTCGATAATATTATATTATAGGCTCGTTAGTTTGGAGTCTGTAATTTTATCGTTTGCTTGTGCGCTTTTATCAGATTGTACGTATATCGCTTTGATTGATATATAAAATTGATGCCTCCCGCTTTTCGTAAAAAAAAACATGTTTTATCAACCGTAGCAACAATTTTTTTTAATCCAAAATGCAAGAAAAGTTTATCAATTAGTACAATCATTATTACATGTTTGATTAATGAGTTAAATCAAAAGAAATTGTATATGTTTGGTTAAATATGATTTCTTTCTCTAAATACTGAACCTTTATATTCTTATAAGACTTCAATATAATTTTTTACTATCTAATTACACACAAATTATCAACATATGCGTCCATATCCTAATACACAGTTTTATCACCAAATAACCTACAGATTATCAACTTGTGCGTCGATGCGCACATGTTCTTTTCGAGAAATTCTTAAGTTACACGGAATGATATATATGTGCCTAACAAGATCTATGCAGCTTCACATAGTATAAAGCCTTATTTTAAAAAAAAGAAATAGCTCTCTGTCCACCTCTTCGTGAGGTTCTCTCTACCCGTTAGGGTTTACTGTCGCTGTCGCTGTCCCCCACGCCGCCAGCCACGCCGCCGTCCTTCTCACCCTCATTATCTTCCCCACCGGTTCTCTCCTTCTCAGTGTTCACTTAACCCTTTTCACAAGAGATGGTTCTCCCAGGTTCCCGTCGTCAACACGCTGGAGCGCGCCCTAGGTCACCATGGATGCCGGAGAATCCTCCCCGGCCTCGCCCCATCATGCTCGGCCCGACCATGGCGTCTATGGCCATGTATCGCCGGGATGGGTGGCCCATGCAGGGAGGAGCACCGGGATCGTTGTGGTCGTACCCGCCGCTTTGGATCAGAGCACCTTCGATGGAGTCGGACCGGTTTTTCGAAGCACACCCCTGGAACCAACGCCCGCGACTGGGTTGAGATCGTACGGACCCTCAACAGGGCACCCATTATCGGGTATTGGCCCCCGTCCCCCCACCGGACCGTCCCTTTCCACCGCCTTATATGTGGACCCCCCCCCCCCCCCCCCGTCGATTCGGATGCCACGGCCGTCGGCACCACCTAGAAGATATGCAAACCCTAGGGTGCATGAAAATCCGGGGAACCGTGGTACTCTGTCTAGGGTTTTGGGGCCAATTCCGTTGGTATCAAAACGACATGGAGTGTTGTCACCACGACCCAGGCCACAATCGCCGATCGGCCGAAGGGAGACTTCACCCAATCACATGCTACCTGGTGAATCGGTATGCACTGAGCGACACACCTTTGGTCCGTCGGGGGATTCTGAGATTCACTCCCGGCATTGGACCCAGACCCAGGAAGATCAAGACAAGACATAAGCTAGCGGCCCCGGATGGACCAGATGAGATCTCGACGCCACCAGACACTACTGGACAGGAACAGGAAAGAGTTTTTAAGCCCGGGGGGCTATAATCCCCCGGGTGATGAATGATTCCCCATGGCGGGGGAGGGAAGACCGTCTGGGGCCTATACCCACATACCCGAGACAACTGCAGTCGGGAGGTCTCGGGGAATCCGCAGTAAAGGCTAAGTTACAATCTATTTTCATTGCATTAGGTCGAATAATATTTTGGCTAGTTAGGTTTAGTTTTGTGGTCTATTTTTCGTTTGAAACGTTGGATCGAGGAACTCTTGAGTTTGGATCTGCGAAACAAAGCAAACTATATGTATGGAACCATGTGCGTCCGACGGGTTACGACCGGTTGGGACAGAAAGCTGGTATCCAGAACTGTTATGTCCCTCATTGTAAGCATGATATGAAATCGTAATACAACTACTTTTTTCCCGTTTCAACAAAAAAATACATGTGTCTGACACATGTCCAACGCATGTGCTTATTTTCTGGTGGATGATTTGGGTTGTTGGATATTAATTGTATGGTTCAGATTAGTTCTTTGATTTGCATAATAAGAACAGTTTATAGTTATATTCATTTCATCTGTTGGAAAACAAAAACCAATATAATCATGTACATGTCAAAACATTCATTTACATAGCCCTCTATAATTATCATTTATAATGGTAATCATTTGTCAAAAAACAAAAACATTGTAATTACATGTACGTCAGACATTCATTTATGTCATTATCTGCAATTAACCCTTTTTTATTTGAAATTTTGCTTTCTAATTTTGAATAGGAATACGCTTATGACTTCAAATTTAGAAGCGATTGAGGCAATTTTGAAGTGCAATAAGTCAAAATCTAAAACTAATGAAGGTTTCTTTTCAGGCTCATCCTTAGGAATCAATAGAAAGAAAAATTATTTATGATACACCGGACCTGGCTCCGTTACTGATTATGAGCGGGATATAACCCCTTGCCTTTGTCTAAGAAACATCCATTCCAGATTGCTAGACAAATAGTTTACATTCGGAGAGAACTAGGTAGACGAAAAAAGGGGATCAAAGAACTAAACATCTTAAGGAGGAGGTGCAAAACCTATAGAGAAAATTCATAGATAAGGTTACAATTACTCTGGAAATTCGAGAAACCAGAACTTGTGAGCTCTGAGTGAAGGAAGATGTCATGAGAAAGCATGTTTGATCATGAGATCTCCACTAGATGGGTCAAAGGATGCTTCTAAAAATGCTGAATAGCATGTGTCCACACTTCCGACTGTCACGGGCTCACCCACAAGCTTCACTCCTTGTTTCCAATATCTCTGACCTGAACCCACATTGTAAGTGCACCACACTGTTTAAACCAAGCTCATATAATTGTTCGGATCATCAAATTGTTTATTTTTCTACTTTTGTTTCCCCTCTTTCAACATTGCTTTAAGTTATCTTCTCAGACAGCTAAATTAGAAAGATCAACTAAATCGTCCATGTTATTCAACCATACCTGGCCCAGTAGTCAACACAATTGAACTCTCAGCATCCATGGCCCAATCAATCCATAGTGCAAATCCGTGGCATACCCCAAAGTCAGTAAATTCAACCTGCAAGACACATTATAAACAAAAATAAGATGAAAAGGAACGGTGTGGTGTGGTTTTTTGTTGTTTGGGTAGAATTCAAACCTAAGTTCCATCAAAACTTTGTCATGGCTTTTAACACTACCTAAGAAGTACTTGTGATCTTAAATTTGCATCTAGTACAACAGAAGACACACCAGAATGCCAGTTCCTGATGAAGCATGTTCAATATTCCAACACTTCATTCACAAGGTGAACATTTTATACCTTTGCTTTTCCATGGCATGGATTTATCGGCTTCGAGAAGTCGAATTCCATTACTGTAAATGTCTGACTGAGTTCCTGAAACAAATAGTGCATAGTAATACCAGTGATACAGAGCTTGTTCCATAATGAACCTCTTATTAAAAAAATTCATCAACTAGAAACTTCTATTTTTAATTACCTTAATCTCCCCACACTGCCAGATAAAATAAGGCAGACAAGTACCCTCTTGCAATGTAGGGGCATCACAAGCCCCCAAGGTGGTATTCACGACTGAATGATCAAACCCCTCAATCCTGCTAAGACGGCGACGACTATTCCAAAGATCCTGTATCAAAGGAAGTTACAAATCCCATAAGTTAATAGCTCATCTGAGCAACTATTACACACCTCCTTCATTCCAAACTAAATGTCATGTTTTCCTCTATTTGATGTTTCAAAATAAATGTCTAGTTTCCCTTTAAAGGAGAAGTGTGAATGGTTTTGATAGTATCCTTGTATTAGTTAGATATAAGTGTGAACACAAAAGGACAATATGGTAAAGAGTAGCACTAACTCCACTGATTCTTAGTTTTAGTTCAAATACACTTATTTTCCAACTAAGGGAGTTTGAATTATTGAGATATTGAGAATGCTTACCGGAAGAGACATAGCACAACCCTTTAGTATTCCTTTGTAAGGCATTATCAATGCATCTTTTGAGAGGACTGGGTCAAGCATCGTCCGCTCCTTCCTTTAAATCAGGATGAGTTAACATGCCAAGAATTCACGAAAAGGGATACATCAACTAACTCGGAAAGCTTCATTTGCAACACCCATAACTAAACTACAAGGGAAATGAGAGTTAAGTAGAACCTCATGGAATTTGTTGAAATAAATTATCTCAGACAAATGTGTACTAAATTTCTCAGTTTTAACAGAAGATCGATTGTTAAGATCATATCCAAGAATGCATAAACAAATACAGTTACTATATGTACCAGAACCGCAGGTTTTGCCAGGGAAGCATGCCATCAGTTCCATAATAGAAGGGTTCTCCAATCAACAGGTCAACCTACAAATAAGCAAAGAATATCAGGATGTTCCGATATTGTTCATAGTTTGAAGGCTGGAACTTGGAGTAGAGTTATAAAAGTTCTAAAATTAGTTAATGCAAGGGGGAAGATTGACAGTGAAATGCAACAAAATTAATCACATTTCGGATTTTCAGAACGCGAAGAGAAATTTCAAAAACATAAGGAAATAAACTTGCCTTCATTCCATGGGTATCATCAATACTTAAGTTTGATTTCCTCTTTGCAGGAACTTCTACACCATCCATTGAGAAACCATTGGCATCAGCAACAGCTTGCAAATAGCGTTCACCCTTTTCTCTTAGGCCTGGGAACAATGCTATGACATGCGATGTCTTTGAAAAATTTGCAACCAGAAGTGTTAAGAACAAACTGTCATCTGCCACAACACATAATGATGGAGCTCTTCCTTGCAACTGCAAAAAAAAAAATCATAACTCGTTTTAAATAAGAATATAACCCTAAAAGTCATCAAAACAAAAAGGTAGGTCAAATAAAACAATATTGTATGATAGAGAAAATATGAAGACAAGTCCACACATAATTTACCTGGGAAGGGATCTATTAATTGTTAAAGACTTAAGAGATGCTAAAACATATAGAGAATAAAAGTAGAAGGAACAAACACTAAACGAAAAGGGATTGAGTTTTTAAGAATGGCCAATAGATTTACCAAGACGCCACTGTTCTGCTCAATGTATATAAAACTACCACGCCATAAAAAAATGATGACTCAGTTATTTTTTTACGTGTGCATGAGAGAAGGGCCTTACAACATTTCTTAAGGCTGCTAGCATGGAAAGTCTCCAGTCATTGTCTCCATATATTGCAATTCTTTCTGGTGATAGCGTGAGGTGGAAATCTCCAGTGTTGCTGTTATACTGCCCAACTTTGATCCCTGAGCCTTCACTCTTCAGGTCATATGAGATGCTGATATCAGAATGAACAGCCTGCAGCTGAACCTCTTCATTTTTGGATACGGGTATGCCTTCACCCCGAATGAACCAAACACACTGCTTCCAATGGTCACACCAATTCCTTGACCCTAGAGAACATCAAAGGAACTCCATTATGGACAATTTTCCAGAAAACAAAGAATGACTTTCGTATATTTTAATCTTCAGGATAGGTGCGTTGAAACCCTTAGGTACCTACACATCAAACATTCTTTAGGATGCCATCGAAAGTAACATCAAAGAAGAATCCCTTTGATTCAGTCTTTCATGGTTAATATACCTGAACAGCTTTCTCTGAATAACAATGTAGCTAAAAAAAAGTATGCAAACCATACCACTACAAGCACAGTACCTCGAAGACATAGATGTAATAAACTAAAGCCTAAAGGATACTAAAGAAAGCAAGTTATTTAACTCTTCTTGCTTGGACTGTAGGCCGTAGCAAAACACAAAATAAAGTGCATCCAATGGCAACTAAATGGACTTTGTAACTCACCTGTGTTAAATGGCAAACCTATCCATCTAGGTGCAGTGGAGTAAAAGACAGTCCCTTCACAATCAAGCTGAAGTATCCACCTGAACACAAAGCCAGACACCTTTGAAGATATGATGTGAATAATAAGTAGGACAACACTTCACAGTCAAAGCACAAATATAATTACCATGAAATTATTGCATGAACTCTGCCATCATTAGTTGCCTTTATGTGGAGCTGAGTTTCCCCATGACTGGCTGGCCGTTTCCAAAAGTCAAATTCAAAAATTTTGAAGGGTTCTGACAGCTGAATGGATCTTAAAATCTTAGGTGTCTAACCACTAGATATTTCCGGTAAAGTTTGCCGAAAAGTAATTTAAATCATTACCAATTTCATTTGGTCTGTCATTGCATCACAATGCATGGAATGTTGCTGCGGTTTGACACGTAAAATAGTATCCAACCCAGATGGGACAAGATGAATGTGATCTGATACGTTTGCCTCACTGTTGGATAAATCATGTAGCTTCCACAAGAATGTACTTTCAACTAGCTAAGGAGAGCAGAGGAAACAAGGAGAACAAACAGAAATCAGAAATTTTGTGAGTCCTGAAACAATAAAAAAAAGGGTTAAATATCGAAACTTACTCTTAAGTATTGGTCACGAACATTATACTACCCACGTTTTCAAAATGAACACTACACTACCCTTAAGTATTGGTCACACGATTTTGTTAGTAAAAATGGACGGAATTTTCCATTCCGTTAGTCATATGACCTCAAGTGTCATATAATGGATGGTAAAATGACGTTTCCCCTTAATTATATGACCTCTACACATTATATAAGGAACATTACCATTGTACCCACGTTATTGTTTCTTATAAAATGTATAGAGGTCTAATACTTAAGGGCAAAAAAACATCATTTTACCATCCATTATATGACACTTGAGATCATATGACTAACGGAATGGAAAATTCCGTCCATTTTTACTAACAAAATCGCGTGACCAATACTTAAGGGTAGCGTAGTGTTCATTTTGAAAATGTGGGTAGTGTAGTGTTCGTGACCAATACTTAAGAGTAAGTTTCAATATTTAACCCAAAAAAAATGTATCTCAACCAAGAGGGACGAGAATTCACTTCTGTATAATTTTGTTTGCAGGCAAAATGACGAAATAATGAAAAGTTAATTTGGACATCATAAGCTGGGTAACAATAGTAGAAAAACACCGTATGAAACAGGTACCACATATATGCCCTTATGTTTGGCTGTCCCATTCAAGAGAAACTTAGTCTCTGACAGAACATGATCTTGCGAGTGGTGCTATTTTTTCCCACTTATCGCAAATCTAATCCCCGTGATTTGGAAAGGTGCCAAATACAGTGGTTCTTGTTTTGAGGATGGTAAAATACGAAGGATGTCAACAAATGAAAGAAATAACATCTATGATTTAGAGTATGATGCATATCAAGTAACTATTTATGTTCCATGCATATTGGACTTCTTGCAGTTATCTAGACAAATGCATATGCATCCCCACGTTTCGACAATTATCTTGCAGTTTTAGCACTCGATAAAGTATTTGCACTTTCCAAGATGTTAGCTTGACTGATTTTTGATGACATTACCTACATAAGTACACATCAATATATGAAGCATATCCAGTAACCTCTACTCTATTGAACGATGTGACTGTAGCTTAACAGTTAAAACCACATGAGCAACACAGTCAGGGAGTCATAACAGAGAACTGTACCACAAGATTATGCATGCCTAATCCAGAAAAGGCACTGAAGCACCCATTTTCATATAAAAAGATGATGGGAATAGCTTCTGCAGGGAAACATGTAACAAGAACAACTACCTGGCCGTAAGTAGTTGCTCGGTATGGCACTGTCTTTGGATTTTCCACCAATAGCATGCCATGTGCCTGTTGTAGAGATGGTATAAGCCCTTCTCCCAATAACTCTGAGTCCAGTATCTCACTAACCTGCAGTTACAATATACTAGATTCATCAATAGACAAACAATAACCAAAACACAATAGGCACACTTTAAATCCAAATTCATTAACCCGGAAATTCTGTGGCCTGTTTCAGATAAAATGATGGTTCCCATTTTCATTTAATGCAGATGGATCTACAGCATTACAACTTTGCAAAACAAGTATGCGATTGTGCAGCTCTGTGTGGTTGTAAGGAACTAAGAATAAATGAAGCAAAACTAATAGGAGGCTTTATATGCTTATATGGAAAAACTCACAAGGGCATCTGCTCGGGAAGGGATATCAACCCCAACTTTAAGCTCATCTGATCGCTTGTTGAATAGATTTATATTCTTTCCTGTACCGTTAACATGAAGAACCTTACGCATCAATTTCACCATCGGAAGATAAGACTCACAAGCTGTTACAATTCCTTTGGTACTAGAAGATTGTGTTGACTCGGCAGGCTCCATAGCCCGTGCAGCCATCATTGACAGCAAACCAGTTCCAGCACTGCACAAGTGTATTGTAACTAACCAAAATTCTGATAATTTTAATAAAATAATAGAGTCTTCTTCCTAAAACTATTGGGTTCCACTAGTTCAACTGATAAGCCATTATCATTTGCATTTGTCTTTTGTCTTCATTAACAATGTAAAATGTTTAATGAGCAAAAAATATATATTTACAAGGTAAATGAATTATATGTAAATAGCTAATTCTAGTAACACCAGTTCCTAGAAGTAAAACTCATTTTACTCTAAGTGCATATAAGCATATAGTCAATTACTTAATTTCCTTTGAGTTTTAAGCATACCCGATGTCAAGAACGTGACAAGGTTTGGTAATGGTCTTGTCAATGGCTTCGCGGAAGGCTCTGTTCCTGCAGGAGTCATTGAGCATGTCGAGGTAAGACGTCGTGGCCAGAATGGGTTGCTGGGAATATTCAGAAGCTCCGTCGTCTTCCTCGATGACAATCCACTCCGAGTTGCCGGTGAGTGGGTCAAACTTGAGCTGGAACGACCGCTGAGCCGAACCGGAGCTCATTCTTCGACTGAGTGTGGCCTCGAGACGCGCGAGTGAGTAATGGGGTCAAACGAGAGAGGAATGAGGGTTTTGAAGGCTTTTCAGATCAGAGAAGCCATGATGGTGGTTGGGAGGTGGGCGGTGACGGCGACACAGGGCTCAGCTGCGAGGCTTTCCTGGGTTTCCGGGGCGTGTCTATTTGGAAATCGAATTAAGACCCTCACAAAGGGAATACACCGGTCCAATTCAATTGGATTTGTAATTAGACTATCTACAATGGTACTAGACCAATTTGGTCTACTTCTGGTCCATTAAAATTAATTTTTTTTGGAAAAGTTGTGCATTCCACGAATGAATTAAACCCGATGCGTGGATCTATTTGAAATCATGTCATAATAAGAATAGACTGATTAGTTCTATTTCCAGTCTATTGTGTGGAATTAAAATCGAAAACATGTTCAAATCGACGTGTTTATCAATATGCAAGAAGACCCTACCCGACCAAAATACATTTATTAATATGTTCAAATCGATGTCATCACATTACACGTGCAAACTAACTACTATTGCTTATCACAAACCAGCTTCTCGGACTCGAGTAATCGGTCTGGGGGCGTAATATGACGGACTATTTCAAATTGTTTTCTCGGAATTTTATAATCATAGATGACAAGTAACGGGGATTCCCTTATGTCATTACTCCAAGAACACAACAAGTAATGTCACGTGACCTTGTTGAACAGACGGTCATGAGACTCAACTTGTTGTGTCTTGAGGCAATGTCGTGAGATAACCAACGTCACTCGTCATTTTTTATTATCGACAACTAAGAGACAATTTAAAGTTGTCATGCACATTACACCTCCAAAAAGAATTACAGGTCCTCCAACGTCTCTTCCTCCGCCGTCCTTTGTTGCTAGAGGTTGAAACTTTATTATTCGATGGAGAGCCTTCGAGTAATGGTCCGGGAGGGCTATTCTTTCCATAGCTCCAACCACAATTTAAGCTCCTCCGATCAGCGGGTCCGCAAACCTCTATTGCCAAAGCTTGGAGCTGGCCAAACGTACCATGGCACGAACAAGATCCTTTGTCGGACGATGCTTGGCCTGAGAATCCCTCCCAACTTGCTTCTCTATCCCTAGAATAGAAACACAAATGTTCTTCTTCCCTAGACGCTTTTGCTCGACACCTCCAAAGATCACCAACTTGGAACTGGCCAAATGAGCCTTAGCACGAACTCGATCCTTTGTCGGACGAAGCTCAGCCTGAGAATCCCTCGCCCGTCCCTCCTCCCTGACCTTAGAAGCAAGAGATTTGAAGAAAGAACAATATTCTCTGTGTAAGACCCGCTCCCGGTCGAACCGGCGGCCTTCCAAGCAAGTTTGACTTGATACCGGAAAGTCAACCGATGACTCAAGAAGTCACTCGGGACTTTTCCGGAACCCAAACGACTTAGCCATCGTCACGGTTGGCTTAAGGGGAGAAATTCCTTTCGTTTGAGTATAATGTTGGAGAAAGTCAATTTTGGTCAAATCGAGACTTTTTATCGACTAAAAGCATTATTTTATTGTGCTGGAAATTATTTTGGAAAAGTAATTAACCTATTTGGACACTTGTCCCTTTTTGGTTGAAAGAGAGAAAAGGGAGTAGTCTTAGACCCTTTTACCCTCCCAAAAGCTACTACAAGGGATTCTAGCTCAAGGGCTTTTGGTCATTTGACACATCTAGGTATTATTTGAGTTTGGAAAAGCAAAATCAACTCATTCTTTTGGGTGTAGCCGAAATTTGGAGTAGGAGCAAGAGAGAAGAGCTCCCATGGAGCTTTGAAGAAGAATCAAGGAAGAAGAGGCCACTTGAAGCCTTCCCTTAGCCATCCCTCCTCAAAATCTCTACCATCTTCTTCATCTCCATCTTCTAGAGGTAATGAAACTCTCTAATCCTCATTTCTCTTCATCTCTTTTCATGGGTTTTGGGTGAAATTGCTAGATGTTGTTGGGTTTGAGTAGAAATGGTGGGAGATGTTGTTGATGAGAAGCTTTGTTGGGTTTTTGGTGAGGAATCATTAGTTTGTTGGAGCTTTTAAGTTGGTTTTGATTTGATGAATCATTGGAAACTTGTTTGTGTGTTGATTCCTACCATGGGTTGAGGAGTATTGAAGGATTTGGACCGTTTTGGGAGTTGGAAGGGGTAAAATTTGGGGTTTGAAGGTGGTTTTTCGGAGAAAAGGAGCTGGAGGTTGAAGAAGGGCGAAACTGCCCTGGTGCGCCACGGATCCGTGACGGATCCCGTGACGGGCGACGTCACGGCTCCGTGAGGGAGTCCGTGACGGCACTCGTCACGGCTCCGTGATGGTAACCGTGATGGTTGGCCTCACGGATCTGTGACCAGGTCCGTGGCAGACCAGGGTGGGGGTTTCTTTGAGGGTTTTTCACCTTGGTTGATCTTGGTTTTGAGCTGAACTTTGGAGGGGCTTTGGGGGTCTTACTTGTTGTTTAAGTGGAGTCTAATTAACGTTTCTTTGTGTCCAAGGCGTTGGGGATCGAGCTAGAGGAGCAAAGACCACGCCGGGACCCGAGTGAAGAACGGAGTGGTGACCACCGGGCTTCATCAAAGTGTTGAGAGGAAGACCTCAAGGTAGGGAAAGCCTTAACCCCTCGTTTACGATGCTTAGTATGCATGTTAGGCTAATAAAATTGGAAAGGTCCTAGATATGCCTATAGGATGCGAATAACTAGGATAGTTGTCTTTCAATTACTAATAACCGGAATTGTCTAGTGGTGAATGAATAGGATGTCAATCACTAGTGTAACTCGCTTTCAATATTTGGGAATTGTTTGTCTGGTAGAGTGGCCTTGGCAAAGCCCTCGGATTAGTTGTGTGTTAGGATCACATGCTTGGTTGTTTGGTTGCTTAGTGGATAGGCTAAAGAGTCTAATGGAACTAGTTGAATTGCCTATTTGAATGCTCGATTGAATGTATTTGAATGATTACTTGATTTACTTAAATGGTTGCTTGGAGCATCGAGTATGACTGGTTGTACCGAGCGGTGCAATCAGGTGATCGATGCCCCGTTGGTTCGAGACTGGTAAGTGAACGGTAAGTTGGGATTGTGTGATTGATGTGCTATGATTATGCGATTCGTGTACTGTGTGTTGTGGTGAATTGGTGATGTGTGAGCTATGTGTGGCAATGAATTGGTGGTTGTTGGGATTGGATTATTTCGTGTTTCGGTTGAGTGCGTTATTCAATTATTAACTGATTATTATTGAATTGTCCAAGTGTATGCTTCCTATGGGAGTAATACCTTGGTTCCCGAGGACATAAAATCCTTTGGAGACGTTTCTGAGAATTCCGATGTTAAGCGCCCCGAAGGGTTGTTCCGGTCGCCTCAATGTTATGCGTCTCCTCTGGATTTGAGGGAAAATCCGAGAGGACACATCATATGTGGATCGGAGGGTGGAGACTTCATGTGCCACGGCATTGGCTGGTTTACCTTTTACCCGTATTCGTTATGAGCTATCTTGTTGACTTTGCTGTTGGATTATGGATCTTGTTGACTTTGCTGTTGATTTATGGAGTTTAAGGTTCACCTTGTTATGTGTTTTCCCTACTGAGCGTAAGCTCACCCCTGTGAGTTCATTGTTGTGTTTACAGGCTTGATTGAGGAGTAGAGGCTCGGGAGCTTCTCGGTGTGGGTGTCTGTAGAGACTTCGCTTTTATTTCTTTTGTTTGGAACAGATTTTGTGGAGGATTATTATTACACCCCTGGAGGGTTATTTATGTTTTAACAACTGAATTTTTGTGGATTTGAGTTTCTTATTGGAGTTTTCAGGAACTTATTGTTGAATTGTTACCTCTTAAATCATTTATTACTAGTCATGCCTCGAGTCCGGGCAAGAACCGGATTTGGGGCGTGACACTCTGTATAGCGACAACAAAACTGTACAGAAAGAAGGAAAAGAAAGGATCTCCCCACCATTCTCTGTCTAGCAAACGGAAGCCCTCTTCCGACGAATATGAGCTTTCATGACACACAACAAATGGTTTCTATATCTTTATGATTTTAGTCTCACGATGTTCGAACCTTTTATTGATTGTGTTTTTCATTTCATTTATGGTTTGTAGACTTATTCTGATAGCCATTTTTCAACCCGTGTTTTTGAGCGTTTATCTATAATGTCATTGCTTAACGTTAAACAAAAATAAAATTAAATATGAATATTTCGACTAAGTCAAACTAATTAAATTCAACAAATGAAATAATGACTCGATTTTCATAAAAGACCTCCTCTATAATTTATTTTGACAAAAGACCTTCAAAATTTGAAAATACCTATTTTATCCTTTTCAGATTTTGATTTCCCTCATTTTTCAAAATTTGAAAATCCCAAAAAAATTCAAATTTGAAAATTCCTACCCATTTTTTGGGGGATAGAATTTGGGGTTGATGAACAGCAGTTCGGGCCAATCTACTGCGAATTGGCTCAATCTGCCGCGGATCGGCCAATCCGCCGATCGACCAATCTGCTGTGGATTGGCCCGATCCGCGGCAGATTGGTAGATCTATGGTGATTTCGTGGCGAGCTCGACGAAACGATGACGGTGGTTTCGTGACGAAATCAACACAACGACGACGAGTGGAGATAGGAGAAGTAAGAAGAAGAAGATAAAAGTTTGAAGAGAAAGACGTTGAGAGAAAGAAGATAAAGAGGGGTGATTTGTGTTGGTGTTGGAGATTTAAAAAGTTTAAATGGAATAAATGAAGTGTATAATTATATTTTGGGTAATTTTCACCTCAATACCCTAACTAATAATTTTTTTCACCTCAATACCCTAGAATGAATTTTTTTTCACTTTGATACCCGCAGGTCAATTAGTCATCAATTTTTGGATGAAAACACTTAAAAAATTCATAATACCACTCACTAACAATCAAAATTTTAAAAGCATGTCATTGGTTTTCAAAATTTCTTTAAAAAATCACTTTTTAATGTCACAAAAATGCATTCTAGGGTAGTGAGGTGCCACAAAATTGCATTCTAGGGTAGTGAGGTGCCACAAAAAATAGTTAGGGTATTGAGGTGGAAAAAAAAGCATTTTAGGGTATTAAGGTGCCACTAAAAATAGTTAGGGTATTGAGGTGAAAAAAATTAATAGTTAAGGTACTAAGGTGAAAATTACCCTTATATTTTTGTATGTTTGGAAAACGAGAAAAAAAAACGGAAAATACCCTTCAAAATAAATTTTTTGAGGAGGCTTTCTCAATAATTCCCCCAATTGAACCAGTGGTTCGGTTTAATGCAAACCGGTTGGGAGTATCGCAGTTGCTTCAAATTGGACTGGTTGATTCAAAAGCTGATATTCGAGAAGTTAGTGGAGAGTAGGGGTGGGCACGGCCGGTTAACCGGCACCGGCCAGCTTTCCGACCACCGGAACCGACACTATCGGTGGAAGTGACTGGACCACCGGCGCCGGCACCGGAAACCGGGAATATTTTCAAAAACCGATCGGTTTAATAACCGTCGGTTACGGTTAATAACCGGCCTGACCGGCCCAGTAGGCTTTTAATTGGGCTTAATTTTTTGGGCCCAGATTACAGGCCAAATTTATTCGAAATCTGATTACATTAATTTTAATCACTTAACTTTTCAACTCTTATGTCCATTATAATTGTGGAAGAGAACCACTTTCGTTCGTTTTTGTCCAGTATTTCTTTGTTTTGTGAATTTAAAGGTTGAGTGTTGCTTGACCGAACAAAAAATCAGGTCTATTGCTAACAGAAACAATAGATCTCACTTAATTATTACATCATCGATAAGAAATAAAAATAAATAAACCCAAAAGAACAAAATAAAATAAAACAAAAATTCAGATCTACAATATTAAGATCCAAAAATTAAAAATAGAAACGGATCCAATATTAACGACACAAACGATAATATGCCCAGATCTAACCAAAAAATTGAATCTGATTGAAAAAAAAAACTCATGGATCTCAGTTTCAGATACATCAAAGATCCAAAATATTCAAACAAATAGAATGATAAATAAAAAATATTAATAACTAACTACATAGTAAAATATAGAAACTAGACGCGAAGAAGATAGCTTTGTTTAGAATCGTACTTGAAGAATCTGCAAGACCTACCTACCTCACTAATATGAACTAAGAACAAAAGTAGAGAAAGAGATTGGAGGTGTGGGGAGAGGGGCGGCAGAACTCTTTGTTTCATGTGTTGATAGTGGACCAGTAATGTATATTTATAGGAGTTTAGTAAAGGAAGGGTTAGTGTTTGTAGGGTTAGTGACTGATAGACTTATTTATTTGGGCTTATTTATTTGGGCTTAATTATGGTGGGCTTATTTTAAAATAATGGTGGTGGGCTTATAGCATCTTCATCACCCTAAATTGCTAAATATGTTTCCAAACGCACCATCTTCTTCAACCAGTTGCAGACGGCGGCTTTGTAGCAAGGGAATCGAGTAGTCAAGAATAGTTCCGGCCGGTGCCGGTTAACCGACGGTTGTCACTGCCCCTAACCGCTAACCGCCCGAGGCATCTTCGGTTTTGAGTTTTCATGGCCGACGCCGGCGCCGACACATCCCGGCGCCGGTGATTTCGGTGCCGGCCGGTTCCGGCCGGTGTCGGTGTAATCGGTGTTTTGTGCTCACCCCTAGTGGAGAGAGCATTCAGGATTGGTAATCAAAATTTTGGGTTCAGGTCGATAATGGCGGGAGCGACGTCACCGTACATTCTCTGTCAAAATGCGCGCCTCTCCACTCCTACCACTCTTCTCCATATGGTTCGTCTAACGTTCTATATCTATTCTCCGTCGTTACGAACTGTTTGGTGGCCTAGAAAACGTGTTTTCTCGGCTGATTTGAGGAACCCGTTCAATCCTCTGACCAGCCACACGGGGTCATTTCCGTGTTTTTGATTCACCTTATACCTACCAGACGAGAAGGTCGTTCATCGTTGCATTCGGGACATCAAACCTTCTGCTTTCAGGTCCGTCCTCTTGCTCCTGATCTCTAAATTCTCCAGTCCTCAGATTGAATTTTACAAAATTTCATCATGATTTTCACCGCAATAGAGACATGCTTGTTGATATAGATTAGGGATAACTTTGTTTCCTAACCTTTACAAACGTTTCATTATCAGATCCTAATCCAGGCCAATGTTTGGTCTCAATTCCTAACATAATAGGTTTGGAATTTCTCAGAAACTATAAAAAGCCGTCTAAACTCACGATTCCGTCAACTCATCCAAGCGTTGTCGTTGCTGGCGTACATTACCCATGGTGCTTTCCTCGACGTTGAACTTATCCTCGTTCTCAAGCAACTGAACTCAATGCTCGACGAGTTGACGGAATCGTGAGTTTGGACGGCTTTTTATAGTTTCTGAGAAATTCCAAACCTATCATGTTAGGAATTGAGACCAAACGTTGGCCTGAGTCAGGATCTGTTAATAATGAAACGTTTGTAAAAGTTAGGAAACAGAGTTTTCCCTATAGATTAACATCTCTGGCTGTTGAAGTAAACATGAGTTTATGAGTTCAAATTTGAGCTGATGGATCGAATTAGCTGTCTCTAGGTCTCTTGCACATGCATTTTATTATTTAATCTAGGCGACAGGATATGATCTAGGTTCAAGAGATCTTAGTTGTTTCCAGTGAAATAGACTGTTTTTGGTTGATACATGTCTAGAAATAAATTTAGAGAGGCTGGTGAGATGCAACAAAAAAGCAAGTATTTGGGATTGATCATGAGTATGACCTGGATCAGTAAATTATGTTAGATACAGGTGGATGTAGTTTCCTAGACAAGCCTTGATTTTGATTACCTGAATTAGATCCATGGTTTTGGTTGGAAAAGGAAATAAGCTTGATGATGAGAATGCACTGGGTCAACGACTGTATTTGATAAAGGTAGATATAGTTCCCTGATGAAACAACTACCTTCTTGATTTTGATCTACAAGGTGCAACTATCTTATTATTTGTTGCACATTGTATAGGACATGCTCTGCACGAAACTTGTAGCACTAACTATAGATAGTGCTCTCAGTTGATAGTAATTTGCAGATTCGGTGGTAGAGTTGTAGCCTGTAGGTATGTCATCTGAACTCTTTGATGCTTAGTCAACAATCTACTTTCACAGAAGTGAGAGAAGAATAGGCCTATTTGAAATTAATCTGTTGCCCTTGAACAACTATAGGAGATTCTTATTTTGAAAATCAGGGACAATAAAGGTCTACCTGTAATTGTCAATGCTAGTCTTCTTGTAGAATTGTCCACTGCATTAACAATTTTGAGCTGATAAAACCATCATAGCCATTATTTGGTTATCCCTATCGAGTACATTTCGTCTGTGAATCATCTGCAGATGGGAACTGAGGATTACACTTTAGGTAAGAAAACAATGACTACAACAGTTCATGTGGTTTGAAGTTGTACATTACTCAATTTACTCCTACTCCCGTTAATTTCCCTTTATGTGGTTTATTCTCTATGCCTCTTTCTATTCAGTAAGTCACATGTTGAGTGTGGGGAAAGTGTTATCATCCCGGGATGCCCCTCAATTCAAGAAGTACATGTATTACTTTCTAACTCGAAAATGCATTTTCTATGTTTTGGTGCACTTGAATTTAGTTTTCGGTTCTGTTAGTGAGACTGATCATTCACTACTATTGCTCTAATATATATTGGTGTAAAATACTGAAATATTATTGATGATATGATATTATTGTCTTTCAATACAATGAGAGCATCCCTTTATATAGGGATTAACTCTATACTAAATACGAAATACTAATACTAAACAACATAGGAAACCTAACTTAACTAGGAATAGGAAATACATGTAACTGAAATAAACTAAACTCTAACAATTGGAGGCTATTAAAAGCCATGTTAAATTGAATGAATTTGTTGTAGTTAACTTAACGTAATGGGTTTTAGACAATACTACATTACTTTATGCATATATGATTTTGCTATCACTCTATCGATTGATGTAGGTTACGAGTTCACATGTGTGTATGTTGTCCAATCTCAACTTCCAACTTTTATTAAAGGCTTCAATATTTCTAAAGGACAAATAGGAAGAAATTTAGGGAAGAATCCAAGTAGGAAAGACTCGAATATTAATACTACAGTACTTTGTTACAGACACATGGAAAAGGAAAGAAAGGCACGCATAAAAGACACTTGCATGTATTAAGACACGGTAGCTGTTGACTAGTTTGAATAGTACTTGGTGGCCGCCGCATCTAGATCTTCCATAGTGCAGAGTGGATTGAAAGTGTTAATGTATTTGTTTTTAGTTTGGGCTGAGTCGATTTGTTATCACTTTTTTCTTTCTAATTGCTTGTAGGTTTCAAAGTTAAGAAACCTTACACTGTAATTGAAGTACAAACAACTTTATAATTCTTACAACGTTCTAGCGTGTGAATCTGTGTATAAGGGAGAAAAAGTGTTATTTTCTTCTGTTCTGTTGACAGTTTTGGCTTCAATCAGCCACCATTTATTAGTGTTAATCATTCTCATCTTCACTGCTTGACACCACCTTTCACGCCCAAATAAGCTATTCGTTCTTTAGTAGTGAAGTCGTGTTAATACTGTATTCTTTGAATTATATTCTGATTAATATTATGAAGATGTTTTAATTCTCAATGAGCTTAAAAGGTGTAAACATTTGAAATACTTGTCTTTAGGACCGCTTGGTGGGTATCTTAAAGCTGATAAGCGGTTGGAGAAATTGAATCTTGTATCATCACTTCATAAGTGAGGTCATTTCCTGTTGTTTCAACCGGATGTTTGAACTCTTCGATGCCCTTATATTTGTAGTAAGTATTGCGATAACTAGCCTTGCAAAGTTAATATTTCACCTTCCTTAATAGATCTCAGCGAGATTTTGTAATTCAATGACTTTTATTTTATGATGAATTCTTTGCACATAAATTTAGTGAGAGAAGTCGTATCCCCATCAACTAGGTTATTCAGAGACCAACACTACAGATTACAACTGTGTTGGAATCCTGCTTTAGGTCATGACACTAGTGGTAGATCATACACTTGTTCATGGGAAATCATAAAATGATGCCCTCTCCACTCTATAGCAGTTGACCCTATCGGTGATCCAATACTTATTTGGAAACTGAGAATTGTTTAGACTGGTGTCTTCAGTTATACCAAGCAATGGTATTAAGTTGATTGTGGATCTATGATGGACAGGCCTCACTATGCAGGGCAAGGATAACCATACACTGGGTCAAGTTAATATGATTAGTCAATAATATCCAAGTCTGTATGTTGGTCAGTGTGGCTAAGGTTGAACTTATGAGATAGCTTATCCTGCATTAGGGTCTTGGAAGCCCAGTTCATAGTACTGGGATTTGAGTGGGTTCTTAGATTAGTAGACACTAGGCCCTTGCCCATATGAATATAATCTGCTCACATGTATCATGGCTAACACTAACAGGATCAGAGACAGCTTGCAGGCTTATAACAAGTCTTCACTGATCGGTTCTTGCCCAACCCCTACAACCTAAGGTACTAACTTGTCCATGTATTCTTGTAGCATGAAATAAGACACCCATTATTGAGTTGGTGATATTAGCTTTCAAGAGACCCGTTTCATAAAGAGAAAAACAAAATTAAGTTGTCATCTTTGACTTGTTTCTTCTTTTTTTTCTCGGTGCAAACTAATCTTTTGCCAAATAACTTGTATTATGAGTTTAAATATAGATATAATTATGCGGGATAATTGTCAAAACATGCACTTATGTTTCGTCCACAAACGAAATAGTGCACAATGTTTTGTCCACGTCGCCTGGCTACCCTTATGAATCGTCCACGCACTTGTGTCAGTAAAATTAACAGAATATTCGAATCTGTAGCCTCACGTGCTATCATGTGCTTGTGTCTGAAAAAAAATTTGGACGAAATTGCCCTAACAATCCTCAGCCACTCATATTTTTGGACGAAATTCTTATTTTTGAATTTCAAACCAAAAGGGAAAAATTGTCAATTCAGGTTCTGCTGTTACACTTTTCTAACAGAAGTGCGTGGACGATTCATAAGGGTAGCCAGACGACGTGGACAAAACATAGTGCATTATTTCGTTTGTGGACGAAACATAAGTGCATATTTTGACAATTATCCCTAATCATGCATATATTTAAAAATTAATTTCAAGAATTTAAGTGGCTCCCAGTGTCCAGTCTAAATGATTGATGAATATAGGTTAGGTAGTGTGTGGGCCAAATCATCTTATTCCCAAAACAAAACTGTTTTAAAAAAGTATTAGATTTTAGTCTAAATTTGGTAGAACCTTTTTTATGCGGCTTGCAACTTTATGCTACCAAAAAAATAATAACGAAAAAAAAGTGGAACCTTTGTAAATTGACACATACAAAGTTTACAGAAAGACTGTTTTTTTCGCTTGCCAAGTTTTGTTTTTTCTGTCTATTCTACCGGACATTATAAGACAAAGAAATTGGTGCACCATCCATTAGATGGACAGTGATTACATATTAGACACAGGTGCAAAGCAAACTGAAGCCCTCAAGTTAGCCAAAGCTGTGTTGTTTCTGTAATAGGAAAATGAATTATTTATCATTATACCAAGAAGGAAACCTCTGCCCCTATTAGGAGGGTTCATCTTGCTCTTCCCTAAAATATATGAATTGGCATAGTTTGGTGACTCTAACCCCAAAATAGCTGGCGCTTCACCTACATGATAATGACTAAGGTAGGTTGGAGACTTGTATGGGACTTTAGTTATGGCTACCATGATTTCTTTATGGCAATATCAAACTATCAAGAGAAGAGGGGCTTTGATTGGAAAAGAAACAAGTCTTTTTCAAGCATGGTTTACATGGCTGTGGGTTCACATATACAGCTATTGTTCTCACATATATGTCAGCTTGCTTAAATGGCTCTCCCCCCCTTTGGCATTTCATGAAAATAAGGATAGGTCTTCATACTTTAGTGCCAGAATCTATTTTCTCTACTCCTTCCATTATTATCATTTTGCCTTTGTGGTTGGATTCTCTCTGGCACTGTTTAGTTTCCGGAGTCGGCATATTCTTTGCTACTTCATCCTTATATAATCTTAGTTTGTTTCTGATTGAATTTTAAGAATTAGTTACCCAAATTCTAAACCAGAAACAAACAGGAAAAATGACCTTGATTAGGTAGCACCTAGCATTTCTGTAGTTAGTCAGTGGGCTTACAGGAATCTTTCCTGAATAAAAAAAAATTTAATTCTAAATTGAGCTATATATATTAGATTAGATTTCGTAACTAAACAGTCGACCTTATTAGTAGATTTTAACCCGTCTTTATGTGTGGATTCTATGTTTTTATTTCTCAAAGACGTGAGATTTCATACTTGCAACGTAACCCCACTGGTGGCTAATGGCCATCATCACTATAATTGCCTGGACTGCCCATTTGTTTGTTAGCTTTTATTGTCCTGATACTTCTTAATCTTGTGTATTGGAAAAATAAAACTGTTATATTAACTGTTTTGTCTGTTAAGTGCAGAAACTGAAAATTCGTATTTGTTTGAATCAAAATGAGGAGTCTCGTTTTCAATTGGTAACTAATCATTGATATATTTGTTGGTTCGTCTGTAAGCATACCATATCTATATTGTATTGATAATATGCTATCTTCTTCCATAACACTGACCCTAAGTTAACATTATTATTTGTTATAATTGGTAATAAAGAAAGGGATTGGTAGCTACTTGTAAAGCGAAAGGTTCACAATTTATTAAACGGAAGTTGATTGATATTGCCACTAAACACGTCTTTCAAAAGTCAGGGTCTGGCTTTTCATTATGGAAGCTCTGGATATGTGACTCCTCACCTAAACTGGTCTTATGAAGTGTTTGCTTTTTTTTGATTAATTCAAATATCTAATCTTTTATTTTTATTTGGATAGGATATAAGTTTTGAACCTAGATAGTTTGTAGTTCCCTCCTGACATTGAATTTCACGTATTGGTATAAATATCATATGAATTGAATGGGGCATTTAGTGTTTTATCAGAGTACAGGTACTAAATGTTATGTAGTTTACAGCAGGGTACAGTAGTTCCATTAATTATGCCCACAAGGACATTTTAGATTTTGGAGGGTGGAAATTGACTGTGGAGCATTTACAACGCTGGACGGGGAGCTAGCGGGGAGAACGCTGACGGTGAGTCTACCGCCCCTTCTCAACGATGCGGTGAGCAAAATTATGAAAAAAAAAACAGTTACAACTAGCTCTTACCACCTACTATTGTACAGCGCTGACGTTTTCCGCCGGTAGTAAACTGTAGTGAGACTAAAAAACATTATTTTAATATTCATCGCCAACAACTCTCTATCGGCGGTGAGCGGTGTGATGCTCTAAAAGGTTCCAGTTCCACCACCCTTTAGGTCCATGGGAGCAGATACTTTGGCAAAGCAAACTTAACATACCAGTAAAAGTATTAGCTGTTTTGTTTACTTGGCCAGCACCATGATTATTGATGACATTGACACCCCTTTTTGTCTTCTATCATTTGCCTTTCACTTCCTCTGCACTGCTTAATCTTAAAATGATCAACATCAAAGTTAACTAAAACTCAAACGTGGAGAATCATTGAGGATCTAACACGTGTATATTCAGTGCACTTTACTGAACCCTTGTGCACGGTCACACTGTTCCATAGGTGCATGAAATATTTCGCCCCCGAGACCGACTCGAATTTGGCTCGCATCACAAGATTGACAGCCAAATTAACGTAGCCCGTGAGCCTTGGAATTAGGTAATACTAATTGAGATTAGAGAAGGTAAAGGTACAACTACAGAAGGTGAAGCTGGTCCAGATCATCCGATTTTAAAAATGAAATTGAGGAGGATATGCTCCCTCACCCTCTGGCATTCTCATCCTAATACCATATCCCCACCCCGTTATTAATTCATATTAGTACCTAAGATTTATATTTATACTTAATTCGTGGAGCAGAGCAGCCACTTGCTTTATGCTCCGCAGGATTTTACCTCCACGAGTTCAACCCAATCTCCACACACACAAGTTAAAATATTCACAAGTCAAATGATTAGAGTCCCATCCTATACTCAATAGTCAATTCAACAACCCAAACCCACTACAACTAGAAGCTTCATCCTTTTCCTTTTCTATTATAAAGCTCCACATCTCCGTTTTCATTTGCATGCACTCCTAACGTCTATTATTCATGGCTTCCTCTGTTTACTTGGTGCTCTTAGCTCTCGCATGTTTATCATCTGTTTCGTCCGAGATTTTGCTGTTGCCCCTCTCTCACTCTCTCTCCACAGCCAAATTCAACAGTACCCATCACCTTCTCAAGTCCTCCTCCGCCCGTTCCGCCACCCGCTTCCACCGGCACCGGGTGTCTCTTCCTCTGGCACCGGGGAGTGACTACACGCTCTCCTTCAGCCTCGGCACCGATCCTCCCCAACCCATCTCCCTCTACATGGACACGGGTAGCGACCTCGTCTGGTTCCCCTGTTCCCCATTCGAATGCATCCTCTGCGAAGGCAAATACGACCCCAAAACCACCCCTCCGCCCCCTAACATCTCCGCCACAGCCACCGCCGTCTCCTGCAAGTCCGCCGCCTGCTCCGCCGCCCACTCGTCCTCCTCCCTCTCCTCCTCCAACCTCTGCGCCATCGCTCGCTGCCCTCTCGAGGACATTGAAATCTCCGATTGCTCCTCCTTCGCTTGCCCTCCTTTCTACTACGCCTACGGCGATGGAAGCTTCATTGCTCGCCTCTACCGCCAATCTCTCTCGGTGCCCCTCTCGTCTTCTCCGTTGCTTCTTCGGAATTTCACCTTCGGCTGCGCTCACTCTGCTCTCGGAGAGCCCATCGGCGTCGCCGGCTTCGGCCGCGGCGTGCTCTCTTTGCCGGCCCAGCTCGCCGCCTTTTACCCCCAACTTGGTAATCAGTTCTCCTACTGTCTCGTCTCTCACTCTTTCGACGCCAACCGAGTTCGCCGCCCGAGTCCACTCATTCTAGGCCGGTACGAAGAGAATAAGGAGAGATTGGGCAGTGAATTGGTTCCGTTTGTGTACACGGAACTGCTTGAGAACCCGAAACATCCCTACTACTATTGCGTCGGGCTTGAAGGAGTCTCTGTGGGGAGGAAAGTTATTCCGGCGCCGGCGTTTTTAAAGAGGGTTGATCGGGAAGGCGGCGGTGGGGTGGTGGTGGACTCGGGCACGACGTTTACGATGTTGCCGGCGAGTTTGTACGACTCGGTGGTGGCCGAGTTCTATCACCGGCTCGGCAAGTTACACGAACGGGCCAGCCACGTGGAGGAGAACACCGGGCTCAGCCCCTGTTATTACTTCGATAAGGCAGTGAGTGCTCCAGCTGTGACGCTGCATTTTACTGGGAATAAATCCAGTGTTGCGCTGCCCAGGAGCAACTACTTCTATGAGTTCACGGACGGTGGGGATGGAGTGCGGAAGGAGAGGAAGGTGGGGTGCCTGATGTTGATGAACGCTGGAGATGAAACTGAGCTGAGTGGTGGGCCAGGTGCTACGCTTGGGAATTATCAACAGCAAGGCTTTCAAGTGATATATGATTTGGAGAACCGGAGGGTTGGGTTCGCCAGGAGGAAGTGCGCATCTTTGTGGGACAGTCTCAACCAGCCCTAACTTGCGCATGGTTGACTCTCTATGAACCGTGGACTTGGACTAGGGATCGTAACTTACTCGGGGTATGAATGACCGCACGTGGGGAATGTCTTCGGGTCGGGTATAGGAAATAAGGCTGTTGCTTTTTTGCACTTCACCTTTTGCTTCACGCACATTGTCTTTGTACATGTATAAAATGTTTATAAGCCAAAGTCACCATAAATCGAATGTGCGAAGCAAAAACTGAAGTGTGAAGAGCGGTAGGTAAGAAATTTGTATAGGCACCGGAGCTTTCCCGAATTTTCGGCGTGATGGACATGATTCACGGTCACCAAAATTCAAGGTAAAATATGGTATTTGTTTATGTTATTTCTTAGTAAACAATTTTTAAAACATATCAGCTGAGACGTTCGAGTAGATTAGTACGGCAAGGGATGTCAACATGATTATTTGATGTCTCTACGTCTAGCAGTTTTGAGCCTCCCTCCCTCTTCTTGTGTTTGGTGTCTTCCGCCTGTCACACTTTTTCTCTCTTTGTCTAAAGATTGTGAAGATGACGCATACCATTTTATGTTCTCTTACATTTTTTTACGGAGTCCAATTGAGCCCTTATCTCCTCCATCTTTGTCCTCTTCATCACTATCTTCACCCTCTTTCTTACTCTTGGCGCCGCCTCATTACCCATCTCCACAATTTTCTCTTCCTTCACAATGGTGCACTCCTCTCAAACCACTCATCCATCCAGTTACCACCACTCTGTAAGTCTTAACATGCATCTCTAAACATGTTAGAATCTGAAACGCGAAAGATCGGATTACTTACCTCCATCCATTGTTAACTTCAAATTAAATTGAAGACCTTTACATATCCAGAAGATGCTCTTGGACTTCCAATACCTCCACACTTTCTCTCTCAGATGGTGTATGAGTTTTTGCGTAAATGAAAAATTGTGTGTGGCAGTTGGGGACCAGAAACAATATATATATCTCCCCAATTATAACTGCTCCATCAACAGTTATGAGGAAGAGACACCAATTGACATGACATTATGACACTTGTACCAATTATATAATTGATCACACCTTATGAATTCAAATAATGAGAGATTAAACTTACATTCTCCCACTTGATCAATATATATTTGCAACAATGTCTACTAATAAGAAATCAGACGCATGAATCATTGCGATATGTCCTTTTAATATAAACAAGTAATATCTCCCATGTATCACAATGCATATGATTCTCATACTTTATGAATAAACCCAATGTTCATTCTTGGTCCAAACTTAATCGATGATTTATGATTAACCAACTTAATCATACTGAATGTGCACATATTATAAATAATAATAATCATCTTATAATACAGAGTTTCAGAAAGACAAACATCGTTCCAACAACGAAAAGTTTACATCTGGGAACCAAGTCCCATACTCCTAACATGATCCTTAAATTTTCCTGGTGGCATGGCCTTAGTTAAGGGATCTGTTATCATCAAGTCGGTACTGATGTGCTCGATGATAACCACTTTGTCCTTCACTTGCTCTCTTATGGCTAAATACTTGATGTCGATATGCTTACTTCGACTTCCACTTTTATTGTTCTTAGCCATGAAGACAGTAGCTGAATTGTCACAATACAGCTTCAGGGGTCTATTGATCGAATCCATGATTCTCAGCTTGGATATGAAACTCTTAAGCCATACACCGTGAGAGTAGTAGCCTCGAAACAAGACACGAACTCGGCTTCCATGGTAGAAGTAGCAATCAAGGACTGTTTGGCACTTCTCCATGACACAGCTCCACCGGCCAACATAAAGATGTAACCAGAAGTTGATTTCCGTGAATCAACACAGCCAGCGTAGTCGGAATCTGAATAGCCGATCACTTTCAGATTGTTCGTTCGTCTGTATACTAGCATGTAATCTCGAGTCCCCTTAAGGTATCGCAATACCTTCTTTGCAGCCTTCCAGTGCTCAATGCCTGGATTACTTTGATATCTCCCTAACATACCCACAATGAATGCAATATCTGGTCTAGTACAGACCTGTGCATACATTAAGCTTCCAACAGCTGAAGCATAAGGAATGTTCCTCATTTGTTCCAGTTCCATGTCATTTTTCGGACATTGGTTTAAGTTGAATCTATCGCCTTTCACAATAGGAGCTACATTGGGTGAACAGTCTTTCATCCGAAATCTTTCCAAGACTTTGTTGATGTATGTCTCTTGAGACATACCCAGAGTACCGACTACTCTATCGCGATGCATCGCCTAAGTCTTTCATATCAAAGTTCTTGGATAGAAATTGTTTCACCTCAAAAACCATATTCCTATCGTTACTAGCAAGCAGAATATCATCTACGTATAATATCAAGAAACAAGTCTTGCTCCCACTAACCTTTTGGTATATGCAATTGTCCATAACGTTTTCTTCGAATCCGAATGAAGAAACAACGTCATGGAACTTCAAGTACCATTGTCGTGAGGCTTGTTTCAAACCATAGATTGATCTTTTAAGCTTGCAAACTAAATGCTCACCATTACTAGAGGGGAATCCTTCAGGTTGTTTCATGAACACCTCTTCCTCTAGTTCTCCGTTCAGAAAAGCCGTTTTTACATCCATTTGTTGCAATTCCAAGTCAAAATGTCAACCAATGCCATGATCACTCGAAGCGAATCTTTCTTTGATACATGAGAAAAAGTCTCATTGTAATCGATTCCTTCCTTTTGATTAAACCCTTTGGCAACTAGTCTGGCCTTATATCTCTCGATGTTACCGGATGAGTCTTTCTTGGTCTTAAAGACCCATTTACATCCAATGGTTTTCGCCCCTTTAGGTAACTCGACAAGATCCCAAACTTCATTTGATGCCATCGAATTCATTTCATCATTCATAGCATCATACCATTGACTCAATTCATTACAACTTATGGCTTGGGAAAACATATAAGGATCATTTTCGGCTCCAACATTATAGTCCGATTCTTGTAGATACACATAGTAGTCCCCATGAATTGCTGATTTTCTCATTCTAGTAGATCTTCTTAATGTTGGATCAACATTTTCCTGAGTATCAGGTTGACCAACTAGTTGTTCATTGACCAAAGGCTCTTCCTGAACAACTTGATCCACTAGATCATTATCAGCATGTGGAAGTTGTTGATTAATCTCAATTTGAGGTTGAGATTGATCTCTAATAAAAACGATTTGATCGACTAATGTAGGAGGTTGCTCAATTATAGTTTCCGAAGTTGAGCTCTGCAACTGATTCCTCCCACTGATCAAATCATTCTCAAGAAACTTCGCATTTCTTGATTCCACAATCCTGGTGCTATGAGATGGACAATAAAATCTGTATCCCTTGGATCGTTCCGCATATCCAATAAAATAACCATTAAGGGTTCTAGGATCCAGTTTCTTTTCTTGTGGGTTGTAAATCCTCACCTCAGACGGGCATCCCCATATGCGTACATGATGCAAACTCGGTTTCCAACCCTTGAATAACTCAAAATGTGTCTTTGAAACAGACTTGGTTGGAACACGATTTAATATGTACACAGCCGTCTTAAGTGCATCAGTCCACAAGAATAATGGGAGATTCGCATTACTACACATACTCCTCACCATCTCCATCAAGGTCCAGTTTCTTTTTTCAGCTACACCATTCTCACTGGGAGATCCTGGATTGGTGTATTGAGCAACTATTCCATGCTCTTGAAGAAACTTAGCGAATGGACCCGGTGCTTGACCACCTTCGGTGTATCTACCATAGTACTCTCCTCCTCTGTCACTCCTGACTATCTTGATTTGCTTCTCACATTGTTTTTCAACTTCCGTTTTGAAAATTTTAAACACATCTAATGCTTCACTTTTGTGGTGAAGCATATAGACATACATATATCATGAGAAGTCATCAATAAAGGGGATAAAGTATTTCAGACCACTTTTCATATCCATGTCGGGATAGCAAATAACTGTATGGATGATTTCAAGTAATTTGGATCTTCTGTGTGCACTCTTTTTGGATATCCTGGTTTGCTTTCCCTTTATGCAATCCACACAAACCTCAAAATCAGAAAAGTCTAGAGTACTAAGTACTTCATCTTTTACTAATCTCTTGATTCCATCCATCGAGATATGTCTCAATCTCCGATGCCACAACATAAAAGATTCCTCATTTTCAACGCATCATTTTGTGCTAGTTTCAATATATATAACCGAGTTAGTGGTGTTACTTTGCACTTTCATCATGTATAAACCATTGCACAAAATGCCATTTCCCATAACATCAAATTTATTGATGTATTACGGAAATTAAAGGCATAGCTAAAAGGCAATAGTTTATATATACATGTTAAATTCCTGGAAAATCCAGGTACATGGAATGTGTCATGCAAAGTTAACAAATAACCACTAGATAAAGTTATTTGGCACGTTTCAACATATTTAACACTGAGCGCACTTTGTTGCCTGAATAAATGCATTGCTCATTTCCTGGACCTATGTTGAAACATGGATTGAAGAACCATATTCAATCCACCATGCATTAACATGAACATCAACCACATTGGACTCGTCCTTATGATGTCATTTTGTCTTCTTCTGGGTTGTATGCATTACAGTCTCACATTCATCCATCATCAATCGGCTTTCCTCTTGAACACACACAGTCATGATTTCATTCATCGACCATCTATCCTTATGTGTGTTGTAAGATATTTTGAAAATGACCAAATTAATGAGAAGGAGTGTTCAAAATGTAATGCACCAAGAAGGTGACAGACATCTCGACTTACAATGTTTTTAATTTTGCCGTAATGTCCCTCATTTCTCATGATGTACTCGTGCACACCATGGAGACATGTGAGCTTAACAGAGGAAAACTGTCCGATGAGGGTACTAGCTAAGGATTTATCCGAAGTCTGGAATTTCTCATCAATCGCTGCGAAAAGCGAACGAGCATTTCCATACTTCTCCACCAATCCCCTTATGCATACAAAACGTATCTATCAACGTACAACTTGCATGTGGGCTAAACTCATACGTAACAAAACATTGCATATACACATAAGTACCCTCTCTTTCCAGATGGAGCAGTTTTCCCCATTCAGCATGGGAACCTCTACTTTGAGGTAATTTTGATTCAAATAGTTCGATGCCGCAAATATTACATGCATAGTGTAAAAGAAAAATATAAATGAGACTAACTATCATGCTTTACAAACATAAGCATACAAAACGTATCTATCGACATACAACTTGCCTGTAGGCTAAAGTCATATGCAAATAGAACATTCATACAACAATGAATCTATCGACGTACAACTTGCATGTTGGCTAAAGTTATACGCAAATAGAACATTCATACATAACAACCAATAAAACTATCAAAATCATGTTCCTTTTCCTTATTCCTGTGGGTAGATTAGGAAATACAATTTTGATATATTATTCTGATCAATTATATAGGGTTTAATAGAATAT